>CAMZMU010000035.1:28834310-30034310 GCA_947311845.1 Poa pratensis | reverse complement strand
CAAAACCTTACTAGTCTTCAGTCAGACTCGAGTCACCGGACTCGAGCTTGGAACGCAGTCAAAAGATTTTGCCTAGGGATATTGACATAGTAGGCCTGATTCACTCGAAAATCGAGCTCAGTTAACCGCACATTTGGGCAAAACCATACTAGCCTTCAATCAGGTTCGAGTCCCCGGACTCGAAGCTGGAACACTTTTGAAACTTTTGCCTAGGGATATTGACATAATAGGCCTGATTCACTCGAAAATCGAGCTCAGTTAACCGCACATTTGGGCGAAACCATAGTAGCCTTCAATCAGGTTCGAGTCTCCGGACTCGAAGCTGGAACACTTTTGAAACTTTTGCCTAGGGATATTGACATAGTAGGTCTGATTCACTCGAAAATCGAGCTCAGTTAACCGCACATTTGGACGAAACCATACTAGCCTTCAATCAAGTTCGAGTCCCCGGACTCGAAGCTGGAACACTTTTAAAACTTTTGCCTAGGGATGTTGACATAGTAGGCCTGATTCACTCGAAAATCGAGCTCAGTTAACCGCACATTTGGGCGAAACCATACTAGCCTTCAATCAGGTTCGAGTCCCCGGACTCGAAGCTGGAACACTTTTGAAACATTTGCCTAGGGATATTGACATAGTAGGCCTGATTCACTCGAAAATCGAGCTCAGTTAACCGCACATTTGGGCGAAACCATACTAGCCTTCAATCAGGTTCGAGTCCCCGGACTCGAAGCTGGAACACTTTTGAAACTTTTGCCTAGGGATATTGACATAGTAGGCCTGATTCACTCGAAAATCGAGCTCAGTGAACCGCACATTTGGGCGAAACCATACTAGCCTTCAATCAGGTTCGAGTCCCCGGACTCGAAGCTGGAACACTTTTGAAACTTTTGCTTAGGGATATTGACATAGTAGGCCTGATTCACTCGAAAATCGAGCTCAGTTAACCGCACATTTGGGCGAAACCATACTAGCCTTCAATCAGGTTCGAGTCCCCAGACTCGAAGCTGGAACATACTGGACAGACTCGACTCAGGCCGTTGTAGGTCTTACTGACTCGTTCTGCAGTTTAACTTTTGATACATAACGCGTCCGTCAGGATTTTCATCATGTCTGTTGACACGGAAAAATTCAAGGGAAAACACTGTTGGAGCGTCCCTCGGCCCAGCTCGATTGCTCAGCGGGTCTTACCTTTGCATTTGCGTATGCAGCATCCGAAACATCCGCGATTGGCGTAGTCCGGGAATTTATGAAGTATGATTCTAAGATTTCGAAGTACTTTAATGCATGTTATCGAGTCTGTAGTCGAGTGAATTTCTTACCTTCTTTTGTGAATCTATGGGAGCGCGACAGCGCTCCCATGGGAGTAGCCCCCGAGATTGTGGTTTATTGTCTTGCAATAGAGGACAATCTCGGATCATCCTTCTATACTGCTTTTTGTCAATCGAAATATTTTGTCTTTGAAATCTATGGGAGCGCGTCAGTGCTCCCATGAGAGTAGCCCCCGAGATTATGCTTTATTTCGTTTGAAGTAGAGGATAATCTCAATAATTTTGCTCCTTTTTGATCAATCGCAAGAAATTTTTGATATGCTCCCATGGGAGTACCTTTGCCAGTCGAATCCTTTTGTCGATTGTAGCCTTGAATCTTACGCCGATTGAATTCATTACTCGAACGTGGGTGTTGTATTCTCATCTGACGTCACTCTTGACATCGTAGGAGTGCGTTTGTTGTTTTGACTCAGCCCCGAGCATGACGAGTTGGGTTTGGGTTTTCTGTTTGACCCAGCCCCCGAGTATGTCGAGTGGGGTTTGGGTTTTCTGGTTGACCCAGCCCCCGAGTATGTCGAGTGGGGTTTGGGTTTTCTGGTTGACCCAGCCCCTGAGTATGTCGAGTGGGCTGTAAGTCTTTGTGTTTACTGATTTTTGAGCTAGAATTTTGATGCTTATGTTTTTATGATCGAGCCCCCGAGTGTTTGAGTGGGGTAAAGGCATATATGAGAAATATGGAGGAACATCTATCTTTATTCAAAATATGTGTTCGATCAGCAAGCCGCCTCATTAAAACCTTCCAGTCCCCTTAAGTACACTGGTAAGGGAAAAGAGTGCGTCTGAAACTTGCTGATTTTTGACCTTATGCGCCATTACATATGAGGTTAAGAGATCTATGTATAGAACCGACGCAGGTGCGCCACGTTCCATGGGTTTGATGCTACTTCGCCCGTCTTTGCGTTCTTCAATCGATAGGCTCCTCCTTCGATGACTTCTGTGACGATGTAAGGTCCTTCCCATGGCGATGCAAGTTTATGGACTTTCTTCTGTTTCTCCCGCAGCACCAAGTCTCCCACCATGAAGGACCGTGTGCGTAATCGACCACTATGGTAGTTGCAGAGGTCTTGTTGATAAATGGTTGTTCGTGCCAAAGCCGTATTGCGTGCTTCTTCCAGCAAATCGGCTGCGTCTTCGAGTGCCTTGTTCGCGTCGTTTTCTTCATATGCTTCCACCCGTGGTGCATTAAACTTGACGTCGGATGGTAACACTGCTTCCGCACCATAGATCATGAAGAATGGTGTGTACTGTGTGGAGGCGTTTGGGGTGGTCCTTAAGCTCCATAGTACTGATGGGAGTTCATCTACCCATGCACCCGCGGCCCTTTTGAGTGGTACTAAGAGTCTCTTTTTGATGCTACTGCATACGAGTCCATTGGCCTTTTCGACCTGTCCATTGGATTGTGGATGTGCTACAGAGGCGTAGTTTAGTTTGATGTTTTGTTCCTTGCAAAAGGATTTGAACTCTTCCGCCGTGAAGTTTGTACCATTATCAGTTATGATGCTATCCATTACTCCAAATCGATACATGATCGATTGTATGAAACGAACTGCCGTAGAAGCTGTTGAGCTTGTGATGGGGATAGCTTCGATCCATTTGGTGAACTTGTCGACTACCACTAGTAAGTGAGTATGACCTGCTTTTGATGATTTTTTCAGTGGTCCCACCATGTCAAGTCCCCATTGGGCAAAAGGCCATGCTAATGTTATGGTTTTTAGCGCCGATGCGGGTGCATGTGGCTTGGAAGCGAACTTCTGGCAACCAATACATCTTTTGACTATGTCATCTACGTCCCTTAGCGCTGTAGGCCAGTAAAACCCTGCTCAGAAGGCTTTGGCTACGAGTGATCGACTGCCCGCGTGGTTCCCGCGGGTACCAGCATGAATGACCCGAAGGAGATCCTTGCCATATTCGAGTGCAATGCATCTTTGAACATACCTGAGGTGCTGCGTTTGTACAACTCACCGTTTATGATGGTGTATGCTTTTCCTCATCGAGTGACGCGTCTGGCCTCATTTGTATCTTCTGGTAGTTCATTGCGAAGTATGTATGCGAGAAAAGGTTGAGTCCATATTGGCTCAATGAGAAGTACCTCAATCGGAGGATCCTCTGTGCTTGGCGCTTTGCTCTTGTCTGTACTGCTGTCGTGGTCGATGGTCGTTTGTCGATTAACCTACGCTCTATTCGCTCAAAGAAAACACCCGGCGGGACTGGTGCTTTTGTGGAAGCAATGTTGGCTAATTTGTCAGCCTCTTCATTGCTTTCTTCCCTACGTGTCGTAGTTCGCAGCCATCGAAGCTGCCCTCCATTATGTTGTACAAATCCCGATAAGCGATCACGTTGTCTGCGATTGCATCATAGGCCTTCATTGTTTGCTGCACAACTAAGTTAGAGTCGCCATAAATCATTAGTCGAGTGCATCCCATGGCTTTTGCCATGCGCATGCTATGGATTAGACCTTCGTATTCAGCCTCGTTATTTGATGGGAACTCGAAACCCATTTGCAAGATATAGCGCATTTGTCGCCTTTTGGTGATATGAGTATGACGCCCGCTCCTGCTCCTTCATTCTTTTTGGATCCATCGAAATACATGGTCCAGGAATTTGATACGTCAGGTACCCCTGGTAATTGAGCTTCTATCCACTCGGTGTGAAAATCGGTAGGACTTGTGATTTGATGGCTTTCGGGTGTTCGTACTTGATTCCTAGTGGTCCCAGCTCGATGAGCCATTTTGCTACTCGCCCCGTTGCGTTGGGGTTTGTGAGGACGTCTCCAATCGCTGATTTATTGACCACCGTTATCGGTGTTCTGTGAAGTAGTGCGCCAGCTTTCTTGATGTCATAAATACGGCGTACGCCAATTTCTAATATTGCGGGTACCGCTGTTTGGACGGGGAAAGAACTTCACTTACGTAATATACTGGCCTCTGTATGCTTTGACTATGTCCTTCTTCCATGCGGTCAACCACCAGCACGGTGCTGACCACTCGATTGGTGGCTGGGATGTATAGGTTGAGTGACTCATTTTCCTTAGGTGCTACGAGGATTGGCGGACTTGTGAGCATCTTTTTGAGTTCGAGGAAGGCTGCTTCAGCTTCAGCCGTCCACTCGAACTTGTCTGCTTTCTTCATCAATTTGTAAAATGGAAGTGCTTTTTCGCCTAGTTTGCTGATGAATCGACTGAGTGCTGCTACTCGACCAGCTAGCTGCTGTACCTCATGGAGTTTGGTAGGTCTCTTCATTGTGAGTATAGCTTGTATCTTTTCTGGGTCTGCTTCGATTCCACGTGCAGATATCAAATAACCCAAGAGTTGTCCAGCTGGGACACCGAAGGTGCATTTCTTTGGGTTAAGCTTGATGTTATATCTATTGAGATTCTTGAATGTATCCCGTAGATCACTGATTAATGTGTCCTCCTTTTCAGTCTTGATGACGATGTCGTCAACGTAAACCTGAACATTGCGTCCTATCTGTTCTTGTAGACAGTTTTGCATCATGCGCTGGTAGGTTGCACCTGCATTTTTGAGCCCGAAAGGCATGGTTGTGTAGCAGTAGACCCCGAGTGGGGTTATGAATGCCGTTTTGTCCTCGTCTTCTTCATTCATCCGAATTTGATGGTATCCTGAAGATGCATCCAAAAATGATAACCGAGCGAAAGTGATCTTTTGGACAACATTTGTTTAGGGCAGTAAAATCTACACACATCCGCAGTGTGTCCGAGTGCTTCTTTTCGACCAGTACAGGGTTAGCAACCCAGTCTGCCTTTTTGATTTCTCGAATGAACTTTGCAGCAAGTAACCTGTCAACTTCTGCCTCGATTGCACCTCTTTTGGGATCGGAGACACGGCGCATAGTTTGCTTGACTGGTCTAGATCCTGGCTTGAGTTGTAGAGAATGCTCGGCGAACTCTCTGGGGACACCTGGCATATCAGCTGGGCACCATGCAAATATTTCCCAGTTTTCACGGAAAATTCAACGAGCGCATTTTCCTGTTCGCTGGTAAGACTCGATGATATGTTGACCGTTTTTGAGGGATCAGTCGGGTGCACTTGATGCTTTCTTGTGTCGTTGGTAGCATTGAATTCTCTGTCGGATGCAACCTCTTGTGTTCCGGCAGAAGTGTGCGGTCGTTAGAAACCTCGAGTTTGGCAAATGTATGTTCCATCCCATACATCTCTGAGATTTTGTTGAAGTCACGGTCGCATGAATCTGACCTCTGAAAGTTCCGTTGACTGTGATGACTCCTTTTGGTCCTGGCATTTTGAGCTGGAGGTAGGCGTAGTGTGGGACGGCCATGAATCGAGCGAAAGTGGGGCGCCCAAGTATTGCATGGTATTGTGACTTCCAATCGACCACTTCGAACTCAATCGACTCGGTTCTGAAGTGAGTAGGATCTCCAAACGTAACATCTAGTTGTATGTACCTTGCGATAGCACTGCTTTGCCTGGGACAATACCGTGGAAGGTGCTTGTGGATTTTGGCAGTTTTCGACTGATTTGTTCATCTGCGCAGCGTATCTACGAAGATTATGTTGAGGCTACCTCCGTCCATGAAGACCTTGGTCATGGCGTAGCCTCCGATTTGGGCGTCGAGTACCAAGGCTGCATGCCCTGGTCGATATACTGCAGGTGGGTGGTCCTCTCGGTTGAAGATAATGAGTTTCTGATCCTTTCAAAAAATCTGGACAGCTGGGGGTGCCATGACGCCATATTGACGTGTCGAGTGTGTAATTTTTGCTCTCTATTGGAGGGACGTCCTCGCTGGATCATGTTCATCTGCCCGCGAGTTACGGGATATTTTTGTTCATCTCCTTGCTGCATCTGGTGCACGGCTGCTGCCATTTGTGTTCCCGTAACGGGTTGTGCTGGCACCATGTACACTGGCGTCGGTTGCGCTGGTGTTGGTGCAGGATACACCTGAGTAGGCTGTGTTTGCGGTGGTATGGAATATACCTGTGCTTGTTGTACTTGTTGCGGTGCTGGATATGCCTGAACAGGCTGTGCTTGTGATGTAGTCGATGGAGTCTCAGTTGAGGAGGTGCACGTCCATCTTTTGCAGTCGCAGTATATGTTCAATCGCAAGTTGATCGAATTCCCTGCAATTTCTCAGCGAGTGGTTAGAGCGAAGCTTACCATCGTCCCCTTTATAAAGATGGAATCTGCAATAATCATCCATCCTTTCTTCGATTGAGCGCTCAGGATCTTTGTCTGCTCGCCTGCGCCACTCTGGCCTTCTGTAGCTATCGCGGTCGTCGCGTCTGTGGTCTCGACTGTCACGTCGATCGTCTGTGCGATGGTCTCGATTACCTCGGCGGTCGTCCGTATGATGATCTCGATTATCACGATGATCGTCGGGTCGTCTGTCAGTTTGGTCGCGGCTGTCCCTTGACTGGACAAAGCCTGCTGCGATGAAGTTTGGATGGTCATCGTCGTGATAACGATGCTTGCGTTTGCGCCTTCGATCATCTCTGTAGCTATCTCTGCGGTCTCGACTGCCACCCTCGTGATTTTCATGTGAGGGTACGGGTCGAGTGCCTCGTACGGAGTCTTCTCCATCTGCCCACTTTGTTGCGAGTACCATGAGTGCCGCCATTGTCTTTGGATCTTCTCGACCAAGTGTTTCTTTGAAGTCTTCTCTCAGAGTCCGTTTTTGAAGGCGTCGATTGCCCTATCTTCTGATACGTTGCCTACTGAGTTACGGATGGTGGTCCACCGCCGTATGTACGATCTCAGAGATTCATCTGACTTTTGCTTGCAGGTCCGGAGCTCCTCGAAAGTTTTGGGGCGCTCACATAGAGGCTCGAAGTATTTGATGAAATCACCTTTGAAGTGCTCCCACGAATCGTAGTATGATTCGGGTAGCGATTTGAGCCAATCGCGAGCTGTTCCTTCCATCATGAGTTGTATGTATTGCATAGCTGTGGTTGTGGTACCGCGCTGACATCCAACAGCCAGCCTGTAATCTTCTAACCAGCCTGATGGCTCTTGTTTGCAGTTGAACTTTGGCGTGGTAGCTAGCGAAAACTTCTTGGGCATACGAGCCTCCCGGATCCGTCGAGTGAAGCATAGCGCTCCACATGGCCCGATTTCTGCTTCCGAGTCTGAGCTGCTGCTGTATGACCTCCTCGAGTGGCTCCTGCTGGACGATGATGACGTGAGCTTTTTCGACTGCTCCTTCCCCGAGGACTTCGACTGCGACGGTCCCGATCTGTATCTCTCCTTGGAGTTGCTTGTGGATGCTGTATGGCTTTGCTGCTATTGCCAGTTGTTTGTACAGTTGGAGGTGCTGATCCCTCTTTGGGTCTCCTGCAGGAGGTTCGATTGTTCTGAGATAGGTGCCTAGCGTCATCAGCGCCCCGGCTGGCTCAGTAGGTATGGGACTCCTTCCGCGTCGACTGCCATAAAGGCTGGGTTTAGGTTTCGAGTGACCGCTGCACGATCTGCGTCTCCGAGGTTTATGAATCGTGACCTATTCGCGGGGTCGTTTCTGCCTGTTGAACTTAGACAATGCTCTTCGCCGAGCACTCGATATGCTGGCTTGCTTTTTGCGTTCTTCGAGTACTGCTCGGTAGTTCTTCAACCGTATCGATTCTTGCCACTGGAAGTATTGTAAGGTCAATACCTCTTCCGGAGTTGCGTTTGCTGGTAGCATTGTGCAGCTTTCGATTACTTTGCTCACTTTTTCCGCCATCTCTGCGGTGATGGTCAGCGTGGTTGTTCCGTCAGGCATGGTGACTGTGCAAGGGTATTCTGTAGGTCGACGGCATGTTGCAGCTGCTGACGTTTCTGCTGTACTCGCGGTGTATACCTGATACGGTACCACCCGATCTTCTACCCATGTGTTGCTAATGCGCATTATGGATTCGGCGTCGTCATCCAGGCTCATGTTGGAGTTGCTTTGCTTTTGGGGTTTCGCCGCAATCGAGTATATCTTCGAGTGCTTTGTCCAGGCTGTCTGCGTCGCAGGTGAATATCTCGTGGCTGGCACGGATTTCTGGGCCGTTGAGATCGGCGAGGTATATGTTGTCATCTATGTTCTCCTTGTTCCCCGCGACGTGTTGCAGTCGACGATGTGTCGAGTGACTCGATTGAGTTGTTTGGGCGGTACGCAGATTCGATCTCGCTTCTTCCAAATCTTTTTGCCACCTCGTCACGGAACTCTTGCGAGTCATGGATGTTGCAGAGTCGCTTGGCGATTGGATCGGGACGATCTGTGACGATGTGCCGCCAAGATGGATGGTGTTGCAGTCGAAGCGTTGTCGAGTGTCTCCGTGTCGAGTGGATCTAACAGGTCCTGCACACCATCTTTATCGACAAAGAAGTTAAATTCTCCAACTGTAATATCCAAACCTGATTCGAGTCCGGCAAAGGCTTGTTGAGCTCCATCGAGTGCGGCGTGAGCCTCCTTGGAGATTTTGGCGAGTGATCGCTTTTTGAATTGATGCTGGTCGATCTTGCCGGCGAGTTGCCGTTTGCAGCGGTGGTCGGTGATTTGCTTTTTGATGATGTAGTAGGCGAGTTACCTTGTGCAGATGCGATCGGCGGGTGGCCGCTTGATGATGAAACCGGCGAAACCGTGAGCCCAATACTACCTGTTCCCACAGACGGCGCCAATTGTCGAGGTGTGCCCTCGGCAATTCCCATGGTTGCTATACCTAGGGTTGATTGTGTGGTAGAGAACGTGTAGTATCGGTGGAATCGACGGCTGACAAGCTGGATTTACCCAGGTTCAGGGCCCTCGAGTGAGGTAAAACCCCTACTTCCTGCTTGTCTGTATTTATGGTATGAATATGAGGTTACAAGGGTTCGACGAGCTGCTGATCTCGTCGAGGTTTTGGTGGCTATGGATTCCTTGCCCTGATCGATCACCCTCCCAGCCTTTATATAGGAGGCTGGGTCTCGGGAAACATAACCGACCAAGGTTACATGCATGGAAAGTCTTAACCGACTATAACTTGATCTAACTTGGAAAACACTCTTCGTCTCGGGCCTTCCTTCGTGGGCTTCGATTAATCCTTGGTCTTCTTTGATCATTACGTGCACCAGGTATCCTTACGCTGGGTACCCGCAGAGTATAACCTCGTCAAACATCTTCCCTGATAAAAAAGGAGCCGTTGTGCCAGCTCTGCACCTCAAAACAATCCTCATTGACTCCCGGTAGCATTCCTCCCGAATGCCCGATAGCTGGGGTGAAGTGCCAGGCAAAGCGACCCCCGGGTCGATACTCCGCAACTCAGCGGGTGTGAAACTAGATTTTATGGTCTCTTGGAGACCCACAAAATCTAAACGTTCTCGGGAAATGAGGTCCTTAATCTGGGTGCGACGCCCCGAACCTCCAAAGTCCCGGATATTGTAGAAGCATGCGCGCATTACGCACCCGAGGTCTTCCTCCGTCCACGACGGGCTGCCAACTTAGTCTTAGTCGTACCCTTTCCATTGGCCTTGGGTGCGACATGAGATGGTCCCGGGGAGGTGCCCCCCGGTTCCGATCCATGGTCCTCAGTGGCCCCAACCACATCTTCCGACCTACTCGAGACCGCGACCGCCTCATCGGCAGCCGCCGCATCTCGGTGAAAGATTGCCTCTGCAATCGCAGCTTGCGCTGCCTCTTTTGCCCGAATCAACGATAACACCTACGTTTCTCTACCCGTCTCAATCGCGAAAGCTAACCCCACGTCGTGGACTACTGAGGTTAAGTGCGTATCAGGGAGTTCATTCAGGACCGAGAAGGAAGATGAAGGCGAACCTGGCTCCACGAGGTTCCGGACCGCGGCGCGACGCTGCGCCCGCTCCACTGTCTGGAGGCCAGCCTCCGGTCCGTGCAGCCTCGCACTCTTGCGGGCTGGGCCAGCCGGGGTCGGCTTGGGCCGCATCTTGCGCGCCACGGCGCCACCACCCCCGCCCTCCATGTCCTCCGGGAGAGGCTCGAGCTGGGCCACCTCGCCCATCTCGGCATTGGTCACCACCTCCTCCTCCTCCGGAGCCGTCGCCATGACCTTGGATGGCGAGTCCACGCCCTCCGAGTCCAGCGACCCCGGGGAAAGTACGGAGGAAGTGCCCGCGCGCAGAGAGCGCGGAGGCACCTCCACCCGAGTGACCGGCTCCAACACGGACTGGGAGCCCCGCATCCGTTCCAGAACGGAAAGAGACGGAGGCCATGACCCGGACCTGCGCAGGTTCGAGCCGTACTGATCGCTCGCCACCGGCTCCGCGTCCCTAGCCGTGCCCACGGCCTCACCAGGGGTCGATGCAGCCAAGTGTTGGCCCCCAGCCTGCTGACTCCCCACCACTATGCCGCTCGCGGCTTGGGCAGAGGAGCCCGGCTGGCCCAAGGACCCGAAGGTGAGCTTGTCTTTTGCCGCCGCTAGGTCCCACTCTTCCCCGGAGTCTCCCGAGCTGCCGTCGTTGGCTGGCGGAGGCGGGGGTGGAGCATGGGCAGCCGCTCCGGGCTGGTCTGCACGGATCCCCACGTTGAACCCTTCGTTCTTGTGGAGAATCTGTGCAAACCCGTTGAGCTTAGCCGGAAACAAGATATGCACGTTCATAAATCATATTTCTCTCTTCCAAGATCGACTATGTAGCATTTGGCATTCCACGAACAGACTTGCTCCCATACTTGCCTCGTGAATGAATACTCGGCTGCAGAGGAGAAAGACCGTCTCCACTCTCTCCAGACAGACAAAACACCAGTCTGGTGAAAATTCTCCTTTTGCTGCTTAGTTACTACTAACCCCAGGAACTTAATTACTTGGCGTTCAGAAATTAGTTCGTTTCATAGATGAAATGGAATAGAGGGTTGCTGGGTGATTTCCATATATGAAATGGTTTCCTTGATGCATGGAGCAGAGAACGTGCTCCTGTTTTTCTAGAACAAAACAGGGCAATGTATATAGGTTTTGGGCTGATTTTTTTTCAGCTTTTGTATGCATTTAAATCAACTACTCCCTACGTCTACAAAAGGATGTCTCAACCTATCCCAAATTTGTACGTATCTACACCACTAAATCATGTCTAAATACTTACAAATTTGGGTTGGGTTGAGACATCATTTGGTAATAGAGGGAGTATTATTTGTCTAATTGTTGGCCAAAGCTTCGACATACAAGTCCTCACATCTGTTGACACTTTACATTGGTAGACGGAGTATGATAAGAGGAACTCAAAGTCTCCATGTGTACAGGAGGAACTCATGTCTCATGTATGCATGATGGAACTAATTTCAGATTGCAAAACAATTTACACTATGATTGAAATGTTTATGTATCACCTATCCTACAAGCTGAATTTGGAATTGTACATTTCCTGGGTTGATAGAAGTCTAAGTATCGACAAGATCACACTAACTGGGCCAAATGTTTCCAGACTTCCTATGCCTGTCAACTAGGAAGGATCATGTTGAGCTTGTCCAAACCATGGCAGCGCCAAGTGAATAAATTTAACATGGTACTATGAGCTCAGCCATCAGTTATCGAATTATGGGATCAACCGTTCAAGTTCAGATCTAACCAATTATGCCTGCAGCTGTTCCCAGTAAAGTTGGGGTGAGTTAGCTCAATGAGACTGCGCTTCAAGTAGGATGTTTGTGGCTACATTTATATCATTCCCCGCTCGCATAAGCGCCTGTCTTGCAGCATTGCTGTCAAAGCCCATCGAAACTAGCGTAGCAATGGAGGACTCTGGGGGCTCCACAACAGGAGCAAATCCAGTAGACGGATGGTTCTGTTTAAAAACGAAACCAGATCAACAGATTGGTCAAGCTTAAATAGCATTAAGTCTCTGGGTTTCTTCAAAGAGCATATAAATTCAGTATTTGATAATTCTAACGCCTTGTAACCCATGATCAATGGGTGCGAAGTAGCAGTAGAAAAATATAGAATCACGGCAAGATAGTACCAAATGAGATCAAATAGATATGAACTATCAGTAGTGTGATTAACAACAATATTAACTGTGCAGACAGTGAACTGGGTATTTCTTAACCTTTTAATTAATACATAATGCATATCATTTGGTTATCTGATTGATCCAAGTTCACTTCAGTGGATATGGATCTTCACTACATATGATAAAAACAATATCTAGAATCTAGACGGTAGACAGTTATCAGTTATGATGTGCTTAAGTGGGCAGCTGTACTTGACGTGAACAAAGAACTGAACTATGAACAATCATACCCAGTTAAAAATCTTGAATGACAAACATAATATCAAGCTTGAAGGCAATTTTTCCTTTAATGGAGGATATTATTTAAACTTGTTAATATGTAGTTGGGTGATTTCTATCTTTATAGCAGTGCTATAGTAGGCTATGCACGCAGAAATCAAACATCCGAATGAGCTTTTGACAAACTAACCTGGACAGCACGGCCTGTATGGGAAGGCATGTTTCCAACAAGACTTCTTGAGGGCCGAGATGAGCTTCCCGAAGTAGGTGCAAAAAATCTTGTGAAAAATGACGCAACAATCTGTGGCAGCTGTACAGACCGGAAGAAAATAAATAACGAAAAAACAAACGTGAAGAGTAGCGCATCTACAAGGGTCTCTGTGCAAATGATTCAAGAAAAAGCAGATGATTTTAATGATTTTGAGCATATCACCAGACTCCAAATTAAAAGAAATTAACAAATAAAAGCTATCATCGTCCTAACACCTAAAAGCTGGTGTTAAATGGCGGTTGTAACCAAGAAATTCAGCCAAGCAAAGCAATCATAAATATCTCGGTAAACCCTCTAATGAACAAAATAAAAGCAGAGTAAAATTGTAAAATCAACATTGCGTACAGGATCTGCCTATGCCCCCAAATTAACTCTACCTACTACCGTTAGCTACCATGGACCATACAGGCTGTGTTGCATATTTAAGTAATTATATGATAATAACAGTAGAGCCCATGGAGCAGGTCATGACCAACACCGACCTAATATTACTTGGTTCTGCTGATTCCAAATCTTATAATTTAGGAAGTTCCATTTATGGACAGCCAAACGTTTCATCCATGAGGCACTAACTTCTTTCGATGAAAAAGAGCCAGGACTATGACAGTGCTAATATGATATGACACATCATTGCAGGCAAGCCAAACATCTCGTCAGGAAAATCAACTAAATAAACATGACAACAGAAAATATAAAGGTCAACTTTTTTAACGCACTCCATTGCACAAAGAAGGTGTAACAAGAGAACATTAAACTATTGAAGTATAAAAAGGAAAACAGAGCTCTTATAACCTTTGTCCGGCGGATGCCAAGCACATTGAGACGATACAGCGAACCAGCAATCAGACCACAAATACCAGGAATAAAGGAACGCTTCCAAGAAGATAAAAGAAGCTGAAACAAGAAATATGCAAGATGAATGATGTAATACTTAAATGTAAATGACAGAGAAATGGTTCAGTTTTGACGCTAACCTGTAGGCCAGCAAGGTATATGAATGATTTGTTGCTGAAATTAACACCAAAAACCCGAAATCGTGATGTGACGGGAATGTCGAGGAAGAAAGGAATAAACGAGGCAAATATAAGGCCATAAGGTCCAGATGCAAGAGCACTGATGTAGTTTGTATCTGCAAGTCACAACATGTCACTGATTAATGCTCATGATCGCAGCTGCTTGGGAAACAAAGCAATGCTCATGATGACACAACTAATTGGCATATGATAATATTGTGAAACCTCCCAGCATTAGCATTACTGTTGAGAAACTATGTTTTGGAAGAAATCAATTGTCTTACTGTGTAATGGCATGCAACCAATATCTCTAGATGAGGTTCACTGTAAGTAATTTCATAGCATGCAACAGCAAAGATCAGTGCAGCTAAACAAAGCCCAAATCTAAGATTTAACAAGAAAAGTTGATGGGTTATGGAAAAATGCTGTCTTGCCAAGACAAATCTACTAGGTGCGGCACCAAATGCTTGCATTGCTAATTGATCTGCTGACATCTAATTAAAAATTAGGATATCATGTAAATTGTATTGCAATAGGTCTGTGTTTACGTATTGCCTTGGAAGCAACTATAGCAATGTTACAAAGTAGGCAGGGCTGATAGGCCATAAATGACGATCTCCTTTTATTTTCCTTGCAACAATACTTTTCTGAAGGGACAGGTTCTATTCAATGAAGTTATGCGCAGTCCTTTTATGTTTTCTCGAAAAAAAACTACTCTCGGCAATTTATCTCAATAGATTACCTTTCAGAAGAACCAAAGATAGAATCTCAAGAAGTAATGATATTGTGATGGTGAACAGAGTAAACACCTGCACAGTAGATTGATAAATGTAAGCACTCTTGTCCTAATTCTCTTATGAATTTAAGTATTTCATCAACTTAAATGTAACTTATTCAACTGAATCCGCACAAATAAATTGCATCATATGGCCCGAAACTTGTATGGGTTTCATATTTAGCATCATTAACTTGACAACTTAACATTTAACTCCTGACACTTTGAATGTGTATCACTTAGGTTCATTAGGTCCACATTTGAGGTACCTTATAAAGAATAGAATTAAACCACCTTAAAAGTTATGCACCTGGATGGTGAGTTCTCAATTCTAGCCATAATAGTGCAATATACTCCCGTTTCAACCTTATTACTGATGTTGTTTATCCACGTCCATTCCAATACAAGAGAGAATCGCAAGAAAAAAGTACTTACCGAGTATTTGTTAGAGCCTATCTGTCTCTCAAACACACGGAAGTAATACAGAAGGTATAGTCCAAACAACATCTCTGGTGTTGACTGAAAAGCAAATACAGATGCAAATATCCTCCATACTCGAAAGTTTTTTAAAATATCCTGAAAGAATAATAAAAATAATTCTTCAAATTTCATACATATATATATAATGAATCTCCAAGTAAGAGAACAGATACATTTGACCACATGCTTTGTTTGAAGTACCTAGAGCTCAAGGACAAATACAGGAGGTGTAATTGAACAGCACTAACAGCTATGTGCTTAGATGCACACACAACAAATACATGTTGCTACTTAGGCACTCTCTACTGAGCTCAAACGCTTAATCCCAAATTCTACAGGAAAGACTTAGAGCATTTAATAACACTAGAAGACCAACTATGAAAGGTGGATGCACCAAGAACACATGAAAGTAGCATGTTGCACCGTATAGGTTATATTGGCCAACTTGTTTCCATAAACTCATTTTCTAACCATTATCCAAGATAACTTAACCTATAATCTAATTTTCTATGCAAATTTTGAACCCGGCGTGTTCAGATCCAAATTTGGAGACACACGTCAGATACTCAGATTACAGAAAAAAAAAGTCACATCTTGGTCATGGGTCGATTAATAGCTAATACAACTAAGTTAACAAACTTCCCTAGTTCCTCGTGTAGTTCAATAGATGTACTTAAATGAAACTCTTAGGTCCCTTTTGAGCAAGATCGAATGCTTCTATAGGAGTACTTCCTGCCAGGCCGTTTTGAACGAAAGAATAGGCTTATAAGGACACATGTCAAATTATTAGCAAATGGCTATTACGTAGGAGTATTCGAGAGAAAAATAACATGGGGTCTCAACTCAAGCTTTCTATCGAGAATTAAGATGTGAATTCCAGACAATACATATGATGTTTTCATGTGTTTTTGGTACATGACACCCTAATTACCATGGCTTTCATGTTCCTGCATTTTCGAATTGTTGTGTCCAAACAGGCTGTTAACAAGTGTTACCGGGAAGGGATGTCTCTAGAGCACTGATGACTGGTGATGTGTACCAGGCTACCAGCAACCATGTAAGTGTGGGGTATCGAACGCCGGTACAGACAATGGAATACATACCAAATTCATTGTCATTAAGGAAAAGAGAAAGGTACAACTGGGTATTGGTATGTCCCAATAGAAATGCCTTAATCCAAATCCCAGTCCACTAAGGATTCATGTGACTGCAGTACACAAAACACGAGCCTCTGATAAGGTGATAGGGAGGCAGGGATCACAGCACCTTCCATAATCCAGGAGCATCATCTAGTCTTACTAGTTAGGCACGAATATTTTATGTCATGCATCTTTGATTCCAAAGGATTTTATAAAAATAAATGGAGGATTGGAATCCCTCAAAAAAATCCTATGTGACTTGTTTGATTTGCAGTATTGAATCCAATAGAGATTTTCTGAAGTATTCGTTTGCACTACATTTCGTAGGAAATTTGGCATCTCCTCAAAACTCTTGCAAAGAATCGTTTGTTTTCTCTGTGGCGCAATCAAACAAATTTTAGGGCAAACAAGGTCATGTAGGATTGAATGAGCATAACACAGCAATCCTGAGTTTTTCATGTTACTATAATTTTGAGTCCTAGGGATCAAAGAGGCTCTATCGCAGATTTCTGCTCTACTTTGAAAGCCGCACACATTCATGTCGGACAGACACCACTCACAAAAAGAACAACCCAACACCTGTAAGTCACCATCCCTCCTCACACCCTAACACAAACCAATCTGAAACCCTACGACCAATCCAGACGACATCCCAGCAGATTTGATCAAACCATTCTCAAGTGCCGCAGATTAAGCAAGTACCAGAGGCACGTCAACACCTAGAATTAGGATGATCAGCCATCCACCGAGATGAACAATATAGGCCAGGAAGTAGCCACTCCACTCGCCGCGGCAGCGCAAAATCGGAAGATACCTAACCAACCGATTCACTGTCCATGGACTCCACATCACGCGTAATCAGGGCCAAGGACTAGTCAAGATTCGACGGCCGGCTGATGCTACTGACCTGGTAGGAGAGCCCAAGGGCGCGGGCACGGCGGTTGGCGCTGAAGACGACGGAGAGGAGGCCGCTGGCGAGGACGACAGCCCGCGTCACCGGCGCGTTCTCTGCAACCAACCAGAAAACGGAAACGGGGCCGCACCGATCAGACGATGATCAGAACCTAGAAATTCAAGCAAAAAATAGGGGACGATTTGGGGAGGACGGGCGTGAATCCGTGGGGAGGGGAGCTTACGGAATCCGGAGACGCCTCCGCCCTGCATCGCTCGCCCTGACGACGATGGGGAACCGGCCGCCGGGGTGGGTCAGATGCGCCGTTCGCCCGACGAGGCGAGGGACCTTGGGCGGCCGGCCGCCCAGTACGCGCCGCCCCTCCCCCTTCCGTTTGCTGGCTCCGGCGGCTACGAGAAGGGGACGGAGGAGGCGTAGGTGCGGCGGAGACAGCTGGAGGAGTAGATGGCGTGGTGTTGTGTGGGAGATGGAGCGGAACACGTTGACGATGGTGGTGGTTGGGTCCGGCGGGTCGGCGCTTTGGGCTCTCCGGCGTGGAAGTTTCGAGACGGTGCGCGTTTTTACGGAGGTGCCCCGTACCCAGCTCGATGACCAAAGCTCAAATTACATTGAACCCAGAAAACCATAAGGGATTCGAAGAAATTGTATATACGATTTTTAAAGGTTTTATTTAATCATATAGGAAATTTTCCTTTCTTGTTTGATTTGCAGGGTTGGATCCTGTAAGAATTTTTCCTAAAGAATCTTTTGTGTACTACTTCTTATAGGAATTCAAGGGTCTATTTGATTTGTAGGATAAGAACATAGTTGGAATAGGAAAATTGTAGGATTCAATTCTATATGATTGTGCATATATTATAGGTTTGATTCTACCGAAGCAATTTTAAAATGAACTTGAATTTCCTATGGTAAGTGGTACAACAATTTCTATAGGAATTTTTTTTATATGATACAGTCCTACAAATCAAATTATCAAGATAGAAAAAATTCCTATAAGATTCACTCCTGCACAATTCTTTTGGAAATCATTTGTATCAAACAGGCTCCTAACATCCACTTCAAGCTCTTCTTACATATCTTTTGGTGGAATCAAACAAACTCTAGTACAAATCAAATCCTATAAGATTAGAGTATGCATGACATGTCAATACTATACTTTTCCTATTCATACATCTTTCCTATCATACGAATCAAACAAGCCGTCTCCTTAGCAAAAACAATTATGTTAGTTGTTTGATTAGGATTGGTTTCTATACGAATTTTTCCCATATCATTGGACTGCATCTCGTAAGAATTCTACCATTCACTCCAACCTCTTTTTCCAAATTCTTTAATTTACCTTTGCATCAAACACAATTATTCTTCTCATAGATTTCAATTAGAAATGTCATTTCAATCCTATGGGTTTTCTATTCTTACACTTTTTCTATCGTATGAATAAAAAACCTAAGAAGGTCTTGCTAATTCTCAAATGGCAGATAATTATTTCATAACATCAGTCGACGGTAATATTCAGACATGTACAAGATTTCACTCTGTTTACTAGGAGAAAAGATCTACAAATTATGTGCTAGACGGATAAAGTTTGTGCTAGGCGGACAAATTTACGAAGTCAACTGAAAGTTAGTTAATCCTCAACTTTTATATTTAAATGGTAGCCAACTTTCTTCATGAGATCACTTGAAATTTATGTGGGTATTAATTAACGACAAGACAACTACAACTATGTGTGGAGAGAGTCTGATTATGGAACAGTTGGATAGACTTTATAACCATGCAAATACTCCTTGGTGTCCACCTTATTTGGGAAACATGCTAGTATTTTTTAGCTCTTCCTGCTACCAAGTATGCAAGATGTTGTTTTTGATGGAGGAATTGTAGCGCATCCCTGCTTTCGAAAGTTTAGTAAATTGTGAACTCAAAAGTGGGGCTTATGTGATCCTTTGAAAGGATCTTTTTGCAAAACCAGCGTGCTACCATCTTCATTGCCACACCTTGCCTCCTTGGCTCATATGCTAAATTTCCTGATTTTTTCTTCCGGCAGGCAAAGCTAGGCATTTTTATCAGCATCTGTGTACTGAGTTCCATGATCTAAAGCAGTTGTTACATGAACACTCTCAGTCTAGCGTTCCAGATTTAGTGGTCTTTCCCATGTGAAAGAAAATCTTCAGTTGGCAAGGCTTATGTTTTCTTTTAATTTGGTCTTTATCCTCTCCAGGTTATCACTGGTTATGTAACTCCTGCTATTAGAAAAAAAACTTAAAAGTATTACTTTGGCTCTTGATGCAAAAGAAGAAAAAATACCATGGAAATGCTCCTTAGGAAAACCTTCTTGGTGCCTGATTACACTTATGTTATGCGCAATGATCATGTGCTGGAAACTAGAGACCTTTTCTTCAAGTATAGATTTACCAAGATCTGCTTGAGCTACCTCTGTCCTGACCGGTGTTCTTCTGATCTGAACTTTATTTCCTGTCTCTCAAGCAGCACATCTGTAAACCATTTTTCATGGAGTTGATTATTTTGGAGCATGCACATTTGGAAAGTGAGGAATGTCTTCATATTCCATAACTCAAGGCCAAGTCTCAATCGTTCAAGGGCTATCTTTAAAGAAGAACTGCAATTGCTGCAATATAGGGCTCTTCTCTAGAGATGCTTATTCTGGCTTTCAAGCTTAGCCAGGTGACTGGTGACCTTTTTATGTGCTCTGGTACTTCCTTCCTTCAATCCTTCATAGTTAGCCATTTTCTTTATTTGTAGAAATATCTTTTACATGCATCATAAACCTAAAATACAAATACACGCACTAGCATTATGCTTCTGCTTCTCTTGAAAAAATGAGAAAAAATGTTGCGATTATTTTACTTCCATGATTCAGTATCGGACAGTCTTCTTTTTATCGAGTTCAACTGAAAACCTAAGCAAAACTGACATATATTTACGGGCAGGCAGGTGGTGCCCTCCTGTTTTCGTGCAGGACCAGCAGTTGGCGCCAAACAAAACAAGCCCAGCGTGCGTACTCGCTATTCAAGGCGTTCTTCCCCAACCGCACGTCGCTTTTCCTCCCAGCATGCCCATCATCGCCTCCAGTCCACCATCTTCTTTCCCCGCCCGAGCGCCGCGCTGCCCACGGCAGCGCCGACCGCCACATGACACAGCCTCCCCGACGACCCACGAAGACCGCCGAACCCGTCTTCCTCGGCGCCACGTCCATCCCCAGCGCGCGGCCCGACACGGCAGCCGACAACCCCACCTTCGTTCACCCGCCACCCCCGCCGCCGCCGCAGAAGCCCCAGCACGGGTCGTCCAAGCACCGGTCGCGCCCCGCCCGCCTCATCCGGTCGGTGCGCGCCGCGTTCCGTTCGTTCCCGATCCTCCCGGCGCCGTCCTGCCGCGGGCTTCCCTCGCTGCCCCACCTCCCGAGCCTCAGCGGCGCCGTCAGGAACCAATTCCACGGCTCCATGCGCACCACGGGGACGCTGTACGGACGCCGCTGGTCCCGCATCACCATCGCTTTCCACGACAGCCCGGGCAGCCCGCCGGGGCTGCTGCTGGAGATGTGCGTGCCCACGGCCAAGTTCATCCAGGACGTCAGCGCGGCCGGCATGGTGCGCGTCACGCTCGAGTGCGACAAGAAGCAGCAGCAGCAGCAGTACCAGCACGCGGGCGAGGCCGCGCTTCCGCCGCGGCGGCTGCTGGACGAGCCGACCTGGGCGGCGGAGGTGAACGGCGAGAGCGTCGGGTACGCGTCGCGGCGGGAGGCAACGGAGGAGGACGAGCGGGTGATGCGGCTGCTGCATCCTACGTCCATGGGCGCCGGCGTGCTGCCGGACGACATGGCCGACCCGGCCAACGGCGAGCTCACGTACATGCGCGCGCACTTTGACCGTGTCGTGGGATCCAAGGACTCTGAGACGTACTACATGCACAACCCGGAGGGCACCGCCACTGGGCCGGAGCTAACAATCTTCTTTGTTAGGAATTGATTAGTTGATCTTGTTCTCTCACCCTGTTCTGTGTCTCTGGTTTGTTCTTATCTTATGCCCAACCTTTTCTGATCATTTCACGTATGTGTGTACAGATTGTACTAAGTATTACTGAATTAGCCTAGAGGTAGATTGTTTAAAATAATAGGAAATGTTAAATTTTATTTGAAATTGCTAGAAATTTGACGCCACATTTAATTTTGCTCGAAGTGGGAATCAAAGCACCCATTGTTTTAAAAGTGTACAATTATAGTCATCGTACAACTCAAAGATCGTGCAAATTGGCTACATGAATCAGTCAGCGAAAAATAGAGAATACATAACACGATATTGGATTTTCTAACAAGTTGTCAGCCACCATATTTGTGTATAGTCCAGCCGCCATCAACCGAGAACATCATAAATCCATGTCATCGAAAGAAATAAAAACCACACATGGTGTCGACGTATCGGCATCTGGGATATGAGACGGGGTCCTCTAGCCGAGGGTTACGCGAGGGAAAGAAGGTGGACGTCGTAGAGGTAGATTGTTTAAAATAACAGGAAATGTTAAATTTTATCTGAAGTTGCTAGAAATTTGTACCACATTTAATTTTGCTCGAAATGGGAATCAAAGCACCCGTTGTTTAAAAGTGTACAATTATAGTCATCATACAACTAAAAGATCTTGCAAAGTGGCTACATGATGATATTGGATTCTTGTGACATGTTGCCAGCCACAATGTTTGTGTATAGTCCCTACAACCGCCATCAACCGAGAACATCATGAATCCATGAGATCCCCGTAGTTCTCATGGAAGGAGAAAAACCACATGGATCCAATAGGTAGCTCCATGCACAACCTGCAAATATAGATGACTCCCCCTTTATTCAAACATAACACAAACGCCTATGCAGATAAGAGTTTTAGTTTTTCTATCCACTCCATTAAGCCAACTGCTAAACATATTAACAATACTTGTAGGTGGGAAATATTGGAAGTGAAATGTATCAGCCTCCAAATATTTCACAAAAAAATTTATAAACAAATGCTCAACAAACTCGTCTTAAGCATAAAATACTACCGGTCCAACGTCTTGTAGTAAGGTTTAAATTAACCCTGAAAACTTTTCACTGAATGATTTGCTTCAAAATTCGTGAGCCCCCTTATGTCTCTCTCTTTTCCTCTCCCACATATATCTTCCTCTCTGTCCATGCATGATACACAATACTTGTCGTGTTACGTCGTGCGTGCGGAAGATGATGGTGAAGGCATTAACCTCTATCACCCGCATGAGGAGCTACTTGTTGCGGCAGTAGCGCATGAGCGGGAGATCGACGGTGCATTGCTCTGGTGGAGCGGATGCCGGAGAGACCACCGCTGAACAGGCCGACGATGTTATTTTTGTTGTCATCGTTAGCTTGCCAACTCACTATCTGGTCCCCTTCCCAGAATAGCATCGCCCACCGCGAGCTCTCCCTGAACCCGTCTACACGAAGAACACCAGCCCCCCATCCACCTGCTGCCGACTGACCAGACGAATTGGCCTTCCACTAGTTGGTGAACTCCCGGTCCCACAGCTCCGGGTACCCGTTGTGCGCCGCGATCGGGTCCTCCCCGGTGTGGAGTCGCGCATCCAGCAGCAGGCCCTTCCAGAAGTCGTCCATCCAGCCGCTGACGCCTTACTCCGCCATCCCCGCCTAGGATCCCCTTGAAACAGGAGGCCGCCTCCGAGTTGGTGAAGTCCAGCATGGCCACGTCGAACGCCATGTTGGGCAACGTGTACTGCTCGCCGTCCTTGTCCCTCACCAGTATCGCGAGGTCCTTGGCTTCCTCGTATAGTGCCTCCTCCCCCTTGTCACGAACCACCAGGGGGATGGCCCACATAGCTTCGCCTCTTATTAGAGCAGAGGTTTGTACGAGAAAAGCTATTAAGATTAGAGTCGACGTGATTTGAAATAGCAGAAGAATTAAGAAGCAATTTGTTTCGCTTCAATGCATGATATCTAACTTGCTAGTGTCTAAATTGGGATATATATATATGTGTGTGTGTGTGCAATTTAGTGAGAGTAATTGATTAACAGGGTTCTGAGTGGTGTGGTTGTGTTGGCTCGTGTTGGTGTCTGCACCTAGCGGACAATCCTCTGTAAAAAAATCTGCCTCCTATAAACATAAGGTATGCCATTTAGCATACTCTAGAAAAAAAATGTTCCCATCGTATCAAGTGATATCTACAATCTGGACTCCAAAATGGGGGGTCCCCATCCATAAGCAGAAAATAAGAGCAGTCCAAACACAACCTTTTCCTATTTTAGCTATTTATTTGGATCTATGTGTGGGTTTGGATTTTTCATGTTTATTAACAGGGGTTGGGAAAACCTACGCAGAGAGAAGATCATGATGAAAATAGAGCAACGGGATTTTCACTATGGTGATGACTTATAGGGGAATAGATACTTTCGTCAACTCTCGGTTGACTCCATAGCAATGTTCACTATGTGTTCATTGCAGATACCCACCAAGATTTAGAACACATTGATTAAATAAGGAGACACTTCTTGTGGGACAAAATGACGAAGAATGGTCCCTTGTTGCTTGGGACAGGGTATGTGGACCCAAAAAAAGAGAAGGTCTTGGAGTGCTTAATCTAAACTTGCAAAATGAGCCATGCCTTTAAATTTCTAGATAAATTTTGTAACAGAGCAGACACACCACGGGTCACTCTTCTTTGGAATTATTATTACAATGATATATCCTCATGCTCTGGAACCTTGTGGTTCTTTCTGGCGGAAATCGTGTGTTCAAACTCAGCCCCACATTTAGGGGAATTGCCGGTTGTAAGGTTGGAAATGTCAACTCAATACGAGGTTCTTTCACATGCATGCGAGCCATAGACGGCGTCAGAACTTCATTGGGCACCTCATGATCGACGGAGTCAGGAAGACCGAGCATGTGGATAAGGCTGAGGCCGTGGATACTTTCTTTGACGACCTCCTCGGGACGGAGGTAGACCGGCCTTTCGCCTTCGACCTAGACTACCTGCAACTGCCCACGGTGGATCTCTCCCACCTGGAGATGGCCTTCTCTGAGGAGGAGGTGTGGAACGCCATTAGGAGCATGCCACTTGACAAATGCCCAGGGCCGGATGGGTTCTCCAACAGGTTCTATGTGGCATGTTGGGGGATCATAAAAGCGGATGTCATGGAGGCTTTCAACTCCTTATCTCGGCGTGATGCCCGTGGATTTAGTTCAGTCAACCAGGCTTTGATCACTTTGCTTCCCAAGAAAGCGGGAGCGGAGGAAGTTCGAGATTTCCGCCCTATCAGCCTGATTCATGGGTTCGCCAAGCTGGTGGCAAAGGTGGTGGCCTGCAGGGTGGCCCCCTCCATCCCACAGCTAGTGGGGGTGCACCAGAGTGCCTTTGTGCGTGGACGGTGCCTACACGATAACTTCATGCTGGTTCAGTGCACGACGCGCAAGCTTCATAGTTCGAACACCCCAGCAGTCCTCCTGAAGCTTGACATTACGAAGGCTTTTGATACCGTCAGTTGGGCCTTCCTCCTGGAGGTGTTGAGAAAGATGGGTTTCGGAGAGCTCCTGATTGCGACCATCTGTGCCCTTCTTTCGTCGGCTTCTACTAGGGTGCTTCTCAATGGTCATCCCGGTGGAAAGATTTTCAACCGACGTGGACTGAGGCAGGGAGATACACTCTCGCCTCAACTGTTCATCTTGGTCATGGAAGTTCTGCATCTGTTGATTGAGAGGGCTACTGCCTGTGGATTGCTGACGCCTCTGTCTGACACGGGTCTTAGATACCGCACGTCGATCTATGCGGATGATGTGGTGACCTTTCTTCGTCCTCTAGAGGGGGACCTCGGGGTTTTCACTCAGCTTCTTGACGACTTCGGGTTGGTGTCCGGGCTGAGGGCGAATCTGGAGAAATGCTCTGCGCATTTGATCCGTTGTGATGAGGCCGAGACGGCGTTGGTGGGCCAAGTGCTACATTGTCCGCTACTGCCGTTCCCGCTTCGTTATCTGGGGCTCCCGCTTTCCCTCAGGAGACTGACGGCGGGCCAGCTCCAGTATCTCGTGGATAGTATAGCCAACCACCTCCCTAGGTGGCGTGCAGGGTTGCTTAACCGTGGAGGGCGCCTTGAGCTTGTGAAGACCACACTCTCCGCGGTGTCTATCTTCGCTATGATGTCTCTTGACTTGTCGGTGGAAACCTTCGTGGCGATTGAGAAGATCATTTGTAGTTTTCTATGGGCTGGGCGCAAAGATGCCCGTGGAGGTCACTGCCTGGTAGCGTGGGAGCGAGTTTGCATGCCCAAGCATCTGGGGGGTCTTGGAATTCCCAACTTGCGGTTTATGAACCGCGCTCTCAGGGCTAGATGGCTTTGGCTTAGCAGGACAGATGACGCAAAACCCTGGAGGGAGTTCAACATTCAAGTCCCCCGAGTGGTACGTCAGCTGTACGCGGCAGCCACCACCTTAGTGGTGGGCGACGGAGCTCCACTTTTTTCTGGACAGACAGGTGGCTGCCCGTCGGGCGTGTGGAGGACTTGGCCCCGCACCTCTACTTGAAAGTGCCCATGGGCGCGCTCAGCTCCCGCAGAGTTAGAGAGGGGCTCGCAGGTGGATGGCTAGACGATGTTCCGCCAGACCTGGATGCGCGTGAGTTACGCGAGTTGCTGTCCTTAGCGGACAGTGTGGCAGGTTTCCCCCTGACTGAAGGGGTCGCGGATGAATTCAGTGGAACTGGGAGGGCAATCACAAGTACTCAGCGCGTTCGGCTTATAGAGCCCTCTTTGAGGGCAAGATTGGGCTGGCGGGTGCGCAACAAGTCTGGTGCTCACGGGCGCTCAACAAATGCAAGTTCTTCCTTTGGCTGGCATTGAAGAACAGATGTTGGACTGCAGACCGCTTAGGGCGGAGAGGGCTGCCTAGACCAACCGCCTGCCGCTATGCGACCAAGTGGGGGAAGACATAGATCACCTTCTTCTCAGGTGTGTCCTCTCCAGAGAGGTCTGGCACTCCTTCCTGAGCAGGTGGGGTAGGGTGGATTGGGTCCCTACCCACGACGATCGTCTTGTGGATTGGCTTCCAGCCAAGGCTCCGGGAGGCCGAGATGAGAAGGACTTGTGGACGGCGGTCAACTTGATCTGCTGGACCTTGTGGAGTCATAGGAACGGCGTGGTCTTCGAAGGTCACAGCCTTTAGCACAGACAGCCATTAGTATGGTGGAGGCCAAGGCTGACATCTGGCGGGCCGCGAGGATGTTTAGGGGTAGCTTAGAACCCGTAGACAGGTGGAGGGTTGGCGAGTGATCCTCTTTTTTTTTTGTGGATTGGCGTTTTTTTGGCGCATGTGCCTAAACGCGTTGTAAAGGCCGCTTTGCCTCTTCTTCTTGAAACCGATGCGTCCGCTTGGACGTATCCTTAAAAAACTCAATACTTTTGCGGAAGGACTTATGGCTTGATGAACCAGCAAGTGAAAATACCCAAAGAGCTTTCTCTTGTTGCACTAATGAAAATATTTTAGTGAGGCTATAAATGGGAGCGTCTCCATGGCTGAAAACTTTCATCTTCCTCTCTCTCCTGAAGCTTTGGAGTAAGTTAGAAATTTACAACAAGAATCACTACAATTAGCTCTGCAGCACCAAGACACAGACCAACGTAGATACCCTTGGGGCCACAAGTACACTTTGAGCAAATTTTACAAATTTCATTTCAGAAACTGTCGTCGCACGGGAAGAGGGGGCCCCCTCGTGCGCCGGTCGCGCGCCCCCGGGTGGGCTCGTACCGCCTCCCTGCAACGGCGGCACCGCGCCCCGAGGAGACCTCGAGTAAAGACCTGGATGGACCCCCTTTCCACCGGGGGAACCTGCCAGTGGGGCGCCTCGCCCCGGGAGCAGGAAGCCAGCACGTGGTGGAAGATTCCCGCGCCACTCCCCGAGGGAGGTAGCTTCGCAGGGAAGGAAGCGCAGCAGACGTCAGAGACAAGACCGCACAGGCCTCCTGTGCGGCGCAGACGAGACAACGACAAGACTCAGCGCGCCGTCCAGTCTAGACAGGCGCAGGGCTCAGCGCGATGCCCGGACCAGGACAAGACTGGACCGCCCATCACATCGGGCCCGGCGGAGGCAACGACATGGAAGGCAGCGCGACTAGGGCGACGCCACGACGACAGTAGAAAGCTGCTACTTGGAGAAGCGGCTTGGCGCCAGCCGCGCCGCAGGGGGAAGTTTCTAGTGCGGCCACCTGTGGTGTCCCCTTATGGTATAAAAGGAGGCCCATTGCTGCAATGAGAGGGGGGCAAGCAACACTTCTCAGTAGACACATCTCGGGGGCTAAACGATCCCACCTCAGAGACCTTCCCGAGGTGTAGCTCGGACGGTCCTTAGGCGTAGACGAGAAAGTTGTGAGCAACACATTGTACTACACCACTCGATATCAATCAAGCCAGACAAGCAGGACGTAGGGCATTACGCGGCGACGCGGCCTGAACCTGGGTAAAAACTCGTGTGTTCGTACTTGCTTTCGGGAACTGACTTCGGAGCACCTCGCGCCCTTCTACCGAACAAACAGGGTGTGATTGTCATCCCCGGTGTTCGTGTTCCGAAACACGACAGAAACATGATCCCACATGAAGCATTCAAATGAATATGGAAATCCAAGTGCACCCAAAAATATAGTTCTTGTGCAGGCTCTCATTTTTCCAGACAGATTAAATACTAGAATAATTATACTTAGAAGAAGAAACTACACAATCCATATATAGTTATTTCAACTGCCCAATGTGTCAAAATTACACAGGAAGAAACAATTGAGCATCTCTTTTACCAATGTCCATCTGGAGTCTCTTGGTGTTCAAATTTGAATATAACTTGGGCAATCAAACAAACATGTTGTATATTGTAGCTCAAGCCAAGAAGAATTATCAGCATCCAATGTTCATGGAAACAATCATGCTACGAGCCTGGAGCATTTGGAAGGAGAGAAATAATATGGTGTTCAATCGTTTAACCCTAGAACTAGACTCATGGAAAAATAGATCCGTTTCAGATTTTACTCTTCGGCTCCATAGGACCCAAACGGAGCTTCACTCCCATATTGTAAATCTTACAAAGCAAGTCTAACCTGTCTTTTTTTTTTATCTTAATAGGGTGGCTCTATAACCTCTAATCCATATAAACATGATATATGTCGATCGATCCCTGCCCTCATTGGTCACCTTCGCCGCTACCCCGGTACTATCCGTTTCCAATACAGCCTTCACCGATTTTGTATCCTTTGCCAACATCAATGATCTCCGACATGCTAGGAGTTCGCCGTGCTCAGCTTCCGCAACATGGGAAAAAATGGCACTCTGCAGAAAAGTAGGTTCCATGGTGATCACGCACGACCATGCCACCCCCTCCGTTGGCGTCAGCTGATTGGGAAGCCCCAAAGACTGTTCTGGAAGCCGCCAGCGCTCCCTTGGTGATACATAATTTGTCGCCGGCATTGGATTATGGTGCAAATCCCTCCATTCTTGAGATTTCGCTAGGATCGCCTAGGTATGATTGTTGGGTCCGCAATGCATTGTGGCTCACTCGCATCATTTCTCGTCTGCCAAAGATAATACAACATGAAAAAGCTTAATGGCAACATGCTCCTCTGAACTTTTTCCGAGCCAGTCCGGTAACCAGCCTCGCAGCTCTGAGTGATGCGCCAGTGTCCTACGGGAGGCTCAAAAGCAGTCTCATGTACCTCCTTCGGGTGTTTCCATGTCGTGACAGAGTGAGAACAAGACCAGCGGTGGACTAGACTTTCTTCCTTCCCGCACACGAGACAGATAATTCCGTCTTTAATTTTCATGTTTAGTTCTGATTTATAAAGATGGCAGTAGAAGTTCTTTTGGGACATTCGATAAAATTGAAACGATACAGTGAAGATTAGCATGACCATGTGCAAGGATAATAGCACAAATCGAGAAAAAGATGGCAGTAGGAGGCTCCCTACTATTTAAAGGTTTTGTTTTTAAGAAAATAGAGCAGCGAGTTGGGGAAGAAATCAGAAAATTTCTTAACTAGGGAGCTTATCGAGGTTAGAATCTTTCGATCTCTACAATCTACATAGTTTTGAGTCCATCTTCTTCTTTCTCCATCGTAATATCCTTATTTTTGTCTCTAGTCCTTCCCTTTTCCTGTTTGTCGCGTGATCATTCACTTCGGGTTTTGGAAACCCAGGAAAAATAAACCAAAACAGAAACCATCTTTTTTTTTCTAGACTAGATAGGCTTGGTCTTCTTAAGATCCGAGAGTTAAGTTACATTCTCGTCTCTCAAATTTCTTGCAAACCTTTCCCCAACATGTGACCCAGCCCTAACAAACACGGCCGGGTAGCCCACCGAGGCCGCGACCTCGACCTCGAACCCGTGCAGCGTGCCCTTCCCCACACTACCGTGCCCACTCCGGTGGCCACCGCCGAACTCTTCGCCGGTCCACACATGTCTCCACGATGCCCCGTCCGACGTCGGGAAGTAGGCGGTCACCGCGTTCCTGCCCTTGTCCAGCACCGGCACCACCAGCATCTCCGTCCCGACAAGAAACTGCTGGTACGTGAGCTCCTGCACACGCCGGTCCTCGGGGTAGTGGAGGAAGAGGTGCCGCGCCACGGGGAGGCCCTTCTCTGCCGCCTCCTACATGTGTACAAATTGATCGATCACTAGATTAGTAGCAGATCGGCATACGTCGAATGGCGGACATGCATGCAAGATCGGTATTGGTTGGTGTATCATCCATGGTTAACTGTACCTTGACGAGCTGGATGCGGTAGAACTCCCAGGCTTTGTAGATCTTCGCGCAGCGCGCGAAATGCGCAAGCGTCCGGCTGTTGGAGTAGAACTGGCAGTTTGATCCGGGCTTGTTCCCCTGCAAATCGATGCGGTTCATGGCGGGATCAGCTTGTGTTTTCGTCGGAATCCTCACGCGTCCATGCATGGTACAGAGTAGTTGCCCTGCGTTACCTCGTGTGTGCGGAAGACGACGGTGAAGGCGTTCACCTCCATCCACCGCATGAGGAGCTCCTCGCTGCGGCGGTAGCGCAGGAGCGGGAGGTCGACGGTGCAGTACCCGCCGACGTCGCTGTGGTTGAGCGGGATGCCGGAGAGGCCACCGCTGAGCAGGCCGACGACGCTGCTCTTGATGCCGTCGTTGGCCTGCCAGCTTACCATCTGGTCGCCTTCCCAGAACAGCATCGCCCACCGCGAGCTCTCCCTGAACCCCGCCCGCACGAAGAACACCAGCCCCTCCATCTCCTCCTCTGCTGCCGACTGACAGGACGACATGGCTTTCCACTCGTCGGTGAACTCCCGGTTGACGCGCGCCCACAGCTCCGGGTACCGGTTGTGCGCCGCGACCGGGTCCTCCCCGGAGTGGAGCCGCGCGTCCAGCGGCAGGCCCTCGCCGAAGTCGGCCATCCAGCCGCTGACGCCTTCCTCCGCCATCCCGGCCAGGATGCCCTTGAACCAGGAGGTCGCCGCCGGGTTAGTGAAGTCCAGCATGGCCACGTCGAACGCCGTGTTCGGCATCATGTACGGCTCGCCGGACTCGTCCCTCACCAGGATCCCCAGCTCCTTGGCCTCCTCGTACAGGTGCTTCCTCGCGTTCCCCTTCTCACGAACCGGGACGAGGCAGGGATTGCAGTACGTCATCGTCCTTACGCCGCCGCACCGGAGATCGCGTACGAGGTCCTTCCAGCCGGTGTAGTGATCGTCGTCGGCCTCCCAGTTCCACCAGAGCTGCGACCGATCGCTGTCTTCCTCTGCCCGACCCAATCCTGCAACAAATACGTGATGCGCACTAGTTCAGACTTGAGAAATGGGTTCAGAGTTCAGTACTTCAGTGTTTCTCTAGAGCTGCTTGATTTCTCCAGAACAGACCTGCAGCCAGAACGCGGAGACCGGGACGTCGTGGTCTTGCAGCTGGCTCCACACGCGGCGAACGGCGTCCGTGCCGCCCTGCATGCCAACGACCGCGCCGGAGGTGATCCATCTGGGAAGAACCGGCGGTCGTCCCGTCGATCCCGTGTAGCTCGTGATCAGCTCGGTAGGCGAGTCGCCCTGCAATATTCGTCCCTGAACCGTATTTCCATAAACCTGAAAAATAAAGCATGCAATCGCTGTGAGTTGGTCTGTCCGGAGTTCATCATTTCAGTTAGCTCAGTACACAGAGCTCTGCTCCTCAGACTGGTAAGAAAATGCATGTAGGATGCCTACCTGAATCTGCACTCTGTCGGGTTTTGTGAGGTCAAATATGGAGTAATCGTATCCCTCCAGGTACAGGGACCTCATCTTGGAGGTCATGTAGAAGGGAGACGGTGCATACGTGGTGCTCCAGTTTCCTCCTGACCTACACAAACCAACAGGAATTGAAGAACCATGTCGGCATCAAACATTATTTTGATTCGGTTAAATCAAAAGATTCAGTGCGAAAATGTTCACATCAACGTCAACACATCTCCTTGCCTGGCTTTGTCAAAAGAGAATTAACCCACAAAAACACAAGAAAACTGTGCCGCAAATAGACAGAACAGAGTCGTTGTCTAGCTGTGAATTCGAAGTGTACACACTACTAGCAGCTCTGTAATAATTCAGTTCGTTGCACTGACCAATCATCTTAAATACGTGTACGTTTCAAGCTCGTCAATGCATGTTAATACTGGGATATAACAAGAGAAAGTTCAGATCCAATCCATGCCCAAACACTTGAATCTGGGTGGCCAAAATTTTGAATCTTTCCCTGTTGACTATGTGAAAATGATGCCAATATATCCCTTTACCCAAAATAAAAAATAAACATGTACTAGCATATACTTCCCCCACATCTTTTTTACTCTGCATATTAGAAATTTGTCTTAAATTAAATATTTTAAAATTGATCAAGTTGATAGGAAGAATACTAAAAAATATATTATACCAAATGGATGCAATGAATATATGTTCATGATGGATCGAATGATATAGATTTGGTATTACCAATTTTGGTAGCGTGTAAATCTCAGGCGACTTTGATTTACCAAAATTTCAGTCGGCTGCTCACAATTACATTTCACGTGCAATTCTCGGTTCAACATGAATCACAATGTAAATCAAACAACTAAGGAATCTGCTGAAAATTAACTAAATCTCAGTCATTTACCCACACTTGCGAACCAAGTGCAACTCTCAAACCAGTGCAAATCGCGATACAAAATCCATCGGCTAAGAAGGCAGTTAAGATTTAGTTAATTCTTCGTCGACTTAAAATTAGCAACATATAAACTTGGTCAAAGTCTATTTTTTTTTACTTAAACAAGCATAATATGCCAATAAAAAGAACGGGGAGAGTACAAAATATTGATAATCACAATCAATGTCAAATACTTGTAACATACTCTCTCTGTTCACTACTACTCCCTCCGTTCCAATTTAATTGACTTGCTATGCACCACATGTGGATGTATCTAGGCATGTAACACGTCTAGATACATCCACATGTGGTGCATATCAAGTCAATTAAATTGGAACGGAGGGAGTATAAGATAATGTACCCATCATTTCAATTTTAACTACATACTAACTAAAATGAATGAATATATGTATAGATAAGTCTAGATACATTTGAATTAAGAAAAATCTAAAGTGTCGTACAACGGAGGGAGTAATAAATATGGAGAAATAGTTATCTACCTGTAGCTGACGAGATTGGCTGCAAAAGTAATGGGCTGGTCTCCCCTGCCGATCCCCTGCTCCTGCACAAGGACCGGCACCCTCCTCCCCTTGAACTCCATGCGGCTGAACTGCTCGCCGAAGCCGTAGAACCGCTCGTCGCGCTCGCTCGCGTACGTGAGGAACACCCGGTTGAACTCCTTCGGCAGCGCCTCTTCCTCACCCGCGGTTTCATTCTCAACCGGAGCCAGGAGCGCCGAGAGCTCCTCCCTCTGTTTCTTTTTCCTCGCGCTGTTCCACTGGACGCGCCCAGCCATGCGGAGGCGCAGGCTAGTCCGGTGCGGCCTTGGAGTTGTCATGGCCGCCGTCGGTGTGCTCGAAGGGTCCGTGGCGTGGCCGCAGCTCCATTGGTAGTCGGCGATCTTGACGCTGAACCCCACCTGCGTGTCGCTCTTCTCCTCGAGGAGGACCCAGTACCTTGCCGACAAGACCGGCTTCCCCGCGCGGGCCCTGGCGCGGCGGCCGGCGCGCAGGCCGCAGCAGCACGACGACGCAGGGTCCGCCTTCTTCGCGGACACGATCCCGGTGATCAACAGCACCGGGAACCGTGTCTCGTCGGACGCTTCGAACGCGGCGCCGCGCAGGGGCTCGGCGCCGGCCTCGACGTCGCTCCGGTAGAAGGCCTTGATCCTGTCGACGCTCTGACGTTTCGGGACGAGGTGGACGCGTCCGTCGCGGAGCGCGAACGATCCGCGGCATTCGTCGGCCTCGGCCGCCAAGCGAGGGGTCCCAGCGTAGGCGGAATCGAGAGCCGACGGGGTAATCGTGTGCGTGTGCGAGCTTGGAGAACGGGCCGAAGGAGAGGGGCGGCGCCGCATCGCCGTTGCGGAAGGCGGCCGCCGGGACAGCACGAGGGAAGGGGTTGTTGAGGCGCGCGCTGTGCTTCTTCGTGGTCTTAGGCTTGGCCGTCGCCGGCGACGGCATGGCGTTGGCAGCCGCGGTGACGGGAGAACTGGAAGGAGCTCGCGCACGGATGCTCTGCTCGGCGTGACGAGCCCGCCATTGGCTGAAATAGATCCTGGAATAAGGGTGATGCAGACGGACAGTGGGCCCGGAGAGCACGCGTTCGTTTTTTACCGACGTGGACTATGTCTTCCTCTTCATTACATGGAAAAATAAAGAATCGACGTGGGCAATGTATTGTTGGAGGAAATTGCACAAACCACCGGTGCTAGTTTTGCCGCAAAACACTTATTTTTGGGTTCGTTGCACAGAACACCCACTATTAAGGTAATCGATTGCACATAGGTCTAATATGGTATTTGTCTTTGTTAACTTACTGTTAAATGACTGCTGACAGACTGACAAGTGCGTCCCATTTGTAAGTACCAATGTGGCAAGTAAAACCGGCCACGACAGAATTTTGGTCAAGAACAAAACAGATAACCGCTATGGACGAGATTACTTACCCGGCGACAGAGAAGGGTTGGATGTGCTCGTTCATCGGCGCTGGGACGGCCGCTGCCGCCGCCTTCTCTTAGCGGAGCGAGGTCGAGGTCTCGAGCTATGTTCGGCTCTTCTTTCCTTGGACCAGTCCTCTTCTTCCACCGTTTTTTTCATTGGTTTTAATTAGGTAACTGATGTGGCCGTTTTTTACCACATGGACACTTACAAGGCGGACCTACTTTTCAGCAGCCAGATTAACAAAGGCAAACACCAGATTAGATCTTTGTGCAACTTATTACCGCAATAGTAGGTATTCTCTGCAACGAACCCCAAAAGTAGTGTTTTACGCAAAACTAACACCAATAAGTGGTGGTTTGTGCAATTTCCTCTGTATTGTTGCTACTCCTGTGTGATTGTGATCGACAATAAGTACTTTTTTTGCGCAAGTATTGTATTGTGTTTCAAAAAAATAAACAGTTTGAAGGTTAAGAAATATTCAGCTCGTATCTAATATCTAATCCATATTGAAAAACATCTTATATTTTGATACAAATAGAGTATAAGATGTTTTACGTGTTTTAAATGTTGTTTAGATGCGGACTAAAATGAGTGTACATACACACTTAAATATGTCTACATACATATGGATACATGTGAATATGGAATGAGCTAAAACATCAGAGGCGACAATTTGGGTAGTTGGAGCATCTACTCCCATTAAGAAAAAAATTATAATAAAACATAAAAAATCAACAAAAAATTTGGTTGTTCATCTTATGTCCAAGCATAAAAGTTTCGCGATAAAAATATATTTTTTATAACTTCTGTGAAAAGACAAAATTCGGTGCTACAAATAGGTTTTTAACAGACATTTTTTGTGTGTTCTTAACACAAGCCACAAAAGTGTCTTTTTGTCTGAAATTTTATGTGTCAGCAACCAGCATAAATGTTTGTCGGTACTCCCAGAATTGTTTTCAATCTTTTTTGACATTTAACAAAAATATTTTTAAACTGTGGGAGTAGATGCTCCTACTACCCGAAATGGATTCCGTAAACATCTTAACCTTTGTTCCAAGAGCAGGAGGTGAAAGTGCATGGTTGCCCCATGCGTGGTTTTGGTAATTAATGACAATCCTTATGGACTAATGTTTACATTGAGATATTCTTAGAGATCTTGTCCGTGGGAAAATATAGGAGTTCATGTGTTGGACTCTTCAAGATGACATGATGACCAATGCTATTTTCAAGGATTTATATGAAGAATGGTCATGTGTAGAGTTGAGCTCATTGCAAGTATGGCTTGGAAAAGAAGACTGAGTGAACAATCATGTTTACTCCCAAGCCATCATACATATCAAAAGAAGAAGATGAAGTGCAAGTTCAATATGATGCATCTCGGAAGATATCATTTGATTGAAGCTTGCAAAGGAGACATGAAGACGAAGCTTAGCAAGGCCCTCCCATAATGGAATATGGGGGATCATTTGAAGAAGTCTTCATCAAGCATGTGCTAGCAAGCACAATCAAGAAAGGTGTTCCAACTTGAGAGAGTCAAGATCGTCATCGTCGAGCTCAAGTGGAATGCGCAAGGCAAAGGTATGATCTTGATAGGTTTTCTATTTTACCGGTCTCATGATGTTAGTGGGAGACCGGGTTATAGGATAGACGGCGTACTATCAAGAGGCTCTCAAGTGAGTAACTTGATCGCATCTTTGTGGAGGGCTCAAACCTTTGCATTCTTGGCATTCCATCTTTCTTGGTTCTTATATGGCTTTTCTCCTTGTTAGGTTTTGGTACTTGTCGTGATCTTCATGACAAGCCCAAGTTCTTCGAAAACGGATTTCATTTGGAAAACTTGTTGCGTTTTCGTGTTGGAAATATTATCGGTTTATCCTTGAGGAAAGTTCCACACCTTCTAATGTGTGTCAACTTAACTCTATTTATGGTTCTTAATATTTCCAACAAAGTTGGTTTCATCTCATTTGGAGTTTTCTCGCAAAAGTTGTTGGGTTTGCAGTTTTGCTGGTTTTCCAGGACGGAGTCTCCGGTGTGTCCCAACCGGAGTCTCCGGACCTAGGGTTCTCTGTCGAAAAGGTTTTGGTGGTTCAACCACTGGCCTGGCCGGAGTCTCCGCCCCTGGCCCGGAGTCTCCGCCAGGGGGCCGGAATCTTTTGCCCAAGCTGCTCCGTGCTGATGTGGTTCAGGCCCTGGCCGAGACCGGAGTATCGGTCCTTGGTCCGGATTATCCGGTGTAGGCCGGAGTCTCCGGTCACTTAGGCCAGAGTCTCCGGTGCGAGTTTTCCTGCAACGGCTCTTTTTCTAGGAGGCCTATAAAAGGCCCCTTCTTCCCCAAAGAGCCCAAGTTTCTAGCAGCATGTTTTCTCTCTCTTCCCCACCATTGTTGACCTTGGAAAGCTTGCCCTCTCCCAATTTATCCTATAATTCTTGCATATCTTTGAGGGATTTGAGAGAGGAGATCTAGATGTACATTTCCACCAATCAATCTCTCCTCTAAGTGAGGGGAACCTAGTGGATCTAGATCTTGGAGTTCTTGTGTGGTTCTCCTCTTTGTTCTTCCTCTCTTATTCCACCATAAGCATTTGTTGCTTTGTTGGAATTTGAGAGTGAAGGATTTGAGCATTTGTGCTCTTGCCTTTTGCATTTGGTGCATCGGTGTGCTCTCCACGAGGATTCGTGGAAGTTGAAAGTTTGTGAGCTTGTTACTCTTGGGTCCTTGGACCCTAGACGCCGTGTGGTGGTTGGACCTTTGTGGTCACTTGTAAAGCCGTTCGGGAGCCCCCGATCCCGTTGTGGGTTGTGCCCCGGATTGTTGTTGAAAGGCTCCGGATTCCGCCTCGAAGGATTCCGATAGTGGAAGGTGAACCAAACCTTTGTGGTGCGGTTCATCCGAGAAGAAGGTGAAACCTTTGTGGTTGTTGAACCGTTGTGTCGGTTCACACATCTCCAACGAGACGTACTCCCTTAACAAGGAGGAACTCGGGAATACATCCTCGTGTCCGCGTGCCTCGGTTATCTCTATACCCGAGTCTTTTACTTATGCACTTTACATTGTGATAGCCTTCGTGCTTGAAGTATTCTATATTGCTATCACCTTGTTGCTTGTCTTGCTTAGCATAAGTTGTTGGTGCACATAGGTGAGCCTAGTTTATTTAAGTTGTCGGTTTGTTAATTTAAACCTAGTTTTATTCCGCAATTAGCAAGGCTAAACCGAAAAGTTTTAATCGCCTTTTCACCCCCCCCCTCTAGGCAACATCATTGTCCTTTCAGAAGGGCGCACCGGAGGAGGGGTGCTCGCAGCGACCCCTCCACTGGTGCGCCCTCCTTCTCTTGCTCCGGCCTCGCTCGCGGTCCTCCTCGCTGTCAACATCGATGGCACCCATGTCGCAGCCCGGCCAGGTCAGAGCGTGTCCGCCTACAGCACACGCGCCGCGTTGCCTCTCCGGCGTGCCGCCGTGCGCGCCCGGCAAGCCGCCGCCACCTCCGGTCGCCATAGGAGTCGCGGGAGAGAGACTGGCGAGAGAGATGCAGAGAGGCAGCGGTCAAGTCCCGTTCACTAACGCGCACGTTAACTGCCTTCTGGTCCGTCCGCCCTTTGCCACGTCAACCCTGACATCGGGTCTCACCTGCCAGAAACGTGGTTAAAACGTTAACATGCAAAAATCAGTGCTCAGCGTCACACGCTAGCCCCAAAGGGGGTAGTTATGTGTCCAAAAACTCAAATGTTGTGGTTATGTGACAACTCACCCGCAAATGTGGTGGGTTTTTTGTCATTTCGTCTCCCACTAAATACTGCTAGTACTACATAAATTTCTTGTTTTAGTGAGACACATGTTTTAGTGCCTTATATTACTACTCCCTCCCTTCACTAATATAAGACACTTTCAATTTTGGCCATATACTCTCTCCGTTCCAAATTACTACAATAGATGACTTCCATTTGTCCAAATACGGATGAATCGATACGTGTAATATGTCTAGGTACATCCATATTTGGATAAATTGAAGTAATATAATTTAGAACGGAGAGAGTACATACTAAAATGAGTAAATCTATGTAAAATATAAGTCTAGATTCACTCAGTTTAATATGTATGTGGCTAAAATTGAAATGGTAGGTAGAGTGCCTTGAACGAAGTGAGTATCCATTATCTACTTGCATGATATTGTTCTCATATTTTTTCAGAGCTTTCAAATGGTTTACACTGATTTTAGTTTACTTTTTACCCAGTTTTAAAAATAATTCTATGTCAATTTCTTTATAAATCAAATGACTGCGATGTGAAACGGGCAAGGCATGACATTGTAGATCAATTGACTTTTCTTCTCCAAGCCAGAGGAGCCGTCCGCAATATAGGTGAGTGTACCTTTCAAGTTTTACAAAAACAAAGGACGGGATTTTTTTTATCATTTAAGCATATAGCTGGTCTTGTATTCGTGTTGGCTAAACTATTTGTCAACATAGTCCTTTTATTAAAAACGGAAACCTGAGCGACAGAATTGCGTATCTCTTCGTATGCTACTCCCAGCGACCAGGGTTTTCACGCCTCATGCCGGCGGCACCGCCGATCCTACACGTCTACGTGGACAGTGCCATGGTGGCACGGTAGATCCGGTCCTTGTCGGCGGGAGGGTTCCATTTTTACATGTTTTTCCGTGTTTAGGTTTGTTTCCCACTCAGGAGATGAGACTGGCGTCTGCTTCTTGAAAATGGAATAAGCTCCTCCCTTTGTCTCCATTCTGGCGATGTGCAATCTAGCGTCATTGGAGGGTGTGTGGAGGTGTGTCTTCGCGGATCTCGTGGGATTCGGTCGGTGGTAGTTTCCGTTGAATCCAATTAAATTTGATCTTCGTTCGTCTTTGTTTGTGTCTACAAATTTGATCCTTTTGATTTATACTTCTCTTCATCAGCGATGGTTGTTATTCTGGTGCGCTGATCTCGTGGGACTTAGCACGACGACTTCCTCTACTACAACAAGTTTTATCCGACTCTAGTGATGGAGGGGTAATGACAGCGGCACGTCTTCGGCTTGCTCTAGTGCTTGTAGTCACCGCTAGGTGGTCTACGTTCCTTAATGTTTGTTGCTTCTTGTGTCCTCTGTCCGCTTTAACAGTTGATGATCAGAAGTTTCTCGCAAAGAAAAATCATAGTGCTTGTATTAGCTTGTCATCTGAACAGTTTTGGGAAGTTTATTGGCCCACTGTGAACACTATCAACCTGATTCTAGGAAGATAGGGTATACTACAAATTAAGCCGTGAACGCTCAAGTCGATTAGCTTTGGCAACATACTAGAGTACTAGACAAAAAAGCAGGCCTGAGGTGTCTAAGGGTCCATTCTACTACAGTACTACTGAAATGATGAATGTAGCTGAAGAAACGCCTGACTGTCAAGGCGACCGGATACAATGAACCTGCTAGCAGAACTTTCCATTCAAGGCATAGCTCGAGGCATTCGGATGACAGGATGAGGGACCTCTTTCGTAGAGTATTTTCTTGGAATACAGTTCACATCATTTGAATTCAAAGCACCTATTGGAACATATCCTCGAGGTTGCAGTAGAATCATTTGAATTCAAAGCACATATTCGAACATATCCTCGGGGTTGCATGTTTCTACATCCCTGTGGCCCAGTTACGCACGCATCATTGGTCTCTAGAGAAGTAGAGATGCACCGGCACCGTCGGTATCCATTCATGAATGCATCAGGACGTATTCCCAGTGATGTTCATCATCTGTACATTGACTGAGCATCTCCCCGTTATCACGTCGACGTTCGGAACGGAGCACCATATGGTTCATGAAACATGAGCTCTTGTCGTCTACTATCGGTAGGTGACTGCAGCCAATATGAGCGTCCACACACGTAAACCATAAACGTCGAGCGAAAGGCAAGGAAACAATCCAAGCCCGTCAGGTTGACTATTACGATGGCAATGCTTACCAGATTAGTACTGAGTAGCACGCGTCGACCTACTCTGATTCACTCATGAGGTAGAACCACCGGTTATGAAAGGCTTGTTTCATGTTTGAGCAGTTAAGGTTACCTTCGCTGTGACGAAACCTCACCAACTAAATCACTAAACTGGAGCAACGCTCAAAAGTGGCGGGAGATACTAAAAAGTAGCACGAAATCAACTATTGCACCTCATACGTTGGATTTGGTAAAGTTCGCAGCTGCCAGATACTGGGGCGTGTCAAGATGAGTTGGTACAACGTGTCCACAAAACGAAGGCACCACCATTCTTGTTAGAAGTAGCATAGGACTGATTTCATTTCTCCGTTCTAGCCTAGATTTGCCACTGCACTAGCACCAGGACATGTTTGGCATGGAATTGACGTTCACTAAGTTCGATCTGTGTCGAATAGGTGACAAGTTGTGATCTTCTATATCATACACAATGGTCGGCGCTGTTTAACGCTCTCATATGTCAAGGTGCTCTAGGTTGACCATGCTTGCTGCCTTCTGGATCAGTTCCTTCCGATAATCAACCTAGAATGGAAAGGTGTTGCGTCAAAGCGGAACTATTGTGTAAACTCGTAAGTAGAAGAGTACTCAAATGGTTCACCGGTTGCTTACCTGAGCACCCATGAGAGATGAGAACACAACATTGGCTTCGGCAGCATCTTCGACCGTTAGCTGCTTCAACAGCCTCTTTTCAGGATCCATTGTCGTTTCCCATAATTGTAGAGGCATCATCTCACCCAAACCTATTTTAACAACCAGGATACAATGATAAAGTAAATAGCTGCTATCAAAATAAGAGAAACACATGTACTCATATAGATGCCATGAAAAAACCGTATATACATATTGTATTGTGTAAGAATATACAAATATTTTTCTCTGATTCGTAGTCGATCAATTTTTCTTCATGGTCAGTCATTACTTGGATGGGTTGAAACGCTGTACCTTTGAACCTTTGGGTATTGTAAGAAGCGTTTGATGGAAAGGTGTTAACTAGCTCTTTAAGGTCAGCCTCGTCATAGCAGTAGTGCGCTTGTTTCCCACGCTCAATCTAAGACAAAATGATAAGTACAAACTTAAGATCAACAATTCAGTCCAAATTTCAAGCAAGTGTTGCGGTCATGATCAAACCTTGTAAAGAGGAGGCACACCAACATAGATGCAACCTTCATCGAATAGTGCCCTCTACAAAGATAGTATGAGAAAGCAAAGCCCTTTAGTTGTCATCTCAGCTTACAAGCACTTGCCATCGTAATACGTTATGAAAGTTTGGACATAAAGCGCATACTGTTTGGTAGCTCAACTATAACAAGCATGTAAATAGAAGTGGTGATTGTGCTTTGCTTAACAGCACATCATCATAAACAGATAAACCTACAGCAAGTGCAATTGATCATATGCAAATCACAACCAAAACCAACCCAACCCAACTCCAGACCAGCTTCAGGTTTTTCTGTCCGTAAGAGGATGAACCTAATGGATCTCTGTGGTGAGAAGCAACCTTACCCTTATGGAAAAATTAACTCACTCCTGACCCCAGTGTCACCCAAATCACAAGCCCCAACAAACCCATAATGGCAGACCGGATTTTGTCCTTCGGGAATATTTTCTTCAGCAGATGAGTCCAACGGGTAGGCTAAGAAAAAACCCTAGTTTTCCATGAGCAACCATCAGGTTTGAGTGTTCCACAATTTCATATCAACCGTATTTCAGCCTCAAGTACCCAACCCACAATTCTTTCCATTTCAGGCAAATCAAACCCCATTTTTCAATTATATGGAGCGCGGCCCTTTAAGAAGCCTAGTTGTGCAAGAGTTGGCAGTGGAAACACAAGTACAATCAGTCAACATTCACTTGGCAGATGGGCAATTGGGTATGAGGCCTAGTGGTGGGAGTGAGGGTGTCGCTCCCCACTCACATGGATTTGATCTCTAGATGACTAGATCTACACAGGTCATGGTGTGGCGGACTTGAATAAAGTACAGAGATGCATGTATGTTTGTGGTAAAGTATGTGACAACGATGTGAGGCTCTAATGCCTCCACAAAAGTATATGCCAAGTGAGGGTGTACGCTCCCCACTCACATGGATTTGATCTCTAGATGACTAGATCTATACAGGTCACGGTGTGGCGGACTTGAATAAAGTACAGAGATGCATGTATGTTTGTGGTAAAGTATGTGACAACGCTGTGAGGCTCTCATGCCTCCGCAAAAGTACATGCCTCAACACCTCTATGGTAAAACATAGCTATATCACCAGTTTGTATATGATCCAAGAATCAAGATAACAAAGAGTAGAAGTACCTGATATCTAAAGAAGAAAGTGAGGAGAAGAGTCCGGATATGCGCACCATCTACATCAGCATCTGTCAGTATAATTATTTTATGATACCGAAGAGCTTCCTTCTTAAAATCCTCACCCTGGAAGAATATATTTAGAGAGACAACACCAATAGTAACAGAAGTTGAGAAGAAAACACCAATAGTAACAGAAGTGAGAAGAAAACAATATGCACCTTTACTCCTAACCCAAGACCAAGAATAAGATTTTGGATCTCTTCGTTCTTGTACATGGCTGCTTCGTCCCTCCTTTCAATGTTGAGAATTTTGCCTCTAAGAGGCAAAATAGCCTGCATCCATGTTTAACGGCATGCTTAGATTAGACTATTTGAGTGAATGTCAGCAATATAATGTGTATGTTGCAAACAAACATAGTTAGGATATATGTCTGCACTATAGCAGGGTAAATAAGGATTAGTCAAATAAAACTTCCCCTGTCAAAGGAGATTAAATGACAAGACACTATATGCCTATAATGATTTATTACAGCTAATTTCATTTGGAATCTTGGAATGCTTTTGGAGATAGAACAGATGAGTGAGTATATCTTAGTAATCAATAGATTGGAAAGAACTTTGTACCTGAAATTTCCTATCCCGGCCTTGCTTTGCACTACCTCCAGCCGAATCACCTTCAACTATGAAGATTTCTGAATTCATGTGCAATCAGCAAAAGTCAAAGCCTCGAAATAAGATAGTAAATCACAAAATCATATAACTGGAACTGTCCGAATTAAGAAACTTCCCATCAAAGAATGCAAACACTAGATGTATAACAGTCAAATTTATGATGCTAATGTGCACCTAGATATATTGCATAGCGAGATGATGCTAGAGTTCCCCAGTGCAAGTGGCAACTCACCGGATTCTGCAGGATTAGAAGATGCACAGTCAGCTAGTTTCCCAGGGAGTGAAGAAGATTTCAAGACACTCTTTGTCCTCACTAACTCTCTAGCCCGCTTGGCAGCCAATGCAGCCTGCAACAGAAAAATATGCCATACGTGCATCAGAACCCTAATAATTGAGTTCTTGGGGAGGATTTTGCTACAGTGATTAATAGGATAAGACGTGTGCGTTTTCCTGTCCTTCCAATCAGAAACTTCCAAAACGTACATGGTAGCCTGTACAATGGGTATTCAGGACTCGAGATGAATCATTTCAGTCATGGCAAAGACTGTTGTACCTTAGAGCATTAAGGGACTTCGTCAGAATTGAATCTAAAACATCTGGATGTAACTCCAAGTACTCCGTTAAATTTTCTTGGACAGATTGTTCAACTATTCTTCGCACTTCTGGATTTCCCAGCCTGGTCTGCAAAAGAAACAAACCAAAAATTCAACACGTCAGGAGAAAATAAATTTTCTGGCTTATCTGCTGAGTTCCATGAAAGGTAGCATTACCTTTGTCTGCCCTTCAAACTCTGGATTAGGGACCTTCACTGAAATAATGCATGTCATTCCTTCCCTTACATGCTCCCCACTCAAACTAATATCTTTATCCTGCAAAAAGCATCATTTGTTTAGACGAATCCCTGACCAAATTACAGATCCATTTATTCAAATTTCCATTCGATGGAACAACTAAGTAAGCAACCCAAGTTCGGACTGAACAAACAATATTAATATACACCGTTGCTACAGTCCTTATTAAACACACATTAACAGACTGGTTTAAAGTCAGCAGGCTAGAGTTGCAAATATGAAATAAGGTAGCATTTACCAGGGAAGAAGAAAACAAATAGTACTATGTAGTTATCAATTATAACCTTCATAATCTTTGACTTTTTTGCAAAGCTATTAATTGTTCTTGTCAGTGAAGTTTTCAGTCCCTCGATATGAGTACCACCATCAATAGTACGGATACTGTTGGCATATCCTAGCACTGTATCAGAGTAGGAATCCGTGCACCTGCAAATAGTGACAATTAGTTGTTTCAGAAGAAGGCACGGGACTCGTCTCTACAAACAGAGCAAATGAAATATGACACAAGCTTTAATGACCATGGAACATTGTTTTTGAAAATCAAAATAACTCCTGATACATGCCAGGAATAAAAGGGAAGAAAAGAGAAAACCTTAAACCTGTTATTTCTAGATTTTTAGAGAAAACGCAAAGACTTTGCGTTTCGTTTCATTGAACAGGTAGACATCAAAGGTACAGGTACAGCCTCCACACAGGAGGGACACACGCACACACATCATCGTCCTCACTGAACAGCAGGTGAGGAGGTGCTCCTAACTACAGACCGCCACAAGGAAAGGTCTCGACTTGTCCAGCCTCCAACCATGAATGGCGAGGGGCTAGACTCAGAGCCTCAAGGCCCGTCACAGCCGTTGCCAAGCGCCTCCAAAGAACATCACAGACACAAATTTAGCTTACCAGTACACCGAAAAGCCCAAGCTAACGGTGAAATGTGGACAATATACAAAAACTTCAACACTCGCTCCCAGGTCTGGTTTTTTTAAGCCTCCACTCCTTTTTTTACAACCAAAGAAAGCCTAAGTGCATGCTTGGTTGATGGCCAAACTATTCCAACTTTGGTAACTATGCCTTTCCATAAAAGTGTGGTGAAGATATTGGTCGCCACAACTTTGGCAAAGTTTGGAAAGATACAAACGTGTGAGAAGGATAGGCTGAAGAGGAATTGTGGTGTGCCACAACTGCTGTAAAATTAAACAACTGTAGCCACCGACAGATGTCACACTGGGTGATGTTTGGCAATGTGCAGCTATGAACCACTTATGCCATAAGCATGCCAAACTTTTTGGGCTAACTTCTCTAACTTGCGGGCAAAGAAAACAGAGCCACAAGTCAGGTAAGCTTAGTCAAAGAAAAAAGAGTGACAAATGTGGCCATGAGGCTAAGAAAATGTGTGACTACTGACTAGCCATAGTTGTGGCAGTGAACCAAGCACTAGGCACTAGCCTGCCTAAATTTCTTAGCCAGGTTGTGACAAACTTTGGCCTCCAACCAAATACAGGTAGACTTTCGCAAAAAAAATACAGGTAGACTGAGAGAGGTATGAAACCTTGTACGTTTAAATTGTGCTAACCAGGTCTCGAACTTGTGATATCTTGACTCTGAAACCATATTGGGTTGCACACACTAGCCAGTTCACCTAAAGCTCAAGTTGATTGGGGGAACGTAGGTAACATGCTCGTACTCAACTGTTCAAATATATACGTGATGACTCCAATAGTATTATTTAATATAGAACTAGGGAGCTACACATTTATTGTATGCCCCAACAAAAGTTTGGCATTCATTCATTTATAACCCCAGATGATTTAATCAAGGCTGTAGATCAGAGCATGTGGTTCATTGTGGAAAGAGGTAGGAAATATCTATCACGGCTATAGCGGGTAACCAGGCAAGCTATGCTACACATTGTGGTATACAAGAATGTCTTTACTGTTTGAAATATGATGTATATGCATTTAATATGCAATCACTGATAATATTTAAAATACAACGTGCAAGAAAAAAATCTAAATTACTACATGAATACAGGGGAGGGATTTGAGATGCATTTAATTAATATTCCATATCTACAACCAAAATAGATTTAGAAAATGTGAACAAAGATTAGGAATGTAAAGGGAATTGATACATGCAGCATAGGTGTAGCTGAGTTTTAATAAAAAATGACGAACTCAACAAAGTTTATCATCAACACACTGGTCTACAGAAGGGTAAATAGGAATAGGAATAGGAATAGGAATATGCAGGTAACAAGAAAATTGGCAACCAGATACTTTAACCTAGCATTTAGCACATCAGATGAGTTATGCAAGATAAATGAAGATAACTGTGATTCACACTTTATCAAAAAAACTGTAATTGACACTCAACCAAATATAAATCCAAAAACGATAGTTAGTTGTAATTCAAAAGTTGGCAAAAAAAATTCAGGAAAGATACAGTCATTCAGTTTGGTATTTCTAATAGTAAAAACAATATAAAAACTAGGAAAGAAAACCGCATGTATAACTAAAAAAGATAGCCAACAAATTGTCAATATCTTCAATCAGATAAACAACCATTGTTTGCTAACAGAACATGGAGCAAAACGATGTACAATATAAGCAAGTTCAGTGCATAACACACTGGTACTTTCAACTTTCCATGTCACTTTTCTTTTCTTTGCGAATTTCAAGCCAAGGAAATACAACTTACCACTGAAGGGAGACATCAACAATTATTCCACCCAATTCCTTTCTGAATGCTATTGGGTCATGAAGGGGTTTCTAGGAAAAAAGCACACAAAAGGAATAGTGTTAGGGTTGTTATGACAGTATAATTTGTTATCTGCAGTAGAAGTAGCCTCCAATCTGATGTCTGTGTGGTACCAACACTCACGCTGTTGGCCTTTTGTGGGATTAGCTAATGTTAGTCTCTTCAATGGATTATTAAAGGCCGTGTGATGGGAGAAATTAACCATGAAAAATATAGATCATTAAGATTTCTAAAATTTTCATATAAAGAAGACAGAGATCAGTTCAGTCTATGCACATCTGACACTTCTTTCACGCAATCTAGCATGGTTTCTGATTAGCAACAGGATATACGTAAGCTGGTCAACATAATATTGGATGGGTCCAAGGCGTAGAGTTAGTAAATGTTTGTTGACATCACGGCTATCAAGAGCCAGCTAAATAGGTTCATGTATTGTTTATTTAGTTCCCTGTTAATAGCAAGAGAAAGGAATAAATGTGGCCCTTAATATTTTCATGAGTCACTCAGAAGAGATTAGCTAGGCCGATTGTAAACTGTAGGCAGTGGGCAAGACGATGGCGAGAGGGTACATGTTGCAGGACAAACCTTGTCCGTGTTCAACCAGGCAACGTATTCAACCAGACCACCAGCATAACAGTATTCATTGTGTTGAACCTTTGCATCCTCTTCTTCCTTTGTCAATGTTATTGTCAGCTGGCATTGAGAAAACAGTATAATGAGAAACCAGAGGTCTACCTTTAAGCATAACATGTATCGCATGAAAGTTGTGCATGCAAACTAGCTTAAAAAAAGAAGATAATTAAAAATGCAGAGATAATGACAAGATGTACAAAACCAAACTGCCCAATTGCAATTTGCAACCTTCATTGAATTTGATATTGACAAAATTTAATAAAAAAAATCGACAGATGATACAGGTAAAATTGAACAGAAATTCAACTTTCATGCACTTAAGTCATAGAGAGAATAGCAAACATTTGATTAAGCATCTGGTCAAAATTTAACTCAAAATTTCCATTGTAACAAATATTTCATTTTTCTCTCTGTTGTTTAGTGGTTTTATCATCAGCAGTAGTGTAACAGCTCCACTGATACCCACAATTAGCTACTGCAGTCTTCACAACATATATCAGCATATCTCCAACAAAAGATTTTATGATGCAGACCTTCTAAGCACAGAAGTCCAACGATATGTTATATGATTCTCTTGACTCTGAATATAAACAGGAAGTGAATCACATCCTTGGTAATGACAAATACCAACAGATGTTTCATAAAATCTTGCTAGGAAAGAAAAGGATTAAAAAGATGTCCCCACTAAAGTCTACCGAACAAGGTAAGTTGCACCAGTAATCTGATAACCAAGGTGTGTTAGTCAGACAGAGCAAGCATTGGTTCATTAATCAGGGAGGCAACAAACAAAAGAAGGAAATAATCACAATCATACCTCAGGATTTAAAAAAGCAAGCTCGCGGATGCGACTAGAGATTGTGTTGTAGTCAAAGTCAATTGTGGTGGTAAATACTACAAAACAATGATTAAGCATTGGGTCAACACACCATACAAATAACGCTAAGACCAGAAAACTTTCTCTTGTCAAAATAAAAATATACTTTCTTTGTCGGGCCAAAATCTGATGCATGAGCCCTGACGCGAACTTGATTCATCAGGCAGTGTGGTACTACTTAGCTTTGTCAGTGGTTTTCCACGAGAATAGTTTTGCCGGTATTCCTTTCCATCACGGCAAACAGTAACTTCTAGTGCCTGACATTGTAATATCATGAAAATGACAATTAATTGCACATCAATTGCAGAAATGTGTATGAGTAGCATATCCAAAACATGTTATCACTGTGATGAGATTTCTAGTGGGTTCATGGTTGAGGTCCTCATTCTCTTCTTAGAATGGAATAAGTACATAGTTCATACTACTATTCTAGTTTTATTCTCAAGGTCATTAAGCAACTAAGTTACTATGTACTGTGTTCCACTTTACAGACTAAGCTAATTAACAACTAATCTCAGAATATTTTCATGTGCATGCTTGCTAGTACCATCAGTGTAATGCATTTTTACGAGAACACGTTATGAAAACAGAGATTTCCCTGTCCTGCACCTGCACCATTATTACAATTCCTTAGTGCAGCGCATATCAACCCCCTTGGCAGCCATGTGTGTCCTCGACGGATCTCGCGCGGTTGCTTACCCTCCCTAGCCCAGCAAGGCGGACGTATTGGTGATGTTTATTGTCTACCATACTTGGTATTGCATGGCGGCTGCTTGTATTCAGCATTCTCGCCACCCTGTGGATCAAACCGCCACTTCTTCTATCCTATTCCAACATGCCTCATCACTAAGGATGGAGCTTGCTAGTCACAGATTTATCGATATACTCCCTCCGTATCAAAATGTAAGATGTTCATACGAACCTTGCACTAAAACATGACTAGATACATCATACATGTGGGCGAACATCTTATATTTTGATACGGAGGGAGTGCATACTATCGTCACGTATCGTACCAGGCAAATACACATTCTTTCCCTCAAAGGGTCCATTTTGCATGGGGATCACATGTGCCGACGAAAAACCTATCTACGGTTAACTTTCGTAGGAATAATACCGCTACTCAAACATGCCCTAAAGGGAATTTCTAAAGAGCATATATGTGATATTTACCTATTATGTTTTTTTTCTGGTTTGGGGGGTACGATCGTTATTAGACTTAGTCCATGGAATGCTAATATTCATAGAAAAATAATGTATCAAAAGCGTGAGAAGGCTTGAGATGAATTGTTTGATGTAGAGAGGATTTATCTTCCACCCAATGGATCATGATTTTGCTTAAAGAGAACTGCAATTTTCTCGAATATTTGCAATTCCTACTTTTTTTAAATGCATATAAAATTTGTATTCAATAAGGTGGAAACAAGAACCTCTGATAAAGCATTAACAACTGATAGGCCAACACCATGCAGCCCTCCAGCAACACTGTAGCTACTTGTTGAGCCTCCAAATTTTCCACCGGCATGCATTAACTGCACGATCAAAAGAAAAACTTTACAAGATGGAACATGGAAGTTGTTCAGCATTTATGCATGTCAATTGTTGATCACCAAAAATAAAATTCTAGTGCTGCCGTATGGACAAGCACCTTACTGAAACGTTTCTACAATATATGGGCATGCACTTATAGCAAGTAACAGCACACAATCCTCATATCAAGGTATTGTCTTAGAACCTAAACAACTGCAGAGGTACCATATGTCAGGGTTATTCATTCCAGAATATGATCTTACAAGTAAAATTTACTGGGATTGGGGTCAGGGTAGTTGGAAAATGCAATAAACTGTCTTGTAGAATGAATAGTGTTAGCCATACCGTTAAGACAGTCTCCACGCATGATTTCTTCGTCTGGGGGTGTATATCTGTAGGTATCTGAAGTATATTCAGGATTTAGTAGAAATATATATAACACGTAAGGAGATAATCAGGATAATATGGTGCATGTTAATTACTCAAAAGTTTGTAAATCTGAACCGTCGAGAATCAAACAAAACCAAACTTACAAATTATAAGAAGCAAAACAAAATGGTAATAGAGATGTTCAATTAACAATGCACTATTGCTGGCATACAAAATAGTGTGCCACATGCCCAGGTATGCAGCATGCGTGTTGAAGTTCATTCAAAAATCCAGGACAGGGTATCAGCCAAGGATAGCAGTGGCACGGAATAGAGTTCAAGCAGAGGCAGGAAAATATAGTCAAATAGTTGCAGCAATTCGAGGGGAGATCAGACAAGGAACTCTTTAGCGAGAAACATACTGACACAGGGAGAGCTAGCCGGTGCAAGCATCATCCAGTCAGCAGTAGGACTAAGAGTTGCTAGTCAAGAGGAGTCCGGTTGGGATCAGAAATCAAATAGTTACAGTGTTAAGTATCCTTCTAGTTCAAATACTAGAGAGAACGTTGTTATAAGTGTAATTACAGAGATTATTTTGCACACATCAATCATCGTTTTGTTTACTTCAATGAGGACTTGCTTGGGCGTGTCAAATCCGTACTAAAAGCAAAATAAATCTTACAGGTGAATATGATGTAAATGCTTTGCTAAACTTCTATTTGATTCACCTACAAGTAGGTTTACTCACTAAGTCACTATAACAGTAGTACAGCAGCTCGAAACTGAATTCATAATAGTCACATTGTTCACAGAACTTGTAAAGCATTAAGCATTCAGAAAGTTTTCCTTGGAATTTAGGAGCTACATACCCCACGGCCGTTGTCTGTTACACTAACTGAATTGTCATCATGAAGGACAACATTAATCTCAGTAGCATAACCTGCTTGAGCTTCATCCACAGCATTATCCAATATTTCATAAACCTAAATTACACAAAACAGAATGATGATTACAGGCAAGAAACAAAATGGAATACGTAGAAACATGGAAAAAACAAAAGCATAATCTGTTGCAATATACCAGATGATGCAATCCACGTGGTCCTGTGCTGCCTATGTACATACCAGGCCTTTTGCGAACTCCATCTAGCGCTTCTAAGACCTGTAAATTAGTCATTTAGTATAAACAAATATCAAGCGAACAAGCAATTTGTTCACATTTCAAACATAATAGTTAATAGTGGCACACATGAGAAACACATCACGAAGCTGTGCATGGATGCATATTGTTTTCTTTTTCTTTCTTTCCAATTAAAACGTTAGCAAGCTCCATGCTACACTCAATAGACGATTTCATTAACTGAAAATCTACCAGATTGATGAATTAACTACGTTTTTCTGGGCTCTAACAGTTCATATAAAGTACATAATAAATGTTTTTGTGTTCCAGAGCCATTTAGAAATATCAAATGCCTTGGCAATAGCTTTTGCTAAGTTCTAAGGAAAACGTAGGAGACAGAGCCTACTTGTAGCAAACGAGTATTCTTAACTCCTTTAGCTCAGGTTCATAAATCACCATGTAAGTATGAAATCCATAATATGCACCAAAAATGTAAAAAAAGTATAAACCATTTTACATGATATAAAATTATATATGCATTGGTAAAAACTATCTCAAGTCAAAACAATCTACTAGCGGCTTTAAGTAGGATATGAACCAAAAGGAAAACCCTATAACAAAAGCTCCACAACATCACTGTATCGACTAAAACGGTTGCACGGTTTACCTCCCCCAAGGAAATGAGCACGTGGTTACCTCAATTAATTTTATCTAACATTCACATGTACACCCACGTAACCTGGTGAAACTATGATAAGAACATATGTATAAGATTGCAAAGCTGTTTGGAGCTGATTAACCTCGCTCCTGCCATGCCTACCCTTACATACTTACATGCGTTTGCACCCCTGAAGTCTCCCTCACTCCCCGCATCACACAATAGTGCACATACCGTTTAAAATCCGAGACATATATTTCATTACTTGCACCCGGAATCCGAGACATATGTATATATAGCAACAGAAGGCGCGTATGAGAATCACCTGGACGTTTGCGGCGGTGTACTCCCCGGCCACCCTCTTTTCCATCGAATCGGATGCTGCCGTGGAGGCCATGAAAGCCCTCACCGCGACCCCATTCCGCTGCGGGGCCGCCGCCGCCACAACCCTAGAGGGGAAAAAACGCGCGCCGAAAAATAAACCACCAAATCAGCATCCAAAACGCTCCAACTGGAGAAATATTCCTAACCGAGAGGCGTAGAAGGAAGGATGAAGCGGAGATGGAGGCACCTGGGTCCGAAGAGGAGTCGGGCGGAGGGGGAGAGGGCCGGAAGCAGCCGGGAGGGGGCGGGCGCGGTGGAGAGGAGGCGGCGAAGGAGGAGGCGGAGGTGGGGCGGGGGCGGTGACGGCCGGAGGAGGAGCGCCATTGGCGGCGTCGGCGAGCTCGCGTCGCGGCCGCCTCGCTTCTGGCTTGGGGTTTGCTGCTGCTGTTGCTCGCTTGTGGTGGGGAAAATGGGAGAAGGGTTTGGGGTTTAGACGGGGTGGGGGCGGCAAGCAGTGGATGAGGCGACGCGGAGCTCCAGGAGGGTTTTAGGAAGGCTTTTCGAAAAGGAATCGACGAACGAAAGAGGGGTCTGTTGGGCTGTCGTTCGGCCTGGCCTGGACAGGTTGGTACTTGTGGTTCTGCCTTGGGCCTGTTCAAGATTCTCGGATGCAAGTTGTGGGAAAAACTTATTTTCTTTTTTAACTTTTTCTGAAGTAAACGCTATGAAGTATAAGAATATATTTGTTTTTCCGGGAATTATAAGAATCATCACTAATATAAAAAGGGAGAGAGGGTGGGGATCCAACAAATCTACACCGTCAACAACTAATCCTATGGTCCACGTCTAATCATGTATTCACGCTAAAACACGCACTCGGACGCCAATCCCATGTCAAACTAACTAATTGGTACATCCAAAGAAAAACCAAACATCACCTCGCGAGTCGCATTGCCAGAATGATATGGGCACGACGGAGGAGGTGCAGCCCAATTTTAGGACTCCTCCACAGTTCTGAAGTTGATCGGAATATCCGGTTTTTGCCTGACCGGAATATCCGGTCTGTGATGGATTGCGCAAAAACGGATCTGCAATAAATCGGATTATCCGATTCACTCGTCTCGGATTATCCGATGTAAGTCATGTTTTTATATTTGTGTGAGTTTTGGCTTGGTTTGGGCCTGTCCAACCAAGTCAGGTCGGGGCCCATTAGTGGGGCGCCCCAGCCTCCATATTAGGGGCTGGCCGAGTTAGAGTTTAGGGAGTTCAATCGTTTAGTCAAAAATACTATCTTGTGCTCCACCGTGTATCATCCCTCCGGGGACGGCGTTGCCGTGTTATCTAATATAGATTGTTGTGAGGGTTCTTGTGTTCATCAAGGATTATCGAGCTATGGTTTGAGGCGTGGTGATCTCCATCACGTTGCTTGCTGGATTCGTTCCTCTTCTTCAGGTGACGTTCATCGCGTTATTGGAAGATTTATCTATCGGTAGACTCGCTGTGAAAGATCGGGCAACAACTCTAGGATCAACGGTCGTGATCCTTATCATGTGGTATCAGAGCGTCAAGTTAATCACTGCGAGTTCGTTCCATTGAGATCGGTTTGCTGGTCCAGATCGGTTTCCAGTTCAGTCCAGGCGTTGTTCAGTTTTCGCTCACGTTTTTTCCGACGGGTCGCCAGTTTCGTCTAGTTTCCACAGGCGCGCGCTGTCGTGGCACAGTTTTCCGCAGTTTTTGCTGCCGCGAGTCCGGGAAGGTTACGTATCGCGTGTTTGGAGGAAAGAAAATTTCGGATCTAGGGTTTACTCGGAATATCCGGTTACTCGGAATATCCGGTTCTCACGTGACTCGGAATATCCGGTTAACTCCAGACAGAAATTCTTGTTGTACGTGAGGGAAGATGTTTTCTCCAGAATCTTACCGTGATCAGTATGGGAAGAAAAGTAAGGCAAACAAAGTGAGGGATAACACGCAAAGGGCCCAGTTGCTTGAGATTCAGAAGGAACTTGAGGATCCCGAGGAGTATTGGAAGGGCAGGCTGGCAAAGTCCTCCAAGTCAGTTTCTGAGGATACATTGACTGTTCAGGTGGCTACTGTGAACAAAGCAACACCAAGAAGGATTACTTCCGAGGAGAAGAAAACTGATGTTGACAAGGATGTTGTGAAGGAGGTTGTACCGTTGAGTGGGCTGAATATGCAACTCAAGCGAGTACATGGTGATACTTGTATGACAGCGGATAGAGGCCAGCGATGGAATTTATTTCAGACGCAGTGCATGATCAAAGGCAAAGCATGCAAGTTGATGGTTGACAGTGGTAGTTACTGTAATGGCATTAGCAAGGCGGTTGTGGAGGCTTTGGGTTTATCCACATGGCAAATTCCAGAACCTAGGCATGTTGAGTGGGTGAATAGTTGCGGTATGATAAAGATTACTCACAACGTGCGTGTGCCATTTACAGTTGGTGATTATGTTGATGAGGTGGAGTGCGATGTGTTGACATTGGAGGTGTGTGGACTGTTACTTGGACGTCCATGGCAGTATGATCGCAATGCTACTCATGCTGGGAGAGCAAATACATATTCTTTTATGCATGATGGCAAACAGCGGACTTTGAAACCTATGCGGGATGATCAAATAAAGTCTGATGTTGACCTGGTGGTACACAAGGAGAAGTTGCACAAGGCTAAGCCAAAATCTGGGCTAGCTAAGCCGTAGTATGAGGAGCATGATGCGAAGAGCGTCAGTGGTGATGTTGTGTCAGCCAAGGCTGTAGATGACAAGCCAGTTGTTCTTGTTAGTGACAAGCCGGTTGAAGTCCAGCCTCTTATTGTTGAAGCGAAGGATATGTCAGCATGTGTTCCATGTGTTCCACTTCCAGTTCGTGTTGACATGGGTGTTCAGACCGATGACAGTGGTGCTGATCGTGTCCCGGTGCATATGGTGCCGCGGGTAGTCAGCCACAGTTTTGTTAGAACACCTCAGAGATATTTTGTTGGAGCAGCAGTACGTGTGCATAAAGGCAAGGATGGACGTGTTCGTCAGTTGTGTGGCCCAGACATTACTACTTTGCAGGGTCGTGCAAATCATGTTCATGTTCAGCAACGCAAGATACCAGCAAGAGTTGAGAAGAAGAAGATGGTGGCACCTAGGTCCAAGCTAATGTGGAGAAGAAAGGAAGTGCATGCGCCCATGACTGTATCAAGTCGAGCAGGCCCAGCGGGAGGATGTGGTGAGGAAGGCAAGCAAGACTTGAAGATGGCGAAGACGTGTGCTGATTTTGTTGACATCACGCCACCTTTTCGAGCTGACCCTCACGCGTTGAGGACAACACGTTTTGAAGGGGGGAGGATGATATGGGCACGACGGAGGAGGTGCATCCCAATTTTAGGACTCCTCCACAGTTCTGAAGTTAATCGGAATATCCGGTTTTTGCCTGACCGGAATATCCGGTCTGTGATGGATTGCGCAAAAACGGATCTGCAATAAATCGGATTATCCGATTCATCGGATTATCCGATGTAAGTCATGTTTTTATATTTGTGTGAGTTTTGGCTTGGTTTGGGTCTGTCCAACCAAGTCAGGTCGGGGCCATTAGTGGGCGCCCCAGCCTCCATATTAGGGGCTGGCCGAGTTAGAGTTTAGGGAGTTCAATCGTTTAGTCAAAAATACTATCTTGTGCTCCACCGTGTATCATCTCTCCGGGGACGGCGTTGCCGTGTTATCTAATATAGATTGCTGTGAGGGTTCTTGTGTTCATCAAGGATTATCGAGCTGTGGTTTGAGGCGTGGTGATCTCCATCACGTTGCTTGCTGGATTCGTTCCTCTTCTTTAGGTGACGTCATCGCGTTATTGGAAGATTTATCGGTAATCAACGGTCGTGATCCTTATCACAGAATCACCGCCGTATGGAACGCTCGCCGCCGACCGGCCAGCCACCATCTGCACTCTCGCCGCCGACCACTTCCAGACCGGCGGCCGCCAGGACCGTCGCCGTGACCTGCACATCCACGCGCGCCTCCACCTGCGCATCCACGGCTCTAAGCGCGTCGCCGCCGGGAACGACAACGCCACGCGCCGCCGGCAAGAACACTACCGCCACCTGCATCCTGGCGCGTCGCCGCCGGGAACTCGTCCGGAACGACAATACATCTGCTTCAAGATGCTCATCTTATTTTTTGTTTACTAGAACATCCTACAATCATAATACTGGACGCATTCACCGCACTGCACCGCCGGACGCCGTCATCCGTACATCCCCTGCGTCCGGCTACGGTAGCCGGCCGTTCCCAACTCGAGGACATCGTCTCTTTCGTCCGCCTAGGTTGCAACACCGGAAAATGAAGGTCCGTTTTCAGAATCTGTACTTCACTTTTCCTAAAGTCTGTTTATTTGGAATTAATATTAGATTCAGTTCAGGAACATAGTCTTGCAGTTAAGATTTATACATGTGAGTTTGTTTTATCCTCAACAGACTAGAAACATTACTTCTGCCTGCTGTTGGGAACACGATGCTGCTGGCTGGTTTCAAATATGAGTATATGACTTTGCAATCAGAAACGAGATGTATCTCTGGCTGCATAAAAGGAATTTATCTGTCCTAAATGAAACCAGATGGCTGCCGTTGGCAGATATGAAATTTCTGTAGGCATAGGATGGATTTTGCAGAACCAGTATGCCTAAAACTTTCCAAATGGTATCTAATGTCTTCAGTAATTAGACCTTTAAGTAGTTTCCACGATATTAGGCCAGCACAAATGAATTTTTATACTGACTTTTCTTACATGGAGCCACGAAGGATGGACCACCTTAAGTGTGAAAAGATTTTTTGTTTTGTTTTTTCTAGATTATATTTGAACCTCCCACATTTCATGGTTTTATTTTCAGTTATCTTTCTTCATAATTATGCTTTCCTTTGCTTTGGTAGCAGAACTATTCCAAGACCTATGTGTGCTTACATATTGTTCTTTATTCGATTTTTTAGGATGTAAATGCCAATTGCTGCAATTAAACAGTTACTATATTGTGGCTCCAATTTACTGTGATCAATTCAGTGACACTACCTATTTGAGAATACAGTAAGGCCCATATCTGATCATATCAATTAACTAAAGTATTTGTTCTGTTTAGACAAGTCCCCGGCCAGTTTGTGTTGCTACTCTTTCTTAAATCTGCTTGTTTAGCTCTTCGCATGATTGTGTATTCTTTTGTACTGTAATTGCATGATTGTGTATTCAGCGTTGATCTTGAAAAGTGTTGATTAATGGATAGGTTTCTCTGAGCTATTGAGCATTTGGTCCGCCTACAGTGTTCCTTTTATATTGCTGATTTGGTAAATAATGGAATAATCCTAAAGGAGTTGGTTATACTGATTAGTGTGTTGTACCGGTCTAGCAGCATGAGCTACCTCGAATTTCCTTGATTAGTAGGTGTATTTGTGCTTCTCTAACTGTATGCATATTGTTAGTTGTTTCTCTGCAAATTTCACTTCATCATACCAGTGAAGATTGCATTTCCAAATACGTGATTTTATTGAAAATGTGTTCATATTCTACAACATCATAATATTACAAGATTTAAAATCCTTTGGAAAATAGTTTTTTTGCATAATATATCATTGTGAGGAGGATTACAATTATCGCATTTTTTATTGATAACAAATAATGTTTATGCATATACTTATTTGATGGCAGCAAATGTTCATGGTATATATATTGTACAAAATTTCTTTTTTGGTCTGAGAAGTTGACAACAACACGTGCATTGCACGTGCACTGTTACTAGTCCTATATAACTAAATAGATCATCCCCACTACCATATTTCTCTCAACATGCAGCCTATCCACCTCAGCAAGTGCCACCTCATCATTTGTATTTCCTTATTTTTTAGCAACATCTGATTGCTTTTAATTGCCACAAAGATTTCATTTAGAGACGATAAGTTCGGTTTAGCTTCCATCGTCGCTCCGTCTACCCCTATTATTTTCGTTTGCCAATATATTCTGTACGTCTGCCTAGCAGTTATGCCATCGAGCTCCCGTGGGGTTCTTTTTAGATTTCCATTGGTCGCTTCCCCTACGATCCATCACCCCAAGATCTGAGATCGCTTCACTCCCTCGATCCTCTCCTGGATCGATGTCGCGTGATTTATCCATGATATATTGTCATCTCTAGCAGAGTGGCGCTGCTTGCTCAATGAGTCTGCCTTGGCGGCGGCGAGCTGTCGGCAACCAGCGTGCCTACATGTGCGTGGGAGATATCAACTAGGTCGTCGTCAAGACAAGCAGCACCCAAAGGCGTGATCTTGGAATCATTGTCAATTGTTAATGGATGTTGATCGGATCTATCTGATTGTTGAGTTGCTGGGTGATATGCAAAGACAAGCTGCAGATCGACTTTGATTTTTAATCGTCTTTCTTCTACGGGGTCTTGGGTCTCTACACGCTTTTGAATTCTGTTTATTGCTGATGAGCAGGACAAGCAGTTTATTTTGATTTTTGTGACTGAAGCTTTCTTTCATTTTTGTGACTGTAATTGCCATCAGATTACTCTTATGCAGTACACATTCTCCTCTATTGCACATTATCTTTGTTGGCCACAAGTGGTTGATTCCGAATTTTCAGATTATATCTTCACAGCAATGTATCCAAAATTGTGAGAAATCGTCAATTGGGATTCTTTTGTGAACCACACTAGTTGAATTTTGGTGACGTCACGCCACACCCTTAGTGAGATTTTGTGTGATTTTTTTTAATTCAGCCAAATGTTTGCGAAATTGGAATGTGCAAACATGTTTTTATTTTGTTACGAATAGTTAACATTTATTTGTGAGCAGTTTTTATATATTTTGTGGAATATAGTTTGTATTTCGATGTCATTATGTAATTAAAATTAGAAAATCCTTTTGTATTTTATTCCACATTTGGGGAAAGTTTGTTTGTAGGATGTCAAAATTTTGGGCACATTGTAATGTCCAAAAATATTTGTATTTTGCCGTAAGTGTATAGTGTTTTTGTTTTAGCATTTTTGGTATATTCTGTTGAATATCGGAATATTTTCCAAATGTTGATCAATTTGGGATTTGGAAACATGTTTTTTTATTTTGTTATGAGTAAGTAGCATTTATTCTGAGCATTTTTTATATGTTTTGCAATATTCAAATACCTGGTAGTTCGAAATGTTTGAGCATGGTTGTATTTCGGCGTCAATAATTAATTGAGAATAGGAAAAATGCATTTGAAGTGTCTCTAAATAGTGAGAAAATTTTAGTATTCCGTCTTTTTCTTCTTTAGCATAAGTAGTTTGTATGTAATTATCTGAATATTTGCGTATATTGACTCATCCGTGTGGTAAAATTTAAATTTGGAAATGTCTACATTTAAAAATTGTGTAGATTTGAGAATAATTGGAATGCAAATGAGCTTATGTTTGAAAGTTGTTTAGATTTCGAAAATTAGTCCAGTTGGAAAGTTATTTAGAGTTGAATTCTTTTCACGTTAGTAAAAAGGTTAGATTTCGAAGGAAGTTGAAGTTTTAAAATATTCAAATTTGGCTGCCATGTTGAGCTGTAAAAGTGAAATTTGGAAAATGGCAATGTTTCAGAGGTACGTATATTTGGAAAGTGCTGAAATGCAAAGATCATATGCGATAAGTAGTCAACATTTATTTTTCTGTGGTCATGGTTGATATATTTTTCATATTTTGATGGTCTGATTTTGCAGCATTTAGTAGTTCTTGGAAGTTGTTTAAATATTGTAAAACAATATGTATAAAGTGTCTTAAATTTTTGAAGGCATGCAATTTTTTATTTATTCAACTATATTTGGTTCAAAAATTAGTTTGAAACATTTATGTGTCAATATTTTCATTTGTAGTATGACTATTTTGATTTTTGAAAGCTCATGATATAAATGGGTAGCTGTATCAAATATGATATATAAAATGGCAAGTTTGGAATGCATTTAAATTTATGGAATATTTAAATTTGTATGTCGCGGATGTGTGGTGAAATTCATTTTTTGTGAATGTGCACATTGAAAAATCATTTAGGTTTCAAAATTAATGAAATGGCAAAAAGGTTACGTTTTAAAATTGCTCATATTTCGAAATTATTAAGATTGTAGTAGGAGTTGCATCGTAGTTTTCGGAAGCTAGTTTTAGAGAAGTTGAAATCGGAAAGGTTTAGCTTTAGCCGATTAATATTAATTTTCACAAAGAATATTTAATTGCACTCTGGCTTTAATTAGAAAACGAAGTACCAGTTTATATCAAATCACAAGCAATTCGTATCAGTAAATGTGTCATATTTTGTTTGTCCATGTATTACGTTGGTAATGTAATTATTAAAATATTCAAATTTGTACGGTGCGGGTGTGCGGTAAAATCAGAATTTTAGAATTTAGACATTACAAAATCGTTTAGGGTTGAAATTTATTGAAATGGAAAAAAGGTTATGATTTAAAATTGTTCAGTTTTTTTGAATAGTTCAGTTTGGGAAGTTATTTAGTCTTGGATTGTTTTATGTAATAAAACAGTAAGATTTCAAAGTCGTTTGGAATTTCGAAATATTTAATTTTGAAATTCAGTCGTATGCCATAAGCAGTGAGATTTTTCTTTTCCGTTTTCCCCCGGTGGATAGATCTAATTTTTTGAGTTTGTGACATTTTTCATTTTCTGATTTTTTATTAAGGTGTAGGGCCCACGTGCAAGCAGTTTTCCCATTTTCTGAATTTTTCTGGGCAAAAAAAAAAACACGTGGGACCCACGCTGACATCGAGATGACGTCAGTAATTTTCAAGGTTTGCATCGCTGCGGCGGCGACGAAGACAGCGAGGCCGCGCGACCGCGTTCCGGAGCTCGCGCGTGGGCGCCGCGTACGCGCGCGGAGCCGTGCTGCCAGCGGACGGCGGCGCCGCCTCTTTGCGTCGCCGGAACGGCCGCGACGGAGTGCAGACGCGGCGGAGGGGCAGCCAGACGGTGGCGGCGATTCCGTCGCGAGCACGGCGTCCCCGCACGCACCTGTTGGCGAGGAAGAAGAAGCGACGACGGCGGAGCTCGGCGTACGGTCGGATTCGTGCGGGGAGGACTGGAACGCCGGCATGGCGCGCGGCAGCCGGCGGCGAGCTCGACGGCGCGCGGGGAGAGAGAGGGGAAAGGGGAGATGTGCTGGCCATTTTTCACGGGGTCCTTTAGGGTTTCGATATTTACAACCAGGTCCCTCGCTTCGTAAATGTGGAGGTTTGCGCTGCGATTTCGTGGCTCGCTTGTCGCTTTTTGCAAAATTACCGCGCAGCGTGGGGCCGACAGGTGGGGCCCACCCGGCTACTGTTCAACACTGTTCATATGAACAGTAATGAACAGTGATCGGAGCGCTCTCATGCCGCGATATGCGCCAGCTTTAATATAATGAGTAAAAACATTAAGGACCCTTCGTGAAAAAACGTCGGCACAACACCCTTCCTCTCTCCTCTCTCCCACGCGAGAGGAGCTCGCCGGCGCCGCCGCTGCGTGTCCCCGCCGCACCGCTGCTCCTCTCTCAAATCGACGACCACGCCGACCTCCGTCGTCGCTCCCCCTCCCTCCTCGCCAAGCACCGGGTGCCGGGACGCCCGATCGGCGGCGGAATCGTCCGCGTCGTGTTCACCGTCCGCCGCCGCGGAAAAGCTCGCCGCCGGCGAGTCCGGCGACGTTATGGCTCGAGGCGCCGCCCATTCTGCTCCCCTCTACGCCTCCGCGCAGATCAGCGCGATCCCAGGACGGCGCGCGTTCTCGCGTGCTCGAGCGCGAGAGCTCGACGGCACGGCCGCCGCCGGCAGTGATGTCATTCGGTGACATCACCATGGACCCCAGCTGTCGGACCCCCATTTCCACAAACGGTTTAAAAAAAAAGTGCGGGACCGGAGCGCTCTCATGCCGCGATATGCGCCAGCTTTAATATAATGAGTAATGATGTCCCTGCGTGGCCTATGTGTCCTCTTCCATGTCAAGAATGTATGCATAAGGTTCTTTTGTGAACCACATGTCCCTGAGCGGCCTATGTATCCTCTTCCATGTCAAAAATGTATGCATCAGGTTCTCTCTCTCTTTCTCTCTCATATTAGTTTTGACCAATTTGTTTGAAGCATCCACTTTTATCGTACAACAGAACTACATAAGTTGTGTGTTTATTTCCTTCCCCTTTAGCAGACCGAGCACTTTACATTACAAATATAGAAAACGAATTAATCAGAAACAGATCTTGATGTCTGCATAACAACGAGAAATCAGTATTCAGAAGCACATAACTACATGGCAGACTGTTAGGGGAACATTTGCATAACAATGAGAAATCAGTATTCAGAAGCTCAGAACTATATGGCAGACAGAGTATTGTTGGGGGAACATTTTCTTCAAGTGGAGGTTAGATTGTGACGTCTATTTTGGATCTTCTATTGCGACATCAGTTTTGTTACGTGCTTCAACTCAAAATACAATTTCTAATTTCGATAATCTGATCTTGCAATATGCTCTGAATGTTCCAACCATGTTCTTACTGTGGACATACTGCAGACTTGCAGAGCAATCCATTCCAAATGGAAAATATGGTAAAGTCCTTGCATTTTTTCCTTTAGCCAATGTGCTATTACTTGGAACCAGGAATTTACGTCGAGCTATCCATTCCAAATGGCAAACGTGGACGTCGGTCACATATATTTCGATGTACTGGAAGAGAACGAAGGCATCAGCACTTCAGCAGGTGTGCGTTAGCCAACCAGTGTTTAGATTACCATCGATGTCGTCTGCATCATTGGGACAACGTGCTAATTCAACTCTCTTATGGATCATTATATTGCGGCCTTTGCACCTGTTTGACACTCATCGATATCATGGCGTTCATGAATTAGGCTCCCTGCGTTAGCGGTTCATGACAGCAGCTGCGATGGTCCCATTGCCTAGCTTCTGCTTGCGTCTACTTCACCAGGACACGGCGAGCAGCTCCTTTTTTCCTTAAGGTCTTCATGGTTGGCACTTCTCTGATACTGGCTGAATTGGTCATGTACTCATGTTCTTTTCTCTCTATCACTTCTCTAATTAGTGCTACTTATTTAAATAAATTATTTGCTAATATGTTTCTATTGGTACATCAGATTCATTATCTTCTTTCAGTTACTACCTTTGATCATCCGATAAAATACTGAGATCCTGTACCAATTTGGTCATCAAACTATAACAGTCAGTAACCTGATTTCGATGTTATATGCAAACGCCGTATGATACTGTTTATGTTAAAAGACACCCTGCCACTGGAAACCCTTTTTTTAAAGCTCTTTCACACTATCATCCCGTAGCAACGCGCGGGGTAATTTTCTAGTAAGTACAGTAGAAGAATCACGCAGAGTAAAAAATACATTTCATGAAATACATTATAGGAATTACAAGTACTAAAGACCGAAGTAGATATACAAGTATACTAAAAAACGAAATAAAATACATATCTACTGCAAAAGAAGAACAAGTATACTAAAACTGAAATACTAATCCTATGAAGTCCAAATATACAAATACCAACATACAAAAAAAGTACTAATACACTAAAAAAAAACCCATAAGTACAAGTATACTATTATTGGGACTCCAACGGTGAAACAGTTCTTAATTCGTACAAATGGCGAGTAGGAAGACGTTTCTCTTCTCCTTGCGACAATTGGCAAGTAATGATACGTCAACATGAACCATGTAGAGCGAAAGAAGGCTGAAGAAACGAATCTTCAATAAGGTCATGAGTTTTCCTATAATTACCTCTCATTTTGTATCAGTTCCAATAAAAAATTGATTTTGATACTACTCCCACAGTTTTTAAATATAAGATGTTTTAGCTGTTGCTCATGTTGTCTAGATACATGCTAAAGTGAATGAACATACACACTAAAAGGTGTCTACATACATTTGTGCACATATGAAAATGTGGATAAATGCTAAAACATCTTATATTAAAAAACGGAGGGAGTATATTATTATCGCCAATGTAAACATTGATGATCAATATCTATATCCATATGAAAAGTACAAGTTGAGGGAGTCCAATCGATATGAGTTGTTCATCTAACTTTTATTCAGTACCTCGATAATTAGGTTAGCCCTTCTGATCTCATGTCTTGACAATATGGCGATGAAGTAACACAACATATCTTGCAAGACTGGTGTTTCCAAGAATTGTGTGTTTCACGATCTGACGTTTCCACCTACCGAGATGGAAACTCAAGTGACTCTTCAAAATTGTTAATAATAGTGCAGCTTATGCATATTTTAGTTTTAGCGGTTTCTTCAAGGCATTGTATGTGGATGATTGTCTAAATGCAAAAGGTAGAGCTAGAGATGACTTGGAGGGTTTGGGTTCAATTTATATATTTTTTGACAGAGATACCGTAGGGAAAAATCCCTACAGTGTAGATTTTATATTAATGATGGGAGAAAAACCAGTTCAATTTATATATTTATCAAGGTTTCTTGTTGTTTTTATATTTTATTCAATTTGAGGTTCTTTCTTCACTTGATCCAAAGTAAACTGTTTGCTAAAAGACAATTCATTGAGTACTAGGGTCCCCACAGTGACGCATGTGGCAAGAGTTCGAGCCGCGGGTAATTGTGCGTAGAGGAGAGTGATGTAGGGTTATGTGTGTGATTGGCGGTGCAGATTAGTGGGACATGCAACCGTAGTAGGAGTTGGTCGTTGTAATACATCAACCCGTTAGTGGATGCTCAGATAGCCAAAATGGAGTTGTGTGATAGGTTTATCCCCACATGAAAAGTTTAGAAAAGTGTTTGACCAACATATGCATGTGTGCACCAAATATAGCACTTCCGGGGAGTGGGATATACTATTGACTACACACGGATTTTCTACACGTTAGTGGGATATACTAGTGGCTACATCCGTTTTTTCAGAATTTTTTGAAGCACATAAATATGATTATCGAATTTTTTAAATTGACATGAGTATTGGAGTTCGGGAGCCAAAAATCTCCACTCCTAAAATACAAGGTATTTGCTATCAAAAAATTCACCGAAAGTGGTTTTTGCTCTGAGCTCTAGTGATCCCTCCTTTTTTAATAAAATAAAAATTATATTTAAAGTTTTAAAAATCTGAAAACAATCATACATGTTCTTAATGATGTATACTACAAGCGTGCAAAATCTCAAAATCCTTATATTATAGTCTATACAAAAATGAGAAAATTTAGAGATTTGAAACTATGAATTTTTAACTATAATCGGATATGTGAATTTGTCATTTTTGTGTATGTTGGAATACAAAGTAGTTCATATTACAACATCATAGTATTTTAAGAAATCTCTACTAAATTTTCACACAATGATAATGCATAGTATTGACAACATCATAGTATTTTCAAAAAAAATCTTTGAAGCTTATTTGAACGTTAAAAAGATATTAAAAAAAACTACCTAAAGCCCGGGAGCCATATCACCGCACTCGCCGGCGAAGATGCTATTAACACGCGTCCGTCCGCACGGAAAGCCAAAACAAAGGCCGCGATCATAGCAGGCCACTCCAAGCAGCAAGATTCCTCGCATTCTCCAGGTCGGGGGCTTCGGGCTTCCTCTGCCCTCCGTGTTAATATTATCCAGCGGAGGCGGGGGTTGGGCAGGCGAGGGAGATGGGCGATGATCCCAGCGGAGGCGGGGCAGCCGAGCCGCTGCTGAAGAGAGCGCGGTACCACCCCAACTGTCCCGGCTGCAGGGTGGACAGGAGGAAGGAGGAGAAGGAGGGGTTCCCCTTCACGGAGCTCTCCTGCCTGTGGCTCGTCACCATCTGCTCCTGTGCGTGATCGCCGCTCCTTCTTCTCCCTTGTTTCTTCACTTCAGTTGATTTCTGTTTTCCCGTAACAACTAATATCGCTGGTGATATCATGATATTGCTATGCACCTCGAACCACGTTATTTTCCGTTCCTTCCGCTCCCTGCGAACATTTTATTCAGCTGGAGTAACAACTCTCCTTTTCTAGCTGATGTTTAACTTTCTAATGTTGGTTAATTCTTGCGTTCCTCGTGATTGATTGGCCCAGCTTGTGGACCATATTTCTGATAGCCGCGCAATGGCTTCTCATTGTTCTCCATCTGTTTAGCTTTGGCTGAAGCAGAGAGGCAGGTTTGGCCCGAAGAATACAGCTTTGGTTTCAATCACATACAAGCTTGATTCCGGGACCAACTCTGCCCAAAATTGCAAGCGTGACACATGCCGCGCTAATTAACCATGGAACCTTTGTCTGAGTTGGTTCTTGTCTGTGTGCATTTGTTCCCTCGAATCTCTTTAAAGAATTTCCGGGAACTTTGCACCGCCTGACGCCTATTTCATTTCGCATTTGTACTGTTGAATTGGACGGACACTGCTGCTCTTGTAGTTTTATTACGGCACATGGTTGTTTGCAGTGAGCTCCACTAGTGGACATACCAGATTTGGTTCGTTCTGTTTGTCTTTGGAAAATAATGTGGGTATTGCTGTCATTGTGCGCCAGAATGATAGTACTTTTGTTTCTATTTGTTAATTTGCTTACCAGTTCTCCTGCCTGAGACTTGGAGCATTACACTTTCGTCACTCTTGCACTCATTTGACATCTAACAAATTTCATATGTTTTTGGTTTATGTCTTATTCTAGCTATCCCTTCATTATCCATCAGGAATTCGTTAAAAAAATATTCATCAGGAATTGATTCTCTTATATTTGCATTTTGCAGCCTTGCCGATACAGTCCTTGTTTCCCTTCTTGTACTTTATGGTGAGCAATGTTACTTCACTTCTTAAAAATGAAATATGATTTTGCCCTTGTGTTTCATGGTAACCGGAGAAGAGTTACAAGTAATATCAAATTTCATTGCTCTATATGTCGGCAATGATATACGCTTTGCATGAGATTATGACATGTGGTGGAAACAAAGCTTTGCTCTTCTCGTAGTTTTGTTCTTTACTATTGTTTTGTTTTCTTCCATTACCCAACAAAATTCCTTTTAATCAGAATTTTCTCTTCAAGGAGGCTATCAGCCTTTTATCGCTAATGTTACATTTTTTGTTTAATCTGTTATCGATCGTCCACATTGGGATATTTGTTTCCAGATAAGGGACCTGCACGTTGCTAAAGAAGAAGAAGACATTGGATTTTATGCTGGTTTTATTGGTGAGTTTTCTTTCAAAACATATTTCTCCCTTTGTGTTAATCTTCTGAAACACTTCAACTTAGATGCATGAGGGCATTGTTATGTAAGAGGTATACCTCAGCTTTATCTATCAGAGACTCACAGTAAACTTATGGTGATTTTTCATTTCATCCATGAAGGAGCTTCATATATGTTTGGGAGAGCGCTAACCTCTGCAATATGGGGAGTTGTGGCTGATAACTACGGGAGGAAACCAGTTCTTGTAATTACCCTTTTTTCTGTGTAAGGATATTCTTTCAACAAACTGTAGTCTGCTGAGGTTTCTTTGGTGTATTTTGACATATGCACCTATAATTTAAGCATGTTTTCTCATCTATTTCAGAATTATATTCAATACACTCTTTGGACTCAGCTCAAGTTACTGGATGGCATTAACCACAAGAGGTCTGCTTGGGTTGTTGTCTGGTATGCTCGGACCAGTTAAGGTAAGTAAAATTACATAAAGAGTTGTTTCCTTTCGGGTACTAGAACCTTTCATCACATTCTAAAAACTTCTGCCAGAAATCGAGAGGCAAATAAATGAAAGTAGGTTAACCCGAGACATCAAATTTTCATGTCGAAAACACTTGCGGAAAAACAACGAGCATGTGGTGGTGTTCTTCACCGTCTCAGGAGAGTGTTAACAAACACTGAATAACACTGAGTCGTCAACCCACCTCGTTAGCCATACAAGAGGTATATATAGGTGGCGTATGTGATTTGATTCGTGAAAACCTAATCCTCTATGAGGAACCCTTAACAATGAAGACAATCTCCTTCGGCAATTATATATCCATTGAGCGCTAGGAGTCTCTTGGACTGAAGTTCAACACACCCCAAGAGGCCAAGAGTGAGTAAAGCTCGAACATAGTAAGAGGAACTCACTTTGTCATCACAAGCGTCGGGTTTGTCATGAATCCCCATCATGTATACCTTCACATTATCAATCTGCCTCCCTCCGATAGACCATGACCTCTCATTTTAATTAGGATATGTTGGATATACGAGCATTTACATTATATTTAATCCAGAAATAGACTAGATAAGCATCTCGGCAGGTAAGATAAACATATGATCAAAATCCCGCGCTTCAGTGCTAGCGACATCCATGTGTGTGGGTGTCCTGTCCTACCTGGGGCGTTGTTGTGGGTTCCCTCTTCATGTTAGTGCTCCGGATGAAGACCCTAATCCGCTTGTTCGGGATTGGCTTCGAGGCGTCGTTGTGGATATTATGTACCTTCTGGTTGAAGCACATCGGCATCCTTGGAAATGCTTTGATCCTGGCGTGAAGCTTCTTCCTCTCGGGCATGGGGTGACTTCGTTAGTCTCCGATCTCTTACACGTGACTTTGGTGTCTCCATTCTCGGTCCTCGCCGTCCGCTGACAGGATCGGCGCTCCACGTCCAAACAGAGAGGGCAAGCGGATCTGTGCAGTCATACCTCGATGTTTGTGGTACAGCGGTGTCTGGTGGTTTTCCCACGAGGCGGACTTCATTCCTGGTCGGTAGTATAGCTTGCTTAGTGTTAGGTGTGTATCACGGTTTTCTTGGTCGATGTTGAGTTGGCGGCGTTCTCGCTACCATCTCGGACGTTGTTTTCTCTTTTGACTTGCTTTGTAAGAGGTTTGCCCTGTCACCATGTATCGGCTCGGCCATTTATGTTTTTTATTAAGTGGGGAGAAAGCTTGTTTCGAGAGGGATAAACATAGCATATCCACCTTGGTTTCTTTTTCGAAAAGGGTAATACAATAACTTCAAGATGACACGAGATACATCCTGTCTCAATAGTTAGTCGATACATCAAGAATTCACACAACAAAACTATTATGTTATAAAGAGTAAATATAAAACGTAACCCTACCAAAGCGATCAACAACTTACAACCGAGGGAAACAACTACAACATTAGCAACACTCACACTGCGAACGAGAACCTCTAAGAAGGGAATAGTGCACAAATGTCGCCGTCGATGCGTCCAAAAACAATGCACAAGTGTTGCATTCGCTCAATCCAACCAGCAAAGTCAAGATCATGATTTTTTACCCGAGAAAAAGTCCGAGCAATCTCCAATTCTCCATACCATGATTTCAACAAGGAAACGACCAGAAGTCCACCATAGCGAGGTACAACCGACGAAGTTCACATAAAGATTTCACCGGGAAACTGAGACTAAATAATCGAAAAGCACCACCAAAACTAAGGCATCATGTTGCCCTCTCAGAGTCAAAAAGCAACCAAATCGCGAGGGACACACTCGCCACACTTTTACGGTTTTGACATGGACATTGCGCAACAAAGGAAATCGAGTTTGCGCCGAACGAACGACAACTTCTTGAGGGATGCTTCACATTGCTGGAAACCAACACGTGACTTATCCGATGACATGATGTCCCAGTGCGGCAGTGCACAAAACAAGTCAAACGAGACTAGCCCTAGGTCAAATTGAGCAAAATTATAATTGCTAGATCTACCATCGACAGATGTCTTCATAAGAGCATCTCCACCGTCGCTCTCAATAGAGCATCCAACAAAGGTTGCCGCCCTACTAGGATTGGATGCCCCCGCGGCGGCCCGCAATAGGCCCTCTCAATAGTATTTTGACCTCATTTTGGTCACAAATACCACATATTGATTAAATACAACCATATTGTAGTTTTAAACAGATAATTTACTTCCACAATAGTTGAAGAATATAAATCAAACAAATCATACAATAGTCCAAATTAAATCACACACAAGACGTTCAAATAGATCTAGACTCAAGCTTGGAGTCTTTTGAGTTCCCACAGATGCTTAACGAGATCATTTTGTACTTGATTATGAGTTAGTTCGTCTCGGATATCCATATCCATCGCGAGAAAATTGCCAAACTCGTCCAACACCTCATGATCAACCTGGGAAAGGGCCCTGGGAGTCATATGGATAACCGGAGCAACGTTCCACTCTCGATGATCATGTTGTGCACGATGGCACAAGCATTCATAACCTCTCACATTTGCTCTTTCGACCAAGTTAAAGCAGGATACTGGACAATAGCAAATCGAGATTGGAGCAGACCAAATGGTAGTCTCTTGTTCTTGTGCAAACTTAGATTAGTTCCAACCTGAAGGATATAATCCTTCAGACATGTAGACCATTTTGAATAGATGCCATTTCCTAGGTAGTACTCTTAGGTGTATTGGTGGCTACTTATCTCATAGTTGCATACCGGAGCATGGCCTTCAACAAGTTTTGAAAACAACGGAGAGAATTGCAGCACAGTGACGTCATTATGAGATCCCGCCATGCCAAAGAAAGTGCCAAATCCACAGGCCACAGCTTCACGAACGACACTGCACTCTCCAATTTGACCTTGTACAATCCTTGCCTAGCGAATGAACATATTACACCCGTAATGCATGCAATCAATTCTTTCAAGCATCCCAGGAAATGCTTTAGGTGCGTTTGTGCTAGGATCCGAGTTGTGACTACTTCATTTGGTGCTCTCAAGTATATTGGTCCAAACACAGTCACCACTGCGATACATGCTCTCGATGCATATACACTCGGACATGCGAATGTATTCATCTTAGGTATTTACAGGATCTCCATATGAAGACACCTCAATGCATCAGTGCACTTATGTATAGATGAGAAACCGACCATGTTGGTATAGCCTTTTTGCACCTGAAGTAGTCACCATACCAGCCAACGTGTAAGCACAAGAGAGAGAGGGATAAGAGTGAGCCCGTCCCTCGCGTCGCCCGCAGCGGGCGACTCGGGGGAACCCTAGCGAGCGCCGCCGCCAGACCGCCACCTACCTCCTCTCCTCCGCCGCTGCCGCTGGCCTCGCCGCGGTGGCGGCGGCTCCCGCCTCCAAAAGGTTGGCTGGGAGGGATCCCGCGGTGGACGCGCATGGTGGCCCTGCGTCTCGCCTCCGTCGGCTTCGACTAGGCGGCGCTGGGCGACGGTGCTCTTGGCGGCCGGCGTATGGTGGCGGCGATGGGAGGTGCGACCTGTGGCGGCGGTGACTCCCGGCGCGGAAGATGACGGCGGCGGCATCCAGGGCTCGATCTGGGCCCAGATGGGCTTGGCGGGCCACGGTGTTTTCGCCGCGGTGTGCCCTGGTGCTGCCTGAAGCCGCCGTGCAGCTGTGCGTGCGGGGTCTACGCGAATCCTCCCTCTGCTCACGCCTCACGCCGGCGCGGTGGACGCCGGGACGGCGGTCCCGGGCAGGTGGCTTTTGTCTTCTTGTGCTACGGGCTATGGGGTGGCCTTTATGCGCGGTGTGGTGGTGGATGCTTGGTGTGGACAGCCAGTCTAGCGTGCAGAATGGTGCAGCCGCCGGCGAAAGCATGGCCCAACCTTGGTCGGCCGACGATGGTGGCGTCCGTGGGCGTCATCACCTTCTTGAAGGCGTTGTCGAGGGTGGTCGCGTGTTCTTCTCGCATGCTCCAGGGGAAACCCTCGACCCGGTTCTACCGGATCCGGAGGTGGCGGCACTTTGTGTCGTGCTCCCTCTTGAGGGCACCGCTTTGGAGCAGGATTCGGCTGGGGACCTGTGGCTTTGATGGTGGTGGTTCCTCTCTTGCTCTCCTCTCGGTGTCGTCTCCCCGTGGCCACGCTGCTCGAACTTCTACGGAGGGGCTGGAGACTCTCCTCTGATGACGGTTAACGGCCGGGCTAGTGCCGATGAAGATTCCCGGGTGTCGACTCGGCTGCATGATGCCCTTCGATTACGCTGTTGGCTGTTGTGTAAAGCCTCGGTGACACATGGCCCTTCGTCCGGGTGTGGACTCGGCAATGTGCTGCCCTTCGGCTGCTCCAACACCATCGTGGCTGATCTCGGTGGATTGAAGCTTTTCGTCTACGGCGGTGAAGATTCTGGTGCACTGGCGTCCAACGGTAACCGGAAGATGATGAGAGTTGAAGGCCTTCCCTACGGGGTTGTTGATTAGTGTCATGTTGTTCTTCTTCCTTTGTTGTAGTTCTTGCTTTTCTGTCTTGTTTCTTTATGTAACTCTCTGTAATCCAAACCGGCATTTGCTCGGGTCCATCTATATCAATTGAAAGCAGCGCCTGCTGCCTTCCGTAAAAAAAAGTCACCATACCCCCGCATGCACCTGAAGTATTCATCATACCCCCGCATGCCAATCACAATACGTATGAACATATCCTTGTTAATCTTAATGCGCCGACGGCTCGTTGGCTAAATAGTTGTCCATCAGCATCAAATGACCCTCCATGCTATGAAGATCCTTGTTCTTCTTTCTCCCTTTATCTGAACCTACATTTTGGGAGTGGCATTGATCTCGGCCAGTAAACCGATAAGACAATTGATCATCATCAACCGTTCATCAATCTGGGCAACAACGAAGGCTTCCTCTTGTAGAAGTGCATCCACCATGAATTCAGCGTTGCTATCCATAGCCAATCAATCAAACAATCAACAAATGAAGCACAACCATATAATTTTAACTGTGGAGAGCTTCCAAACATTGACAAAAATCCCGAAAAACTACACCTTTGCAAAGCGTCGGTGAGCTTCCAAACAGCGGCGAGAGGCACATACGTAGAAGTGGGAAGAGCTTCAAAACGACGACGAGAGCGATGACGCAAGCGATTGTCGAGCTTTCGACATTGAAATGGAGTGGCGGCGGCGACAATTCAATTTAGGGTGGGACCTCAGATGCAGTCGAGAGAGACAATGTGGGCGGTGGCGAATGCTTGTGTCGCTGTAATGTGCTACGCGCCTACAAAATCCAACGTGGCGAGGGTTGCCGCGCCTGTCCAGCACTCTCAGGCCAATCCCTACGGACGAGGTCTTGGTGGGGACGTATGCGGTATTGGACCAGTCTTGTAAAACTGCCGCTACTGAAGCTATGACTGGGCGACATGTGCCTTGCCTTTGTAGTCACCCGTCAGACGGCCTCCTCCAGTGCCGGTGGGAAGGGTTGATGGCGGCCAGGAGGATTATAGGTTTTTGGCAACGACAAAGTCCTTAGGAGTTGCCCTAGGAGAGATCTGGGAGTCAATGTGTTTTTTATTCTAGTCCTAATTAAGTAAGAACAATCCATAAAGCTAGGGATAAAAGGACATACAGAACAACCTTCATAGCGGTTTCGGCAGCAGGGGTGTTTGCCAATAGTGCAACCATGGAGTCCTTCATAGCAACACCGGTGAAATTGTCGAGGGAGTCATCCAGGCGGTCAAAAAAGTACACAATCTACATGGATTTGATACCGGCATGGCTCGTTCACGGAACACACCACACGTGGCATGGGGTGGCAGTCTTGGAGGTGGAGCACGCGTGAACAACTTATCTTCTCAAGCCCCTAGTGGATGGATCAATCATCTTCTCAAGCCCTTAGTGGATGCAGAACAACAACTCTTACAGAAAGTCCAATTGCCCACTACACTAGCAACGTGGGACTAAACTGGTTCCACCACTTGTCATGCATGAGTGGGCCGTTGAGACCTATCTAGTAATTATCTAATGAGTCAGCCCATTAATTCTAACAGGATCATATATCAACACTTTACGGATTAGCTGCTCAAATACTCCAAATCATACTCTTATCCCATTGGACTTCAATTTCTCGTGTTCTTTCATGAGAGAATGATGGTTCACATATTTGGTTGTTGCATGATGCACACTATTTTTTTAAGATGGCAGGAGTGTTGCCTTTTCATTAAGAGAAGAAGAGTATATATATATAAATATGGTCTGGTTTAGAGGGGGAACGAGAGCCTAGAACCCGAATAAAGGCTACTATGGCAGTAAGGCATTTATGATACTTCCGGTCGGCACCATGGTCACATGGCGCTTGGAGATATATTCCTTAGCCTTGAAAGCCACCCCTGTTTCATCAACCACCTTGCCTTAAAAATTCTTCTACTGCGTTCTTTCCAAACATGCCACCAAATATAGAGTAATATTCCACTGTGGTTGCGCTTGTCGTTTTTTGCTGCTGCTATACTTTTGTTACACAATTGGTGCAGTGACTGTTTTTAAATCACAGCCTGTTTTCGATGAAGGTTGTTTTGTCATAGTGATTGAATTCATTGTAACTGGGATGGCTGCACACCAGATAATCTTCAGCCAACCAGGTAGTATTCACACGTGCACTAGTTTTGAATTTCTCAAAGCAGTATAAGGGCTACACATGGTCACACAAATAAAACGAAATAAATTCACAAGCTGGAAGTCATGAGTGTGATGGTGGTCATCATCAGGGTATAAAATCAAACGCATTGCTGTCTTGAACCGTGTTTGACTTATTTGTATGTTCAGGCTTATGCTACAGAAGTATGCCGGAAAGAACACGGTCACCTGGCATTATCACTTGTAAGAAGCTATTTCAAATTCTTCTGTTACTCCCAAGTCCCACCTTTGTTGGTTCATGATATAATGTCTCCATTGCATCAGATCTCCTCCTCACGTGGCATAGGCCTTATTGTTGGACCAGCCATTGGTGGTTATCTTGCACAGGTAATGTATATAGATAATTATATATTGGCAGAACGATAATTTCTGTACTGTCATAGAATTTTGTTTTAACGTATGTTTTCCATTTATTCCGATCATGATTTCTTTGAACTCACATGCAAATCTAATGATTATATACCATATCGCTACATATGACAAAGTTACTCCCCCACATATTTTTATTTTGCTAAAAACATGAACGCATGAGGTTAATAATATTCATCATTCAGATGCTATGCTTCATGCAAACATCCACCAAAAGAACTATTTTGATTGTCACTTTTTGAATGTAGGCATTTGTTATTATAAAATTATCAGAAGCCTTGTAAGCTAATTTTGCTTGTGATTGCAGCCTGCAGATAAATATCCAGGCATATTCTCTACGAACTCCGTATTTGGGAGGTAAAGCATTTTCTTTGTGAATCCCCCTTGGCATTTTCCTTCTTTGTGTATCCTTTAATATCGCTTTATTGTCTGATTTTAATTCTATTTAAACATACACTGTTTTAGGTTTCCGTATTTTCTCCCATGCCTTTGTATATCACTCCTTGCCGTTGCTGCTTTAATTGCTTGCTTCTGGCTTCCGGTGAGTTTGCTTTCACTTTGATAACTCTAATGAAAGGGAATCCTATTTTTGATACTGAAATCATATAATTTTGCGAATGATCCACAAACTATATGCGTATTGAAAATGTTAATAAACATGATAGCCTTTTTCTATCAGCACTGGATACGATTGCAGTGCCATAATGTCTTGACTAGGCACTCGGCGAATGATAGGTGTAGAGTTAGGGCACATAATCGATCAATGATAAGAGCAGTGTTAAGGCATTTTCATGTTTGTGTATGTGTAGCCCCACAACTCTTCTTGCACAAAGACCTTACCGTGGTATGTGTCATGAAATATGCAACTCATACTTCCATGAGGCCATAGGCTAATATATATTATATATAGGCACACACAAGTGTGGTCACTGTGCAAAAAAACTTATACAACCGCGATAATACATGACTAATACATGGAAAGTATATAGAAAAAGAGTTAATGTAGTGACAGAAATACCAAAATCCTCAAGCAACCATCATAGCCAAGTCACCACTGCTGCGAAAAGAGCAATACCTTGCAACTCAGCCTCTTCACTCGGACAAGAAAATGCACTCTATTTCTCCGTCTTTCAGACACCACCTAAAGTCCTGGCCAGTGCCAACCAGAGATCCCTCATGACAATCCTGAACATAACACGAAGCAGTGTCAAGAATGATGCAACAACTAGAGTCACTAATCTGTCCAGCAGAAATAAGCTTCATTGTTAAGTCTAGGGACTAGTGGACCGAGGTGGGAGCACAAATGAGCTGACTCAGAATATGGACAGAATAGGATATATCTAGACGAGTGACACCTAGATAGACAAGGAACCCAACCAGGTGGCGATAGCGAGTGGGGGATCACCATTAGAGGCACGAAGGTGACATTGAGCTCCGTAGGAGTCACAACAGGTCGCTCATCACCAAGAGCGGCACGAGCAAGAAGATCTTGGATGTACTTTTCTTTGGGAGATGAAGAAGCCATCATAGGTAGAAGAAACCTAAATCCCGAGAAAATAGCGAAGATGACCGAGGTTAGATATCAAGAACATCTTACGGAGGCGAGCCTTAACAAAGGCAATCAACTCAGAGTCGTCACCGTTGATGATCATGCATCAACATATAGAAGAAGAGTACGACCATGAGGAGAGGTGTGGAAATATAACGACTTGGTCGTTATCGTTATTGCAGGATGAGAAGCCAGCGACAGTCACTACAGAGGCGAAGCGCTCAAACCAGGCGCACAAGGCTTGTTTAAGGCCATAGAGGGAGTGCCGAAGGCGACATACCATACCATCAGGAACAAACCCTGGTGGTGGATGCATATAAACCTCCTCACGCAAGTCACCATTGAGAAAAGCATTCTCAACATCAAGCTGAGACACAAACCAATGACGAACATAAGCCACAACAAGAAGAGTGTAGACAATGGTCATGTGGACCACATAAGCGAATGTCTCATTGATGTCGCGTCCATGCTCCTGCTGAAAGCCACGCGGCACAACACGAGCTTTGTAACGCTTAAGAGCACCATCGAGCGAGTCTTAATCTTATAGAACCACTTGCACGTGACGTGATGGGACAAACTCCAGGAGGAGAGGGAACTAGATCTCACGTGCCATCCCGATAGGAAGTGGGCTCAAGAACACCGGAAAGACCATAGCGGTCAGGATAATAGCGATCGGATTGGAGGCAAGGCCGAGAAGCGAAGACGAAGAAGATGATGCCCTAGAAGTAGAAGGCATGTCGGTAGGATCGTCCACGACGCGAGGACAACATGAGTAATGAAAACGAAAAAGAGAAAGGGAAGGACACACCAAAGAGGTAAGTGGAAAAAGAGGTGACGAGGGAGGAGAAGAAGAAGGAGGGGAGGGTGGCGCCGGGGGTGTATTGGAAACAGTGGGACTCGGAGGAGGAAAGGGACGTGAGGCACCGAGGGAGATGTGTCATGAAGGATGAGAAAATCCATATCCACCACGTAAAAGGTCGAGGAGGAAGGACGCAGGTAGAATGGAATAGACTCATCAAAAGTCACATCTCGTGAAATGTAATCCGGTGATGAACAGGGTCCCAACATCGATAACCCTTATGCTCATTACTGTATCCAAGAAATACACATTTGACTGGGCAGCAAATTTGGTGCCTTCGCTCGAGGCAAGAAGAACATAGCAGACGCAACCAAACAATCAAAGTCCCAAGTAGTTAGGAGAAAGACCAGAGAGATCCTCCATAGGAATACCACTATGCAAAATCTATCAACGGAAGGCCAGAAGCCGCAAGCATGTGCCAAAGTCATGCAATATCTGCCCAATCAGGGACACCGGTATAGAGGTCAGAGGTAGAGGAATTAGCATCCATTAGAAGAGCGACATGCAAGTTGTCGCTTGCTTTGCTCCTAAAGCAAGTAGACTCAACAATGTGACCGTCCTTTTTTGTATTCCCTGGTACAGAAGAGGCATATATGTGGACAAAGAGGGGGCAACAACAATTTTTGGATAAATTACGAAAGTCAGGATTCAAACTTTGAGACCCTGGGATGTGATACCATGTTAAGTTTCATGCACTAGCCAACACAACCAAAAGTCCAAACTATCTGCCAAAAAAAAACTCCGAACTGATGTAAAGTACTAGACAATCCACATAAACAGGTTGCATATTTTCTCACATGGTATAGCCCAATTACAGTCATCACCCAGTTAATACACACATATGTGCGTGGTAAAAATGCAGAAACCCCCATACACACTTATATCCTAGGAGGAATGTAAAAACTCTTTATCTTTTCAATGAAACGAAAAGCAAAGGTCCTTTGTGTTTTCTCGAAACAATGCACAAACCCCCATACACAATAGGGATAATACACATTATTTACATGGAAAGCATCTACAACTCTAACCCCCATATCCTGACCGTAAGTCACATGACCTTGCTCATTGCAAGGCAAAACTTTTAGACGCAGCAGGGGTCAAGGGTGGATGTGGCACGAAGGGTGGAAGAGGAGCTTTGGAAGATAGATACCTTATTTCTTGCTTGATTGATAATGAATTAGGGGTAGGCATACTGGGCTTGGACCGGTGGTGGTTTGTTGAGCCCCACATAAGATGTACATAGCACACACAGAACTCATCTGTACTTAATGTGTCTACAATGCTGCAGGAAACCTTGCATAAACATACCGAAGACACTTTTCTGAATAATTCAGTTGAAGCTGTCGAAGAATCTCTTTCTGATGCAAATGCTGTACAAAATGGTGGTGGATGTCTCAGTTTATTCACAAATTGGCTATTGATGTCCGCTATTACTGTATATTGCATTTTCTCTCTGCAGGACTTGGCTTATGCAGAGGTAATGTGTGTACCATTCAGATATAGTTCCGTTGTTGTTTGGCATATTAGTATTTTGAACTGCTTACATTGTCAATTATTATTACTGTATTTCATTCTAGAAAGACATTTTTTTTAGAAAAGGGGAGTCCCAGCCTCTGCATCGGAGCGATGCATACGGCTTTTTTATTACAAATTTTCCAGAGTATTAAGAGTATTACATCAAGATAAAAAGCGAAGTCCAGAGTGACTACAAGCCAGCCACTGAGAATAAAAATAGTCCGAAAACACTAAGCAGCGCAGATTCTTCGGTCATGCTGCCACCCATCCCGGTTGAGAATAGCCCGCACCACCGCCATTAAACGGGAGCAGCCAGCCTCCATCAAAGAACGCTGGTCTTGCGGCAAGAGGAAGGACCATGTAGTAATCCAGTATGTAGCCCGGTGAACAACCTGTAAAAAGTGTGCATTTTCAATCTTGTTAAAAACCACATCGTTTCGACAGTTCCAAATTGCCCAGATAAAGGCACAAACGCCAATGCGTATACGGTTTTTCACTTTCTTATCTAATCCCCCAAGCCATGATCCAAACATATTAGCTAGACTTGTGGGTGGTGAGATACTATATGTAAACTGGAGCAGTCTCCAGATTTTGTGAGTAAAAGAGCATGATATAAAAAGATGCTCAACCGTTTCATCATGGTGGCAAAAAACACATTTCTTACTACCATTCCAATTCCTCTTGATTAAATTATCCTTAGTGAGAATCACTTTTCTATTAACAAACCACATGAAGATTTTTATTTTTAAAGGTACTTTCAATTTCCACAGGTAATTTCTAAGACGAGGTGTATGCCCATGCATGTAGTCCGCGTACATAGACTTAACCGTAAATAATCCATTGGTGGCCAGCTTCCACCTAAAACTATCCCGCACAGATGTCAACGACACTGACATCAACTTGTGCACCAGCTCTAGCCATGCCGTCCATTTAGAGCCTGTTAAAGAACGTCTAAATTGTAAATTCAATGGTGGAGCGTTGCCCACCACATCCGCAACAAGAACATTCTTATTCCGGGTAATAGTATAAAGGTTCGGGTATTGCTCAGATAAAGGCGAATCACCCAACCAAGTATCTCCCAAAAACGAGTTCCTTGGCCATTACCAACTATGAACGATCCTTTGGCAAAAAATCTTGCTTGACTGCCATTAATCCCCTCCAAAAAGGCGAATCAGATGGCTTGGGAGTTACTTGAGCCAGCGTTTTACCACAAAGGTATTTGTTGGAAAGTAATTCCTGCCACACCCCGTCCTCATTTAGCAATTTGAAAAGCCATTTGCTTAACAAGCATTTGTTTTTAATTTCTAGCACTTCAATGCCTAGGCCCCCTTGATCCTTTGGACGACACACAATGTTCCATTTTGTTAGTCTATATTTCCTTTTTTGTTGGTCACTTTGCCAAAAGAACCTACTGCGGAAATAATCTAACCTTTTTCGGACTCCCACTGGAATTTCAAAGAAGGACAAAAGGAACATTGGGAGGCTAGTGAGAACCGAGTTAATCAAAACTAACCGGTCTCCATAAGATAGAAGTTTTCCAGCCCAAGCGGCTAGTTTCTTCTCAAACCGATCCTCAATTATTTTCCACTCCTTGTTAAGTAATTTTCTAAAATGGATCGGTATTCCTAGATATTTAAAAGGCAGTGAGCCTACCTCGCATCCAAAGATGCTACGGTAGTCATCTTGCTGTTCCACAGCTTTACCAAAACAAAAGACTTCGCTCTTATGAAAATTAATCTTAAGACCAGACATCTGCTCGAATAAAGACAAGATAAGTTTCATATTAACTGCTTTATCTAGGTCATGCTCTAAGAAAAGAATTGTATCATCAGCATACTGAAGAATTGATACTCCTCCATCCACTAGGTGTGGTACCAGACCTCCAACTTGCCCGTCATCTTTTGCTCTCGCAATCAGAATTGCCAACATATCGGCAACTATATTAAACAACACGGGTGATAGAGGATCTCCTTGTCTCAACCCTTTTAACGTCTGAAAATAGTGACCAATGTCATCATTTACGCGAATCCCTACACTACCTCCTTGCACAAACCGTGCAACCCATTCACACCATTTAGGGTCAAAACCCTTCATGCGTAGGGCTTGCTGTAAAAAAGACCATTTAACTTTATCATATGCCTTTTCGAAATCAATCTTAAGAAGGACACCATCCATTTTCTTTTGCTGGATCTCATGGATTGTCTCATGTAGAATTACCACCCCTTCAAGGATGTTTCTACCCGGTGTGAAAGCAGTTTGTGTTGGGCGAATAACTTTCTGAGCAATAGAAGAAACTCGGTTTGTTCCAACTTTAGTAAAAATCTTGAAACTCACATTCAAGAGACAGATTGGTCTGTACTGTTCAATTCGGCTAGCATCCTCTTTCTTTGGCAGCAAGGTAATAACCCCAAAATTTAACCTGAATAATGGAAGTTCACCTTGTTGTAGCTGTTCGAACAACGCCATTAAATCGTGTTTGATAACAGCCCAAAACTTTTGATAGAATTCCGCCGGGAACCCATCTGGTCCAGGAGCCTTATTAAGTTCCATTTGCGAAATTGCCTCTAACACCTCCTTTTCAGTAAAATTTGATGTTAGGATCATGTTCTCATCATTTGAGATTTGTGGTAAGTCATGAATTACCGATTCGTCCATAGAGACGGTATTCAGTTGAGGTGCTCCGAATAATTTTTTATAGTACTCGGTTATGAAAGTCTTAAGGTTTGATTGCCCAACAATCGTACCTTCTTCTTGTTCTAGCTGAAAAATTCGTTTTTTCCTATGCTTTCCATTAGCAATTAAATGGAAGTAGCGTGTATTATCCCCTCCTTCTTGAATGTGCTTAACTTTCGCTCTTTGGGCCCATTTGGCCTCCTCATCACGACGAAGTTTAGCGATGCATTCATCAGCTTCTTTCTTAGCGATTCTTTCGGCAGCAGACAAAGGTGTGGTTTCAGCTTTGATATCTAACTCATCAATGAGTAGAAGTAATTTTGTTTTTTGCCTCTTGTATTCGCCACTGAGGTTTTTTGCCCATCCCCGTAAAAATTGTCGGAGATGACGAATTTTAGTCTGCCACCTCTCAATCGGAGATCCGCCACCACCACATGATGACCATTCCCGAGAGATCAACTCGTAAAACCCTGTCTTTCGAAGCCAAGACAATTCGAAGGAGAAGTGGGATTTGTTACCAAGATGTGCTTGTTGACCCGAATCAATTATCAATGGCGTATGGTCAGAACCAGTACGGGTCATTGCATGAACGGTCACAAGAGGATACTTTTGTTCCCATTCGATACTTGAGAGAAAACGATCCAGCTTTTCAAATGTTGGATTTTCCCTTCTACTCGCCCAAGTGTATTGCCGTCCTGAGAGATCAATCTCTCTCAGGTTGAGGCTCTCGATAATGGCATTGAAAATAAATGGCCATCTCGCATTGAAATTATCGTTGTTTTTCTCCTCTTGCCGCCGAATAATATTGACAGAAACCGCAGGTATTTTCTCTTTGGGCTGTCAGTGACAGAAAATATGGTGGTCTAAGCTTTTCTTCTCAAGATGTGGGTAGTGTCCTCTTAATCTTAGGTATTTACAAAAAACACAAGGAATTGTGAATTTCCATCTCATGGCCCATAGATTTACTCACCGAGACTTGAATTTTTTAAACATCATTGAAGTATCTGAGATAGGGGATCCAAGGATATCTCTAGCCCCTTGTAATACGACTATTTATATGGCAATGAATGTTCCCGTGAAGGGAAACTTACATATATGTCACTCCGAATGGCATCTGTTATTTCCCAATTTTAGCGAACATAATTTCATCTCTGAACGATTAGAGCGACTGAGCACTGCAATACATATATGAACCTGAACTTTGTTGTAGGAAAAATACGACATCGAGCTTCAGTGGCATTTCTCTAAGCCACAGACTTTGTACTAGCGCATATAAAATATCTTAACTTGCCTACAATAAAAATGTAAGATGGACACATATTTTGTCTTGTTGGTGGCACTGGAACTAATGATGAAGCTTTATCTAGTTTGACATGGCTTCAACTTATGCTTAATTTGAAAAACTAAGACATACTGGAACCATAATTTGTATTAAACGTGTGATCATGAGAACTCACTGGGAACTCAGGAAATCATATCTTAGGCGTTGTGATTTATCTGGTTGCATGCAAAGTTTTGTGTATTAACAGTACTGTTTGTCAGGTCTCCTACTCCTAATATATCAAATTTTGATTTATCCATCGATCGCAAAATCTGTAGATCCCATCACGTTAGTCCGTGCAATTGCGGTAAGACTTTTTATTGCTTGATCAGCTTATTTATATTGTACTAACGGTTAAACTCATTTAGATATTCTGATGTGCAGCTGCTGACAATACCTCTTCTTTCGAGCTATCCATTTATGCCTGCATTATCAGGGTTCATTCTTCAGTTGGCAGTAAATTGTGCGTCTTTTCTGAAGAATTCTTTCTCAGTGAGTGCAAAGATCTTACATTTTTGTTGTGGGGAACAATTCTTCAAGCTTAGGCATGCTATTAGTTCATTGTTTCTAAAATATTTCGAGCTTATTTTCGAGCCCGGTCTATTTATCTTGGTGTTGGCTAAGAATAACTACAGATATTGTTTCTGAACACATTTTCTTTGTTACTAGAGAATAGCAGCAATGCAAATACGGACATGCTACTAATTATTCATATTTTGACAAATGCTTCAATTGTTTATCTGCTTATCACATCGATCACTAAGATGTGTGATGCTTATAGACTTGTATGCTTCAGTTGAGGATAGCCATTATTAGTTCCTACAAAAATTTATCCGTGCTCTCTAAAATGTTTCAGGTAACTACCATGACTGTATTCAGCATTTTAATGAATGATGCTGTGGTAAGTTCTCGATATTCCATATAAATGAGCAAAATGAATAGCTGTCTTCCATCCCTTCCTACGAAGTTTGGTAATATCATTTTTCTTCCTAACCTTGGGATAAACATAACAGAGTCAGGACGTAAGAGCTTCAGCCAATGGCCTTTCTGTAACACTAATGTCCATCTTTAAAACTATAGCTCCAGCTGTTGCAGGATTTATGTAAGTTTCCAGGCTCCAGCTTATTATATACTAAGTATTGCAATCACATATATGGAAATATAGCACTTCACAATAATATTCAGATTAGTTTCCGAGATGGCATCTTAGCTGCTCTGTATCCACCAAATATTTTCTATTGCAAGCAGTAATTATCTCAGTTCCTCAAATTGTTATTTTTTTTTGTGAGTCTGTTCGTTGACAATGCAATCACTGGGCAGTTTTTATTACATGTTTTCAAAAAAATGGACTCAACTTTATCATGCTAATTGCATTTTCTTGTAGAATCTCTTTATTATGTTAACTGCATTTTTCTTTATAGATTTTCATGGGCTCAAAAGCGTCAAACAGCTCCATTTCTTCCAGGTATTTAATTTTGACCTTTTCTTGTTACATGTACAAAATATTCTATTCTCCTAGAGTATGTCATTTCTAGTAAGCTTGATTTAAGCTTTAATTCGTGCTGATACCTGTTGTGAATTAATCTTACAGGAGACCACCTGGTGTTCTTCATGCTAAACGTGTTCACTGTTATTGGTCTTACGTTCACCTTCAGACCGTTCTACACTAGAAGCGGCAGGACGAGCATTAACGCAGTGACACCATGTGTTACGACCTAGACAAGAACCTGGATATAAAAGTTATACGGGTATATACTCCCTTAAATCTTGTTTATCTGCTGTAGGATGCAGACTATTATTATGTACTGTAGGGTCACTCTCGCGCTTGTGATGTTGAAAGAACGTAGGACATTTTTGGTTATAATCCTACAAACGATGAAATACCAAGAATGTAGAATTCAGATCAAGGATTAGGTATATGTTATAGTTGTCATAGAAGTAAACATTTATTTTCTATGACGTTGGACTCAATGGCTTTTGCCTTGGAAATGATAGAAACAGAAGATAGGAGAGATTGACCACACATGGTGGGTTCCATGTTTCTCATTATATAGACAAGTTTACAAGATTAGTATGGAAACAATCAACCCTAAAACCCTAACCATAATGGCCATGTAGCCCTGGCAGAGGGCGATGCAGAGGAGCCGGGTGACGAGGCGCCGGACCGAGGAGGCTGAGGGGGCCGGGGTTGCCGTACCCGGGCGCGCCATGACCCGACATCGGGTACATGTGGATGGCGCCGGTCCAGGGGTTCTGCATGGTGGGGAAGATGGCCGGGGCGCCACCGCCCCAGGTCTTCTTCTTCTTGCCCTTGTAGCGGCCGTTGCCGTAGGCGGCGGGGGCACCCGATGGTGCTGGAGCGCCGAAGCCGGTGTGGTGGCCGGGGTTGGGTGATGGAGGTGCAGATCCCCCACGAGGCGCGCCGGCGGCGGGAGCGGAGTAGAAGACCGCGGGTGCCGTGGAGCTCGGAGACGACGGCTTAAGCTCCTGGAGAAGAAGCATGTTGCGAAATTCAAGAAAAGTGGGGAACGGCTTGATGAGGGGCGCGAGGTTGCCGATGTCGCGGTAGTGGTCGTGGAGTCCCTTGATGGTGTTCCACACCAGGGCGTCGTCGGAGACCGGGGCGTCGACGTCGGCGAGGGCGTCGGCGACGGATTTCTGCTCGAGGCAGTAGGCCGTGACGGTCTTGTCGCCTTGGGTGATGTTGCGGAACTTCTACCCGAGGTAGCCCGCGCGCGCCTGCTAGTTGTCGCGGAAGAGGGAGGTGATGCCGGCGAAGACGGCGGCGGCCGTGGAGCCAGCGGCCATGACCATGTCGGCGATGTCGGGGTTGATGGAGCCGTACAGCCACCGAAGCACGGTGGAGTCCATCCGCAGCCACTCGCGTCCACCGGAGGAGGCGCCAGATCAAGGTGATCGGCGAGGGCGAACTGGGTGACAGCGATGGTGAGGAAGTTGCGCCATTTGGAGAGTTCGACGCCTTGAGGTCGAGGGTGACGGGGATGAGACCCTTGATGTTCTGATGTTCTGGATGGAATTGGCTTGAGCCCATAGGGCGGCGTGGGGGTGGGGAGGGGTGGCGTCGTCGGCCATGGTGGCGGCGGCAGAGGGTGGAGAGGAGGGTCGGCGCGCAACCCTAGGGCGGCGGCGGAAGTGGATGGGGTTGGAGGAAAAGCGTTTGTCTGATACCATGATAGAAACAGAAGATAGGAGAGATTGACCACACGATGGTGGGTTCCATGTTTCTCATTATATAGACAAGTTTACAAGATGAGTATGGAAACAATCAACCCTAAAACCCTAACCATAATGGCCCGATTATACAAGATCTCGGGCTCCAAATATGGTTGAGTATATCCGCATATTTGGTATATGCGGATTGCCTAATAGGAAAAATTCTTATAGTCTGTAATCAGACAAACCAAACAAGCCTTATGGAAAAATTCCTAACTAATATTATCCTCCAAAATTTCTTCAAATTCATTTCAACTAAATGGGCCCTAAGTAGGGCACCAGGGAAGTATCCATTGCATTTTCTGTTTGTGTATGTATCTTGTGGGTCTAGAAACGTAAAAGAAAACAGTCTCTTTGAAACACTAGTAGTTGTGTGTTAGGCTGTTAGCACACTTTTCCTTTATTTTCATCGCTTCGCGTCTATATTTGTGGTCATGTTGTTATGTGGGGAACCGGTCCTGACTGAACCACCTTCTGGTGCAGCCCAAAGTGGCTAGGATTTAGTTTCAGATTCGGATTAGATTAAGAGTAATGTTTAGACTCAGTTTGGGAGTTCAGATTGTATCTCCTTTGAGTCGGCTTGTGAGTCAAGTTATCCGTCCTATATATTGGGCTTCATCTTAGCAAACAACTTGTCTTTTCATGGAGTTAAAATCGAAACAGACTCTCTACAACTAGAAGTGATGAGTTTCTGTATTGATCATGCCCGAGGGTGGGCAGGGTGGGATCCCAGCTATCTTCGCATCTTCTCTCACGATCAATAAAGCATCAGAATTCAAAGTATTTACTTTATATTAGGGATAGGGTAATTAGTGTTTATTACACGTGCATATGAACATGGAGAGAGTGAGTAGATGCTACCGGTTTTCCTTTCGTTTTGTTGCCTCGCTGTCTCTGATGAGTGGTCATATCTCAACGGCATTTGCGTTTGAAGCGTTTGTTTCGGAGATACAGTGGTACTCCGTAATGTAATTCGCCATCAGCAATTTTGTGTGATTAGGCATGGACAAATTATTTCGCCAACTCTGCATTTTACTTGCTACTACTGGGTTAGCAAGCATCTGGCGCGGTCTGTTGTTTTATTTCCGTCTCAGGGATGTTCGGAATTTCATTTGGATTTGCTTTCAGCTGTAGTAATATCCTTCTACAGTGATGTTACCCTTCCGAATTGAGAACTTGAAGATAGTGAGGTGGAGGAATATCTGGTTTTTATTCGTGTTATCAGCTTCTTGGGGTGTGTGATTTTTCGGTTTAATCTTCTAATAATGATGCGTCATGACTTCTGGTTTCAGCCTTGTTTAGAATCCTACTAGAGTTGTCCTTTCGGGGCATCCGATTAAATTGGAACCATAAAGAGAAGATTAGCATGACCCTTGAGCAAGGATGATACCCACAAAAGAATCCTGTTACAGCTGAATTGCCTGCTAAATTGAAATCTTGCATCCCAAAATAAATGCCTAGTCATAGTATTTCAGAGGGAAAGGAACGGAACCCCGTGCCCCCGCGTCGCCTCCCCGAGCGAGGCGACCGGGTGGCTCCTCTCGTCCGCCGCCTCCACGCTAACTCCTTGCCTCCTCCCTCTCGCTGCCACCGCCGACGGGTGCTGCCGGGCGTTGCCCACGCGGTGTCGTGGAGGGACGGCGGAGGCGGCGCCTTCTGCCTTTTCCCGTCGACGCAGGAGCCCGGCTCGGGAGGCGGCGTCCTGGCGGCGTTCCGGCGGAGGCCGGATGGCGGCGGGGCGAGACGCTGCTCCTTTGCAGCGGTGGCGACCTGGGCTCGGCCGGCGGCCCTCCAGGCCCAGATCTGGGCTCTTTGGGCCCGATCTGGGTCAGGGTGGGCTGGTTCGTGTCGCTTCCGGTTCGGACTGAAGCAAAGCTCGTGAGGGGGATGGCGACTACGGCGCCTTGTCTGCTGCAGCGCGGCGGCGGGAGCTTTATGGACCCGATCTGGGTCCGGCCGGGCAGGGTGGCCCGGTGTGCTCCTGCTGCTGCGTCCGGTCTGCTACTGCATCTAGCGGTGGAGGTCGTTTCCTCCCACTTGGTTGCAGTATTGCCGTCCCTCGTCTACAGCTGGTTCTTCTTGGTTCGGCCGGTCTCGTAGCATTTGTCATGGTGAGACGTCGTGGATGACTTCAAGATGGTTGGCGCACGTTCGTGGGCGGCAAGCTAGCTGGAAAGCTGACGGTTTGTCCGAGGTGTGGTTGTCGGAGTCAGGAGAAATCCATGTCGCCTTGCCGGCAACGACGCGGTGACGTCTCCGGCGCCACCATCCTTCTTGAAGGGCGTCGGGTTACCCCTTGCCCACTCCTCTCCGTGTATCGGGAGGTCCCAGGATCATCGGGCAGCAGCGTCATCGTCGCTATCCTTCTTGAAGGTGTTGCTTGGTACACGACAATTCGGCGGCATAGGGAGTGTGGTGCACTGGTAGGGAAACCCCTACCGCTGGCGGGCAGGATTCGCCTACCGCTGGCGAAGTCTTGTTCGCCAGCACAGTCTGGCCAGTGGTAGTTGCTACCACTGGCCAGCACCGCGCCGCCAGTGGTACGAAAATGTACCGCTGGCGAACCCGCCTCCCGCCCGCCAGTGGTAGGTTCGCGCAGCGCTGGCCGTTGCACCCGCTCGCCAGCGGTACGTCCTCCGCTGGCCAGCGGTCGAGGTGCGTGGGAGAACTTCGCCCGCCAGCGATAGTTCCCAGGTTCGCCAGCGCTATATTTGGCGGTTTTCGTTTTTTTAAATTGTATTCCAGCAGTATATACATGTATATATATCAGCAATATACATACATATAGCAGATACATGATTAGAAGTACAAACCGAAAAGTTATACAAATGTTTGACCGAATATGTATCATACAAAAGCAAACCGTACATCACGATTGAGACGTTTTTAGTAGTCTTCGATATACAATCATTTAAACGCTAAGTTTGTGAGCAGCATGCAATGACAAAGATGACAAAGAGAAGGGGATCACGTGAAGTATCCGGTCGTTCCTCCTCTCTTCCGACCGCTAGCTTCCGCCTCCTCCTTGATCATTCTTCATCTCTATACAGAAGGCAGATAAAAAAGTTAGGCAATGAATTAAATTGAGTGCATAAAAGATTTAATTAGTAGGACTGAGACACAAATAAATAAGGGCCAACTCAAAACAAGATTCAAAAAAACGTATGCCTCATACGGAGAATATATTGGAAACACACAAACAATCCCGAGAGCTTTGTTGAACCAAGTAGGAGGCACAAAACTTGTATGTGTGCATAATACAAGGTTCAACAAACTCTCATGATTATATAGTGCGCCACATCATTTAATCATTGGCATGGTAAAAAAAATGAAGAAGACCAACTCATACATGTCAACTCGAAAGAATGCCTCATATAATAGATTGGACACACAAATTCAGGGATGGTGTGAGCGAGCCAGTATGATGCATAAGATATGTTTTCTTGCATTATAGGGCTCACTCACAACACCCCTGAATAACATAGTGTCACCTCATTTTAATCATTGGCATTGTAAACTTAGAGAGAAAACAAGATTCAAAAAATATTATGCCTCATACTTGGAATATTATTGGAAGCACACAAGGGAATCCTGATAACCTTGTTGAACCAAGTAGGAGGCACATAATTTGTATGTGTGCATGATACAAGGTTCAACAAACTATCAGGATATCATATAGTGCGCCACATCATTTTAATCATCGGCATTGTAAAAATGATCGAGGTATAGGGTCAACTGAAAAGCATGCCTCATACTTAATTAGATTCGGACACACAAATTCAGAGACGGCATGAGTGAAATCCAGTGGGATGCAGAAAATGTGTATTCGTGCATATCACAGGTTTCACTCACGTCGCCTCCGCATCACATGGTGCCACAAGAGTTTAATCATCGGCATGATCAAAAGATGGTAAAAAAGAGTTCTCACACATGTCACACAAGTTCAACGACTTTGAAACTAGAGCTAGGCATGCTAGTTAATTAATTAGTCAGACCACACACCGTCGGTCAGTGATCCATCTCCCATTTGAGCTTCGTTGGTCACGGCGGGGGCAATAACAGGCGAGGCATTGTTTGATCCATGGCTGGGCTCGATGTTGATCACATGGAAATGCCCTATTTGGCCTCCTTTCATCCAAGATGCCATCGACTCCCTCATGGTAGGAATGAGGGAGTTGACCGTCCTTACCACTTCGGTTTGGATGGACGACTGCATTTTCGCAATCGCCGCCTCCAATTTCCGCCTGGGATCCATCTCCGTGTGCTTCTTTCTCTCATTTCGCTGCTCCTTGGTCTCGGCGCCGTAGTAATAATCGTGTTTGTAACCGCCTCCTAGGCCGATCACATGGCCACGATGCGGTGCACGTGACACCGGCAATTCATTTACCGTGTTCAGTGCCCTGTTAAAAGGGGTGTCCCACGGGAACTTCGTCTCTGACCCTTGGGTTGAGGAGCCTTCTTGAGATCCATTAGCTGCAGCTAGTCGTGCTTTCTCTTCTTTCTCTTGTTCCTCCAGAACTTTGTCCATTAATTTCTTCACCTTCGCATTACTGGCAAGTTCTCCCGGTGTTTCGGGATTTTCCTTGTAATGCGCCCTGATAAATTGTCTTGCCAACGGGTCGGTGATCTTGTCGTAGATAGAAGGCCCCACCCTCTTTTCATCCTCCTTCCAAACTGGTTCCTTTCCGGGGTAACCACGGCTCCCGAGAGTGTGAGGAGCTACGTTCTTTCCATGAATATCTTTCCCCCACACCCTTTGCGCCTTCTTCTCAGGTTTGGCTTCGTTGGCTTCAAAAAGCGCGAAGTCATCTTTAGAAATATTTGGAAATGACTGGTGGATCGCAGCGTAATCGGCACCCTTTTCAACCATATCCCTCATAGTTGACCTCCAAGTATTCAATGCTTTGCTGAACTTGCCAAGAGCATATCTGTTTACCAAATTCTTCGTGACACTCAGGCCATCGTAGGGCTTCAGGAACTGGTACCGTGCGTGTAGCTTGCCAACGAGGAACTCGGCCGCAGTTCGTTTGGCTTTTCTTTGTATGTGCTCGTCATTGAGATTGCTAAAGTCTCGTACAATGCATCCCAAGTTGTTGCCGTACCCTTTTGCGAGATCTGCCGGCTTTGTAGGGCGACCGCAGGTAGGGTCCACGTGCGTGAATTCATCCCGCCCGGAGGGGAGCCTGTTTGGGCGTCTCTCCTTACGTTGACGTTTGGCTTCGCTACCAGACGTCTCGCCGCCTGTTTGGACACCGCCACTAGTAGTGGTATCGCCTTCAGATGTGTCCCCATCGGATGGCCCCGTCTCAACCTCGGGATCGCTTTGCATTGTCAACTGCTTCCCGAGGGCCTCCTGATAATTATCTGTAGGACCATCTGTGCCTCCTATCCCACAACCGCCGGCCTCGTAGTTGTTGGACATCTTCGATCACACTATATAACAAAAACTGTAAGTTAGTACAACAAATATAAGAAAAATGCACTTAACTATTAAAAACTCACTAATCTATTTCAAATTCATAATAAATATGTCCTATCTTTAGCCAAAGTGATGCCAAAATTCACGGAAAATTTTGGCATGACCTTTGCTAAAAATATGACATATGGAGTACCCAAATTTGCCGGAACGGAAGTTAATCAACGTTCTGCCAATCTCAAGGGCCTCTAGGGGTACCTGCAAACATTGCATATTTCAAATTTATCGACAATTGTCGATCCCATTTCGACAACTTCCTCACAACCACCACCACACATTCATCGACATTTCAATCGCATTCCGCCATCAACATTTCATACACATAAGATAACACCACCATCACAACATCACACTATAAAAATATCTTCTGTGATGAAACCTAGAAAACAGTAGCTTCTTGTATCAATTTTTTGGTAATATTGAACTAAGTAAACCTAAACAGCAGCTAAACCTACATCTAAATTCAAATCTAAAACAGTAGTTTTTGTATGAAATTGTTTTTGGTAAACATAAACATTAGCTAAACATAAATCATAAAAATCAAAACCTACATCTAAATTCAGCAAACCTACATCTAAATTCAAACCTACATCTAAATTCAAAAATAAATAGTAGCTAAACATGGGCTGTGCATTTCAAAAAAAAAAAAAACAGTACCTAAACCTAAATCTAAACAGTACCTAAACCTAAACCTTGATCTAAACATTACCTAAACCTAAAACTAAACAACCCATGTTTTCATGTTTTCAGTGCCTTTTTCTAGCTTTTCAAAAAAAAAAATGGGTTGTGCATTTTCACAAGCACCTTCGGTGCTAGAAGGGAGGGAGTGGATGCAATGGGAGGAGGGAGAGAGAGGGGAGGGACGGGGGGCCGTACCTTGCTCGATGGCGAGGGGCGGCCGGAGTAGGGGAAGAAGACGGCGGCGGGAGGGGCGCTAGAGGCGGCGCGGCGTGGGTGCTGCTCGTGAGAAGGGCGCAGGGCGGCGGCGTTGGTTCTCGGCGCGGAGGAGGCGCAGAGCAGGGCGGTGGCGTGGGCGGCGGCGTGGGTGGTGCTCGGGGTCGACGGCGTGGGTTGCTCGGTGTCGACGGCGCGGGTGGGCGGCGGCGTGGGTTGCTCGGGGTCGATGGCGCGGGGTGGGGAAGTTGGTCTGAGCGGGAGAGAGAGAGAGGCACACGCGCGGGGTGGGGAATATTTGGTCTAAGCGTTACAGTTACCACTGGCCAGCAGGACCAGTTCGCCAGCGCTACGGTAAGTACCACTGGCCAACAGTACCAGTTCGCCAGGGCTACGGTACGTAGCACTGGTGAAGTACACAAGTTCGCCAGCGTTACCCATACTATCCCTGGCGAACACGTAAACCCGCTGGCCAGCGGTGGCCTGCCCTGCTCCCCCGCCCCGCCCGCACGTAGCGCTGGCTGGCCCCATTTCTGGTCGGCAGTGGTGGTAGTACCGCTGGCGAACCGAGATTCTGGTTCGCCAGCGGTTGTAGCACTGGCGGGCGCCAAGCTGTGTTCGCCAGCGGTAGGCTGGCGGCTGTAGGGGTTTCCCTACTAGTGGTGGGAATTCTCCGGTGGGCGCAGCGGTTGTGGATCTTCTTCGCTTTCATCAATCTGGGGTTGTTAGCATTAGTTTATTTTCTCTTTCTTTTTTATCTTCTTTTGGGTGTTTTTTACTGTTTGTAGCGGGGCGCAAGGCTATTTTGAGGAGCATAGTATTTCAGAGGGAGAGAGAGTATATGTCTGAACAGTGGACTGCACATCTCATGATTGCACATTTGGTCGAAAGTGCAGTTTTTCCCAGCCATCATCCATACTTTGCTTCCCTTCCCGCCTTCTTTTCTCTTTTTGCAAAGATTAAATATGTGCAATTTACTTTTATATCTTCTCCGACGATTTAGTATATAGTAGTTCTTCTGTCCCTATAGCAGCCCATGATTTAAACTTCAGTCACCTGTATTAAACTGGAAAAGGAAAAGCAATGCATGGATTCGTGCTGGTTCTCTTGTTTTATAAGAACGGTTGCTGCAAAACGACAGCTAGTGATTTTTTCTCCGTACAAAAAGAGCAGAACAAATCTCAAGCAACGATTATTCAACTACGGATATGTCAAATCGATTAGGTCTTGCTGACTGGATCTATTAATTAAGAAGTCACCAACTTGTTTTTTTCTCTCTACAACAAATGGAAAGAACTATTCAAGCTTGAACAAACCAAAGAATTAGTGACTTGAATAATTCTTCTTGATTATTCAAACAAGATAAGATGCACCTTCACGGCTTCACAGAAAGGCTTGCTAAATTCTCTTCTCAAAAAGGAAGGAAGAGGGAAAGCATTTTACTCACCGGTTTTCAGTGTTTTTCGATCATATCGAACTTATTCTGAAGGAATGACCACTACAATGACGTTCTATGCATTTCGCAAATTCCACCCTTAGAGCATCTCTAGCCGTGACCGTAAAAGTGGTGAAACCTGAAAAAACCCGAGGTTTCCGGTTTTGTTTTGCAAAAAAACCTAAATGAAGCCTGTAAAAGTGGTCAAATCCGTGAATTTTTGTCAGGCCCTTGAGAATCCGCATCCACGACCCTTGCATATATTCCGGTGTTTACGGTTACTGCTAGAGATGCTCTTAGTCCAGACAAGAAAGTCACCAATATTTCAATGGCCATTTCTCATTTTGAAAAGGTGGCGTGCATCTATCCTTCTCTCTCTTTTACTAGCTAAGCTAGGTAAAACAAAAATTCTAAATGAACTAAAAATGGTGGCAAGTAAGGAAAAAGCAGTGCGATAAGTAAAGTATATTCCCAGTAGGATTATGTAATGGCCAAACTTTATGGGTTGCCAGTGCATTGATCGGATTTATAGTTGCTCGCGTATCAGATCAAGAAGTGCATGGGGCCAGCTTTTAGTTACACATGTACAGTATGTGAACAGTGCGTGTAGTTGGAGCAAAATAATAATGACCATCTCGTGGCTAAAGCAAGAGTCTTTCTATCTACTACTGCTCAACCCTGCAGGAGTGCAGGGTAAACCTGAATCCATGAGCTACCCGTGCCGAATTTCTCAGTAAGTAGTTTGACATGATGTATACTAGCCCAGATAGTACCGACTAATGTAGTCCTACCTTTGGCCAAAAAAGTTCTACTCCTAGTTTTTTTTTTGAAAGCCTGCGTACATCAGAAGGTTCCACATACAAAGTATGAAGAACAAGAACAAGAACAGAAAGCCCACGCAGGGGAACAGAGCCAGATCAAGCTCCAGCAACAACGCCGACGAAGAGGATGAAGACCGCTGACCTCCTTCTTACCACGGCCCAAGGGCACCTCCTTCCTTGAAGATCGCCGCAGAGCCCGTCCGCCGCGCAGCGGCGGAGCTTATGCCGATGAACGAGTACGGCGAGCACCCTCCCGCTCCAGCACCACCACCTTGCCGCAGCCGTCTTCATCCCCAGCGCTGGCAGAAGCCGCAAGGCTTGCCCAGCCCTGAGTTCCAGCTCCCGGGTCCTCCATCGAAGCTCCACAGCGTGGAGATCTAACTCCCCGCCGGCCGGCAAGGAGGAGGAAGAACCGGAAGAGACCGCAAGATCCGAAGATCCCCGGCCGCCAAAAGCCGCACGCGCCACGCCGGAGCTCCGAGGAGCGCCGCCGCAGAAGGGGAAGCGCGCCGACCCCCACCTAGCCACCGACACCATCGCCACCTCCACGACGCCGCCGGCGGGGTTCCTACCACACCCTACACTATGTACAGGCCGGGATCCGGGGATCCCCCACCCTCCTGCCGCCGGAGCGACGCCGGAGAGGGGAGAATCCCGCGAATCGCCGGCGAGCGAGGTGGATGGACGGGAAGGTCTCAAAATATGAGACGAATTCTATTCTCTGGAGAGAGAAAAAAGATACACATGAAGAAATGGATGACCATTTGTTGAAGTCAAAATGGATGAGGGAGCCGGAGAGTTCAAACATTGGGGTAGTTTCTCCTTACAAGTTACAACCCATCTCTTCGACAGCAACACAAATACATATTTATGTACATCACCAAGCAAACCGTCCCACAATGATCTATTGATCTAGTGCTATCTCTGATCCATAATAAGTGTCGTAGTTTTGGACTAATCTCAGTTTAAACTGCGACACTTCTTTTAAATTGAAGGAGCAGTAAATTAACTGATGTGAGAATAGACTAACTAACATTAGCAATCTCTTTAAATTCGATCAGGCGAAAACAATTCAATTCTTGCAGGTTTTTTTTCTTCAAAAATCAGACGTCCCCATTAGCATTTGCACGGTTAGCCTACTATCTGAGTCGTATGCTACTGGAAGTCCGGAACGCGACGGTCGAGGGCACGAGTCCGCGAGGCTGATCCCCTCCGACTCCGACGACACTTCGGTGCACTCCACCTTGCTCCTCCTCGTCGTCTTGACGCGCAGCTGCGTGCCCCACGACAGGACGCGCCTGTACACCCTCTCCACGACGTCCACCCCACGGCGGCGGCGGTGCCATCCGGCGCTCTCGAGGGCGTCGCGCAGCTCGGACGCCACCTCCGCCATGGCAGGCCGGCGCTCCACGGCATCCGATACGCACCGCGCGGCCACGGCCAGGACCCGGGCAATCGAGGCATCGGCGTTCGCGCCGGCCGGGGGCGCGGCCACCCTCCCGTCGAACACCTCGCGCGCCAGGCCGGCGCCGATCAGCGGCACCGCCCACGCCACGATGGACGACGGTGAAGCGTTCATGTCCATCACCTTGCGCCCGCTGACGAGCTCCAGGAGCACCACGCCGAAGCTGAACACGTCGCTCTCGGGGCCCAGCCGTCCGGGCTCGGTGTAGCTCGGGTCCAGGTACCCCATCGTGCCAGCGGGCGCCGGCTGCGCGCCCGGCGCCGCGGCGTCGTCCGCGCCGAGGACCGTGACCGCGAGGCTGAAGTCGGCGAGGCGGGCGCGGCCGTCGCGGCCGAGCAGGATGTTGGCCATCTTGACGTCCCGGTGTATGACGCGCGGCGCGGCGCCGTGCAGCGCGCGCAGGGCCCGCGCCACGTCGAGCGCGATCGCCACGCGGCGCGGCCACGGCGGCGGGCGAGGGGACCGGTGCAGGAGGTCGTGCAGCGAGCCGTTGGGCATGAACTCCATGACGAGCAGCGGTGGCGCGACGCCGACGAGGCCGACGACGCCCGGGCAGTGGCGCGCGGCGGTGAGCACGGCGATCTCGTTGGCGAGCTTGGCCTCCCCCTGCTGGTGCGAAGCCCTCTTGACGGCGACGGTGACGGCCCGCCTGCCAGCGCCGCCCCTGAGCCTGGCACGGTACACGCAGCCGTGGCTGCCCTTCCCGACGACGTTCTTGGGGGCGAAGCCGCCAGTGGCCGCCTCGATCTCCTCGTACGAGAACTCCTTCATGGATACGTACGTGCTCTCTCTCTTGGCGTCGTTCTTGGTGCAATGGCGCTCGACGCCGTGTGTGATGTGAGCGGAGTGTGAGCAATGCTTGGAAAGCAGGAGTAGCATCAACTAGGCAGGGAATAAAGGGAGAAAAAGAAGAAGCTAGGGGCGAGGAAAGGTAAAGGCAATGGATCAAAGGTGGTAAAGGTTGGTGATTACTCCACTTTCTTTTCTAGGGAGAGGGATGATGGTTCTTTTGCTTGCTCGGTCCCCTGGCGAGAGAAATTTGTCTTGTCAACAAGGAGAAAACAAAAGTTAACAACAGCAGACCAGGAAAATGGATTACTCGCCGTCTCTCTCCTCTTGTTCTGGAGTCTCACCTTCCCCCGGAGTTTAAAAGATAGAAAAAGGCGGGTGAGGGTGCGTCGGGCTTTGGGGCCGTTGAGGAGTGGTTGCGCTGGGTTCTGCAAGATCCTCGCAGCAACCCAACAAAATCGGGAGCAGAGGTAGGTTTATTTGTCAGCGGAGGATGTGGACCGTCTTCCCGGTTTTCATGGCATGGATATATACATGTCCCTCTTGCTGCCCCCACCTGATCACGCCGCGATTGGCATGGTTAGTCTGGTTTGTTGTTGTGAGATATTCTGCGTACGTAGCCACCCAAATGGGAGCGTGGGACGACCAGCCAAACCTTGATCACCATGTACGAACAGACGACCAGAGACGAAGAAAAGCTTAATCATGACGGTTGCAATCACTACTCCCTCCGTTCCAAATTAGATGACTTCATTTTGTCTAAAAGTGGATGCATCTACACTTGTAACATGTCTAAATTCATCCACTTTTGTACAAATGGAAGTCATCTATTTTAGAATGGAGGGAGTATATCAGAGTGGTTCGTTTCAACTTTCAAGTCAAAGTACCGTGCATAGCATTCTGGCGTCCAAAAACAAACTGTGCTTAAGGCCCTCGAATTGGAGGAATATGAATTAGATAGGAATGCAACTGAGAACCTACGGACAGGGAAACAAAGGATTGTTTCCTTTAGCCCTTGTTTGTTTCTAGAGTTTTTGTGCGGATTGGTGGGGATAATATTCTAGTGTATTGAGTGAAACCCTAAACTTCACCCAATTTCTTAGGAGATTGGGGATCAATCCACTAGGTAGGGGTAGTGTATTAAATGCCCTAGAGGATTAACAAAAAATGAACTAGAATATGGGGATAAAACCTATCCAATACACTAGAAACAAACGATGTCTTAAAGTTTGGTGTTTCACCCAATTCACTAGAGAATTATCCCCACCAATCCTCACAAAACTCTAGAAACAAACAAGGTCTTAAAAACTTGATTAGCAAAAAAACAACCAACGCAAGCAGCATTAAGTGTGCATGCTCTAGCCGTGTGAACTCGATCAGCATTAAGCTTTCAATTGCCTGGTTCGTTGTGAAGGAATATAAAAAAGAGGTGGGAGTGGATTGTTTCCTTCCTGTGATTTCGTAGGAATCAGCTTCCGTCGGAAAGTTTTCTTCAAAGTTCCTTTGGTGTATCCCGTGATTCAACCGCTGCTACAGTAAAATTCCTATAGGAAGATAAATCATACAATTTTCCAACAGAATTCCTGTGAATCAAATGAGGCCTAAAACTCAACCTTGGTTGCTACTCTCTCCATTGTTATTTTAAAGATGGTATCTGAAAGGATCGAGTAGGTTACTGGGGGGGGGGGGGGGGGGATAGGCAACTACCAATTTTAATTTTCTTTTAAACAAATTAGGAATTGCTCAAATATAAGTTCTCTAGATATGCAACTAGGTGAACAAGCCTATATGATGAGCAATAAACAAGCTAGCAAGATATACTAAACAAGATAAGCTAGCAATACAAGTAAAGGAAGATAAAGAGATAACCACACGGTGACACGGAGATGATTTCCCGAAGTTCACTTCCCAATGGAAGCTACGTCTTCGTTGGAGCGGCGCGGGGTCACAAGTGATCCCCGAATAGTCTTGATATGGCACACCGTATCTCCCTCGTGTTGTCCTCCAATGAGGAGTTCCACGAGTCACTATATGATGCCCTCGAGGTCGGCAATAAACCTTTACAAGGATGAGGCACACTCCACAACCGAATTGGAGGCTCTCACCAAATTCCCGCGGCTCCAAAGCCACAAGAATCACAAGGCCGGGGCACGTCTCCACAACTCAATTGGAGGCTCCCGGCTAGTCCCCGCGGCTTCCAAAGCCACAAGAACGACCAACGACCGTCGAGGTTCTAATGAACCCAAGAGTAACAAGTTCCTCAAAGGAATGGATGGGGAAATCAAATCGCTTTGGTGAAGTGTAGATCTAGGTCAACTATCCCAAGTCCTGGAAGGACAAGGTGTTTGAGTGGGTAGGGAGAGAGATCTACTAGTTTTAAGCTTGCAACAATGGTGGGAGAGATATTTCTGGTCGTGGTACCCTTCTCAAGGTAGGAGAAGGCCCTTATATAGTACCCCACCAAATCTGCCCGTTGGAGACAGGGCAGTCGGATAATCCGATTCAATGTGAACTGGAATATCTGACTCCATCGGATAATCCGAGTCCACCTGACTCGGATAATCCGAGAACGGCCAGCGCTCGATTGCTTGAAGTCCTTAGCCAAATTTTGAGCAAATCTTGACGACCGATAATCCGAGTCCACCAGACTCGGATAATCCGAAATGTTTCAGCACTCGATTTGCTTCTAGTCCTTAGCTGAATTTGGGCGATGTTCGAGGATCGGATAATCCGAATCATCCTGAATCGGATAATCCGAATAGTTTCAGCAGCAGAACATGCTCTTTTCAACTCGCTTTTTTGGATTTGATGCAAAGATGTTTTAATCACCTAAAACCTGCACCACTTGATTTACATATTAAATTATCACTAGTGTTGTTGCCTAACACACAAAACACAAGGGTTTAGGAAATGTCCTTTCAGTATCAACATACATCTAAAACGTACTATCAAATAGAGGTGGGAATTTCCCCCAAATTTTTGGTTGAAGAAAGCCCATAAAATGGCAGTATTACTATTTCTGTCTTTTTTGAATTTAGGAACAGTGTTATTTAAATAATTTTAAATAATATATTTTTAGATGAAAAGGTAAATAATATCTCTTATATCCTATTTATGATTTTTTAATACACATATTATGAAAATAAAAATGTGTTTCATAAACCTAGGCTTTAGGATTTTTTCCTTCAAATCATTTAAAATAGGTGTTGATCAAGTAACCTTTGTATAGAATATTTTCAGTATTTTTCTCATGATATATTATGGGGTAGAGGATCTGAATTAACTTGCACAAGCTTTTGTTCTGAGAAATTTGAAACTGATAAAAATACGTGAATCCAAGAAATGACAAATAACTCTAGTGACAATCAAAAGTTTTTGGTGCTTCTAATTTTTGAATTTATTGACTTAAACATATGGTTAGAAAACACAATGCATGACACTCTTCCACTTCCTGCAATAGTCCACCACGTGTTATATTTTATGGTAGATTTAGTGGTCTCGGTTTTCCCCCGAAATTGAGAGTATAACCCCAACATCTATCATCAATCGATACATACAACCAGTTCATCAATCTAGTCATGAGCCAATAGTCAACGGTATGGCTAACGAACATTTCAAAATGATAAGTATTTTGAAACAATGGGGTATATGAGATTACATGTTTTTTACATTATCCATTCAAAAGTGGTTCTAAACTCCTCCATTTGAAGGTGTGTCTACGTAAAATATCACATAAAATATGTTACTTTTGTGGGTAGTTTGGATTTGAACAATTTTTATTATTCTGCATATAACATAAAATATGATATTACTAGTTTTCCAATACTATTATCTTTCATCCAGAGATACTTGCTTTTTGTGGCGCTTAAAAATCAATAATCAACAACTCCACATGTTCCGAGTCAAAATGACGAGTAGTAAATTCCCACGAGTTCTTTCCTTCTCCCAATGGATGAGGTCAATGTGCTCGATTGATGGCGGTTGTTCGGTCTATTATTAGTCGAGGTGGATGGCTACACCAAGAGATTAGATGTTTAGAGTTTCAATCTTTTGTGGCTGATTTTCGAGTGATTCATGATTTGTAAGATACTTGTTATCACTTTGAACTTTTAAAAGAAAAAGGTTGTGTGCATCAGTTTGATGCGGAGGCCCAGTACTCTCCCCATTTCAAAAAAAAAAGAGTACATTCCCACTTTGAGTAAGCAAATGCAGTGCTTCATGTGCTGGGTGCTTGCAAAACCCCGAGGCCCCGTTTGGAATGTCGGCAGATTTCCGCCGGATTCTGCTCGAGTACCATCGGCGGGTATTTTGCGACGGACCTTAGCACGTCTTGTGAGATTATACCCCAAAATTGGTTAAATTCCAGCCATCGAAGCGGGGGCCTGAATGAAAAATCTTTCTTCATCGCAAAAAAAAAAAAATCTTTCTTGAAAAACCATACCAGTCCCGACCTTCGTGCTCCTTCTCTCTTGTTTATTCGTTACAAAAACCGAACACACACCTGACCTCTGACGGTCTGACCTAACCAAACGCATCATGGCACGAGCACTTGCGACCTGCACACGCTGCAGGGATGATCGTCCGCTACAATGCCTGACCGTACCTCTGTCTGACGACTACCACATGATGTGAAGAGAACATTCGCATCTCCAGATCGAAAGACGACTTTGTTGTGCTCGATCGCGCAGACGGCGGGCGTGATGATGCGTTTCTTCCACCAAGCTAAAAGCAAAGATCGATGGAGCTGATGATTAGTACTATACGTCGCACCTGGCACTATCAGCACTAGTTTGCCGTTTGATTACTGCTACTACTGGCAGTCGACGGTCTCATGATTGTGTCTTCCACGGCCGCACGGGGCTGTACGCTTGCTTGCGATCATTGGGCGTCATCGGGGTTTGGGTGGGAGATGGCCAGGTTTCTGGGGGCACGCACGTACAGACACCCTTATGAATGCACGTACGCAAACCCTACCCCTATGAGCACCTTCGAGAGATTGGTCCGGCAGATCTTGAGGTTAACGGAGTCACCACATGTGTCTCGATGTTGACGGGCACGTCACCTACCACTGAAAGCATAGCGCCGGTTAAATCCTGGAAAATCCAAGAAAATACGAGCACCCGTGTCAAGTCTGGGACTTGAACCTGGTGTAAGGACCCCTCGTACCAAAGTCCGAAAAGTCCACGTTATGTAAACAGATCACGATCCCAATGATCAGTGCATCGCGATCACATAACCAACATGGTATACAGAGTTACATCATCCAACTCGATTAGTACAAGACTTACATAAATGGTGGTCACACGACCAAGCCTGCAACCATCGTCACGCAGGACGGAATTAACTACGACGTAGCGGAAGCTTTCGGCTAGCGTCGGCCCTCGTCACAACCGGACGCATTCCCACAGAGCAGTTGACCGGTGACACTCAGTTGACGTAGTCGTCGGCGTACTCCTCATCCTCGGCGTAGGTCTTCTCGTTGAAAATCTGGACATTGGAATATCCAGGGACACAGCCATGAGTACAATTACGTACTCGCAAGACCACCACCAGGCATAAGTTTTTCATGGTAATGCAATAGGAGCGTTTTCGAAAACTGGGATAGCTGATATATATGACTATAGGGCTTAATTTTCGCAAACGATGCTTTTAGACATAGAGAATACAACATCTCTATATCTTTGTTGAAAAAGGCATTTGGAGGTATAATTCTCCTTCTTTTAGAAATGGCAGAAACCATTTCCACGTTTGAAAACAGTTTTGTATAACTTTTTCAAACACTAGGATAGGGATGCCCCTTTTTCCTTTCCGGTTTCCGACTGGTTGACTCCCCGAGACCAACCATCTTCTCCCAAAATCCGTACCTCCCAGGTACCTTTTGATCCTTCTTTGAGTCCAAAACAGAAAAACCATCTTTTCTTCTTTCACCCGTCGCCCAGTGTGGCCCTTGCAACCGTCCATGACCGAGGACTCGGCTATTCGAATAGATTTACACTCTGCAGAGGTGGTACACTTTCACCACAAGATTCGGATGGTCTGCCGTGGATCAACCACGGACTGTACAGAGACAGCATGCACACATCAGACGGCCGATCCTAACTTCCACTATGTCAGTGCTAGTATAAGAATATCCTCTTCGAGTGGGTTTGTTCTCCCCGGCACCGAGTGAGCTAGCCGTATCGATCCGGTTCCCCCTAGTCTCACACCGCCATGACAGGAGACCCACCGTTGCTTCCCGGTGGCACACGGAGTCCACACTTTGTATGCCCATTCCCTTGCAGCATTCGGTTCCGGGGACTCTAACCCCTTCTAGCCAATTGAGGAGTATTCGAAATACTAACACCAACAAGCTTCCGCTAAGCCCCGTGCCCATTTTGAGTTAATGTGGTTGTACGGGTTAATTGTTCGGGCGGCATCAGGGACTTCGTAAACAAACCTCCATCTCCGACTGCTCCCAGCAGCTCGGGTTTTCGTAAACTCACCGAATGCTCCCAGCACCTCGGGTTTTCATAAACATCTCCATTTGCTCCCAGCAACATGGGTTTTATAAAACACTTTCTCGCCGATCGCTCCCAGCAACTCGGGTTTTCTTTCAAAAACATTTCATCAAATCCAGGCTCCCATCCTAAGGTTTTGAGGTAAGAGTATAAGGATATACTACTAGAGAACATAATTTTCTTGATAGCGCCTTCAGTAGAAGGCTCCTCAAGTGAAGACTTAATTTTTATAACACCTATTATATTCTAGTAGATATCTTTGGCCAAACAACATTTTGTAAAATAGTTTTTGGGTGGCAAGCTGCCACAAAGAAAATAAAACATGCATTATTTTATTTTGAAAAAACAAAACATGCTTGTGAAAATAATAGGATTTCAGTAGAGTGGTGAGGTGGCTTGCCTGGCTCAGCAATATGTCCCTAGGTCTTGACCTTGATGCTCCTCAGGCCCACTCCTCACTTCCAGTTCCTTCCCGATCGTATCTAACGTCGTAAGCAAGAAAAGGAACAACACTCAAAATACAAGACATTGTCACAAGGACATAATAAACAGCTAGCATTGCATAGGGCACTAAACTAACAATCAAAAGCAAATCACTCACTTAGCTAAAACAGCAACAAACAACAAGTCCATATAACTAAGACAAACAACAAACACACCTAAGCATATATACACAACAACCCTAATAGTTAAAAAGGTGGTTTTTAACAAAACCCTAAAGCAAAACTCCACTTAGGGTGGTTAGGTCACTTAACAAGGGCTGTTACCGTAGTTTAAGAAATAATTCAGACAAAAGTATTTCTTTAGTTTTCAGGAAATACTTCAGACAAAAGTTAAGTTACTAATTATTTTCTATTATTAAATTATTCCACCAAGTTAAGATAGAGACATTAACAAACTACTCATGCTATTATTAAACTTAAGGACTACCAAGTTCAACTAACAAGGCAAACATATCAAACCACACAACCATGTTTGGCAACTACAATACCATTTATTATTTATTTACAAAATAAGGTTAAGGTGATAATTAGACAACCTTTTTGAATCACTTTCAACCATTTATTATTTATTTAAAAATAAGCATTACAAACATATGAGGTTAATTTCTGCAGAAATCTACACTCACAGGCTTTCCGAAACAATTGGATTCACAAAATTTGGATTCATAAAACTCCAGATATTAAGGATTTAGTGAAAAAGTAACTTTGTACAAGATTAGATCTAGCACACACATAAAAACATATTTTTGAAATCGGCCAGTGCCATATGGTTAAGAAAACTCATATGAACGCTAAAATTTTTTAATCATACAAAAAGCAAGCTCGAGGAATAAATGGTCGATTTAAACCTAGGGGACAGTTTCTGCCTACACAGGAAAAGATTAAAATCCTGAAACAAAAACAGAAACGGGCCAGATTTGCTCGCTGGCAGAGCACTACAGGGGTGGGCCGGCCCAAGTGTGAGATGAAGGGGTAAGTTACGGTGGACGGCTGGGATTAGACCAGATCGACGGTGCTGGTTCTTCTCCTACCTCTAGACGCACGGGAAGGAGAGAAAGTGCCCAGATTCGACCAAGTTCTTGGATAGCTCACCTAGGGCTTGCTCCGGAGGGTGGGGAGGGTCCGAGGTGACCGAGGGGTTCACGGGAGGGTCATGGGTAGTCTTAAAGCTTGCATGCACGCGCGGTATCTTCGTCGGCGTCGAGCTCCGTTTCCTTGGGTCGTTAATGGAGGCGGCGTGCTCGGGCTGTCCCTGGGCCAAATAAGAGGGGGCGGAGTTAGACCTTGCATAGGGGAACTCGGCAGGCCAAAAATGGCGAGAGGAGAGGGAGAGAAACGACGGAAAAAGCCGCTCTACGCCGGCGGCTGCCGGGACGAAACCTTCGTCTCCTGAGATGCAGAGGGCTCGAGCTCGGGCTGGGCTTCTAGATAGGAGAGAGGTGGTGTGTGTTCGTGGTCTGAGAGGGGAATGGAGGACAGGGGAGCTCGGTGTGGGCTGGGAGATGTGTTTCTCCTAGGGCTAGGGTTTCGGACCGGAGAGGACAAAAGAGAGGGAGAGGGGCGATGCCACTGGCCGGGATGGGTGGTGAGGAAGTGGGCAGAGGTGTGCTGGTCGGGGAGGGCGTGGCCTGGCCAGTAGGAGGAGGGGGGAGTGATCCTCCATTGGTCACTTTTCGAAAAGAGAGAAGAAGAGTGGTGGAGAGGGGTGTTGTGGGGGTGACAGGTGGGCCAGGGTTGGGGTGGAGCTGCTCAGCTCGTGTGAAGGCATAGGGAGGCGTTGGGGGTGAGAGAGAGGTGTTTTAGCTGAGTTTTGATAGATTAAAAGGAAATGCAACAGGTTAATATGATGCCATGTTTAACAATAAACATTAAGCAACCAGGGGCTCAATTTTGGTTAAAGAAAATTTTAGAGATAAGAAGAGTTGTTGGAGAAGAGAGGGGTGCAAGTGCATTGACAAAAGGGGTCCTGGTTTGATTAGGGAGAGAAGTGCAAAAGTGAATAAAATAACAGTTTCAGAAAAATGCAGTTTTTCAGACTTAGTGAAAATTCCAAGTCCCAGGAAACTGTTATCCTGAGGGTAACAAAACCATCATGGAAACATGATCAAATGGACGAAAACGTCCAACACAAAAATACAGGGATGAGGTGCTATCTATGCTGATCAAGGGGTCATGAATGCACATCTTTGCGGGAAGGTTTAGATGGTTTTGCAAGAGGACAAAAAGAGAATAAAATAACAGATTCAGAAAGTTCAGAGTGAGAACTTGGTGAAAATTTTAAGTCCAGAAAACTGTTATTTTGGTGATAAAAAAACCATCATAAAATAAGGATGTTTAAGGCACGACAGGCTCAAACAAAAACTTAGGTTGATAGACAAGATATAGTAGAGGAGATTCCTGTAGGTGCATTTCTAAAATGACCGAAAGTAAAAGAATGGTGAGGCTCCAAAGTTGCTATGTTTTAACAGAAATAAAGATAGTTTTCAGAGAAGGTTTTGCAAAGTTTTCTTCAAGATTTAAAATAACACACACAAATATTTTTGAATAAAAGGGTCACATATGACCATAGGAATGTTGGGTAATTTCGCTAAAAAGTTTGGAAATACTTTTATTCACAAAATATTTAAAAATCCATTTATGGTCTTTTGGTAAGTAAATTATTATAAATAAGAAAAAGCTTCCAAAACAAATATTTTTGAATTGAGATGAGAGGGGATATAATATGGATCATATAAGTGATTTTTAATAAATAACTCCATTGAAAAGTATTTGAGATTCTTTTGTAAAAGCAAGGAAAACAAGAGGCTTTTTAGTAGAGACCATAATTTGGAGAGAAAAGGGGTTTATCGGCCAAGGAAAGAACATTGGCCATAGTAGATGTGAAACACAAGCCATGAGGATGGGAGAAGAAGATTTGGTTGATCTCATAAAGAATAAAGAGTGATTATAGAAATGTTGCCAGGATGTTTCAAGGGGAAGAAGATAGGGTCAAAGATTTGCATAGCCTCCAAAGTTGAATGATTCAAAATAGCTAGGAAGATGTCTTAAGATAGGATTTGAATCTGATCCTTTTTATATAGTCCTATTATTTGCAGATTTCAAATTATTTAGGTCCACTCACAACCACAAACAACAAGTATATACAATCCAAGATAAACATACAAAATGATCACACCTCTAGCAAGTCACAACAAGCCAATAAGTTTCACTCAAACAATTGTGTTTACAAACCAATTTCCCAAGTGTTTTTGTGAGTTGGTGATCAAGCAAGATCATGACATTATCACCAAGAGGTAGGGTTTAAGTAGGTTGTGCTCACAAGGTTACTAATAGGTGTTAACAAACACAACCAACAAAGTGCCCAAAGTCAAACAAAGCAATGGGAAGTGAATCACAAGCATTAGTGAAGCATTTAAAAAAAAAGTTTTTGTTGCCCTTGATTTTTGGCTATCTAACAACTGGGTTATTCTGGCTTCCCAAAAGTGGGGCGTTACACCTGGGTGGGCTGGTTCCACCACAAGGAACCAACCAGCTGAGCTAGGCTCACTTCACTTTGATATGGTTGTTTGAATTGCAATAATATTAAAATTACACTAAATCCAACTAATGACCCTCATACAGTAATTAGATAGGCCCCATCAATCGCACCTTTACCTCAATCCTACGCGCAGGAATCGGAATGAGATCTTCGTTTGGATGTTAAATTTGCCACACTTTTCCTTTAAAATGGTATCCAACGGGAAATTTCCCATACAATTCCTTTGCCTCGTTCCTACAAATAAAAAATGCTACATGGACAATTTCCTATAGGATAACGATCCGTTGTTTTTCCTACGAATCAAAGAGCCCCGTACTGGCCTAACATCCCTTCACCGTGTGTTTAGGGATTTCGTATGGACCGGGGCCCATCAGGTATTTCTAGTTTTTTCTTATCTTTTCATTCTTAAATCTTTTTTTAAATTGGACATTTTCCAGTCTGAATATTTTTCGATTGTAAAACAATTCAAAATTATTAAGGTAAATTAAAAAAGATAAAAGATAAAAAAACATAAACGAAGGAAAAACAAAGAAACGACGAAATGGGCCGACCTGTTGCGGCGACGGAAGTGTGCGGAGCGAGCTTCCCGTGCCACAATGGGCGGTGAATAGGATTTGCCAATTTTGGCGCCCCCGCGGCGAGGCAACGAGGAGAATAACTTATGGAGAGAATCACGTGTAAAAAAAAATACAATTTGCATCAAAGGCCTCTCCGAGTGCCCCCCTTAAAAAAGACATCCTAGTATTATAAAACAATTGCTAATGTAACACCCTAATTAATTGTGATTTTCCAGGCAAGAAGGCCGAGACCATAGCGGTTACGCAACTCCATTTTTATGTGATTGTAGAAAAAAGGTATCCAAAACAACAACAAGAAGGGTCAAACTTTTTATGAGACCCACTATTTGGTCTGATCTTTCATGCCATGAGAGATGAGATACATATCTTCCACAAACCATAAGCTAAAAAGAAACTACTAACCAGCCACATGTTAGAATAACACTAAATAAACTAAATGCAACTCACTTAGAAACAACACCTAGGAGACAATACATCGGGATGGTTGTTCTATCGGTTTCTAGGATACCACGCTAAGAGACCATGCATTGCGAGAGGGTTAAAGCCACTATCTGTTCATGAGAAGAGTTGATTGTATTGTTTCCTCATATGATGATGCTTATTAATGCAAACGTCGCCTACACCACATGCAACGTGTTTAATTAGATCATAACACTAGTGTTTTTTTCACGCAATTAGTTGTGATATTTGTCGATTATTTTGTTTTCTAGTCATCGAAAATATGGATAGTGATGTATCTCTCATCATGTTGAGAGAGCAAGGTAATAATATAGACAACAACGCCGTTGTCATGTCATCAATACACAACTATATCGGTCACTCGTATAATAGGTTAGACTCTAAGTTTGACATGTATCTTTCATTTCTCTCTTTATATTCCTCTCATTCATCCTTTTTATTAAGATTAACGGAAAAGTTGATTTGATGCGATGTTCTAGGAGTCAAAGCAATGTGAAAACGACGGTATATGGCCAGTGGCCCACCCGGCAGTAGCCGCAGGAACTGTGAGGAAGCAAAGCATCGTTTCAGTTCTCGATTCAGCGCAGCGTATGCGTGCGTGCCACGCTGTTCCCTTCCCTCCCCTCACTCCATTCCATTCAGATTCGGTTCGATTTCCCCCAAAATTCCCCCCAAACTCGACTCGACTCAACCGCCGCCTCTCCCCCGAACCAGATTCCCATGGCGTCCCCGTCTGTCTCCGCCGCCGCCGCGGCCAGCCCCGTCACCCCGCTAGCCCTAGACCCCAGCCCCACCCCCATCGCATCCCGCCCCCCCATCGCCGCGCCGCGGAAGCGCCCCGTCCTCCTCCTCAACCAGAGCGTGCACCCCTCCACCCCGACCTCGCGCGCCGCCACCCCCGCCGCGCCCCTCTCCCAGGCCCGGAGGAAGCGGGGGCTGTCCTCCTCAGGCCGGCCGCGGTGGCAGACCGCGCTCAGCGTCGTCGCCAAGAACGCCGCCCTCCTCGCCGTGCTCCTCTACCTGGGCGACCAGGCCTGGCGCTGGGCGCACCCGGCCCCCTTCGCGCCGCTCGACGACGCCGCGCTCGAGGGGTACGCCGCCCGCGTCGACGCCGTCGAGGCCTCCCTCATCCGCGCCTTCCGGGGCATGCAGATGCAGCTCGAGGCCGTGGACCGCAAGATCGGCGCCGAGGTCGGGGCCGCGCGGGGCGACCTCGCGGCGCTGCTCGAGGAGAAGCGGCTCGCCCTCGAGGGGCAGATCAGCCTGCTGGACGCGAGGACCGACGAGCTCAGCGGCGCGCTGGGCGGGATCAAGCGGATGGAGTTCCTCAGGAAAGAAGAGTTTGAGGCCTTCTTGGGTGAGATCAAGGAGAACCTGGCCACGGATTCTGGCAGCGAGGTCGACCTGGACCAGGTTCGCGCGTTGGCCAGGGAGATTGTTATGAGGGAGATAGAGAGGCATGCCGCCGATGGGATTGGCAGGGTGGACTATGCTCTGGGCTCGGCTGGGGGGAGGGTTGTCCGCTACTCGGAGGCGTATGAAGCTGGGAAACGTGGTGGCCTTCTTTCCGCGTTACCATTTGGTGGTGGTGACAATGGCGATCAGTCACAGAAGATGATTCAGCCCAGCTTTGGGGAGCCTGGGCAGTGCTTTCCCCTGAAAGGGAGCAGTGGGTTCGTGGAGATCCAGCTCAGGAAGGGGATAGTCCCTGATGCAATCACACTGGAGCATGTGTCCAAGGTAATATTTCCTGACAACCCACAGAACTTTAGTCTCTGCTTAACTGTGCATTTGGTTATTTGAGTGAAGGTGCTTCAGGGTTTTGATGCATAAGCTCCGGTAGCGTTTGTGTTCGATCATGGTTTATTCAAAGCTCCAATTCTAGATGAAACCGTTCTCCAAATGAATCATTTAACATAAAAGCTAAATAATCATTAGCATCCTCAAGCCTTTATGTTTAGTTGACAAACAATTTTATTCCATATTTTATTAACCATCGGATGCTTAACCTGTCCTGTGCAATGAAAGGGAATCATACATAACAATACTGTTGCTTCTATGGAACTTCTCTGCATTTGTATTTCTAAATTGTGATTGAACAAGACAAACTCTCTACCTTATTTGCCTATATGAAGCTGATGTGTAATCTTTGCCATATGCCTTTCTTTCTGTTGGTAATTATATACTGTATTTGCTCTAGAGTAACTACTCTTGTTAAAAGCCTTTGAGTTGTTTATCTACATAGAACATACTCATGCAGCTTTTGTGCTGCGCATTTTGTCAGAAAACTGTAAAGGAACTAATATCTTTCCAAGAAACTCATCACCGTTAATTTACCATGTGAGAATTGGCAAGTTGATTGACCTTAGGTGAAGCCAATGATTCTGCCGTTTTCTTTCGTTATTGTTTAATTTGTAGCATAAATCAGTAACTCCTATTTTTAGTGGCTTGGGGCTCAAACTATTTTTGTAGGTTTGTGTTCTCGACCTTGTAACAAATAACTTAGTTGCTAGTACTTTTTTTTTCTTTTAATAGGCAGTCTTACTAATAGAATGAAGTGTAGTAGTAGTTTTATTAACTTTGCACATAGTTGTGTCAGGTTATCACCTGCTGATGCTTATTGTAAATGTGATTGTAGATAGCTTTGATTGTTTGAAACCTGGTTATTCTTGATAGTTTAAGTCGACAGTGTGTACTCTTTATCAATAACTATTTTCGCGGTCCATCCATAAGCTTCCCATCTTAGCTCTGTTCATTTTGATTTGCGGTTTCATGATTTCCCTATACGTTCCAATAGCTCATACCAGGGTTCATCTCTAACAGTTGGCTTTATATTCTGACCCTTCTAATTGTTAGAAGTAATCTTGTCATATCTATATGCATGAAGTTTTTAGTTTAGTCCGGAAGTATCTAGGGTATGTAGGAGTCCTAGTGGAGGTAAAAGTCTTCAGGGTATGTAGAGAGAACTCTAGAATTAGGAATGTTCTAGAGCAAGATATTTAGGAGCAGTATGGAATATCTAGAGCTTATAGAGTATTCTAGAAGTATGTGTAGGGTTTGGGTTGTGCCACATGGCAACAATCTTAGGGTTCATGTACAAGTATAAATAGAGGTACCACCCCTCCCATGTAAGCAAACAGAAAGCTGAAGTGACAAGAAGATAGAAAGCTGAGAATCTTGTAAGCCAAGATGTAGCCTAGAAGGCGGTGTGATGCTGCCAAGAGAAGACGACGGTGTGATGCCGTTACGAGGCGGCAGCGGTGCGATGCCGCTGGCCTGTCGACGGTGGTGTGATGCCATCGTCAATTCGTCATCATGCCCAATGGTGTGATACTGTTGGAGACTGTGGACAGACGGTGGTGTGATACCATCGTCGTAGTGGGCGTCGGTGTGAGGCCGACCACTTGGTGTGTTGCCCTTGTCTCCGGAAAGGTTGGTGTGAAGCCAACGACGCTGGTGTGATGCCAGCGTCAAGTAGAAGAGTCGGTGTGAGGCCGACGACTGTGGTGTGATGCCACAGGCGCATGGAAGCTCGGTGTGAAACCGAATCGGTGGTGTGATGCCATCTTATATGGAGTCAGTGTGAGGCTGACAAGCACGGTGTGATGCCGTTGCTAGACATGAGGCGGTGTGAGGCCGCCATGAGGCGGTGTGAGACCGTCACAAGATGAAGCGCATGGTCCAGGTGATCTGGATGAGAGGATCTAGTTGATATGACAAGATTAAGGGGGAGATTGTTAGAAGTAATCTTGTCATATCTATATGCATGAAGTTTTTAGTCTAGTCCGGAAGTATATGTAGGAGTCCTAGTGGAGGTAAAAGTCTTCAGGGTATGTAGAGAGAACTCTAGAATTAGGAATGTTCTAGAGCAAGATATTTAGGAGCAGTATGGAATATCTAGAGCTTATAGAGTATTCTAGAAGTATGTGTAGGGTTTGGGTTGTGCCACATGGCAACAATCTTAGGGTTCATGTACAAGTATAAATAGGGGTACCACCCCTCCCATGTAAGCAAACAGAAAGTTGAAGTGACAAGAAGATAGAAAGTTGCAAAGCTTGTAAGCCAAGATGTAGACTAAAGCTTGTGTGATATATTGTGAAGATATATAGAGCTTCATATATTCCTGATATATTCCTGGTGTGTGACTGTGTAAGAGTGAGGGTGTGTGTGAAGCACAACCTCATTGGAAGGGAGCTAAGTGATTTGGCTTCCAACACTAATAAGTCTTACGAGTAGTCTGTCGCGGACAATATTCTTGAGAGGCAAATAACAGTTGGCTTTTATTGATTTCTGTTTCTTTTTATGGTGGTGCTAAATCCAAACTGCTTGCTTATAGACTGATATTGTTGTTGATACTGGTGGATCTTAACCAAAAGAAGAAAAACTTTACCGACAAACATGTAGAAATTTGCAACGTTCCTTTGTTTAAAATTGATACATTTATCTGAGTACACATTGAGTATCTAAACCCCAAAGAAAGTTACAACTGGGCTACAATAGATCTTAGCTGTTTCATCTGATTCCTAAATATCCTCTGAATTCAGACAGTTCTTTGCAACTGGGCTACAATATGATACAACTGTGGTTTGGATATATGAAGAACTGGAAATTTCATGTTTCCACGCAATATGTTTATATTCAAGTTTCATTTGACAATTCTACTGATGGAAGTGCAGTACACCATCCTAGGATATATACATAAATTGTTCTTGAAACTTGCAGCTCTCATACTTATTTATACATAAATTAATCTTGAGAAGATTTCCTTGTGTTCAAACTTGCAACTATGATGCTTATATGTTTCATGGCATGCAGGATGTGGCGTATGACATGTCCACAGCACCAAAGGACTGCCAGATATCCGGATGGTACCAAGGGACATCTACCGAGACTCCTCCAAGCCCTGATGCAAAGGTTTACGCCTTGACTGAGTTCTCGTATGATCTAACCAAGAACAACGTCCAGACATTCGAAATAACAGCACCAGATGTGGGCGTCGTCAACATGGTTAGGCTGGATTTCGCTTCGAACCATGGAAGCTCTGCACTGACGTGCATTTACCGCATCAGGGTGCATGGGCATGAGCCAGTTGCTCCAAGAATCGCCAGTTCATTGCCCTGATTAGACAGAGAATCCTTCCTCTTGTGTATGTGTTTTGCTTTTGGGGGATATCTCTGGGCTAGTCGTAGGATGATGTCTTGTACACTCTGTAAAAAACCGAATGATTGTTTGCAGAACTCTTTCTAGTGATCTAGTCCCAACGGTGATAGATGTTTAGTTCGTGTCCTCCGTGCATGGTAAGTAGCTTTTTGGTGCATCACTGTTGGCTGTCGATTGAACTTGGCGGGTCTGAAGACTTGAAAAAAGTTCAGGAAGACGGAAAAAATGCTTCTACCATCTATCGAGTCGTCTTAAGATATGCATGTTGGGAAGTATACCAAGTTATACTAGCAATTTTGTGTGTGTGTGTTCCTAATATCACATCGACTTAACAAAATAATAGAGCTCAGCTCTGTTGCAGGCATGATGAACAAATCATATGTCAAATGTTAGCAACGCTGGGAGGAGGCATCGAAGGCACTGAAACATCTAAACAATATTGTGTCGAAACCTTTTCTATGGTGCTCCGATCATTTTACGATTTCATAACTTGACCATCTACCAAAGGAAAAAAGATTGTTAGCAACAACAATGTCAAATTGATATTACAAGATTGTGAAATATATTGCTATAATCTATGGCTATTTTTACGTGAGGCATTATTGTTTGAAACCGAAAATGATGGTTAAAGTACAATTTTAAAGACTGCCATGTCCTAGAAAACTTACGATTTGAATCAAGAAATTAGCACCCAGGAGTTGTGACATAGTACAACGATGTGATAACATAACGAATAGTCGGGCAAACAAATCCACAAAAACACGAGAAAATTAGTAAGATGCCTATAGTTCCAAATTTAATTCAATTTTAAATATCGCCACAAAAAAAGACAAATTCTGATGTGATCATAGGTATTCAAATTCCACTGAGAACGAGAGTTAGCTCTTTTAAGTTGGTCTGAGTTTGGATTGTAACTAGAGACATATTTTTATCAATGTTATTTGTATTTTTTTTAGAACTTTCAAACATTTTATTTGTCACGGAAACCTGAGCGTTGACGGCCAAGGAGCTCCTCTAGTGTGTGTTTTTTAGATAAAGAGTATATATTAATATCGCGAAGATACCTATTACACCCAGCCTCTGCAACAACGCATTGTCCTAGCGACATTACGGATGCACACAACCCAGAATAAGAAGAAGAATTACAAAAAAGAAAAGTCGAACATTTGCTGCATGCCGCTGTCAAAAACTTATTATTCTTAAACATTGTTGTGGTCCTTGCTCCCGTGTCGCTGCTCGCGGCGACACCGGGGCGCCCCCAGCACCTCCGACCTAGCCCCTTCCTTCCCGTCCCTCCCTTGCCGGCGGCGGCGGTTCTGGCCGCCGCCGGCCGCAGCTGCTGGCCTCCAAAAACAGGTCACGGTCTGCCTCATCGTTCCTCGTTTTCTGGCGCCTAGATCTTGGCGCCCCGGCTACGTTCGTGCATGCGAGCTCATATGGCCGTCGGCGTCCGGGTGAATGGCCCTGCGAGACCCACGGCCCACCTCCAGTGGCCGGCTTGTGACCGCCCCCTGCGTCTGCCGGCGTGGCAGGCTGATCTGGCGCAGCCGGTGTGCTGCGTTAGATCTGGTGTGTTCAGGCTTTTGGGTTCTCCAGCTCATCTTCCCCCGCATGGCCTGGGTGCTGCCGGCCGGTGGCCCAGTCTGCTGGCCAGCATGGTGTTGGGCAGTGGCCGACGCCGGTTCTTCGTGTGCTTCGTCCCCCTGCTGCTCCGGGCTCCCGTGACGTGCAGCGGCTTCCGGTTCAGGTATGGGCTTGGTGGCGCGTCTCGATGCCAGCTCCCGGGGAAACCCGTGCTCATGCTCTGTGCATGAGCAGACCATGGCGGCGCCTCCGGGCGTTGCTTACCTTCTTGGAGGCGTGGTGTTGAAGCTGTTGCATTGCTCGCTGCCCGATGTGTAGGGGAGGTCCGAGCGAAAGCTCTGCGACGGCCGCGCCTGTGGGTGTGGCTGCCCTTCTTGAAGGCGTTGCAAGGATCCCTGCTCTTCGCCTTTGGACCTGACGTGTTGTGCTTGCCGTTCTTGGGTTTATCTGGCAGCGAGGCTTTTGGCCTCGCAGTGCTGCCATTTGGTGCTCTTGGCGTGCTTGTTGGCTGTGCAAGCTTGGCAATTATCCGATGGGGATGGTAGCGGCATTGTCGCGAGCTTCGTGTTGTTGGTGCGGTCTCGGTTGATCGGCCCCCTTCGGCGGCGAGGTCGCCTCCCCACGTGGCGCTGGTGCTAGGCCAGAGTGGTTGGGGCTGCCCCTTTGGCTGAGGTCGGGATCAAGGTTCGTGGCGCTGGTGCTAGGCCAGTATCACTCGTTGGTCCCTGTTCGCTCCAGGTTCGCCAACTTGTGGGGTAGTCGCCATGCAAGCAAGTGGTGGTGCTGCAATCTGCAATGTCTCGGGACCGTGATGCCCTTCGACGGCGTCAGACGCACTCCTCAAAGCATTGTCCTGCCCGTCTTCCGGGTGGTGGTCGTCATGCGAGCACGCCTGTTAGTGCTTCTCAAGTGTGCCTGTTTCCCACCCCCGCCCTCATGTGTGTGTGTTGGTGTGCGTTGTTTTTGTTTTATCTCCTCTCCGGTTCCTCCCCGTGTACTCTGGTTCATTTGAACCCATCTTGTAGAGGTTGCAAAACCTCATAGGCAACTTTGATATAAAAAATTCAGGTGGGGACTTTGTCCCCGCCGGTGACCATCAAAAAAAAAAAGTCCCGCTCAGTGATCTATTTCTTGTAGCAGCATGCCTAAGACCACCAAAAACATCACCAGAAGTACAACTTCTTCAAAAACGACGCCTCTAAAAAGGAAACAGTGCTATAGCGCCGTCGCCGCCCTGATCATAGCTCCTCCAGTGTGTTAGGCATCTACGCTAAAATAGGGCATCTGTTAGAGATGCTCTACAGATTTTGAGAATTTGACTCACCCCTTCATGTCATCCTATGGGTCATTTTTAAGCTAACATTATACGGTGAATTGGGACTTATTAAACGCATTGGCAAGGGTGCCGAAACCAAAATTTGGGAGGATCGGTGGATCCCGGAGGTGCCAGGGTGTAGGCCCATTTGCAAACCTCCTGGTGCCGAGACGATCCATGTTAATGAGCTCCTTTCTCCTGATGGCCGGAGCTGGAATGAAAATGCCTGAATGTGAATCTGCTGTTTCCAGACGTCCTGGCGGTGAAGAGGATACATATTGGTTCCTTACCTACATATGTCTGGGCTTGGGAGGGGGAAAGGAATGGCCTCTACTCAGTGAGATCGGCTTACAAACTCCTCGCTGCAAATGATAAGATTTCGGAGCTTCATGCCCAACGGTTTGCTTGTCCCTCTTTTGATGAAAAGAACCATGTGTGGTGCAAAATCTGGAAGATGGATGTTCCCCCAAAGATCAAAGCTTTCTGGTGGAGAGTAGCTTTTGTTCCGGTGAGAGCTATCCTACACAAGAGGCATATGGAGGATCACGCAAACTGCCTTGACCGCGGAGCCCAGGAGGATACGATATTTCACGCCTTGACTGTCTGTGCCATTTCAAAGCAATTTTGGATCCATTTCAAGGGGTTGTTTGATATAAAAAATCCCTCACTTGCATTCTCTTACCTGGGCTACTGACCTGCTGGATGGAACTTTGTGCCCTTCATCTGATGCTTGCGCAATCCTTTGTGGTATGTGGGATGTGTGGAAAGTGTGAACTGATCGTCGTCATGGCAAAGTTCCGTTGAACCTGGAGGCTGCCTGCAGACGGGCTCGTGACACTGCTGCTGACTTGGTGTCTGAGGCGAAAACTCTGGGCTGCTCTGTCCCAATATTGATGGAGAGTGCTAAATGGTCTCCTCCTTCGCTTGATACTCTGAAAGTGAATGTGGATGATGCTTTCGACCAGACTTCCTTGGCTGGGGCAACGGGGATGATAATCAGAGACCATCGCTGCTGTTTTATAGCTGTCAAAGCAAAAATGTATGATCATCTACCTAGTGTGCTGGTAGCTGAAGCCCTCGCTTGCCGGGATGGTGTCTAGCTATGCCATGATATCAGAGCTACTCATGTTGCACTTGAAACGAATTGTCAAAACCTGATCGAACTTTGGAAGACCAGGGAGAAGAATAGGTCTCAGGTGCTATCTATCCTCCGTGATATTCAAGAAATCTCTAAGGAGTTTAGTTCTTTCAGCTTTACCTATGTTAAGCGGGCTGCTAACATGGTGGCTCACTGTTTAGCTAGGGAAACTTATGTTGCTAGACCGGAATGTGCCTGGATGGAACAGGCTCCGGATTGTATCACCTCTTGTATTCAGCATGACAACTCTATGGTTGCTGTTTAATATATTTTCTTTAACTCGCAAAAAAATGTTTTTTCTTTCTTTTTGCAGTGAGTTAGTTTTTTCCCCTGCTCTCTCATTAGTCATTAGCACACCGTGGAAGAGAGAGAACATGCAGAAGGAGATTTGCTAAAAAGAAGACGACGTGTTTCTTGGGCCCAGCACCGACAGTCCCGGCGCGAATCTCAAAGCTCGTCGACACCGTTCCATTCGCCCGTGGAACGTGTTCCCTGTTCTTCGGTTCTTCCCCGAGCTGTAGCTCTAGAGACGCGGCCTTCCCCTCCCGTCCATTGCAACACACCTCCGCCACGTCAAAAAAAAAAAAAAAAACACACCTCCGCCACGAAGAAAAGAAATCCACCGCCGGCGTGCAGCGAAGGTACGACGCCGGTCAGCAAGCCGCTGAATCTCCCCACCTCCTTCCCTCTCTCTGACGCTCCGTTCTTTCGTTGGCTTCGCGCAAATCTCACCTCGTTTTTGCATTGAATTCCTGCTTGCTTGCTTTCTTGATTAATTTTTTTCTGGAATCCGCAGTTCGGGTATTCGGTGGAGGTAAAGTTCCACGGTCGGGTAGGCGAGCTCGCGGATAGGCGCGAATTTGGGCGTCGGAGCTTCTGCTTATTTACCGGTGAGAACTTTTTGCATTCTGCTTATTTTGTCGCTTGTCATCCCTAATGGGATCCTTTTCCATTGTAATTCATTCTGGCTCTCTGATCTGCGATGAAATGGAAGGGCTGTGTCGCCGTAACTGCAGGACTCCGTCATTGCGGTTTCTTGATTGTGGGTAGCTTTATAGATCCATAATTCTAATTCTTGCTTCAGCTCATCAGGCCTAAACACGAATGCTAAAGCTAGAATTCAACATGTCGCGTCATGTAAATCTGTCTTTCCTCACGAGTATCTGGGGATGTTATCTTACTGTTTCAAGTATATGTGCCTAGAAGCTATCGAAATTAGGACATATACGAGGGTTAACCTGCAACATTTCATTTACTCTTCCAAAGTATGCTGAATTTTTCTGTTGGTCCTTAACATGTGATCTTAATAACCATTAAAATGCACACTATAAAATTGCATTTTGGAATGTTAATGTGCAGCTCGGTATCTTCGCCGTCTTGTGCTTGGTCGAATGTTTTTCTCATCTTTTAGTGAAGCTCCAATGTTTTTTGCCTTTTGTGTTACACAGATGGCCGGAAAAGGAAGCTATGTACCACCCCATTATGTTCCATTATATGGCCAAGACACTGAAGAGGACCGCGTTCCTGCGGTGGAGAAGAACATTTCTGCACGCCATACATTAAGCAGGATCCTACACAATGGTCGTCGGGCATTTGTGCTTGTTTTGATGATCCACAGAGCTGTATGCTTCTCTCTGACATGTCTCTCATTGATTTAGAAGGAAAGATAAAAGCTGCTACTTGCTCGCATGATAGGATAACAATAATAACTTGATACTGTCCATGGGAGCCTAGTTAATATCTTTTTTTTAGGTTATAAGATTTGTTAAACTGTGGTGATTACTTTGATGTTTTCTTCGTATACGGTGTATTAGGAAGTAGGACGAGCATGCTTTAGAGAAAACCTAATCACAGTTATGAGAATATAGTCTTCCTACCTCTGTTTGGTCGTATTGGTAGTTGTTGCGGTGCTGCTCTCACCCTTTTATGTTACATTTCATTCTTACAGAAAGGAGCAATATCTCTACATTACTTGCCAATTGCCATGGGGTGTGACCCAATTGGCTGCTCAACTACACCTCTAGGATATAGATAACCATTTAGTAGTTGATATTCAAGTTGAAGCAATATGGAAGTAATGTCTTAGTGTCCCAGGACGTTTTTTTAGACGAAGTTTTTTTTTATCGTTGTAGTATAATCTAAGACATATGAATCAACTGTCCTGTTCCATATTCTCACCGTTAAATTATTTATATAATCTCACTGTAGCCGAAGTTGTATAAGGATTTCTCCTATTTATCAGGATGTTATAAGTAGCTTTACGTTGCCTTCTCATATGTGGTTACTAGTAGAGGTCTAGAGGATGTAAAAAATAAGAACTACTTGTGGTGCCAAACTCAGTTAATTACCATTTGCATGATGCTATGGAGTTGAGCTAGATAAAGATATGAATTTATTCAAATAAGATTATGCAAGATTGAATTCATCTTATTTTTACCTTGTTTCACCAGCTCAAGTTGATATTTGTCTTATCCTGGTTGGTGATATTTCCTCCCGCCTTTCTGTCTGCTCTTTGAAATTACAGTAAAACATACGCTACTGTACTTGCAGAAATAATATGTCGTATAAACACCATTTTCTTGGGTATAATTAGATTGTCAAGGACAGAATTAAGCCGCATGAATCTCGGCATGCAAAGTTGGCCTCACCTTGACACCTTCGTTAACTCCCTCAATTTAATTGTATGTAGATAACAATGTAATGGTAGCCTATTCAATAATCTGAACCCAATTTGGAAGTGTTATCAGCATACGCGTAAACATATTATGGTGAAGTAAAACACATTTACTTGTAGAATAAGATAAATGTTTTAATGCACTGAAATTTTATGATCATATTTGTAGGTTGTATTGGCGCGGCTTGCCCGTGCTTCCTTTTTGGAAAGAATGCACAGTTCTTAGGATCTGGAACTCTTGCTGGATCATGCACCACACATTGCATGCTCTGGGGCCTTCTTACAAGTTTCTGCTGCCTGTGTACTGGGGGGCTTGTATTAGCAGTTCCAGGGTCTGCTGTTGCTTGTTATGCTTGCGGGTACCGCCAAGCACTAAGAACAAAGTACAATCTTCCGGTGTGTGATTTCAACCTTATTATTTTCAGCGTTCCATTTTTTTTTAGATAAAGATTTTCAGCGTTCCATGATTCTCCTTGCCTTATCATCCCAAATATCTTTATTTTGCAGGAAGCACCATGCGGCGATTTGACGACACATTTATTCTGCCACTTGTGTGCCATATGCCAAGAGTACAGGGAGATCCGTGAGAGAACAGACAGTGGCACCACTTCAGCTCCTACTGTTATCCCACCTCCAGTTCAGACAATGGATGAACTTTGACTGGATTAGATGATATGAACATATCCTGCCTGACGGATTTTTGTTTTGTTTTGACATACACTTGCCTTGAGTTTCTGACATGTTTATCTTGTTGTGCACTGCTTCCATAGTACAAATAGGCGTTCAGGTTTTATAGAGCTTTTGGAACGATAACCCAAAAACTAATGGACAACACTGAAATGTGTAACCTGTTGTAGTTCGATTGTGACATGTGGCATTATTTTTGTTATCCATGTATTTTGGGTTTGAGAATCGAAAGGAAAACAAAAGAAGCAATTTCCTCAGGTTGAATGTTCGAGTGTATGATTTCCAAGGCTTGCAACCTTTTACACATCGTATGTTGATTTTGTCATTCCCCTAATCTGTAGGTTCCTGAAATGCTCATAAAGGTTTGAAAATTTGCATTGTTCACTATACACAGAGGCACACTGTCATTATTGTGTAGCATAGAATACAAAGTAAATTTCATCTTAATTTTTTGCACGCTTGTAATATACATCATTGTCAGCAGCTAGATTTTTTTCCTGACATTTTAAAACTTTAAATTGTGGCTTCTGATTTGTTGGTAAAAAAACGGACTCACTGGCACCGAGACCCAAAACGCCGCACTCAGTTTCTTTAGTATCTTCCTGGCGTAAAACACAGCTACACTAGCTAGGAATGCCCATATTCTTCGTTCCCAGATTATGTGAAAACATTTTTTTTAGATAAAAAGATTTTATTACTTAAGAGTTTTAAGTATTACACCCGGCCTCTGCATAACTAGGATGCACACAGCCACAAGTTCACGAGCTCACAAGTACCCAATGCGGAAAAAATAAAAGGCGAATTACATATCAAAATGAGAAATTGTAAATCCGCCTAAACTGCTGGTAGGTCAATCCGGAGACTATGTTGCCAACCATGCCGGGAAAATAGCTCCCTGGCCGCAGCCTCCAAACGGGACACCACCTCCAAAAACAAGTCTCGGTGCTCCATTCGTTGCAGGGCCAACCATGCTCGAAGCGTAGCTGTACACCGGTAGATAACCTGCATTATAGAAGAATTTTTATCGTTAAAAACCTTGTCATTTCTACATAGCCATAGGGACCAAATAACGGCAATCGCTCCCACCCTACTGAAGAGTTTAAACCTAGGATCCACCCCGTTTAACTAGTTGCCAAAGATGTTGGCAACGGAGCGCGGGGATGTAAGGTAGAACCTATCTGGATGGCTGACCATATAGACCTAGCAAGCTCGCACTGAAAGAATAAGTGTGTAATGGTCTCATCATGATGACAGAAGGCACACTTTTTGCTTCCGTGCCAATTGCGTTTGGCAAGGTTATCTTTTGTAAGAATTACACCTCGACGAAGATACCACGCAAACACCTTGGTTTTTAATGGGATCTTCATCTTCCAAATTTTGTTATTATCCGTAATATCGACTGGCCCTACATGTAAGATTAATGCTTTGTACATAGAATCAACCGAGAATTTACCATTCTTCGTAAGATTCCAAAGAAATTTATCAGGACCTTCCGATAGATTGACGGAATCCAATCGGTTGAGCAACACATTCCAGGATGCTTGCCTCGTGCCAAATAAACTTCTCCTGAACGAAACATCTGGAGGGGAGGTACCCAACACCTTAGCGAGCGTATCACTCTTGTTTCGTACAATAGCATACAAAGCCGGATATTGTTCTCTGAGAGTGGATTGACCTAGCCACTTATCCTCCCAGAATCGAATTTCCGATCCATCCCTAATAGAGAAAGAACCATGTGGGAAAAAGAACTTCTTTGTGGCCATAAGGCCAGCCCAGAAGTGCGAATCACCAGGTTTCCAAATAACCTGCGATACGGCTTGAGATCCCACATACTTCCTCCTAAGGAGGGTTTGCCAAATTCCATCTTCAGAAAGAAGCTTGGAAAGCTATTTACCAAGTAAGGCTCTGTTCTTGACCTCGAGGTCATGAACACCAAGCCCACCTTGGTCTTTAGGGCAGCAAACCACGCTCCATTTAGTAAGTCGATATTTTTTCTTCTCACTATCCCCTTGCCAAAAGAATCGAGATCAGAAGTAATCCAATCGTTTCAAGATTCCTTTAGGTAATTGGAAGAATGATATCATATACAGTACCATATTAGTCAGTACCGAGTTTATGAGCACCAAACATCCACCCAGGGATAAGAGTTTGCCTTTCCAGCTATTTAAATGTAGTTGAAGTCTTTCCTCCACCTTTTTCCACTCAGCATTTGTAAGTTTCCGATGGTGAATCGGGATACCCAAATAGTTGATAGGAAATTGACCTTGCTCACAGCCGAAAAGTTCAGCATACAAGGCGGCGTTTTCTTGTGTCTCGCTAAAACAAAACAATTCACTTTTATGGAAATTAATCTTAAGGCCCGATAGTTGCTCAAAGGCTGACAAAATCAACTTCAAGTTACGAGCTTTTTCGATGTCATGTTCCATAAAAAGAATTGTGTCGTCAGCGTATTGAAGAATCGATAAGCCTCCATCGACAAGATGCGGAATCACTCCTTCAATTTGGCCCACAGATTTAGCGCGTTCGATCAAGATGGCCAGCATGTGAGCCACTATATTAAATAGTATTGGCGATAGCGGGTCACCCTGTCTAAGACCTTTTTTCGTTTGGAAGAAATTGCCAGTGTCATCATCGAATTTGATAGCAACACTTCCTTTCGAAACGAAGTTGTCTATTAGTGCTCTCCACTCAGTAGAAAAAACCTTTCATCCTGAGGGTCTGTTGGAGAAATGACCAATTGACTTTATCATAAGCTTTCTCAAAATCAATTTTAAGAATTACCCCATTCAGCTTCTTCCTATGTAGTTCGTGGACTGTTTCATGTAAGATCGCCACCCATCCAGGATATTACGACCTTGCATGAACGCTGTCTGAGACGGACGGACCACATGATCTGCCACACTATTCAGCCGAATCGTGGCAACTTTAGTGAAGATTTTAAAACTAACGTTAAGGAGGCAGATAGATCTGTATTGTTGAATCCTTTCTGCCCTAATAACCTTAGGTAGTAAAATTATCTCACCAAAATTGAGACGAAACAACTCAAGTTGTCCATCATGGAGACATGCAAATAGTTGAAGCAGATCAGACTTGATGACGTCCCAGAAGTTCTGGTAGAACTCAACTGGGAATCCGTCGGGTTCAGGAGCTGTATTAAGTTTCATTTGGAAAACTGCCTTTCTCACTTCTTCCTCTGAATAGAGTTTAGTAAGTAGGCTATTTTCCTCCTCTGAAACCTGGGGTATATCCTCTGTTCGAGACTCATCCAATGTGAAGTTTCCTTCCTCGGGTGCTCCGAACAGGCTTTTATAGTAATTTGTGATATACGACTTTAGTTGATCATGGCCCTCAATCGTACCCTCCTCCTGGACCAGAGAGTGAATACGCTTTTTCCGGTGTCTGCCATTGGCAATACTGTGGAAATAGCGAGTATTCGAGTCTCCTTCTAGGATAAATTGGGCTTTGGATCTCTGGTACCATTTCAACTCCTCCTCCCGCAGAAGTTTTGCTATCTGTCCATTCGATTGGCTCTTAAGCTCAATCTCCTGTGCGGATAACAGGCGAACTTCTGCTAGTGCCTCAAGAGCATCAATTATGGAGGACAGTCGCCTCTTTTCTTTTTTAAGCAAACCAGAAGTATGACGAGCCCAACCCACAAGGTGAGTGCGTAAAGCATGAATCTTATTGTTCCACCTCTGAATTGGCGTGTCGCCAGTGACCGGTCTTTCCCAAACACGTTTAACCATATCATGGAAGCCCTCACGATGTAGCCACCCAATTTCAAATTTGAAACATGGTTTACATTGTGGTCTAGGCAAGCCAGTGGTCAAAAGGATGGGAGCATGGTCTGACGATCCCTCAATACGTTCGAGAGCCCATACCGACACCAATGGGAATCAAGATTCCCACTCAGTATCCATCAGTACACGATCTAGTTTTTCGTATGTGGGTTCCGGGAGAGAATTAGCCCAAGTGAATTGTCTCCCGACCATTGTAACTTCTCTTAGGTTCAAGCTATCAATGAATGCATTGAACAAAAGAGGCCAACGGTTGTCAAACCGACCTCTACTTTTCTCGAACGGGAAACGGAGCAAGTTGAAGTCCCCACCAATAATCAAAGGATGAGGATTATCTTTTGGCAAGTTTACCAATTCACAGAGAAAAGAGGTCTTAGCCATCTCCTGGGCCGGGCCATACATGGTAACAAGACTCTAAGTAAAGTTATCAGATTTATTACGGATGTGCAACTTTATATGAAAAACTTCATCCGTAACATCTAACACCTCCATGGTATCAGTCCTGATACCTAGTAAAATCCCACCGGAGCGGCCATGAGGAGGACGCGAGTACCACTCAAACTCTATTCCGCCTGAAAGACGGTTTAATAGAGATTGCGAGAACTCGCGTCTACCCGTCTCAGAAATAGCTAAGAAATCCAAATTATGGTCCCGAATGGTACCAGCAAAGTGCAAATATTTAGCCAAGTCGCCAAGACCTCTGCTATTTGCAAACATGCCATTCATTGGGAAACCGTGGGGGATTTGGATAAATTAGCCCATTTCCGGGATAACTTGTTGGAGTTAGATTTGGATTTCCGACTGGATGCTTTTAACTCATACAATGAGCTCAAGCCGTCGTCATCCAAACCACCCTCCAACACTTCACCAATTCGATGAGTAAAAAGCTGACCATCTGATGTGGCAATCACTTCTTCCTCATCAACATAGGTGGCTGACAACCCCGTCAAAACTTTAGGAATGACCGCGAGACGGCCAAATTCCATATGTCTCAAGACTTTAGTTGACACATGAATTTGAGATTTACAACTACCTAGACTAACACCTACACTACTAAGCTTAGAATGAATTGACTCAGGCAAAAAAGACAAAAAAGATTTTGAATTTAAATCCGTACCAGAGAAATCAAGGTTACGCGCTGCTTTGAGTCGCATGGCCTTCGACATGGAGTCTTCATCCGTCACAGAAGCCCCATCCATCTCCAGGCCAAACCTCTCACTACGGCGGGGCGGGGTGACCCCGACATAGGCCGAAGAGGTCGGTGGAGGTGTGGAAGGCGCGACTGCCCCTCCCTCGAAGAGCGTGACCCCCGCAGAGGCATTAGCCTGGGTCGGCACAGGTGAAGTAGCCGCCGACCCAGCCAACGCCGAACCATAACCTGATGCAGAATGGGTCAGGTTGGTCACTGTCGAAGTCGAGACCAACCCCTTCCCAAAGGCAGCCGAAGCTAGTCCATCCAGGGAGGGAATTGTCGAAGAAGATCCCTCCCTGGAGACCGGCCCAGCAGCACACTGTGCTGGAGCATTGGCTCCGTCCAGGCCTGGCACCGAAGCGGCCTGGACCAGAGCCTACGCAGCCTTTTTCGCGAGGCCCAGCTGCAGGCCCATCTCCTCCTCGCACTAGTACAAAACGACACATCGGATACCCCCTCTATGGAAACGGCAGGCGTTAGGCGACGGAGAATCGCGCTTTCCGCGCGGCCAGTGCGTACAAACCTGACCTGGGCCGTGGCTGGCCCGTCAACATAGGTAACGGAGAAAGTATTAACTCCGTTACCCATATTATTGGCAACGGTCTTAGTTCTGGCTCCGTTTCCGATATGTGCCTCTATAGCAACGGAGACTTTTGTGTGTTCGTGTGCAATGTGGACACGTTCCATCTTCGTCGAATTCGATGCGAGCGGAGTAACTACTATGGCGTAGTGGCGTAGTGACGCCGCGGCACCGCCCACTACTCCTTAAAAACCCACGATCTCCCTGCTATCTCAGTACGCCACTTCGCCGCAGCCATGGATACTCCTAGCAACTCCTCGGGCGTTCGCCGCAGCAGTTTCCCGCTTTCGCTGAATTGGAACCGCGTCGTCGTGTCGGAGGCCGTCGCGCAGAGGCACTGGCAATATAGGAGGCCAGTGCCCTGGTCAAATGTTAGCCTCCCCGCTGGCTGGCGCGTCAACCACAGGAGGGTGCCTATGCCGCAGGAAGAGGACGCGGGATCCTCGGGCGCCCGCGACCGCAGTCGCTCGCCGCGGCGGAGAGACGCTCGTCCGCGGTCGCCTGGATGGAACCGCGTCATCGTCGGGCAGGCCGTCGCGGTGCGGCACTGGCAATATAGGAGGCCAGTGCCATGGTCAAAGGTTCGGCTACCCGGTGGCTGGCACCTCAACCGCGCGTCGGTGCCTATGCCGCCGGAAAGAGTTGATCTGCTTGTAATACCCTGCAGTTATAGGACTCGAATGGGTAGAAATAGGAACTGCATTTGTGCATACATGCATGTTTCGGTAAAATCTGGATAATTTTCGCGCTTTTGTGATTAAAGAGTCGGGAGTCGATACCAGACAAGTGTCGAGGGTCTGGGAGTCAGACATCGACAGATAGTCGAGAGGTGTCGATAAACCCCACTACCTATTTTCAAAACCTTATCTTTACAAAATGGTTATGTCAAATTTTGACATGACCTATTTATAGATTGTTACATTCAACACATTCTATCTTATCCAATCTTATTTACACACAATAGAATTAATACAAACATTTACACTTATAAAATTCACAAGTTTGTGAACAAATCATCTCCAATTCTTATACATATCCAAACACAAGTCTTGTATAAATATAAATTCAAATAGATGAATCCATTTTCTTTACAAGCACACAACATTACACTTATAAGTAATTCAATATTACAATCTGTTCATTTATAACCAGAATTACAACTATATTATTTTTACAACAAATATGAGCTTACGAAAGAGTATAAATAAAATACAAAAACTAAATCTTCATTTCTGAATTTTTAGAGGATCTTCAACATGCAAAATAAACATCAAAACAAAGGAAATGGTTATGGTTAAAATGTTGCCAACACCATTTGGTGCTGGCATGTTAATATGTGAAATCTGGTTTAGCCTAACCAAAACTATGGTTTGGTTAGACTAGTGTGGAGTATGCAAATAAAATCCTGAGGCAACAAAGAGACTGATCTGTTTGATCATGCTCATTAAATCCGAAGGCAACATTAGGGGCAAAGGCTTAAGCATAGCACTTAACAGAAATCATCTTCAGGCAACAAACAACAAAGGCAACAAGTGCTAATTGAGCATTTTGATCTCATGATCATATAAGCAAGGCAATACATAAATACACATCTCCACAATTCAAACCAGAAAACAAATGCAAGCATAAGAGGCAACAATTTGGTATCACACTTGCCATTAATTGACAAGTGGATCCTAAACCCACTTATTAAGCTAATTACTAGCTTAATTGTCCACACACTTGAGTAATTATTTTCAACCGACATCACTAAGCAAAGACTTCACAGCCAAGCATTTCCCTCAAATATCTGGATCTGGATCAGAACAGTGACTCGGCTGTGACTCAAATTCTATCACCAAGGGGAGATGAACAGAGTAGCAACATCAAATTTTATCACCAAAGGGGGATGAACTGAGCAGTAGCAGCTGAAGCTTATCTTCAGTGTTAAAAGAATAATAAAAGCAGTCCAAATGGGCAGCTCGAGGTGAGAAGGGGCCACTGTAAGCATGTGAATCACCACAAGCCATTTATCCTGGTGTCACAAGCACAGAAACTTCAAAACAGTATATAACTAAGCCAATTTCGTAGCCCCGCTCATAATTCACACAAGCAAGCAGAAGTACACATATGCACTAGCACCAAGCACATCTATGAGCACTAGATCGCTTGTTCTTCACCAAGAACAACCACAAATCACAAGCCAATCATGGAGATTACCTAAACTATCCACCACAAGCCATTAAAACTTAGGAGAAGTCAGGCAACAAGGAGGAGAAGGTAGAACCACAAGGTGCAGTCCAGAAGAGACGGTTGAACCTTGGAGCAAGATCAGATTCTTCCGTAGCTTTATCTGCTCTACACCCAAGGTTGTTAAACATATGTGCTAGAGAGTGATTTAGCAGGTTCTGTAAATGACAGAACCATGCTTGAGTGCTGATTTAGCATCTGTTCTTAACAGAACCTTGCTCAGCAAGGTGTGGTGCTATATAAGATGATTTGCAAGCAGAGTACTTATGTTATGTGCGAGAAATAGGACAGAGAGATAAAAGGGAGTGCAGTTGAGTGTTTTAGCATTTGATTGAGCATCTACAAAAGCAAGGGAATCATTTCCAGTGTAGTATCTGTTCTTATTCTGTTTTTATCAAAACACACAAGCCAGTGAACCAGCAGAGCTGGATTAACTGAGCTATACACATCCTTACACTTGGAAGAAGCACAGGAAAGCATAACAAAAAATTCATCTTTAATCAAGACAGCTACTGTGTAACTCTACAAGGAGGCATCACAGTGAGCAAAACATGATCAAATCATGCTCTAAACCAACTAATCATCACAGCTAGTACAAGTTCTAGCTCAAAAATAATTTTCTTATACATTTATCATGTCAGTGAGCAAGAAATGCTCTTCACAATAATTCCAGAGGCAGTGGGAAGATCTACACAAGCATGATCTAGTCCATACACCTCTATTGCATACACAAAGGGGGGCAGTGCACAAATTTGAGAAATCATCCACCAAGTTATCATCTGTTCATCACAGACCTAGCCATGGTTTGAACTCAAGTTCGAATCAAAGCTGTGGGCAGCTAGCAGAGGATTGAGAGAGAGTAGAGAAGAGGGGAAAGATTTTTACCTGGCGACCATGGCCGTAGCTCCTCGGCGGCGAGGCAGTGCCCGCGCAACCAGAGGAGGGGGTCCATGGTGGTAGAGGAACAAGCACCACACCACGGTGGCACAGCGGACGAAACCCTGCGCCCAGCCATGGTGGACACGCCGGAAAAGAGAAGAAACGGCGGCGCCAGCAGCGCAAACCCTAACCCTTGGGAGAGGGGATGCACGCGAGAGCTAGGGGAAGAAATCCCCAAATCCCTCCGGTGAGGATGGAGAGCGGCGCATGGGGATTGTTTTGCCCCACGCCACGGCGGCGGAGGTGGCCGGAGTTGGCCGGAGTTGAGCGGCGACGGCGCGGGCGACACGAGCGCCAAGGCGAGGTCGAGGTCGGGCTCGGGCACGAGCAAGAGAGAGAGGAAGAGAGAAGTGGCTCGGTCGGGTCAACTGACCCGAGCCAGACCCGAATTTGTGACTTGGTTCAACCAAGTTGAGCCAGGGGCACTTCTGTAATTTCACAAATTTGAAAAATTCAAATCTTTCAAAGAATTTTATAAATTCAAATAAATTCCTAAAAATACAAACAAAATATCTACACATATCTGCAGAAAATAACCTACCCAAATAAAATATCTCTCTGAATTTTGAAAATGATTTCTTGTAGCAAAAATTAAAAAGATCCTTAAGTGGATTATTTTTGAAATAATTTCTTAAAATTATTTTCTCAAGAAAAATAATCTGGGAAAATAAATACTAAGTTCAAAATAATATTTAAACTATACCAAGACTATCTTGTTACTCATCCTAAATCAAAAAATATTCAAACTTAAATGAATTTTTACACCAAATTCAAATACACAAAAATCAACTAAAAATATGCAACATACTCTACAAAATATGAGGAATTTTTATGTAAGTTTTATTTGAAGTTTTGAAAAATATTTTGTAGATGAAAAATTCAAAGATCCTTAAGTGGAAATGACTTGAAATTCTTTTCAAAAACTATTCTCTTAAAGGAAGATAATATGGGAAAATAAAGTCTTGAAGTTCAATTATATTGAACTATTTCAATTTAATCACTTTAAATTTATTCCTCATGAAAATTGTTGTCAAACTCTTTGAATAATTAAAAAACTCCAAAACACTCGAAAAGTCTTAAATCCGCAACTTGGGTATTTTGGGGTGACGATGCATCTCATGAATATGCACAATAGCATGCTGATAGAGTTTCCAGTAGTCCTTATCAGGATTACTTTGCTATTTTCAGAACTCGGGGTTTTATCGCAAACCCTAGAATCCCGAAGAGTTGAACGGCCATTTCTATCACAGGCAAGTTCATTCTTGCATATCCTTATTGAACTATTTTATAAAAACTATTTTCAAAAACGTATTATTATCATTGCATTGAAAAAGAAAAACTATTTTCGAATGATGTGAATTGCTATATATATATTGTTTGGCTGGCAATGGAACCACGGATTGATGTTGTGGTGGAGGTTCCATTGTACGGGAAAGTATATACCTAGGATTAATTACCAATGTCACAGTGATCCTTGCGCCGTATTGAAGCGTTTACCATGAGATCTGCTATGGACGGTAAAAGTCAGCCGTATCTTCTCTCGTTCACATATCCTCGGCAGGCTATTACCTGGTTCGTCCGTTGCGGCGGCCAACTGCGTGGAAGCGCGTGACCTTCCCACTCGACGGGTTACTGGAATAGAAGCTCGGGAGGGGTGGCGGGCCAGTGGTCTTAGTTACCAGCCGCGTCACAAATGGGCGGATATGTGTTGTGCGGAGAGGGCGGTGATTGGCTTTGGACTCACACCTGGCCCCATACCATGGAAGTATGGACGAGGATTGCAACTCGTAAAGGCAACAAGGCTGGGTTTCTCTCATGGGTAAAGTTACGCAGCTCTGCAGAGTCAACAACAAGAAACTATGACTGTCACATCCGTGTTCCCGGAAGGAACTACAGACCGCAGCGGGAAAGGCATCCCAAGTGATGACTATGAACCCGTGGAGACTGTGAGCATAGTTTTCTGAAAAAAACCTGACCTTTTGAAGAAATCTTTTCCAAAACTTGCATTATGCCTCTGACCGTTGGTCATGGCAGTAGCTAGTGCATTCAAACAAAAAATCTTTCCTATATTATTTGAACTTGCTGAGTAACGCTCGAGTTGCTCACCCTTTCCTCGTTGACCCCCTGCTTAGACTTTTGGAGCCATCCAAGGAATCAACATCCATGACGACAATGAGGAGGTCTTCAACAAGGAGTCCAAACCTACCTGGTGGAGCTTGAAGGAGTCAACAGTTACTTCACCGCAGAAGGAGGACGACCACCTTGCCCAGGTGTATATAACGACAACACTGCCGATGGAGGAGACAACATCATTTTGGAAGGAGTACAACTTGGATAAAGATATTCCAGATGGATTAGAGTACGGCTGTGACAACATCAGTAGTGGAATAGGAATTAAAGATAGAGTTGATATCTAGCTTAGTGATACGATTTGGATCTTTTTGATGTTTCATTTGCACGAGACCTACTTCTATCTGTAAAGAAGGTTCTCGAGATTTTGTATTGAATAGTGTTGTAATCCTATAGTGTTACCTTGGACCGGCTGTGTTTCTGTTGTACTACTCTGAGAGATGTAATATTTGTGGCAAGGTCCTTCCGTGCGTGTTACATCAACGACTTGTACACTACAACATGCAGTGGTGTGCTGGGTCACCGCAGATGGTATCAGAGCAAAACGAACTTAGGATTAAAACCCTTTTAGGAGACTTGTAGGTTGGTAAGACTATAGGAAGTTATCTTATCTAAACCATATCTTCATACAATTATGATGGTTGTTCACTTGAGAATACTATTATCATACTTGTATAGACTTTTCTTGTTCAACTAGAGTAAAACTTATTATCTATTCTTATATAGGTATAGTACTTATCTATCTTATTCCTTTTCAACTTGGTATGACAAGTTTGAAATTATCTTCTACCAGCTGGTATTCCAATAGAATTATATCCAAGTCAGTGTTACCTATGTGGTATCATTGATAACACCATCCTATATGAGAAGACATATGATGTAGTAGAACCCTATCGTAAGTGTGTGAAGGATGAAGTCGGGAGGTGTTTGAGGATAGTGAAGCATCATCTACAATCAACTAGGGAAAGTATGCCAATACCCTAATGATTCACTTCTAGAGGGAATCAACTAGAGTATAGTATAGGTTGTTAAGATATTAGGAGATGGCATAAACAAGGAAGGAAGCTACAATACTACCTCCGATGTACAATCAACAACTACCTGAAGGATCCGAAGATGCCGGAGATATTTGTTCTAGCCAGATGGAGGACTTCAATTTACATGGAGTTTAGTTCTGGACGTAACCAAACCAGACCACAACTACTCTCTGAGTACTTTGTCTTAGTTTATTCCTTTGCAAATGGGCAATTGGGGTAACTACTGAGTCAAAGAGTTGTTAGAATAGGACCATAAGGTGATATAAACCTATATTGTAATGTATAGCATCTAAGCCTGGGTACTTTTGAGATGTTTTTACTCAAAGTACTACTTACTTTACGGGCTTATGTTGCATGATTGCTATATAACTGTATTCGGATTTTATTGGATCTTATTGGATTTTTGATTGACTAGGTTGGTGCATGAAGTTAGGATTTGATGTACAATGGCATGATTGTCACATTAAGTTCTTTTCTTAATGTTACTGATCTAGAGGTAGATAGTATTCGTGTAAGGGAGAGACGAGTTATTAACAAGATGAGGCAGTAAAGAAAGCTCATGAAGAGAAGGAAGTCCAGAAGACAGAAGTCAATAAAGCTACGAATATGGAATGTGGAGAGTGTCACATCATATTTGGATCTGGAGACATATTTTACCAGTGCCTGGAGGAGGAATGAAGTAAGTTCAAGTAAGAGTATCACCACAAATTGGACGAAGATCTACCGAAGATGACACAAGAAACACTACATGAGAGGAATAACCAAGAAGGAAGAATATGGAATTTTTGCATATCAAGTTATGAAGTCTTTTCATGGAAGTCCAAGATCAAGAAGTAAGAAGGAAAATATGGAGGATACATATGAGGTTGTCATAACTTGGTGGAAGAAGATATTGTTGGAGCAATAAAGAGGCATTGATACTAGTTAAATGGAGTTTGAGAATGAGTTTAGTAGAACTTAGGAGTCTAAGAGTATTATAAGGATGAAGACAAAGGCGTATGAAGACTCGAAGAACATGGATATTTCCAGTTCTAATGGAATAAAGGAGAAGTTGATCGTCCATTGAGAGGCATTACTAGAGATGGAAACGGTAAAGTTAACCGCCAAGCAAGAGTTCATGATTAGAACTTGGATATATATACATATATAAGGAAAATTTGTGTTGGATACACAAACAGATTACAAGGAGTGGATGCGAAAGTCATCCGACAAATGATGATAAGTCAGAAAGGGATGACAGAAGTAAAGTACTTGGATGAAAGCACGTGGAGATTTTAGAGATGACATATCAACCATGTCAAGAAGTACAATTACATAGTCCAATGTTCAAGAGAGCATCATAACCACGGGAAAAGAGTCCAATTTTGTCATGGATTGACAACAAGTCTAGAAGGTGGACCAATTTGGATGAAGTCACCTCACCACATATGATGTCGATGTACCAAAGTCAGAGTTTATATCTCGAGCAATGGTGGAGAAAGATGTATTACCAAGAGAATTGACATCTTAGAGCTGACCACTCGGATGATGGAAGACACAATCAAGGCGAGTTACATGGTCAAACAAGTCGCAACTATTTGGAATTAGTCTGAAGTATCAGAAAGGAAGGAACTAATATGTCAGCTGAACTTTACCTTGATGACCAACATCCTATTCAAGTTTGATGTTAAGATAGCATCTAATGCACAAATTTAGGTGTGCAATTCTTTTCTTGAGACCACCGGATAAGCCAAATGGAATTCTAGCTATAGTAGGAAACCAACTTATCGAAGGATCATTTTGGTAGTTCTCAATATGGTGGACATACCACGTATTCTTCGAGAAACTGTTGGATATATAGGAATAGTTAATATCTATTTATCGGAGAACGATACTGGGTATTCACAACATGGTGGATATACCACCTGTTCTTTGTGAGACCACGAGGCACATCTACTGGAAGTTGCAGCACCAAGAAGGATCACGAAGCTTGACTGAATGGAGCCAACAGAATGAAGCACAACTGACAGAGGGTCTGAACGGAGGAAGCCTTAGGAAAGTCCAAGGGGGAGAGTGAACAAGTGTATTGAATAATACTTGGCAGAAGATGACGTGAAAAGTTAAAAAGAAGACTTTGATTGAGACATGACTGAATTGGTTATTAGTGCTCTAAAAGTTCTTTGGTGCAGGAAATCTTTACAAGATTTTGAAGCCAAATAGAAAGTGGAGATTTGAAGGTTGAAAATTACAAGGAATTTAGTGGTCATAGAAGCTATGACTAAATGATCTAAAGTAGAGTGAACAAAAGAGACCAGAGTTCATGGATGGGGAAGTCTAGATATTTATTCCCGTTGAATCTGATTGAGACCAGGATCCGAGGGGATGGATGCCAGAAGGTTTGCACCCCTGATTACAATTGATTGAAGAGAAGATAGAGTAATCCAAGTTGGATAGACAAAGGTGTCTACTACATTTGGAGGAAGCAACTTACAAAGAGCAAACTATGTTCTATAAGACATTTTAAGAATAGTTACCTCATATTCTCGAGCAAAAGGAGATGAGCTTTACCATCAGAAGTGAGGTCTTATTACGCTCATGATTATAAGGAAGGGTACCACCTGGAGATCATATATGGAGGTAGAAAGGATCTTCGACAGAAGGGTATAAAGCCAGAGTAACCTGAAATGGATAATCCAAGAGACATGAAAAGGTAGTAAAATCATTGGAATCCAGTGGAGAAGCGACGAAAGTCGACAAATAGATAGTATGGATCCATGGAGGATGGACATAAGGATTTTGGACAAGGAATCACCTAAATCTACGTCCACGTCAGGAAGGAATTTGAGAGAATCAATATCTGCAGAAGTTCTTTCTGCCTTACTCTACGCGAGAGAATCGAAACTTCGAGACGAAGTTTAGTTTAAGGAGAGAGGATGTAATACCCCGCAGTTATAGGACTCGAATGGGTAGAAATAGGAACTGCATTTGTGCATACATGCATCTTTCGGTAAAATCTGGATAATTTTCGCGCTTTTATGATAAAAGAGTCGGGAGTCGATACCAGACGAGTGTCGAGGGTCTGGGAGTCAGACATCGACAGATAGTCGAGAGGTGTCCATAAACTCCACTACCTATTTTCAAAATCTTATCTTTACAAAATGGTTATGTCAAATTTTGACATGACCTATTTATAGATTGTTACATTCAACACATTCTATCTTATCCAATCTTATTTACACACAATAGAATTAATACAAACATTTACACTTATAAAATTCACAAGTTTGTGAACAAATCATCTCCAATTCTTATACATATCCAAACACAAGTCTTGTATAAATATAAATTCAAATAGATGAATCCATTTTCTTTACAAGCACACAACATTACACTTATAAGTAATTCAATATTACAATCTGTTCATTTATAACCAGAATTACAACTATATTATTTTTACAACAAATATGAGCTTACAAAAGAGTATAAATAAAATCCTAAAACTGAATCTTCATTTCTGAATTTTTAGAGGATCTTCAACCTGCAAAATAAACATCAAAACAAAGGAAATGGTTATGGTTAAAATGTTGCCAACACCATTTGGTGCTGGCATGTTAATATGTGAAATCTGGTTTAGCCTAACCAAAACTATGGTTTGGTTAGACTAGTGTGGAGTATGCAAATAAAATCCTGAGGCAACAAAGGGACTGATCTGTTTGATCATGCTCATTAAATCCGAAGGCAACATTAGGGGCAAAGGCTTAAGAATAGCACTTAACAGAAATCATCTTCAGGCAACAAACAACAAAGGCAACAAGTGCTAATTGAGCATTTTGATCCCATGATCATATAAGCAAGGCAATACATAAATACACATCTCCACAATTCAAACCAGAAAACAAATGCAAGCATAAGAGGCAACAATTTGGTATCACACTTGCCATTAATTGACAATTGGATCCTAAACCCACTTATTAAGCTAATTACTAGCTTAATTGTCCACACACTTGAGTAATTATTTTCAACCGACATCACTAAGCAAAGACTTCACAGCCAAGCATTTCCCTCAAATATCCGGATCTGGATCAGAACAGTGACTCGGCTGTGACTCAAATTCTATCACCAAGGGGAGATGAACTGAGCAGCAACATCAAATTTTATCACCAAAGGGGGATGAACTGAGCAGTAGCAGCTGAAGCTTATCTTCAGTGTTAAAAGAATAATAAAAGCAGTCCAAATGGGCAGCTCGAGTGAGCAGGGGCCACTATAAGCAGGTGAATCACCACAAGCCATTTATCCTGGTGTCACAAGCACAGAAACTTCAAAACAGTATATAACTAAGCCAATTTTGTAGCCCCAGCTCATAATTCACACAAGCAAGCAGAAGTACACATATGCACTAGCACCAAGCACATCTACGAGCACTAGATCGCTTGTTCTTCACCAAGAACAACCACAAATCACAAGCCAATCATGGAGATTACCTAAACTATCCACCACAAGCCATTAAAACTTAGGAGAAGTCAGGCAACAAGGAGGAGAAGGTAGAACCACAAGGTGCAGTCCAGAAGAGACGGTTAAACCTTGGAGCAGATCAGATTCTTCCGTAGCTTTATCTGCTCTACACCCAAGGTTGTTAAACATATGTGCTAGAGATTGATTTAGCAGGTTCTGTAAATGACAGAACCATGCTTGAGTGCTGATTTAGCATCTGTTCTTAACAGAACCTTGCTCAGCAAGGTGTGGTGCTATAGAAGATGATTTGCAAGCAGAGTACTTCTGTTATGTTCAAGAAATAGGACAGAGAGATAAAAGGGAGTGCAGTTGAGTGTTTTAGCATTTGATTGAGCATCTACAAAAGCAAGGGAATCATTTCCAGTGTAGTATCTGTTCTTATTCTGTTTTTGTCAAAGCACACAAGCCAGTGAACCAGCAGAGCTGGATTAACTGAGCTATACACATCCTTACACTTGGAAGAAGCACAGGAAAGCATAAAAAAAATTCATCTTTAATCAAGACAGCTACTGTGTAACTCTACAAGGAGGCATCATAGTGAGCAAAACATGATCAAATCATGCTCTAAACCAACTAATCATCACAGCTAGTACAAGTTCTAGCTCAAAAATAATTTTCTTATACATTTATCATGTCAGTGAGCAAGAAATGCTCTTCACAATAATTCCAGAGGCAGTGGGAAGATCTACACAAGCATGATCTACTCCATACACCTCTATTGCATACACAGAGAGGGGACAGTGCACAAATTTGAGCAAATCATCCACCAAGTTATCATCTGTTCATCACAGACCTAGCCATGGTTTGACTCAAGTTCGAATCAAAGCTGTGGGCAGCTAGCAGAGGATTGAGAGAGAGTAGAGGAGAGAGGAAGATTTTTACCTGGCGACCATGGCCGTAGCTCCTCGGCGGCGAGGCAGTGCCCGCGCAACCAGAGGAGGGGGTCCATGGTGGTAGAGGAACAAGCACCACACCACGGTGGCACAGGGGACGAAGGCCTGCGCCCAGCCATGGTGGACACGCCGGAAAAGAGAAGAAACGGCGGCGCCAGCAGCGCAAACCCTAACCCTTGGGAGAGGGGATGCACGCGAGAGCTAGGGGAAGAAATCCCCAAATCCCTCCGGTGAGGATGGAGAGCGGCGCATGGGGATTGTTTTGCCCCATGCCACGGCGGCGGAGGTGGCCGGAGTTGGCCGGAGTTGAGCGGCGACGGCGTGGGCGACACGGGCGCCAAGGCGAGGTCGAGGTCGGGCTCGGGCACGAGCAAGAGAGAGAGGAAGAGAGAAGTGGCTCGGTCGGGTCAACTGACCCGAGCCAGACCCGAATTTGTGACTTGGTTCAACCAAGTTGAGCCAGGGGCACTTATGTAATTTCACAAATTTGAAAAATTCAAATCTTTCAAAGAATTTTATAAATTCAAATAAATTCCTAAAAATACAAACAAAATATCTACACATATCAGCAGAAAATAACCTACCCAAATAAAATATCTCTCTGAATTTTTGAAAATGATTTCTTGTAGCAAAAATTAAAAAGATCCTTAAGTGGATTATTCTTTGAAATAATTTCTTAAAATTATTTTCTCAAGAAAAATCATCTGGGAAAATAAATACTTAGTTCAAAATAATATTTAAACTATACCAAGACTATCTTGTTACTCATCCTAAATCAAAAAATATTCAAACTTAAATGAATTTTTACACCAAATTCAAATACACAAAAATCAACAAAAATATGCAACATACTCTACAAAATATGAGGAATTTTTATGTAAGTTTTATTTGAAGTTTTGAAAAATATTTTGTGGACGAAAAATTCAAAGATCCTTAAGTGGAAATGACTTGAAATTCTTTTCAAAAACTATTCTCTTAAAGGAAGATAATATGGGAAAATAAAGTCTTGAAGTTCAATTATATTGAACTATTTCAATTTAATCACTTTAAATTTATTCCTCATGAAAATTGTTGTCAAACTCTTTAAATAATCAAAAAACTCCAAAACACTCGAAAAGTCTTAAATCCGCAACTTGGGTATTTTGGGGTGACGATGCATCTCATGAATATGCACAATAGCATGTTGATAGAGTTTCCAGTAGTCCTTATCAGGATTACTTTGCTATTTTTAGAACTCGGGGTTTTATCGCAAACCCTAGAATCCCGAAGAGTTGAACGGCCATTTCTATCACAGGCAAGTTCATTCTTGCATATCCTTATTGAACTATTTTATAAAAACTATTTTCAAAAACGTATTATTATCATTGCATTGAAAAAGAAAAACTATTTTCGAATGATGTGAATTGCTATATATATTGTTTGGCTGGCAATGGAACCACGGATTGATGTTGTGGTGGAGGTTCCATTGTACGGGAAAGTATATACCTAGGATTAATTACCAATGTCACAGTGATCCTTGCGCCGTATTGAAGCGTTTACCATGAGATCTTCTATGGACGGTAAAAGTCAGCCGTATCTTCTCTCGTTCACATATCCTCGGCAGGCTATTACCTGGTTGCGTCCGTTGCGGCGGCCAACTGCGTGGAAGCACGTGACCTTCCCACTCGACGGGTGACTGGAATAGAAGCTCGGGAGGGGTGGCGGGCCAGTGGTCTTAGTTACCAGCCGCGTCACAAATGGGCGGATATGTGTTGTGCGGAGAGGGCGGTGATTGGCTTTGGACTCACACCTGGCCCCATACCATGGAAGTATGGACGAGGATTGCAACTCGGAAAGGCAACAAGGCTGGGTTTCTCTCATGGGTAAAGTTACGCAGCTCTTCAGAGTCAACAACAAGAAACTGTGACTGTCACATCCGCGTTCCCGGGAGGAACTACAGACCGCAGCGGGAAAGGCATCCCAAGTGATGACTATGAACTCGTGGAGACTGTGAGCATAGTTTTCTGAAATAAAACCTGACCTTTTGAAGAAATCTTTTCCAAAACTTGCATTATGCCTCTGACCGTTGGTCATGGCAGTAGCTAGTGCATTCAAAACAAAAAATCTTTCCTATATTATTTGAACTTGCTGAGTAACGCTCGAGTTGCTCACCCTTTCCTCGTTGACCCCCTGCTTAGACTTTTGGAGCCATCCAAGGAATCAACATCCATGACGACAACGAGGAGGTCTTCAACAAGGAGTCCAAACCTACCCGGTGGAGCTTGAAGGAGTCAACAGCTACTTCACCGCAGAAGGAGGACGACCACCTTGCCCAGGTGTATATAACGACAACGCTGCCGATGGAGGAGACAACATCATTTTGGAAGGAGTACAACTTGGATAAAGATATTCCAGATGGATTAGAGTAGGGCTGTGACAACAGCAGTAGTGGAATAGGAATTAGAGATAGAGCTGATATCCAGCTTAGTGATACGATTTGGATCTTTTTGATGTTTCATTTGCACGAGATCTACTTCTATCTGTAAAGAAGGTTCTCGAGATTTTGTATTGAATAGTGTTGTAATCCTATAGTGTTACCTTGGACCGGCTATGTTTCTGTTGTACTACTCTGAGAGATGTAATATTTGCGGAAAGGTCCTTCCGTGCGTGTTACATCAACGACTTGTACACTACAACATGCAGTGGTGTGCTGGGTCACCGCACTGCTTCAGACCCACCGGCTCCTCCCGCCGGAGCTGCGCGACGATCCTGCCTACGATGACGACGAGATGTGGGAGGGGCGCACGGGCGGCGATGACATCGTCGGTGAGGAGCCGCGCGACGACACGGACGACTACGTGGCTCTCCTCGCATACGAGCAGGAGAAGGCGGAGGCCGAGGAGTAGTTATAGTTATTTATTTTTATGTTCTTCAACTTCAATACTAGTAGAGATCAGTATAAGCCCAGTGTGGCAGTGAAAAAATCAAAGGAAACGGTTGTTTATACACTCCGTTTCCGATGTTCTACTTTGCTATAAATGCGCCCTTCTCACAGCCCTAAACTCCGTCGCTCTTACTCTCAGCCTCACTCTCAAAGTGTGGCGGCGCCTCCATGCAGCACCAGATCTTAACTCCACCATGGCGGCGCGCATCTCCCTCCCTCCGAGCGTGGCGGCGCGCATCTCCCTCCCTCCGACCGTGGCGGCGCGCATCTTCCTCTCCTCCGACCGTGGCGGCGCGCATCTCCCTCCCTCCGACCGTGGCGGCGCGCATCTTCTTCTCCTCCGACCGTGGCGGCGTGCATCTCCCTCCCTCCGACCGTATCGGCGCGCATCTTCCTCTCCTCCGACCGTGGCAACGCGTACCCGTTCTTTTCTCCACCCGGGCAGAACTCGTCGCCTGATCTGTAGCTGGAGGGCGCATGGCGTGTCGATCCGAGGACGACGAGGACGACTACGTACTCTCGCCGCCAGATCCAAAGATAATACATCTATTTGTGAACGGCCGTCGTGCCGACGAACTAGGGTTGTTGTCATTGGTCTGCTTAGGTTTTCTTCCATAGGACACTCACGAACAGAACTAGAACTAGGGTTGTAATACATCCGAGGACGACGAGGATGACCACTAGCGGATCCACCTTGAGCCAGCCGGGTGCACAGGACACCGGGAGAAGGAATTTTTGTTTGTAAATTAGCAATTTTTCATCACATATGCACCCCAAAAATTGTTTTAAATGTATTGTGGTGACATGTGTGCATCCTGGTTCAATATGTTCTAACTCCGCCACTGAGGACGACTACGTAGTGTCGCTCGAAAAGAACATAACTAGCACAAATCGGTAGTGTATGAAACTCATGGCTGACTTATCTCCTTTGCAAAACAGATGTACATTTCGGTGACACTGTATAAAAAGCCGGGTCCTTAGCCAAGGTGCGCTTGTTGTCCGGCATAACTGTTGGTACACAACAACTATACAATGGATTTGTAAGTTTGTTATTCTGTCTATGCATCATTTTGTGTTGTATGTCCTTTATGCTAGATGTATAGTGAGCTAACATGGAGTCATATATTCCCTCTTAGATTTCAGTGACCACTTTACAAAAGAGGCACCTTCAGTACATCAGCACTCGCTTATTGCACTATGTGCAGAGCATGGTGCTGATCCGTTTAGCTCATTTAAATGAGCTAAATACAAGGTCAGGGATAAAACGGCGAGTTGATTATATTTTGGCGACACCGTCCAAGAAGAAGATTGAATTCACGAACTCTAACAGCAAGTCATGAAGATAAATTAAGTTGGAAATGACAAGGATAAGTTTAGAGAGGCATGACATAGATAGATTTAGCTAGACATGTCAATGATAGATTTAGAGAGGCATCACAATGAAGATAAGTAATTGGTTGTCTTGTGATGCAATGTATCGGTGACATTTGTTATACCTTATGAATGAATGAATTTGTTAGCCTTTTTGTGATTCTGCTGTGAAATTTTAAATGTCCAGTGCCAAATCTATTCCTGCTCTAGGCTTATGAAGAAACCTCAATGCAAACGAGCAGAAATAGAATCTCCGTTACTGATGTTCCGACACATCAGAAACGGAGGTTGTGCACAACCGTTGCCAAACCGACGCCTCATCAGCGACAGTTTTTCGCCTCCGTTACCGATGAGGGCCTTCACATCAGTAACGGGGTCAGGGACATGGACCCTTTTTCCGTTTCCGATGGGGTTTTTGGCCCGTTTCCGATGTGTCGTTCTGTACTAGTGTCGGGCGACCCAGATGGGCCGAAGTCCACCAGCGGTTGCAGATGACCAGCCTTGTATCCAGGCGCCCCAGCTGGGCCGAGCTGGGCCTCTGTCGGCAGGCCGGCCTCCACAGCAGCAGGTTGATCGCCCTGCTTCCCCAACTCACCAAGCGGGCCAGAGTCTGACCCATGTGCGGCCAAGCCACGCTGCTCCTCTTCCTCAGTGTTCTGGCAGCCAACTCCTGTGTCCAAAGCAGCAACCTGCTATGTCTCGACCCGAAGAAGACCAGGAGCAGTGCTGCCGATCCTAGCAACAATCTCGATTCCGCGAGGAGTCTGCGGATTTGGATTGTACGGGGTAGTACCATAGCCAGATACTTGCGGAGAGATGTGCAAAGAGGCCACAGACTTCCCTTTCACAGCCGCCCCTGAAGTCTGAGTCGAGTCTACGTCCATGCTTGTGTTTGTTGCCGCCCCTGAAAATGGTTCCTCCAATCCCTCCTCAGCACCCCCAGACTCATCATCAGCATTGTCCCCCTTGCGGCGCCAAAAATATGGCACGAAGTCGGGATCGGGAACGAACTCCGCTGTCTCACGGCGAAAAATAAAAGCAAACTCCTTCAGCCTAACCACACATGCCGTGCCAAGATAAGGACCAACCGGGTCCTGTTGTAAGTCAAGAGGCCTGGAACAAGGCATCCCCACCAGGATGCACACAATGCCTCTGCTCCTCAACGTGATAAGATCAACATCGAGAGTAGTCCCAATCAAAGTGCCGATGGCCCAAATACCAAGAAAGTGTCTGAGAGGATACAAAACCCCCTGAACATGCACCCAAACCTGCTCGAGCACCCTAGTTGGGAGGAAATCCTGTTTCTTCCACACCGAAATAGTGGCTTGCGCATCGAAGGAGGGAACACTCATCTGCATACCGTTCATCCTCTGGAGGTCCTCGAGGCTCGGGAACCCAATGAGAAAAGCGTCCGTGCCGTGGGGCACAGCCTCCCAAGTCCATGACGGAGACGACGGACACAACCTGGCTATCAGACTCTGAACAGCCGTCGCAGGCACCGGCACCCCCACTATCTTCACCAAAGCTGTAGGTGAGCTCGAGGAGATCAGATGGGGCTTGTAGACACTGTCAGGCAGCTACACGAAAGTAGTCTCCTCCTTGGCATATCCAGCAGAGAAAGCCGAGGGCTTTGGTAAGCGGAGAGTAGGGCACCGCATAGTCGGATGTTTCCGGTTGTCACAACCAAGACAATAGTGCTGCACGGTGCACCCCTTAGAAGAATGGGTGTCCACCGCACGGTTCCAACAGCTCGCAGATTTCTTCGATTTACCAGGACCACCGGTCTTTGCCCCCGGCTGCACGATAGGGCCGGGCTCAACAGTAGTAGCCCCCACCACCGGCACAGGGGTGGCCATGACGGCAGGAGACGGGAACATCTGCTGTCCCTGCATGGGTGCTGGGTCCGGCGTACTGTCCCGCCAACAGAGGAGGCTGCTGGAAGACCGAGGGTTGAGCTTGCACAGTAGGCTTCTTCTTCTTCCTCTTTGGGCGAGGTGCTTGACCCACCGTCAGAGGCATCGCGGTGGCGGGCTGCTGCTGGAATTGCTGAGGTGCCTGTTCCACCGTCGGAGGCATCGCGGAGGCGAGCTGCTGCTGGAATTGCTGGTACGAAGGGGACGGCACCGACATCAACGGCGGGAACAACAGCTGCTGCGGAGGCGGCATGAACGCCGGGAGTCCTCGCTGCCGGGAAGGGTTCTGCAAGGGACGGTACTGTGGACCACCCTGCGGCTGCCAGAACTGAGAGGATGAACCAGAAGAGCTCCCCCCGGCGAGCAGCGCAGATTGGCCCCCGTACGGCACGGCTCCAGCGAGCCCTTGATGGCTCGAGCCGGCCACCTGCGACTGCCCTCCTTGTGGCGCCCCGGAATTGGCTCCCTGCGGCTGGAGTTGATGCTGCCGCGCCGGCGTTGGAGTGGGAGGGCGCGCGGGACCAGGGCGCTGCTGGCCACCAGGGATCGTGCGCTGCGGCGCGGCCATTGCGGCCACCGACGCGAACAAGCGAGCCCACCGGCGCGGAGAGGCGGCTGCCGGCAGGATTGGCGACGGAGACCTTGCTGCGAATGACGAGGTTGAGAGTACGGGCGATGCGGGCGCGAGACGAGGGCGGCGCTGTGGGAGATGCAGCGAACCGAGCCGCAACGCAGACGAAGTAGGCAAGGTCGTCGCGGACGGTGCAGATGCGCCCACGGGCTCGGATGGCCCAGATCGTCCGCGTGGCGAAGGGGTCCCACCTCCATGCAGTTCGAATTTCGAACTCCCTCCAGTTCCGCGATCACCGGATCACCGGAGGCTGGCGACGACATCGGAGTGGCGCTCGCCGGCGTCGGCAGCCCCGTCAGCGAAGAACGGCCGCGCGCTTCTTCCGTTTTGTCGAGGAAGTTCCCCAGCACCGGCGGCGGCGTGACGCGGCGCGGCGGAAGCGGACCACGCCAAGGCCCCACGCGTGGCGGCGCCCGAGCAATCCTGAAACCCGCCGGCGTCCAGCGTGCGCTGCCAAAGTTCTCCGATGGCGAAACCTCCTGCGAACACGAACTAGACCTGCACAAAGCCACACACGTTAGCTCACCTTGGGATGAAGCCGGCCGTCCCCGCACCCATGTTCGGCTATCCGACGAAGGGAAGCCCGCCGTCTCCCAGAACGCGAGGATGCGCTCCTCAGCCGGAATCTCCGAATCACCGGCCGGCGACTCGCTCCTCCGCGGTGCCTCTTCGTCCCGCAAGGCGTCCAGCGCGACCCGCACCGAGACGTGCTCCGCCGCATCCGGCCGGCGTCGTCTCCCCGATCTGCTCCTCCTCCACCCCCGATGGCTCGGCGGCCAACCCACCCAGGCAGTCGAATCGGGAGCCAGTGCCTCGGCGATCTCACGCCGCCGGTGCCAGGGTTCGACGGCGCCTGGACGGCCGCGGGTCGGGCCGTGGGTCGCCTCCGATCATTGCGGATCGGAAGGGTGAATGGAGAATGTGTTGGCGTCCATCTAGCAGATTATGTGAAAACATAAGTGAAGCAGATTCGCAAACGGAGCTTGGCTCTGATGGTTGGGTTCCCTGTGGTGGAACCAGCCCACCCAGGTTCAAGTCCTAGACTTGGCATGGGCGTTTGCATTTACCTGGATTTATTACAGGTTTATCCGGCGCTATTCTTTCAGTGGTACGTGGCGTGCCCGTCAACAGCGAGGCGCCTGTGGTGACTTCGTCAACCTCAAGATTTGCCGGCTCAGTCCTTCAGAGGTGCTCATAGGGGTAGGGTGTGCGTGTGTGCGTTCATAGGGGTGAGTGTACGTGCGTATTTGTGAGCGTCTGTGTTGTACTGTGTTCTCAAAAAAAAAATAAGTGAAGCAGATTCTGGGGATCAATCTCAAGGCCCTAAAAAAGAATTATTGGGTTTTCCGACTACTTTAGATAAGAAATAGTATTACAAATGTTTCGAGAAAATAACTGTTCCCGTGAGGAATCTAGTCGGTGGAGGGAGCCTATAAAAACTCTAAAGCCAAGCTGGTAGGGAAATCTCTACTGCAAAAATATGCAGTGTCCTGTCTCGGACGACGACGGACGTAAAACTGCCTAATTAATCACACGTACTCAACGCAGGCTACCTGCAGGAAAGTTGCGGACAAAATCGGAAGAACCAAAAACTACCTAATTATGACAGAATCCGCTTAAGTGCACCTCCTCTAATCACGTACTGTCGCCGCAACCTTCCTCCGATGCCGCCGGCCCCCCGCACGCCCGGAGCTCTCCGCCGCCTTCCGGACGCACGCCCGGAGATATCCGCCGTCTTCTGCCCCCACCCCCCGATCTATTCGCCGCCGGCCGCATCCATCCGGACTGCCGGATGTAGCCTGCCTGCTGGCCCGACGTCCTCGGTGTTCCGGCAGTCGCCTCCACCTTACTCGCGCACTGCCCCGCCCTCCCGCCAGCTCCTCTTCTCCTCTCCCTAGCCCAGCATCTCCTCCACCTCGTCGTTGTCCCCCTTTCTCTTCGCACAGCTTCAGCTACCTGCCGCGGGTGGAGCGCCAATGGCCGGATCTACCGCTGATAGGTAAGCGCTTCCTTCTTGCGCGCTTTATTTCTACTACCTCGTAGCTAGGTGGGTTTGGGCTCCATGAGCACTTGCGATCAGGAGATGGATCCTGATCTACTGTCCTTGCTTGTTTCAGTTCCTGATATATGGCTATGACCGTTGGTTTGCATGAATGGATGCTCTGTTCGTCATTTTCTTGTGACATTCGCAGCCAGGCATAACACTCAGGCGAGAAAGAAGCTGCTTTCCTATGCTTTTTGGTTGTTCAGTGACCATGTCGATCCCTGCATATTTTGCAAGGCCTCAACACTAGGCCATGACCATACTACTTCAGTAAACGCTTATAAGTGGTATACTACTGTGGAAAAACTGCCCAATAGCTCGCCGCTGCCAAATATTTGAATGTGAACTTCTTCTAACAATGATCTCTTATGTGATTAGAATTATATGTGGAGAGTAGTTTCAGTAAACTTGAACTTGTGCACTGCAATTTAAATCTGAACTTGATTTTTTCTGCATTTTAGTTCTCAGTTCAAATACATTTCTTGCTCAGCCGAATTGTCGGAGGTTAAGGAGGTATGGAGTTTACTTCTTTCAATATAGCAGAAATTAATTAAACCATACAACATCATCTCCTCATTGTCGAACCAGACCGAGGAAGATGTGGGAGCAGAGCTTGAGGTGTACAATCGACCTACGCATGTGTCTATGCCTTTCAGATTGAGCAGCGCACCAAGTTAGGCAAAACGTGAGTTTATTATTTTATAAACTTCATCTGTCATGAGAAAACTTTTTCTTTGTTGTGTCCTGCATCCTCGTGTTCTTATTCTGTTAGTGGTGGTTCAGTAGTTTATGAATCTGTTTCAGTTTGACTTGTTTCTGTTCAAGTGCACTTTGTTCGACCATTCATGAGCTGAGACCATTCACTTTGTTCGACCATTCAGTTTGAATAGAATAACTTTTTAAATATAAAAAATAATAGATGATGATTCATAGTAGAGATTTCGAAATGAGATACTAGGATCAATTCTATCTTCTGATACTTATGGTAACGTATGCAGTTTACTCCCGAGGTTTGTATGTTGTTGGAAGAGGCTCACTTAAGCGCACATATTTTTATTGTCTTCATCTTTAGGACCAATTTGTATAGGTGTTTACTTGCTGCCTAACAGAAACTAAGGTATGCAAAATTCAGTTCACCTATAATTTTGTGATATCCCTTCAATTATTTTCCGTAATGTATTTTCTTAAAGTCATTTCTGAACATCAGCTTCAGCGTGTGCACATACTCGATTACTATGTAACAAGCCTGTTAAATCTCTATTATCATTCTACAAGAATCTATCAAAGTTGTTAGCTCCAGTTGCTGACCTCCTATAGTTTATGTTATCAAAAATTAAATATGAACGATGCAAACTGTATTTTCCCTCTATTTTTTCGAGTTAGATATGTGAAACTTGCTTCTTTTCACTTTGGATATAGTTTATTGGCAGGGGCGGCCCATAGGCCGGGGCGACGGGGCGCTCGCCCCGAGCCCCGAGAGGCAGGGGCCCCGGCCCAGGTAATACTTCTATATTTACGGATTTACCAGCAGAGTTCTGCTCTTTTGGTCCAAGTTAGCGGCGTTAAAGATTAAAGGCCTGAGATACAAAAACAGGCCCAGTAAAACACGTAGGAGAGTACCACTGGGATCACGAACATATGGTTTTTTCCCCCTCAATTTCAACGTAGGCAAAACAAAGACCATGCTACTCACTTTTCCTTGCTTTGTGCCTGATTCTTGAGCCCTTGATTGGATCCAAGAGAGTGCCACGAGAAAGGAGGAAAATCCATTCATTTCATTATCTGGCTTTTTTTGTGTGTGTCTGCTACGGATCAAGCCCCATCCAGATGTGATGTTCTATAGAAAATATTTATCTGATGTTGTATTTGTATGGAACTATAGTGTTTCTTGGCTATTATGATATATTTCACTTGCATATTGATCGACACAAATATACTACTTTGCGTACAAACTTTAAAGTCTAGAGATCATAGATATTTGGTTTGTACTCATTTTTATTTTTCTGTAGAAATATAATATACCAAATATTTTAAGATAAATATTAGGTATTTATGTGTGAACAAGGCCCCCTTCTATTCTCTCGCCCCGGGGCCCCAGAAATGTATGGACCGGCCCTGTTTATTGGTTATGGTCTAGGTTTTTTTTAAGGTGTTCTTGACTTACTCATTAATTTCTTTATATTCGTGTGCTTTGCATTTGATTTGTACAAGTATACTAAGCAGGTTGGTTTGAACACTATTGTTTGATTGCGTCTTCTCTTCAGTCATTCAAGTGGCAATGGTCTTCTCATAAAATGTGGAAAAAAGCGATGGGATCAAACACAACATTACATAAGGTACATCTTGTGCTATGTTGCAGCTTTTCTATTATTAGAATGCTTACTTTAATAAACAGCAGCAACAACCTGGGCATCCACGATTCCTACGTGAAGTAGCAGATAAGGCCCAAAATTTGCAGGATCAGCTAAGGTTTCTCTAGAACATAAAAACTCTAAAGCATGTGGTCAATTTTGAATCCTGGAGTAACAAAGCCTGAAGGTCGTTGTGTCCATGACGTTTGGCTGGCCGGATGCGTCAAGTCGTCAACAGCTCCTTTTATGTCAAAGCTTGTATAAATATGCAACCCATAAATTTTGTGACGAAAAACTGAAAGCCATGTAGCTTTTACATATAGTATACTGCAAAGGGTGAACTAACATAATGGTTTTTACTAAATCTGAAACTTCAGACTTCCCACTCTAAATTGCAAATGATCATTTTATTCTAAGATATTCTAAAGTTCTCTATGAAAAAATGGACCACATGAATTCCGGTCAGTACATGTATGTGAACTTTGTCATCTTTTCCGAGCTCGGGTTATGTACTTCAGTCATTATGTGTAGCACATAACATCATACTAACGAGTCTGATGTGTTTTATTGTAGGCTATAGCGGGAGAAAATACCTTGAAGCGTGTACCCGTAGCAACGTACGGGCATTCAACTAGTGTTCATAGAATCTGTAGCGCAAGCCATACCGACTTTTGCTACGAGGCATGAGCGGTTTCGAACTTTTCAAGACTTCCTGTAAAAAGATCACATCAGCTATTGTGAGGTATTGGTGGGGTGGAGATGAAGAAAAAAGAAAATGCATTGGAAAAAGAGGTCATACATTGCAATACCAAGGAGTTGGGGCTGCATGGGCTTTTGTGACTTTGAGCATTTCAATACTGCAATGCTCGGTAAACAAGGTTTGTAGGCTTATGACTAGGCCAAAAACTCCATGTGCTAGAGTTCTGAAAGAAATATTAGGGAATTGGGGATTTCAAGTCTGCAACTGGGAAACGGAACAGTTCCCACACTTGGCAAGCCATCCTAAAAGGACGTCAAGCGCTGGACTTTGGCCTAGTAAAGAGAATTTGTGATAGGGAGACGACCAATATTTGGACAGATAGATGGATTCCTGATGTGCCAGGAGAGAAACCAATGTTTAAACCACCTGATACGTTTGTGAACTCCTTGTCGACAACGGCTTGATCTGAAGTGCATTACTAGCTGAAACTTCTTTCTCCCTGATGTACAGCAATCCAGCCAGGGAATATACATGGGCTTGGTAATATGAGAAGAATGGTACTCCCTCCATCCATAAAGAAAGGATGTCTCAACTTTGGCTCAATTTGTAGGTATCTAGACATACTTTACTGTGTAGATACATGCAAAGTTAGACAAAATTAAGACATCGTGGAGGGAGCATCTATTTTGCTCAGTCCGTATACATGCACGCACCTAGAACACCAACAAATATAAAAATCTCCACGGGGATTAAAATATTACCCTCTCTATTCCAGAAAACAAGGATTATAAGTTTTGTCCAAAGTCAAACAATGTGAAGTTTAGCAAACTGTTGAGAACCTATGTTCACTATTATACGACTTTTTAGAAATCAATCTTATATTATTAAGTTCATATTATATCTATATAACACCATATTTGGTGTCATTTTTTCCATAAACTCGGTCAAACTTTACATTTTTTTACTTTAGAAATAATTTATGTGTCTTCTTTCGGGAAACGGAGGTAGTACAGCTAACCGAGCTGGAAATGCTGCTAATATACAGTGTCAAGACCGCCCCGATACGAGTCTTCGCTAGAGTCTGATAGACGCAGATCCTCTCAGCTAGTCTTGTGCCCTTTGGATTTCCTTCCGTTTACATGAGTTTTTCCCGTAACTCTTGGAGCTCTCGTTAGAGGCGACTAGGGTTTGTGGAGTTTTGACGGCGCCCGTTGATCTCATCGGCGGGGCGACACCGGTACTGGCCGGCGCAGGCATGGCTTCGTCTGAGCGCGGCAAGGAGAAGGCGAAGGAGGCCCTGTCGCCTCGGGCGGCTAGGGCAAGACTGGAGGAGGAATTGGGGAAACTAGACATCTCGGATGTGGAGGATACACCTCTGATTCTTGATGATCGTGAAGACCAAGCGCAGGCCAAGTGGTTGCTGGCGGGGAAGGTTCTGCACCGTACCATCTTTCACATCAAGACTATCGCTGGTGCTCTCAGGCCTGCATGGGGAAATCCGAAGGGGCTCTTCTTCAGATCTGTTGGAGAGAACATGTTTGTTGCGGAGTTTGCTACGCAGCAAGATCGTGATCGTGTTTGGGAGGGATCTCCATGGCACGTGAGTAATAATGTGGTAATTCTTGCGGAGTTTGATGATTGTATGAAGCCGTCAGAGTTACGGTTTGATAAGCTCTTCATATGGGCGAGGGTACTGAATTTGCCGTTTAATCTGCGGGACAAAAAGTGGTGGCTGCCGATTGCTGGGCAGCTTGATGAGAAGGTGTCGGAGGCACACTTTGATCATGTTGGAGGATACTTAAGGGCTAGGGTGTCGGTTGATATCACTAAACCCTTGAGGAGATGGGTGTTGATAGACTCAGCTAGAAGGCAGAAGGTGGATATGTATGATGTCCAATACGAGCGGATTCCACACTTTTGATTTTCCTGTGGTCGTTTTGGTCACTCGGACCTACTGTGTCCTTCACCTGGAACTAGGGATGCTAATGGTATGTTGCCGTTTGGTAAAAATTTGAGAGCTCCTAGTGATGGATGGAGAGAATCCTATAGTGCAAACTCTTCGGATGACAAAGGGCATATGCATAATGCAGAAGCTGAATCGAGGAGCTCGAGCACGAAGGCAGATATCAAGGCTGATGCTGTCTCCCTGTCAAAGTCATATCAATTCAAGCGTAAAGCAGGGACACCGAATCAGGTCTATAGGATGGTGCAGGTGCCACTCCTATCAAACGTACCAGCTGCTGATGTTTTGCCTGGTACCAGCCTAGTACCGTATGATGCTTTAAATAAGGAGGCACGGGAGGTGGAATCAGAAAAGGGAGTGGGAGATGAGCATATTACGAAAAAGACGAAACCAACACCGACTAACTCGTCGGACAACTCGGCAGTGGCTGCGATGTAGCACTGCCAGGATCAATGAGTTGTTTGGGCTGGAACGGGCGGGGCCTTGGGAACCTCCGGGCCGTTCGAGAGCTTCGAAATGTGACGAAGCAGGAAGGTCCCAGTCTTCTCTTTGTGATGGAAACGAAGATTTCTGCAAAGAGAGTCGAGGAGTTAAAGGGTACCCTGGGGTTTGCGGGGTGTTATGCGGTGAACAGTGTCGGCCTTAGCGGGGGCATTGGTTTGTTTTGGTCGGCAGATGTTTCTGTTGAGCTAAAGAATTATAGTTCTTGCCACATTGATGTGATGGTGAAGAAGAATGATAGTAGGGGTCTTGAGTGGAGGTTCACTGGCTTTTATGGAGCTCCACGAGCCGAGGATAGACATCATAGCTGGAGGTTTCTTCGTACGTTGAATGCTATACAACACTCAGCTTGGCTCTGTGTTGGTGATTTTAATGAAACTATGTTTGCTTCCGAACACTTCTCTAGAGCAGAGAGACCAGAATGGCAAATGCAAGCGTTTCGGGAAGTAATTGATGAGTGTGGTTTTCATGATTTGGGTTGGTCTGGTGTTGACTATACCTGGGATAATGGACGAGTGGGTGATGCAAATGTCCGAGCGAGGCTGGATCGAGCCTTTGCGAATGAGGAGTTTGTTCAAATGTTTGAGCATACCAAGGTGCGGCACATTGCGACAACGGAGTCCGATCATTGTTTTGTCCATACAGAGTTCGTCAAAGTGTGGCCGAGGGAAGAGGTAGAGGGACTAAACAATTTCGATATGAAGATGTTTGGCAGACCCATGCGGACTATGATCAGCTTGTATTAGATAAATGACAGAAAGGTGTTGGCGTTGCTGGCTTGAGTGGTGTGGTGCTTGCTCTCCAGAATCTGCAGTCAAACTTGACAGAGTGGGGAGCCAAAGAGTTCGGCTGTTTAGAAAAGAAAGTTAGAAAGCTTAGGCAAAAACTTGATAAGCTACGTAGCCGATCGGGTCGACGAGGCCCAAGCTACCGTCATATTGCAGAGAGAGCCTTGTGCAAGGTCTGCCTAGCAGCAAATGAGAACATGATGCATGCGTTGATCATGTGTTCTCATGCAAAAGCCTTCTGGATGGAGGCTAGGCGTGGTATGGATCTAAAGCTTCCAGAGCTACACCCGCAGACGTGGTGTCGTGATATTTTGTGTGATCCAATCATTGTGGATGGAGATAGACCAAAGATTATTACGGTCATGTGGGCTATTTGGACCTCCCGAAACAATTTGACACATGAGAAGGGGAGTCTTGATCCAAGACAGTCAGTGAAGAGGGTTCGTGAGACCCTTGCTTTGCTTGAGATCCCGGGAAAGCATGCTCGGGTACTGCCAGGTTATGGCTGGAGGCCACCTGAGGCAGATTGGGTGAAAATTAACACTGATGCAGGCATTTCGGTTGATGCGCTGAGAGGAGGAGCAGGGGGATTGCAAGGTCGTCCGATGGTTTCATCGGAGCCTGGAGTAAGCCGTACCCTGGCGTTTCTGATCCCATGATAGCAGAGGCTCTGGCGTTGCGCGATGGGGTGATTTTTGCGAAGCTTCGTGGTTTTACGCGAGTGGAGATGGAAGTTGACTGCTTGGAGGTGGTGAATCTCTAGGACTCGCGCGCTGTTTCTCGGTCTGTTGTGGCACCGATTCTCTTAGAAATTGAAGGGCTAGCTTTATCGTTTAATTCTTTTGTTATCAAGCATGTAATGAGATCATCCAACATGCCGGCACACCTTTGTGCGAAGCATGCTTGCGCCTTGGATGTTACCGGGTGTTGGATGGGACTTCCTCCTAGTTTCCTCGTTGCCAGCGTTCTCGCTGATGATACTGGAGCTATTGCTGAATAAAGCCCTATAAATTGTACGAAAAAAAAGGATTTCCTTCCGTTTATAACTCGCCACGTGCCCCCGTCCTTTTGGCTTTTGTTCCGCTTTCAACGCCAATAATGGATCCTTCAGTTTCCAGGTGAAATGAACCGTCAGATTAAGTGAAAGAGTGCCCCCGTTGAGAGTCGCTAGGCGAGCGCTGCTTCCGCCCCTCTCCTTCTCTCTTTCCGGCGGCGCGGCCGGCCGGCGAGAAGCTGGAGCAGGTGGTCGGTTCCTGTATATACTAGCTGTAGTACTAGGAGTAGATGTTTGTCTCGGCTTTATGCTGGTAGTCGGCTTTATGCTGGTAGTTGGCTTCATGCCGGGAGGGAGGTGCCGGGTCCTTTGGCCCAGATCCGGTGCCGCCTGGTGGTTCTTCTACTTGCTGCGGTGCTCCTATGGCCGGAGCCGCATGCGGCGGGATGGGAAACCACCGGAAACTCCGTCAATAAGGTCTTTTGGTGCAGCCAGGCTTCGGTTGTGCATGCTGCTGTTCATGCTTCTCCTAATCGCCATGGTGGCGAGTGGGAAGAGGAGCGAAGCGGCGCAGTGTGCTCCGGCGTCGGGCTGTGCAGGGGAAGGTGCAGAGTCAAGACGAGCGCAACATCGGTGGCCCTTTGCTTGGCCTCCGAATTCAATAGCCGAAGGGCGGCTTCCATGGATGCTGATGATGCATCCCTCGTTCAACCTCCAACCTTGGAGGCCCTTCAATGGAGTCAAGGCGGCGATTCCCTTCCTCTACATCCCAAGTGGTTTCGTCCCCGGCGATGCGGAGGATGGCCGGCGTTGGCTTCAGGTCAATGGACATGGCGGTGCTGGACTTGATTGCTTTTTTCATCTTTTGTCCAGGGTGTGTGATGTAAAAGAGAAGGACTGCTCTGTATTTTTCAGTTCTTTCAGGGGTTCTTCTGTAATCTGTACCGACGTCGCCTTTAATGAAAGCACCGACTAGACCCTTCGGGGTCTATCCCTTGTTTCAAAAAAAAAAAAAAAAAACGCCAATAATGCAGCACGTCACTGTCCAACGAGAAAAAGAAAAACATAGTACTACGTAGGAAGGTTCCTCTCTCCCAGCACGTTCTCGTTTGCTCTTTCTTTCTTTTTGGAGAAAATGTGCATTGTAAAATTAGAAGAAGATGGTAACCAGAATTTTGCATCTCCTACCCGGGGAGAATAAATGAGTTCTTAGTTTAATCGAAGATTATTGCGTCTTATTTTACTTTTGACCTTTTTTGAGGGTATTGTCGTGGTGGTGTCACGGCAGATGCCATGGGTATGGCTTAAGTGTGGGCTCGCTTGGGCGTTGGGGGAACCGGGGAGGGTTTGCGTGCCTACGAAGCACGCATGAAGACCAAACAAGAAGAACAAAGCAAACCAAGAACAGCGAAGAACACCACGATGTACCCTGCTTCGGGGCCCTCTTGTGGAGGTAACACCCCTACTGCAGCTCTAGCCTACTCTCTTATATCTCAAGTGTTTACAAGTACAAAGCGCTCCTTGAGCTGTATGATGAACAATGGAGAGAGCTCCAGGTAGAAGATGAAGCTTGGGGGGGAAATGATGCTCACAATGGTCGATCCTCCCACAGGAGGAGGTGGTGTTGCCTATATACAGTAACCGAATTACCCTTTTGCCCCTGGCCGCAGAGGACAATGGCATGGACAAGGAGAACAGGACAAACACTGGCCACTGTCACTCAGCCCAGCTCACCCTCTGTTCACCACAGGCTTATCTTTCCTCTTTGAGCTTAAGGCAGTGTAGACCACAGTAGCCTAGCCACTGCCCCTTTCCCGAATAGGCCGAGTCAGCGCCTAGGGGCTTGTGACCCGGAAAACCTGTGGCAGCACCTTGCTGTCTTCTGAGCCCCGGTCAGCAACCTTACAGTGCCCGTGACTTTTACTGACATTACTTGGCCCTGTGCATCATCCGAGTTGCCCTACCCGGGTCCTTCCTGACCGATCCGGATAACTTAGCCGGCTCTTCTTTCCTGGATCCGGTTAAACCTCACCGGATCCCCTTTGGTCTTTTCTTTCACTGGCTTGAAGTAGGACTGACCGAATCGCCTTGAGATCCGGCCCAAGTGACCCGGCTAACTTAGCCGGCTCTTCTTTCCTTGATCCGGTTAGACCTTAACTGTTCATAACACATCATCTTTGCCCTACCCGGGGGCAGCCCCCCGACAGTAGTCCCCGAAGCTGGTATGGTCCTACAGCCTCGGCTGAAGGGCCGTTCCAGATTCAAAACCAACATCACTAACCGGATCACTTCTAGCTGTCACCGAATTTTCCGGGACATTTGGCAGGAAAAGCCTGTGCAAAGCCGTATAACCCGGGTTGTCAGCTCGTTATCCGGATCCACCGGGTACTTGAGTGTGTTTGACCAGAAGACCACGTCTCCTCGTTTTCTCCGTTGACCGGCACATAGGATCCGCTCCACCGCTTCCAATTCTGCGGCGTGGCCACGTGTGCTTGAAATACACGGCCACAGCAAGCTGCCACAGAGTTCCGCGACGCAAGGGATCTAATCGTGCTCCGGTAACCGCGCGGTAGTGGGGGGCAGTTATCGCTGGAGGCTATAAAGAGGGCGCGGTGGTTTTTCCCCTTCTTCTTCCTCTCAACTCCCACTAACCCGCTCCATCGACGCCGCCGCAACCTCGCCATTCAAGGTTGCCGTGCCAGGGACGCACAGCGTACCAGAGCCCCATCGGAGCCGCGCCTCGCGCCCATCTCCGACGTTTCTCCGTCGAACTCCTCCTTCGAGCGACTCGCACTGTAAGTTCTTCCTCCTCTCGCCATAGCCACCGTGGCGAGTTCATACTCTCGGAATACACACACCTGTTCTTGGTAGATTGATGCGTATCTAAGCCCGTGTTCCTGCCGTAGCACACTCCGCAAATTTTCTGTCCAAGTTCCGCAATAGACTGGCCTAGATACACTTGTCCCCGTTGGAGCAGTTCAACCATGTTTTTACCCGTGATTTTCTTTCTTTTTTACCACCGCTGTAGATCTTCCCAACCCTAGAAACTTGCGGAAAGATGTTTGCGACTTCCAACCGCTTCACCTTCTCCACCGGACCCGGTTAACCCTACCCGGGATAGGATTAGCTGAGTCACCATAGATCTGATTCGGCTTTAATGTCATCCGATTCTTCTTTGGTCCCATGGATTCCGAATTTCCTGACCCGGTTATCCGCCTTTTTGCTGCAGGACTAATTCGGTTATGGCCAAACTTCCCCCTGGCAGATGGGAAGGATCTGATGTTACCAAAAACGATCTGGAATGGCTACGAGCCACCCGGCGTATACCGCCCCAAGCCATTTGCCGCCGACCCGGAAAAGAACTCGCACCGGCGCCCGAACCTGGTGAACGCGTGGTATTCATAGCGCATTTCGAGCGCGGGCTCGGGTTACCTGCCAGTGACTTCTTCCGGGCCTTTCTGGACTTCTTCGGACTGCAGCTTCACCACCTCCCGGCGAACGCCTTTGTCTCTTTATCAGCTTTCTCTTCCTTCTGCGAAGGCTATCTCGGTCTCTGGCCTAGTGTGGATATATGGGCAAAGTACTTCCACCTTCGCAAGCACACCATTCCAGGTACTAAGCCGAAACAGCTGACCGCTTGCGGTTCGGTTAGCATCACGCCAAGGCAGGGATCCGCCTTTCCCCGAGTCACCGGCCTAGACACGGTGAAGAAATGGCAAAGGACCTGGTTTTACATAAAGAGCGCTGAGGGCCATGACGCTCTTAACCTGCCCGAATTCAGGATGGAGCCGCCCGCAGCCGAACTGAACTTCGGTTACAATCCGGCTGAAACAATTGCTGAACTTCAGACAGTGCATACCACTCTGGAGGATTTTTTGAAGAAGGGTATGGTGTCTGACGACCTCGTCCGGACCTTCATCTCTCGCCGAGTCAGCCCTCTTCAAAGGCGTGACCACAAGATATGCCACACGCGTGGCGCACTAGATCCTACCCGGATCAGCAAACACGAGCTTGACAAAGCTTCCGTCTTCAGACGGGTAAACGCCATTGCTGCCAATGAGATGTCGGATAAATGGCGGTGGGGTGTAAAGCCATTCTACCGGGAAAAACTTCCTCCACAGGTTAGCTCACCACTCTCCGAATCCACTCTTACTTCATCCGAATAATCCTGGCCTGATCCGGATTCGCATTGTCTTTTTTGTAGCTGTTTGACCGTCAACTTATTGAAGACGGAGATCTTTCCACCAAGGCATGGACACCGGATCTCAGCCCGCCGCGCGAGGGCGAAGAGGATCCGGATTCGGATGACTACTTGCCAATTCCGCGTGCCAAGCCAGTCCGCAAGGGTAAGCAATCAGACATTCACCACCTTTCCGACGAGGAAGATGAAGATTGCTGCATCTTAGAACCCATCGACGCTATTCCGATTTCATGGAAACCACCTCCTTGTGTTCCAGCCAAACAAGATACTGGAGAGGCCTCTCGGAAACGCGCTGAGGCGCCCGAAACAGATGCCCCACAGACAAAAAGAAGGAAGAAGTCCGGCGACAAGCCAAATCGCGTCAAACCGATGCCCACCACCAAGGGGTAACATTGAGCGAACTTTATTTGCTTTCTTCCTCTATCAACCGAGTCATATCTATCCGAGTTAACCGTTTGCTTTACTTTATGCAGTGATGTCCTCATCACCGCGCAGACTCATTCATCCATCTCTTCTCCTATCCCTCCACTGGATACGGCCATGGAAACCCAATTTCCTGACCGAACTGCCACCTCACCAACGCGTGTCACCACTACCAATATTCCCCAGCCGACTCCCATCTCAGAGCCGGTTATCGACTTGGAGAGTGAGGAAACCTCGGCTCCAATCCGAGATTCAAGTTGGCCACGTCCTCTCAAGGAGCTGGAGAAGGAAAAGGCCAAGACATCGGCTACGTCCTCGCCTAAGCCTGATTCCCGCCCTGCTCCTGCAGCTCAAACTGCACTGAACCAAGAGCAGCAGAAGAAAAAGAAGCAGAAACAGCAACAGCAACAGCAAGTTTCCGAGAAGCAGCATAAGGAGCCACATCCGAAGCAGACTTCTGGTGCGTCACCGCAACCCAAGCCGACTCAAGTTGTCTTTGGCGCAACTTCCTCCACTCCGGATAAGCAAGTGATTGCTGTCAAGCAAACCACCGCTACCTCCTCTGCCATTCAATCCGGCCAAGCCAAGCCTAAGCTCAGTACTGCCAATGACTTTATTGAGGCCTGGAACGCCGTGGACCTTGCACCAGGCTTTTCCGCTGCAACACCGCACCCTGCTGGTCCTAGCCGAATGATGCAATCTCTTCATTCAGTGAAGGTTGCGTTTACTGCATCGCACCAAGTTTTCGAGGTAAGTTTGCCGAATCTTGCTTTTAGTTCGTCATGATCAAATAGTATACACCCAGTCCCCGAGATTCGGGTCGAACGACTGATACTCCTCCGAGTAAGAAAGTCATTCGGCTTGAATCTTTTAAAAAATTTGATCATGATCTTTTTCTTAACTGAAAAAACTGAGACCCCCAGTCCCCGGGTTTCTTTTTAACCGATTCGGTCAGTCTCGACCAATCTCCGAGATTTGTTTTGGCTCCACCTTGTCTCGGGTATCAGTCCCCGAGTCTCTTTTGACGCTATCTACTTTCTTTCAGGAAAGCACGGGCGCTCGCAGCGACCTCTTTAAGCAGCTTGCCAACCAGTACCACAAGCTCCAAAAATCATTTGATGCCTTGGTCCTCAAGATGAATAACAAAGAGGAAGAGCAGAAGCGTGCTTTATCCGAGGAAAAATCAGAAGTGACTCGGCTCCAGCGAGAGCTTGACCGAGTTGAAAAAGTGAAGAACAAGGTTAAAGGAGAGCGGGATACGCTGAAGCGTGAAAAAGATTATCCAGAAGGAGCGGGATACTTTCAAAGCCGGACTTGAGAAGCGGGCCAAACTGGACCAGCAAATTCAAACGACCATAGCCGAATCTGAAGCCGAAGTCAAAGCGGCTAAAGAAGAACTTAGTGCTCACAAAGCGGCCAGTGCGAAATGGCTTGCTGCACTTGCTAGCCTTAATGATGACATGGATCGTAAGTTCACCGAATCCCTTTTTTCTTTCTGCCCTTAACCGATACATATGCTTGTGTTCCTTCTTGCTGAACTCAGTATTAGCTTATTTGTTTGTAGGAGAGTTTACCAGCATCCGGTTTCAAGCCGCCAGGGCTGTGAGAGACGCCCGAGCTGAGAGAGCTAAATTAACCGAGGCTCCATTACCAGAGACATGGGACATCGAAGATCATATCACAGCACTCAAGGCTCGGATTGCTCCTTTGAAGGATTCCCATATTGGTCTGCTCAATGCAAGTCTCAAGGCTCACCGGATCTTATTTCCTGAAGCGCGGCAAGTTGTGCCTGTGGAGGAGCTGATCAGAGACCTGGACCAAGCCATGACCCGGCTACAGAAGTGGAGGTCTTCGTCCGCCCGCGCTGGTGCTGATGCAGCTTTGTTATTCATCATGTCTTGGTATGAGCTGATTGATCTTGCCAAAGTGCGCTCCTTTCGCGAGGGTTCTTCATGGGCTTCAGATCCCAATCGGATCAAGATCCGTGAAGAAGCCGCCAACTTTATGGCCGAATTTGCACGCACCAAGCATCTTGATCTGGAGGCTCCAGTCTACTCGGATGGAGAAGACACTGAAGAAGAGGAATCGGACGATGCCTCCGCTGAAGAATACGCCGATTCTGAGGGCGGGTCTGATGAAGAAGAAGAATCCAGCAAGGTACCAGCCTCCGACTCGGCCAAGCTCACCGAACAAACTCCAACCGAGTCTCGTGTGATTCCAGCCACTAACTTGACTGTGATCACTAAACAGGCTTCACCTGATCCGGATATTCCCGAATCCGCCCATCCTTCAAGCTCTCCAGTCAAGATTACTTCCGAAGTGCCACCATCTTCTGAGTCTGCTCCAGCAACAGAACCTCCCGTAACCGCGTCCACTTCAACCGAAGCACCCGTGGCTGAAGCCCGTGCCCCCGAAGCTCCGTTAACCGAAGCTCCTACCACAGGAGTTCCTGCAACCGAAACTCCTATGACCGAGTCCGCCGCGACCGAGTCCGCTGCACCCTGAAGTACTTAACAAAAACATTAAATCCCCGGTATGCCGGGAGCAGATGTAATAGACTATTTTAAGTTCTTTCGAGACTATGTTTATCATGCTTAACGCGATCCGGACAAGGTTTATGTTGGATCATCTAAACCGAGTCCCCGAGTTTGTTTTCTTGTTTACTACTTTGGCCAAATCTTTGCTCTTGTCTACCTCTTTGGGTGTTTTGACAGTCGAGTCACAAGATAGGAATCATAGCATACAATACTTGAAACGCACGAGTTGTGGTTTAGAATCATTCAACATAAACGAAAAAAGAAATAACAGGGGTTAGTAAACGACATGTGCCGAATCGGTTTTGGACCGAGTCCCCGTGTCCATTTTCATGTTTCCCATATTCCTCATCTCTGCTCTTGACTACCATTTTGGTGTTTGTCAGTCGAGTCACGAGATCAACAACACAACATACATTACTTGAAGCTTAGAACAAGGTTCAAAGCGATTCGGCACACGAACGGCAAAAAACAAAACAGTAATAAACAACACATGCATAAGGACGAAGCAGTCTCCGAGTCCAGACTCGGATTACCGCGATTTCATTCATGATAAATTGAAATACATACATTGCGCCCTTTAAGAGTAGAAGGGTCGAAGCAGAGCTACATTCCAAGGTCGCTTGGTTTCCTGTCCGGGTTTGTCCAAGCCATCCTCCCTTGATTCCTGTGCATCTACAAGGTAGTACGAATCATTGTGCATAGCCTTGCTCACAATGAATGGTCCCTCCCATGGAGGTGACAATTTGTGTCGGCCTTTGCTGCGCTGCACCAGCCTCAGCACTAGATCACCCTCATGAAACACTCGAGGACTGATCTTTCGGCTATGATAACGCCTGAGATTTTGCTGGTATATTGCTGTCCGAGACAGGGCCAATTCTCTTGCTTCCTCTAGCAGATCCACTGCATCTTCCCGGGCCTCCTTTGCCTCGGTTTCAGTGTACATTGCCACCCTTGGTGCATCATATTCTATGTCAGTGGGTAGGACAGCTTCTGCCCCATACACCAGAAAGAATGGCGTATAGCCTGTCGACCGATTCGGTGTAGTCCTTAGACCCCATAGAACTGATGGGATTTCATCTATCCAGCACCCTGGAGTTTTCAACAATGGTTCAATGAGACGAGCCTTGATGCCGGCTAACACTAGAGCATTTGATCTTTCCACTTGCCCATTGGACTCTGGATGTGCCACTGAGGCTATGTCTAACCGGATCCCCTTATTCATGCAGAATCGGGCAAACTCTCCGACAGCAAAGTTTGTGCCGTTATCCGAGATGATGCTATGAGGGTATCCGTATCTCAAAATGATTTCTTTCAAGAAGATTACAGCCGAACGGCCATCCACTTTCCGTATTGGTTTCACCTCTATCCACTTGGTGAACTTATCCACCATCACCAGCATATGTGTCATGTTGCCCCTAGCCGGCTTGAAATCTCCCACCATATCCAAACACCACACCGCAAATGGCCAAGTAATAGGAATTGTCTTCAGTGCCGATGCGGGTAAGTGTGTTTGCTTAGCAAATCTCTGGCATCCTTCACACCTGCGGACTATGTCCTCCGCATCTGCATGAGCAGTGGGCCAATAAAATCCATGCCGGAACACTTTAGCCACCAGGGCTCTTGTACTGCAATGATGTCCACATTCACCTTGGTGTATCTCTAGGAGCATCTCCTTGCCCTCTGCTGGCTCCACGCAGCGCTGCAACACCTCGGTTACACTTCTTTTGTATAACTCCTTGTTGATGATGGTATAAGCCTTGGATCTCCTCTGGACACGCCTAGCCTTGGTCTCATCGCTTGGCAAGCTTCCTTCCTCGATGAACTTCATGATCTCTTCAGCCCACTCTGGTACTGGATGCAAAGGGAACAAGTGCTCATTTTCTTCCACAGGTTTGGCCGCCATTATCTCTTCTATCAGCTTCTGTCCATTCCCCACAATCCGGTTAGCATCATCATCTCTACTCCTCTTTCCCAAGACTCGGTTAGCATTTTCCGAATCTGCGTGAGGAGTCCCCGAGTCCGGGCATGCAGTCCCCGGGTCTTCCTCGATATACTCAACGTCAACATTCATAGGAATAGCTTCGGATTCTTGCTTGGGAATAAAAATCGACTCGGAATCAGGCGACGGTTTGATTGAAGGCACCCTTAGATGATTCAAGGATATTCCAGGTGGGATTGCCTCCCTAGACGACCCGAGTTTTGACAGAACATCTGCAGCTTGGTTTTCCAGCCGAGGTATATGCTTGTATTCACAGCCTTCAAAAAATCCCGAAATTTTCTGAACATGAAACCGATACAGTGCCATATTGGCATCAAGAGCATCCCAATTTCCAGAAGATTGCTGTACGACCAAATCCGAATCACCGAAACATTCAATTCGGCGAACGCCGATGTCCCGAGCCACATTAAGCCCATGGATCAGTGCCTCATACTCGGCTACATTGTTTGACGCTGAGAAATGAATCTGCAATACATATCGCAATTGATCCTGTTTTGGTGATGTGAGCACCACTCCAGCACCTAGCCCGATTTTGCATTTGGAACCGTCAAAGTGCAACCTCCAGTAATTGTAATCCGGTTTAGGTGGCTCATATTGCATCTCAGCCCAGTCACAAAGGAAATCCGGCAAAGCCTGAGACTTGATAGCATCTCTTCTCTCATAATGCGGTGTGTAAGGAGACACTTCTATCGCCCATTTGGCAACTCGGCCAGTTGCATCTTTGCACCCAATGATCTCCGCAATTGGAGCTTCACATACCACTGTAATCGGATGCTCTTGAAAGTAGTGTTTCAACTTCTTGACCGCCAGGTACACACCATATGTCATCTTTTGGTAGTGAGGATAATTTTGCTTCGAAGTTGAGATCACCTCACTCAAATAGTACACCGGCCTCTGCACAGATTTATCATCCTCTTCTCGCTCTACCACCATGACCACACTTACGACCCGGTTAGTGGCCGCAATGTAAAGTAGCATTGGCTCATTCGGCAAAGGTGATGCCAAAACTGGAGCAGTGGACAACATCTTTTTTAATTCGTTGAAAGCCGAATCTGCTTGCGGGGTCCACGTGAACCCGGTGCTCTTTTTCATTAACTGATACAAGGGCAAGGCTTTTTCTCCTAGCCGACTCACAAACCGACTCAACGAGGCTAAACACCCGGTGAATTTTTGTACATCTTTTAGACATTTAGGCAATTTCATTCTTTCTATGGCTCGGATCTTAGCCGGATTCACCTCAATACCTCGGCTCGATACAAGGAAACCAAGCAACTTTCCAGCTGGGACACCAAAGGTGCACTTGTCCGGATTCAATTTTAACCGATATTTTCTCAAGTTCACAAATGTTTCCTCGAGATCCTCGAGGAGAGTACGTTTTTCTTTTGTTTTGATGACAATGTCATCCACATACACCTGCACATTTTTACCCATTTGAGAATGCAAGCACTTTTGCATACATCTCTGATAAGTTGCACCAGCATTTCTCAAACCGAAACACATGACACGATAGCAATACGCCCCATACGGGGTAATAAAAGCAGTCTTTATTTGATCTTTAGGGTTCAGTGGTATCTGGTGAAAACCAGAGTACGCATCAATAAAAGACAACAACTCACACCCAGCAGTAGAATCGATCACTTGATCAATCCGAGGTAAAGGAAATGGATCCTTTGGACACGCCTTGTTTAGGTTGGTGAAATCGATGCACATGCGCCACACCTTGACCACAGCTGGTTCGTCCTTCTTCTTCTCTACTAGAACTGGATTAGATATCCAGTCCGGATGCAACACCTCCATAATGAATCCGGCTGCCAGCAGCTTAGCCAGCTCATCGAGCACCACCTTTCTTCGATCATCTGAAAGCCGCCTAGTCGGTTGCCTAACCGGTTTCACATCCGGCCTGACAAACAAAGAATGCTCTGCCAACTCCCTCGGAACACCAGGCAGGTCCTTAGCTGACCATGCAAAGATATCCCGATTCTCACGGAGGAAGTGACAGAGCGCGCTTTCCTATTTCTCACCCAGCCCGGCACCAATGATGGCCAAGCGCTCCGGGTTCTCCGGGTCAATGGGGATCTTCTTCGTCTCCTTGGGCACCTCAAATGTTGCACCCGCATCCGGATTAGTCATGGCCAGCACGCCGAGCTGAGCTGACTTCGCCATTGCCACCACCTCGTGCATCTTGCTCTTTTCAGCTTGTATCACCAGTGATTCAGCTAAGTTAGAACCAACTGTAGCACACTGTATGGCCTTCTTGTAGTCTCCCGCAACGGTGATAACACCATTCGGGCCAGGCATTTTCATCTTGAGGTAGGCCACATGAGTAGATATCATGAACTTGGCTAATGCTGGCCTGCCAAGCAGAGCATGGTATGGGCTTTCCAAATCCACCACCTCGAACTCGAGACTCTCAAGCCTGTGATTGTCCCTGGTACCGAACAACACATCTACCCAGATCTTACCCATGGGGGAACAAGATACCCCGGGTACTATGCCATGGAAAGTACAGCTGCTCTGTTGCAACTGATTCGGCGAAATACCCAACTTGATCATTGTGTCCCGATACATGATGTTTATGGCACTGCCATTGTCGACCAAGACTCGGCTAAATTTCACGTTCAGCTTGGGTCCAACCAAAGTTGGATCCACCACCAGTGCATAGTTCCCTGGGCTTGGCATGATCCTTGGGTTATCCGCCCTGCTCCAAGTGATCTCCTGCTCAGACCAGTTCAAGTACTTTGGAACTGCTGGCATCACGGCATTCACCTCCTTTGCTCGTCTCAACTGACTTTTCTTGTCAGTCGGCTCGGTCACGAAAACCACATAACTCTGATGTGCTTCCTTGTAATCATTCCCAGGGTATCCACCTTGCCTACTTGGGCCATCACCATTGTCACTGCCTCCCATGTTCACCAGGTTAACCGGCTTCGTTGCTGCTGGCCTTGGAGTTCCAGCGTTGACCGGGGTCGCATTGGCTCCGGTTAGCGGCATGTTTGGCCTGAAATTCGGTCTAGGAGCACCTCTTTGAGGTGGTCCTCTTTGACCTTCCGCCTGAACGCGGTGATGCCAACTACAGTTCCGGGTCGAATGATTAGCCGGTTTGCGCGGATCGGTGGTGTGATAACAGCAAGGCCCATCTAATCTGGACTCAAAAGTTAGAGGTGGACTTGGTCCCTCCCACACTTTCTTCGGCCAAGCACCTTGATTCGGCCTCCAAGCTGGACCATCAGTTTTCTGCCTCTGCGCATCTCCTCCACCGGGTTGATCCATGTTTACCGCAGCAACTTGATCAGAACCGTATCTGTAATCCGGATCTCTTCTCTTGTAACCGAATTCATGTCGGTCACTAGGCCTTAATGGTCCAACTCGGTTATTAACTGGTTGCCTCCTGTTTGCTCCCACTGCATCCAATGCGGGCTGTGTTGGATCACCCAGCGCATACGTGTCTGCTATCCGGATCATATCTGCCAGGGTTTTCGGCATATCTCTTTGGAGTTTCTGCCAAAGTGGTGTACCATGCCTGCATCCCTGTGCAAACCATGAAATGGCCTGCTCCTCCACTACACCTTCGCAAGAATTGCGCATGTTGCTCCACCGAGTCAAATACTCTCGGTCTGTCTCCCTCTCTTCCTGCTTGCACGCAGCCAGGAGCTGAGGTCGGTTTGGCCTCTTGTAGGTGCTGGAGAAGTTGCTGTTAAACGCCTGTTCCAAATCCATCCAACAATTGATACTACCCGGTGGCAAGTTATTCAGCCAGATTCGGGCTGGACCTTCTAACATATGCGGGAGATACCGGACCGCCCATCGGCGATTGCCCCCCGCAATGTGCACTGATGATACATAGTCCGTCAGCCAATCCTGTGGCTTGGTGCTGCCATTATACGGCTTCGTGTTGCGGCCGAGCTGAAACAAAGGCACACTTGGCTCATTCATTATCCGAGGTCCAAAGCATGGTGGACCCGGTGGGCCCTGCTCTTCCAGCTTCTCGGACTGGTAGATTCTGTCCAATTTGAGACGCTGATCATCCGGATCCAACATCCGAGGCCCCAGTCTCGACGCCAGTGCATTGTCATACGTCTGGTATCCGGCTCGCGCCATAGCCGAATTGCCATCGTCATAATGGTAGCCCACCTGGCCACCACTCTGCTGCTGCACCTGTGCCATCATTTGCTGTCCGGGGTGGCGAGGCGGTTGACCTCGGCCAGCCGAATTCTCCCTTCCAGTACCCGGATTGCCTTGACCACCACGGTTTCTGCCTTGTCCGCCTTTTCCTTGGGCTGCAAGTTGCTTGCTTGCGTATACCGCATCATAAGTTTGCAGCTGCTTGCTCTTACCCGAGTTCACACTTTGGGCTCGGTCAATCCCAACATGCGGAGAGGACGCTTGCCCCTTAGACTTCTGGCTAGCAGCCCTAACCGAGACAACTACCCGGGAACCACCAGCATCCGGATTAGCTTTCCTGTAGGCCTCATTCTGCCTGTTGCACACATCCACTAGCTCATTCACTCTCTCCGCCTGCTTGCGCCAAGCATCCCCGGTCAGGTTACTTAATTCAGCTCGCGCTGCTGCTGCAGCCCTAAGATTCTTAGCCGGGGAGCTATAAACCGGCTTGCCTGTTCCGGACCTATGACTAGTGGCTTTACTTGAGCTCGAACCTGCAGCTCTGGCCAACTCGTCGTTGAGGTCCTTGCCTCTGTTACGTAGCTCGACTTTCTTGCGCGAGCGGTGCACTACAGGAGTAAAGCCATCTGTGATACCATTGGCAGCATTGTATTCTCTCAGGTCTCTATCAAACTCTTGCCTAGACTCTATCACTAACCGAGCCTCTTTTTGCAACCTCAGGCGCTCTGCCTCAAGCTGAGCTACAGTAAGATCAACATTTGCTCCAGGAGCCACTGGCCGAGCTAGCTTTTCCAAGATACCCTCTAAGGAAGCACCCCTGCTTGACGTGCCAAGGGGACCAACCGGATCGGGTTTCTCCTTAGGGAACTTAGCTGTCCGAGTCGGCATGTCATCCGGATCGACTGGCGTGGCCAGCTCCTCTGGCACGCTCGTGCTGGCACCTCCTTTGCCTGCAGCAGCGTTTGCGGCAGCCACCATGACCTCCACGCTGCTCCCAGGGCGAGCGCTACGCCCTCCGCGAGCTGCGCGGAAAGACGGAGGATCTGCAGCCACGAGCACCTGCGCCGGGTACTCGCGAACTGGCTCGGTGGCGACGTAGGTGACGAAGCTGCCCAGCGTCATGAGGAAGCCATCCGCGGGGAAGGGCTTGTTGGAGAAGCACCCCGCGTTGTCGCTGATGAAGTTGAACTCGCCGAGCTTGCACACGAGCCCGGAGAGGACCCGCTCGCCGGCACCAGTGACGGAGCCCGTCCGGATGGAAACCCCAGCCAACGCCAATGCTTGCCCCACGGTGGGCGCCAACTGTCGTGGTGGTGTCACGGCAGATGCCATGGGTATGGCTTAAGTGTGGGCTCGCTTGGGCGTTGGGGGAACCGGGGAGGGTTTGCGTGCCTACGAAGCACGCATGAAGACCAAACAAGAAGAACAAAGCAAACCAAGAACAGCGAAGAACACCACGATGTACCCTGCTTCGGGGCCCTCTTGTGGAGGTAACACCCCTACTGCAGCTCTAGCCTACTCTCTTATATCTCAAGTGTTTACAAGTACAAAGCGCTCCTTGAGCTGTATGATGAACAATGGAGAGAGCTCCAGGTAGAAGATGAAGCTTGGGGGGGAAATGATGCTCACAATGGTCGATCCTCCCACAGGAGGAGGTGGTGTTGCCTATATACAGTAACCGAATTACCCTTTTGCCCCTGGCCGCAGAGGACAATGGCATGGACAAGGAGAACAGGACAAACACTGGCCACTGTCACTCAGCCCAGCTCACCCTCTGTTCACCACAGGCTTATCTTTCCTCTTTGAGCTTAAGGCAGTGTAGACCACAGTAGCCTAGCCACTGCCCCTTTCCCGAATAGGCCGAGTCAGCGCCTAGGGGCTTGTGACCCGGAAAACCTGTGGCAGCACCTTGCTGTCTTCTGAGCCCCGGTCAGCAACCTTACAGTGCCCGTGACTTTTACTGACATTACTTGGCCCTGTGCATCATCCGAGTTGCCCTACCCGGGTCCTTCCTGACCGATCCGGATAACTTAGCCGGCTCTTCTTTCCTGGATCCGGTTAAACCTCACCGGATCCCCTTTGGTCTTTTCTTTCACTGGCTTGAAGTAGGACTGACCGAATCGCCTTGAGATCCGGCCCAAGTGACCCGGCTAACTTAGCCGGCTCTTCTTTCCTTGATCCGGTTAGACCTTAACTGTTCATAACACATCATCTTTGCCCTACCCGGGGGCAGCCCCCGACAGGTATTTTGTTTGGAAACTCGTGTGTGCTCTGTCGTTTCCTTGCTCCACATAAAGAGGAGGCGCGTCTCCGTCGGAGGTACCAAGCGAGCAGAGAGAAGCAGAACCAAAACCAGACTTCCCTCCCCGGCCGCTAGCTCCCCTTTGCTCAACGAGGAAGGACGATGGGCAAAGATGGCGACGGCGGCGGCGGCGGCGGGTCGGAGGAGGTGCCGCTGCTGAAGAAGGCGTACTACCACGGCAACTGCCCCGGGTGCAGGCTTGACCGGAGGAACGAGACGCGGACGGGGGTGCCGTACACCGAGTTCGCCTGCATGTGGCTCGTCACCGTCTGCTCCAATGCGTCCCCCGCTTCTCCCCGTTCATCGATCCCTCCCTTGCTCTCTGTCCCTCCACCCTTTATTGTTCATCTCTACAGCAGATTTGCTGCCTGCCCAGTTGCCCCTCGCCATTGCTAGACCTTTACTCATGCTCGATCTGTTGTGGCACATGGTGCGATTTTACTAAGTCAATACAGTATCTACTTGGCTCATACTATCTTGTGAATCATCTCTTCATTATGAAAATTATGAATTGACTTTTTTTTTTCCTTTTCCTTCTGCTACTGCAGCCTTGCCGACACAGTCCTTGTTCCCCTTCTTGTATTTCATGGTGAGTAATGTTACATCTACTTCTGTTCAAAGCATTTTGTTCACATAAAAGACAAGTCTACACATTGTATCTCTTTGAATTTTATATTTGGGTTGTCTAAACCTTTTCATCGGTTCGTACTTTTGATTGCGTTGGCTAGTGCATAAAACTTGACATGGTATTTGAGCCGTAAGTTGTTGGAAGCTAAATCACTTAGCCCCTTTCAAATGAGGTTGTGCTTCACACACACCCCTCACTCTTACACAGTCACACACCAGGAATATATGAAGCTCTATATATCTTCACAATATATCACACAAGCTTAGTTCTCATACATAGGGGTACATCTGCTTATATAGCCTAGCAAGGCCGGTTACTGTTCACTGAACAGTAGGTCGGTTCAGTACTCTAGAAACTACTACAGAACACCAGACTTTTACTTCTACTAGGACTCCTACATAATCTAGATACTTCCTGACATCTACTAGGACTCCCGCATACTCTAGATACTTCATGACTAAGCTAGAAAACTTCATGCATATAGATATGACAAGATTACTTCTAACATAAGTCGAGTTGGACCGACACCTCGTTCCCCATCTACAGTAGATCGAGCGATTTCTGAGATCCACCGTTGCTTCCACCTCGCCGGCGTCGATCCGGCCGATTCCTCACCCTCCGGCAGCCGCTCCGGCGGCGGGAGGATGGGGGATCGATGGATCACGCCGTGTATATAGCGTAGGGAGTAGTGGTTCGGCAGCTGGCGGTGCTGAGGAGAAGGTGGCGTCGTCGGTGTGCTTTTGGTGGGCAGTTCCCTTCTCCGCCGCTCTGGTTGCTCCGATGGAGCGCCGTGGCGGTCCTGCTGCCCCTTGCGCGGCTGCGGCTCGTAGGAGCTTCGGTGCGCGGTGCCCCTGCGCCGGTGGCCGAGAGATGGCGGCCATGGCTTTTGAAGATCTTGGAGGTGCGGTTGCAGATGACCGAGCTGGCGTCGCCGGTTGCTGCACAAGGTGGAGGTGCTCTGGCACCGAGGAGCGTCGACTTCTTGCTCGCATGGGGGCTCCTCCCAGTCCAAGCGTTTGGAGGAGAAGCGACGGGATTCGCCGGCGTAGCGTCTTGTTCGGCGGTGACGACGACAGGGCTCAGGTGGACTTCAATGTAATTTTTCTTTTTTCTGGGCTTATCTGTAAGATACTTGGTTAGTTGCAACCAAATCCTCCCTCGCAAAAAAAAAAAAAAAACATAAGTCTCTTGCTCGAGTCCTGCCTTTTGTAATTAATCCAAAAAAATATTGTTGGCCCCTGTCCATGTATAAGTCTCTTGAGTTACATCTCTGAGATTTAGATTTATACAGATTTAGATTTATACAGGAGGAGCGTGCCTCATGCTTTCCACGCGAACAGAAGCCCATTTCAACCAAGGAATTGGCACTGTCTTAAGCAGTTGGTCTTTTCTAGTTGTGAATTGGAGTCACACTCAGCCGTTGTAGCATAATAATTGAATAGTAAAATAGCGTATAATTGCAATACACGACTGGTGCATTTCTTTGAGAAATTACGACTATGTGCATTTTTCTATTAAGTAAGACCAATTGTATTAGAACTGCTCTCCTTCATTAGAGGGGTTTAAAAATTATATCTTTCTCACTTTGTGGGCTCTTTGCACTCCCGTTTTCGTATAAAATTGTCCATGCCCATGCAAATATTTGTCCACATAGGAAGTGAGGAATTTGGTAATTGTAGATTTTTCTGCTCTCTAGACCCACTTAGGCCCCGATTGGATTGTTTGTAGCTTTTACGGAGCCGTGATGTTTGCTCCTGCATGCTCCGTATTTTCCACGGGACCAGCAGAGGTCCGTGATTATTTCTGGCCGGATTGGCTAATAAACGGTAATCCAAGCGGGGCCTTAAAAGTTTTTGAAGAGGTTATGTGCTTGTATATCATTTGATGGATGTGCATTGGTATTCCGCATTAACTTTTCCTTAACTTCATATTGCAATGTGCCCATAGTGGATTCTGGACCGATATAGTGAAAAGCGATGGAGTATATTCTTCAACTTTATTCCAATTCTTTCTTTCACTATTCAACATAGACGTTAAATAAAGTTTGGGTGACAACTCCCTAAGGAAACATTCTCCACCTGTGAAGACAGAGAAGGCGATCTAGGGTTCCACACTAGCCGCCGCCGTCATCGGCAAAAAATCAACTGGTTTTGCCTTCTCTGCTTGCGGCTCCGGTAGTAGCACAAGGGGAGGGGGGTCCTAAATTTATTGGTTAACCGGCAAAGATGTAATGGTGGCTATGGCGGCGTTGTACGCAGCAAGAACAAGGTTTCACCGTCTCCTCGTTGGCGGCGATCTCGTCAATGGCGTTGAGGAGGGGGAGGGGGGATGGGGAATCGTTTAGTCGTTGCTCTTTTGGAGTGGTGGATCTTGTTTGGTCTACGCGTGTTGCAGTTTTGGTGTCAGTCAGATCGATTCAATAGTTTAATGGTGACAACTTTGGCTCTAGGGTGCTAGTCCTTAGGGGCACATGCACGGAGACTTCCTGGCTGTCATCAACAAAGTCAGGCCAGCTCCGGTTGAGGAGCAGCGACAACGGCATGTCAGCGGCTCGCTCTAGCGGCGATAGTGGTCAGTAGGTGGTCCAAGGATGTTGATGTCATTTTTATTATGTTGGGGTGTGTTGTTTCTGCATGGACACAGGGAGTAATGATACCCTTTTAGGTTCGGTAGTGGGCACTAAGGAGGCTTAGGGCGTGTTTGGTAGCCTGTATGGGCTATATATCTCACCTCATACATGCCCACCCTATCTATGCTGAGTGGGTACATGTGTGTTTTAATTGCAGTGTTTGGTAGTCCGTATGGGTGAGCTGTGCCCAGTTGAGACAGTGTTTGGTTGTCAGTACGAGCTGAGCTAGGCCAAACAGAAAAGTAAACGCAATCAGGTCCCTGGACGAAAAAGGAAAACGCAATCAAGTCCCAGCCGCCATTGCCCAGCTCCGTCCCGGCCGGAAGTCGCCGAGCTTGGCGTCGGAGATGGACCGACGCGCCTCAGAACCGGCTCGCGGCGCGGAAGGGTCCGTCTCCTCCTTCTCCTCGGTCGCTAGCACCGGCACGCGGGGCGGACAAGCTTCCACGCGACAGGGATGCAAGGCGGTGGCGCTGGAATCCTCCATGGACGCGGACGGCCTTCTCCGGACCGTCGAATCCTCCGTGGATGGCTGGCAGAGGCTCTGTGCACCGGCGCAGGGTGGCGCTGGGCTGAGGGGCGGCGCGCGGTGGCGGGGCGGGCGGCGCTGGGTTGGGTGAGGAGAGGGAGCCAAAGAGAGAGGAGGGACGCGGGGAAATGATTGGCGATTTCGGCCGGGGCTGGGCAGCGTAGAGCTCGGGTGGGCCCAGGCGTGGGAATTTCCGTATGAGGTCGACCCGGCTGAGTTGAGAAGCTCGATCTGAACTTCTCTCCTGGCAGGGCTGAGAGGCATTTCAGGGCGAGGTTGGTAGGGCCCGAGACGCACGTCACAGGCTAACAAACACGAAAAAGCTGGGTGGGTGGAGATTTTCTCAGCGCACCCGGGCTACCAAACATGCCCCTTATGGAACGTTGCTTCCGGGTGACAGATGGGTCTCCTCGACCAAGATCTGGACGAACAACTCAGAGACACAGGGAGTTACCCAGGTTCAGGCCGCCTGAAGGCTAAAATCCCTACTCCTGCATGTCTAGATTGATGGGTTCATCATGGTGTATCTTACAAGGTGGTCGCCCGGTGAGCTACTCGAGAGGTTGTCAGATGGAGGTAGACGGCGAGCAGATCCTTACTTAGAGGAGATCACCTCTCGACTCTGCCTCTTAAGCCCTAGTCTAGTCTTATCTTGCTCCAGGTTCTGATCCCTTTGCATTGGTGACCTCGGCCCTCCCTTTATAGGCCGGGGGGGGGGGGGGGGGGCGCCATAGGTGGTCACACAAGGAACATGGGGGGTTATATGCGGAAAAACCCCTCGATGGTGGTGTCCTTTTGGAGGCGACGAGCCTCCACGTTTCCTGGCTGGTTAGGTGAGGACGTCCACCTTTAGGGGGAGCGGGGTGGATATTGGCTGACAGTCCCACCAGCGTTGTCCCATGGCAACGTCATTTGGCGCCCAAGTCTTCTTGATCCTTCTAGCCTTGGCTGGCATGCTTCTCACAATACGGAGTACGGCCCCGGGTGGCTGCATGGCCTCGTTCCAGGCGCCTGGCCTTGCGGGTCGATGCCTTGGTCTCCGGTTGGATGACCCCGGAAGCTCTCCGGGTCCCGAGTCCTTAGCCATCTGGAGGTCAATGTCAAGCTTGTGGGGCAAGTTGGGGGACCCACTTGTCAGGTTTCGCACCTTGACCTTGTCCATCTTCTCGGTGGGCCCGCGTCCAGTGAAAATAACTAAAGAAAAATACGAAAAATAAAATCTATATTCTTTATTTTGAAAATAACTAGGTTATTTTGTTTTTGGAAACATTACTTTGAATTAAATATTGTTTTCAAAGTAGCTTGTAATTGCTAAATGCTAAATATTGTGTTTTCAACTTTTCATACAATATATTCATTGGATGTTTATTTTCAGATAAGGGACCTGCATGTTGCTAAACAAGTAGAAGATATTGGATTTTATGCTGGTTTTGTTGGTGAGTTTTTCTCAAAGCAGTGAGCACTTTAAAATAGCTGTGTAAGTATATTGTGTTGTTATGGATGTACCTTAACTTCTTTTTTGCGAAAACGCAAAAGACTTTTGCGTTTCTTTTTTACTTCATCTACCATAATAAACTTATGGTGGCTTAATTTTCTATTGTTGAAGCCTCTTCGTATATGATTGGTAGAGCACTCACCTCTACAGTATGGGAATGGTGGCCGATAAGCATGGGAGGAAACCTGTTCTTGTAATTACCCTTATTGCAGTGTAAGGACATTCTTTCAACAAAGCATACATTCTAGCATGTACACCCCAATAGAAGCTTTTCTTTCTCCCTAATTTCGCACATATAACCAACATTTAAGCATCTATCCTTGTCTATTTCAGAATTATCTTGAATGCACTATTTGGACTCAGCTCCAGTTATTGGATGGCATTAACCACAAGATGTCTGCTTGGGTTGTTGTCGGGTATGCTGGGACCAATAAAGGTACCTAAACATTCATGAGTGTACTTAACTTTTGGTACTAGGATATTATTTACCAACTGCTCATGTGCTCATAATTACACCCATAAGTTAATTCAACAATGAGTCGTGCTTTCCACTGGACTTGATCTATGACATTCTTTTGTGAGAGCACTACGTTTCACAATATGGTTGTTGTGTAATGCATATGACTCTTTGGTTAGCCTATTTTGGATGAAGATTATTATATTTTAGTGAATGATGTTTTAGCCTATTTTGGATGAAGCTTATTATGTTTTAGTGAATGACTCTTTGGCTATTATTTTGAATGAAGCTTATTATGGCAGTAGATAAATTTCATTGAACCAGCCTGCATTCACATGGTCACCAGCACACTGTCCTTTCCAAGAGTAGTACTGCTATTTCCCTAGCGCGACTGGTATTTAATACAGTATACAAATAAATGTTTTACTACATTAACCCCACTTTACTTTTGCTTGCGTTCAGGCTTACGCAACAGAAGTATGCCGGAAAGAGTATAGTCACCTAGCTTTATCGCTTGTAAGATTCTCAAGTTATTATTTAAATTTTTAATATTACTTTATGGCACAATATATAATGCTCACCTAGTGCTATTACTTGTTAATCCTTCAGATTTCTTCCTCACGTGCCATAGGCCTCATTGTTGGACCAGCCATTGGTGGTTATCTTGCACAGGTAATAGTTCATTTATTGTTTTACGAATAACTAATCTAAGTTTGTTTTTACACAATTCTAAATATTCCTATCATTAATTTTTTACACTGATCACAATATTCTCAAAGTATACAAACTGCCAGTAAAATTTCTTAATTTTCCTGCTTCTATCCCTTTATATAACTCATTTACCTGCTATGTACCGAGTAGGGTTCTCCATGCAGTTTGATGTACATCAATGCTTACTCATCATGACAATAATATACACACGTATACTGTTTGTTATATAACATGGATGAATACAAGTTAATATTTGTTGTTTAGTTGCACATAAAATTTGGATTCTAGCCCATATGTTCTTTTTTTTACATACTGCCATGGAAATAAATGGTTGGAGTCCTTGTAAGCTAATTTTTCTTTGCATTGTTGTTATATCAGCCAGCAGATAAATATCCAAGCATATTCTCTCAACAATCCATATTTGGGAGGTAAGCATTTGCTACGTGCACCCTTTTATGCCAGTTTCTTATGCGATGCTAATTCTGCTTACACATCTACTATTTCAGGTTTCCATATTTTCTACCCTGCCTATGTATGTCACTCCTCGCCATCGTTGCTTTAATTTCTTGCATCTGGCTTCCGGTGAGATTTTTATCCTAGCATGATGTTAATGTTCTATTTGTATTTAAGCATCTTGGGACAAGAATAGCTGTTTTATCAATTTATATTTGTGAACCCCTGCAGTTTCAAATAGCTGTTTTATCAATTTATATTTGTGAACCCCTGCAGTTTCGAAAAAGATGCTATGGAAAAGAGTCCTGGTCACTTTGAAACTTAACTACCTATATATTTTGAAATGTTTAGATTGGACACTAAAGTCACGTGTATTGATATTTCATAGTATCATATTTTTGTTAAGTTTTATAAATATATTTTAAAATAATTATTGGTCAAAGTGATGTCTTGAACATCGTGTTGTTTTTAAAATGTCAGGTTTTGAGAACTGAAGAGAGTATATGTGGAGTTGCATCTATCTTGTAGCTCATAGATGATACTAGATCTCGATGGAGAAAATATTTTTCCAATGTACTCTTGTATTCGGACCAACACTTGTTAGTGTCATACGATAAGCCGAATGTGGTTGAAAGTTTTGTTCTAAAGGACATGGCGGAGACCGAGGGATGGCGGTTCCGGTGGCTGACGACTTGAAGAGTGTGGTGCTGTTGACCAAGATGGCGGCGTCGACCAGCGTGAAGAGTGGAGGTGCTCTGCACCGAGGAGTGTTCGACTTCTTGCTCGCGATGGGGAGCCTCCCAGTCCAAGGCCATGGAGGTTTCGCTGCAGGATTCGCCGGCGCGGCGTTCTTCGCGGTGAAGATGAAGCCACTGTTCCAGAAGGACCTCGTTGTATTTTTATGTTTTCTGGGCAGTTTCTTGGTTAATGTACTGTACTTTTCCTCGCAAAAAAAATAAAAGGACATGCCGATAGTTTGTGATAAGATATGGTAGTAGCACTGTTGTACGTACCAATATGTAGTCTGCAAGCTGAACTAGAAATCAGTTGGGCAACTTGCCATTTTTGTAGGACACAGAAGCAGACCATTTTTTTTCCTTTTTCTAGATTTTTTTTGAAAAAACTCTAGTGAAACAGAAGTTTTGACATAAAAATAATATTTCTTCATCATATCCATAAAATGTTTAGAATTTTGATAAAGATGATCTAAAGCTTCCTTTTTTTTCCGTACCTCATTCAATGGCATTACCATAAGGTTTCAATAGACAATTAGCTGTTGAAGGAGTAGTGCTAAGGCACTCTATGAGTAACTTAACTGCTTAAGGCGTTTCATGTGTATTTTATGCACCCTCATATATTTTGCATTGCTACAGGAAACTTTACATAAACACAATCAACCTGCCGATTCAAATAATTCAGTTGAAGCCGGAGAGGAATCTGTTTCTCAACGTATTGCTGAGGAAAGTGGTGGTGGATATTGGAGTTTATTCACAAACTGGCCATTGATGTCCTCTATCACTGTATATTGTATTTTATCACTTCAGGATGTGGCTTATGCAGAGGTACCATGACCGTTTTATTCTGATGTCTTTCCTTTTTTTGCTTAGCATATCATCTTTTTCTTTTGAAAGCATTTCATTTTTTCTTAATCTCGTTTTTGTTATGTCTTATTTGTTTTTATATCATTTGTTTGCATTTATCATTATGGATTTGATTTCGTAAAAAACATAAATTGCAGGTATTTTCTCTTTGGGCTGTCAGTGACAGGAAATATGGTGGATTAAGCTTTACTTCTACGGATGTGGGCAATGTCCTTGCACTCACAGGTATCTAAAATAAGGCCAACCGTTTCAAAAAAAAAAGACCAACAGGAATTTTTCTCTAAATTTGGGGTTTTTAATTTATAAGTCATGACCTATGTATATTTTGATTGGGACTTAAGGTCTTGAACATCATGAACAATGTCTGAGATAGAGATCCTAGGGAAACTCTAGCCCCATGTACATACGACTATTTCTATCATAGGTGTATAATCCTAGGAGACACACGTAACTAGGCATATCTCTACAGATTTATCTTTCCATATTTTGTTATATTTGAATCTACAGTTTAAAAGACCGAGATCAAGTACCTTAGGAGGGATAGGAATAGTCACTTGTGTCGGGGGCAAGTCCCTCCTTTATAAGGGGTACTACAATATTTGGTGGAATTGTGCAGAGAACGACCAAACTTTTCTCTAGTCGTCTTCTTCCCTTGCCCTTGAGGTGCAGCTGCCTCACATGACAATGCAATTACCATATAAGGTAGGTACATTTATGCTTATGCCACTGCATAATGGCATCTGATATTGCCCATTTTTCAGTGAGCATGTCTTCATCTAAAGTTAGAGTAGGTAAGCAATGCCATGTCTACAATGAAATTTCTGCAAGCTATCCTATGAAATAATTTTTTGGATAAATATGTTTTTTATCTACATGACACTAAAACTTATAATGGAGCTTTAAGTAGCTTGATGTAACTCATTATATATGCATGGTTTTAAAGGTGTCCCTAAGGCAACGCTTAGGCAACCCCCAAGTGACTGCCATAGGCGCCCCCCATGGCCCCATCTGCCTTAGGACGACATACCACCTTCCAAACCATAGATGTATGCTTAATTTAGCGGCTAAATTCTAGCCATGTTCTGTATGAAGTATGCATCCATGAGAACTCACTAGGAGCTCAGAAAATAGTGTCTTTAGTGTTATATGCAAAGTTCATTGATTGACCGTCGCTTTTGTCAGGTTTTGGCCTCCTAATATACCAAATTTTGATTTACCCATCAGTTGCAAAAGCTATAGAACCTGTGACAGTAGTCCGTGCAACTGCGGTAAGACTATCTATTACTTGATCATCTAAAAAAAGAAATATATTACTTGATCAGCTTTGTTATGTTGTAATTGTTTAACTCATCAGAAATTCTTATATGCAGATCTTGACACTACCACTTCTTTCAAGCTATCCATTCATGACTGCATTATCAGGGTTCAATCTTCACTTCCTCGTAAATTGTGCGTCTTTTCTGAAGAATTCTTGCCAAGTGAGTGCAAAGATCATACTATCTTGTGTACAACAAATATTTAAGTTTGGGCATGCTTACTAGTTCCTATTATGTGAAACCTATTCCAACCCTGGTCTATTTATCTTACTGATGGTTAAGGGATACACACAATGTTCTTGGAAACAGTTTTCTGGTTAGTGTGACACAGCAATGAAAATCAGACAAGCTACCCATATTTTGAAAAACATTCCAATTGTATATCTATATATCAGACAAGCCTTATATACATTTGAACTCAAGGTATCCCTTATTAGTTAGTGTTACTCATGTTCTTCTATAATATTTCAGGTATCTACTATCACCGTGTGCAATATTTTGATGAATGATGCTGTGGTATGTTTGCAAGATTTTAATACTTACTATTATAGCAAAAGTTGTCCATACATGCCATGAAAGTGGTCATCATAGTTTTCATTTTCTGACCATCGGATACACATGACAAAAACAGAGTCAAGACTTGAGAGCATCAGCCAATGGCCTTTCTGTAACGCTAATGTCCATAGCTAAAACTATCGCTCCGGCTGCTGCAGGTATTATGTAAGTATCCATGATCCAGCCCTATACACACTGTATTGCAACCACGAAGGAACATATTGCACCTACGATAAAATAATTTCCTATGGCAAACACCTGTCGTCTTATTCCTGAAAAACACCTGCTGTCTTGGTTCCCAAATAGTTTGTTTTAATCAGTTCATTGCAAACCTTTGTTTTTTACACGTCGCATTTTTCGGGGGAAAGTATAACCTTATCATGTTAATTGAATTTTTCTTGTAGATTTTCGTGGGCTCAGAGGCGCCAAACTGCTTCATTTCTTCCAGGTAATGGATAGTCTAGTTTTCTTCAAGTAACATTTACATGATTCTTTTACTAACAAAAGTACAATTAATTAGTCATCTAATTACCTTCATTGCCTTATGATTTTTTTAGAAGTGTTTGATGACATGAACATTTGAATTGAAGTGTTGTAACAGATAAATGCATGCTTCAGCTTCACACATACCTGTGTAAAGAACAACTAGGAACTGTTTGAGTTGAATGAGTTGGTACATAGAGCAAGAACTGTAATGGTACTTGCTAAGGCCATGTCTTCAGTTTCCATATACGATTGCAGATAAGATAGCTTAGACGTTTATGGCAATAGGATTCAACTTACCAGTCTTATTGAGATTCGTACAAAACTAAAAGAAGGGAAACACAGTGAACAAGAAGATCCGATGCACTTGTTTCACACGCTCACAACTTAAGCTATATATTTTTCTAAGAATATTATGCTAAACATGCGAGGATTAAGCTGTGATTTCAGGATCAGGAATCCATATTTCGTAGCTTTGGCTAGCTCTAATTTCTGATGTTCTCTGGTGGTGTTTCAGGCGATCACTTGGTGTTTTTCATTCTAAACGTGGCTACATTCGTTGGTCTTATGTTCACCTTCGAGCCGCATTTTGCTGTGAACAGAAAGAAGCATTGATGCAGTTACATTGTGTTACGACCTGTTAGACATTGCCCCTAGAGGCAATCATATAGCCTTTGTATCTGTTGTTAATTGAATAATGTTCCTTACATAATATTATGGGTTGATTAGCAAGGTAACCTGTTTAAAAGGTTTACTTGCCTTCCCTATATGTGCATTGTTTAGCCACTCGGTACAAGCGTGAGCAGCGCGTAGCAAGCACCCGGCTTTTGTAGTTCAAACTTGTGAGAGGGTGGAGCTGGAGTTGTTGATGGAATCCCTTTTGGAAGTGCTGCCACTTTTTACAAATCCGTTGATCCAGCTTCGCAGGTTGTCGCCAGCTTCTCGACTGGAGCAGTAGACGTTCGGTACTGCTACTTCTGTTCAGATGGGCTGGCAGCCTCGTCATTGTTGCGCCGGCCTGCTTGTTTGCAGGAGGACAGAGCTATTCGATGCTTAAAGCGTCCATTACCGGTGCGACGCCCACGTGCGGGTGTAGAGTAAGCTGGCCAAACAAGGTGAACTTCATTTTTTCTACTGTTTTCTTCCTTTTTTTGTGTTTATCTTTTTCTGTTACTTTATAAAATATTTTATTTTTACTACTTTCATGTAATGAGTGTAGAAAAATTAGACGTGTCAATGCACATTTTGAATCTGTGAATGTTTTTTTAACCTGTTAATAATTATTTTGAACAATGTTAACAATTTTAAACCCGTGAATAATATTTGAACTTGGATGATTTGGATACTTGAACTCATGGCTTGAATATTGTCTCGATTACACCGACTGCGCCAGTGGTGCAACGGGCCATCTAGTATGTATAACAACTTGTTGGATAGCCACCATTGTGCCGTAGTTGGAGATATATTTGTTCGGATGAACGGGAAACTAAGCCTGAAAAACTTCACTGGTTTAGAACAAAAAGGATGGAGAAGATATTCATGAGGCGATGGCCTTGGCTATACATACTGTACAACCTAAAACATCCTACAAGAAAATCTTGCTGTCTACAGGGACCCATCTCCCTCTCATAGTTTTTGGCAGAGCTCCTGTCCTTTTGGAGGACAAAGAAGATAACCAACCGTTTAGGCGTTTACAATTCAAAAAAATACTCAGAAAAACCTAGTTCTGCTTACGTTCCTATTAGCTCCTGATCCATGCCGAAAACCACAGAACCTGGATCATATCAAGACAAAAAGGAGCACTAGGTGTTAGTTTTCCTCATTTCGAAGTCAGGGTTAATGGTAGTACCGGAACTGTAAAATTTGCATACCTAGCGTTGGCAGTAGGATGGCAAGAGTTGCAACGCCGACCACTTTGAGGGGTATTCCGGTGAGCACCATATCCTTGATGGTGATGTAGCCGGTGCTGAAGCCAACGACGTTGGGTGCCGCGGCGGTGGGCAGTAGGTACGACAGCTGCGCGCCGACTGTGCCAGGGACCATGAGCAGCAGCGGGTGCACGCCGATGGTATTGCCCAGCTGCGCGAGCAGCGGCAGCACCAGCGTGGTGGCGGCGTCGTCGGAGGTGAACTCCGTAATGGCGGCGCTGAAGGCGCAGGCCACGGGCGCGATAAGCAGCGGCGGCGCGCCCCTGAGGAAGCCGAGCCCCTCCGAGAGGATGCCCGTCAGGCCGCTCGCCTTGAAGCCTTCGGCGATGGCGAAGCCTGCACCGAGTAGAAGGATGATGTTCCAGTGCAGCTTCCGGCACCTTCCCAGTCCATGAGCTTCTCGCCGTCGCCCTTGCCGGTCGGGATTATGAAGAGCAGAGTCGTCATCATGATCTGCGTTGTCAACTTGTCATACACATATATATCCAGTGAGCTCATGCGACGAGATTTCTTTGCTGTTGTCAGGAAGTGCTCTTACGGTGACTGTTCCATCCCCAACTTTGCCGTCGAAGAGGACTCCCCACCCAGGGATGTCGTTCGTCAGGCTCCTCGTCATCCATAGCACAATCAGGCCCTGCAAAAGGATTATTTTTGTTAAAGAAGCCAAACACAGTACGTGTATCTCGGATTAGAACTAGAGGTACAAAACGGCTAACACTTGTACTGGCTAGGAAACATACCCCAAAAACGGCTAGAACCATTTTCTCTGCAAAAGCCATCGGACCTGCGACAAATAAGAAGGGCCATCAGACATAACAAAACTGATAAGGTGTCGTCATGCTTGCTTTAACGAAGATTCAGAATGCCAAAGAGTTGACCACTGACCAGAAAATATATAAAACAAAAGTAAAAATCAACGAACGAATAGCTAGATGTTGTCCTCAAGAGAAAGCAAGACCGTACGCGTGACCAAGAAAAGAAAGAGAAGCTACCAAGCAAGCTGAGCTCCCTCTTGAGGTGCGTCCTGTCGAGGTACGCCGAGAGCGCTCTCCCTGTATTTTTGGAGCAGTACATGAGGCAGAGGGTGACCCAGAGCGCGACGAAGAGGACGAGCGCCACGGGGAAGCCGAAGGACATCCATGAGCTGAAGGTGATGGGTCGTTGCTCCGGGAAGTAGGTGGACCACATCCCCACCAGTATGATGTTGGCGCCCGTGCCGGTGAGCGTCGACATCCCGCCGATGGTGGCCGAGTACATGACGCCCAGCACCACCGTCTTGGAGAACCTCCGCCGGAGCTCATGGGCGTCCTCGCCCCACTGTGCTCCGCGCGGCGGGAAGCGCTGCAGGATCCCTGTCGCCACCGGCATCATCATGACGGTGCACGGCGTGTTGTGGATCCACATGCTGATGAACATGGTGGTGCCGCAGATGCCCAGCAGTAGCAGCGGAGGGCTTACCGGGTCCCCGCAGAAGAGCGACGTGATCTGCAATGCATGCGCGTTATTTTCAGTTAATTAAATTTCTCGAAAATGTGTCTGCAACGGTTCCAGTGAGTCGTTTGATGATGGAGCGTAGTGCGTGCGTACGTTGAGAGCTAGACGGCGGTGGATGTTGTAGTGCTCGATGGCGAGGGCGAGGATGAAGCTGCCGAGTACGAGGGAGATGACGTCGTCCATGTATGCCTTGGCGACGGCGTCGGCGGAGGAGATGCCGAAGGCCGGGAAGAGGAAGAGAGGGGCCATGGACGCGACGCCGAGCGGCACGGCGTCGGTGAGCCACCAGATGAAGACCCATGCCAGCACGCCGAGCATGTTGCGCTCCGCGGTGCGCCCGTCCCCGAAGTCCACGAACGCGCACACCAGCGCCGACGCCACAGGCCCCGCCACGATCGCGAGGTACTTGTTGGCAAGCAGCCTCGACGTCAGGGCCGCCGAGAACGCGCGCCGTCCGTCCGTCGACGTGCTGCCGTCGTCATGCAGAGGCAGCAACGGCGTCGTCACGCTCAGATCCTCCAACGAGCTCTCCCAGTTTTGGCTGCACCGCGGATCCATCTGGCGATCGATCCAAGAAATGAACTTTTAGTTTCGCGCGGGTTCTCGATAGGTTTTTGCTTCTTTCTTGTAGCTATGTTCAAAAGGTTTGAGCATTCTTATAGGCGCGCGGGAACACAACTCTCTTCTGTCGCAGAAATGAAAATATCTGATTTATTACACGTATACTAAGTTAGGAGTCCAAGTGGGATGTTGCTGCCGTGACGCGTCATATAAGGTGCCACGTCAGATGCAAATTTGGAGTGTCTGTTCTCAACTTCTCATAGGTGCCTGGTGATATAACTCTGAATTTCAAGGAACTGAAGATGCTCGTAGTAAAAAATGGGCAGACAATTGCAAAAGTTAAGAGCTGCTATAGCAGCAACCAGCAAGCGACTGGTCCAAGTGGAATGTTTCTGCTGTGATGACTCGTCAAATAAGGCGCCACGTCAGATACAATATCCAAGTGACGCCTTTCCCCCGTCGCGTCTATCCAAACTCCCAAGTTCCAGACAGACAACAAGTTGACTACTGTAGGGAAAAAAATCGGATACTGTCGGGTAGTAATGATTAGCACCAAGGGCAAGGTCGATTTGGCGTCCAGATAAGCACGAGCACGTAAAGAGCCGGATAAGAACCCAGCCACGGTGGCGTCCACCAGCCCTTGAGGGCATCAAGCGCTAACGGCGGTTGGTGCATGCGGCAACCTGCCGGCGCCCTGCCCCGTCGGCGGCGAGCCGACACAAGACTGAGAGGTCTTGTCCGAACAAGTCAACTTCCTCGATGTTTAATAACCTTCTGCTCTGTTCGGAAGTACTCGTTGGACACCATTTTAGGCGTATCAACTTACAGAACCCTAAATTCAAAAAACAAAAACAAAAACTTACAGAACCCTGAAACTCATTTAAAAACCTCCATGAGGTCAGGTCCGCCGGTCCTGGAGGGGCGGGGACTCTGCCGGGCGGAAGAAGATAAAGCCCGACACCGGCGGACGAAGATGACCGGGCTGCAAAGTGAGGAAGCGCCTCCCTGAGATGTAACCCGCACGTATCAATGTCTAATTAATTTCACCACTGTCGATTATGATTACTTATTAGCATGATCGGTCGGGAGTATCGCATTGAGTCATGTAGTAATCCGTACACGCTAGGTGTTCGGTTGTATCTTGTAGAGACCTACCTACACACATTCGCTGCATACGTACACAAGCGAGAGTACAGTAGCTTCCATGATTGCATCGAGTGGAAGCTGACTGGCCAGCGTGGTTTCGAGGTCCATAACTCACGAGAGCTAGTCGCAGTGGCGAACAGTAATAACATACTAACATGGCAGACAAGTACCGATCCATGGCCCGTCCAGATGCGGCCCAAACATCAGTGGCGGGCGACGTGGCTAACTGGTGGCAAAATGTGTACGTAGTACTTGCAGACTCGCAGTCGCAGCGAGCTTGATCGAGGTGGTTAGCGGGTGGCGGATCGAGGTGGTTAGCGGGTGGTCTCGTGTCCAGTACATAGTGTAGGTGCTCTTTGGTTGCAGGTCGCCGGCGGTCTGGAGGTGGAGGCGCGGCGGCTGGTGTTTGCGGGCGGTGGATCTCCTCTTCGGCGGCGGCGCTCTGCGGAGCGTCGTCTTCAATCCACCGCCACGGGCGCCCTCGCATCTCCGCGGAGGTGCCGTGGGCGTCGTTCCCTTGGTCGGCTCCGAGGACGGCGGAGCCTCCAGGTGCTCAAGACTCGAGATCTTTGGTTGCTTCCGGCGGCGATTCCGAAGATGGCCGCGGTAAGGTGGTTCCGATGGGACAGGGGGCGCTCGCCAAGACCGTTCATCGTCAAAGTTTCCGCCGCGGCGCGGCGTACGTTCAAGGCGGCGTCTCTCATAGGGCAAAAGTCTCCCTGACTGTGGCAAGGTGACGGCTGGTGGTCTTCGTCCTCGACGCCGGCGAGGTTGCCGATCTCGTTTCTTGGTTTGTTTCCTCTTCGTATTGCTCCTCTGTATTTGTACTGGGTGCTATGTATTTGGTTCTATGTTCAATATATCGTGGTGGAAAAATGCAAAAAAAGCGGGTGGCGATGTAAGTACTCCACGCGCGGGCTAACTCAGTAACCAAAGCTACTAGACCGGCGGACGGACGTGTCGTCGTGAACGGAGCGTTCCGGCTTCCACCCAAGGAAAGCAAGAGTGCAAGGAACTAAATATTCTCGTTTCTCGGAGCCACAAAAAATTGCCGCATGCGGCGAGGTGCGGGCCGTCAAAGATTTTTCATTGCGTCATTGGCTTATTGAGGATGTGGTGAATGAGGTCAATTGCCAACACGAACAGAATGGACAAACCAGGCCATGGGGATGCTTGATAGGATCACGACCCACTCCATTGAGAATAAATCTCCCAAGTGGAAGTGGATAGAATTTGCTACCAAGATCTGACCGAATTTACAAAAATAACTCAAATTTGAACACATGGAAATTCATGTATGGGGCAAGACAGGTGCCATCACCATCATAATGAATTTACATGATTGAGGCTTATCATGCACAAGTCCAAATTTTCTATGGCGTCATCCTTCTTAGGAATCAAAGCAATGTTTGTGGAGTTGATCCAATGGAAGCTTGCAACGTGAAAGTTCGACTAATTGTGAATCGCATGCATGAGCTCAAACAATATCCCAAAAATGACTTGTCCAAGCCCCTCGGCCCAGGTGCCTTGTTAGTACAAGATCCAAAGATAACGGCAATGAATCAACACAAGTCACTGATGCCGCTCTAACGGAATCAAAGCTTTCTAGCATGTCTTGGTTATGTAAGAGATAAACTACTCTACCACAAGTCATAGACACAAGGTCAGCATTATAAGAATCACGATAGTCTAAGAAGGACAATAAGATCCCACTTCAGCATAACCAGAGTTAAAAATAGTGCTGCGAGATTAACAATGAACTGCCATACAACATGCACAAGATAGTGCGACAGATAATAAAGTACACCGAGCAAATTTTTAGAACCCGAATGTACCTGCTTGGAACAACACTAGTAGCAGACTAAAAGACAACCGTGTCGAGCATGGTCCCTAGGGTCTGAACTATGTTAGACGACATCAAATTTGAGACATGTTCTTCTAGATGTTTCTTTGCATCTTGCCGTCCCACATTAGCTATCGCTAATTTCTCAGGGGATAGCTCATCCTCCTCTTGCACCGCCTTGTTGTACTTGATGGCTAGGCTCAGCATTTCCTGGATGTAAGAACACCCAAAAAAACTAAGAAACAGTGTCGACTTCCATTTTGCATTATCAACAAAAAGGAACTTCAAATGAAAGTAGAATGCTACGAACCTGAACAGTCTGCTCATTGGTCTCTGAATGTGTGTCGAATTTCTTTAAAATTAATCCATCAGTCCATTTCTTTTTGTGAAGGTTCAGCAACATTTTTTCCTCCAGCTCATTTTTGCGGTAATTTATTGCAATGGAGTAGTAGTGTCTGTTCAGTCCATGAATAAGAGCCTGGCAATAAAAAGGCGGTATAATCATTCATAAGAATGAACAGTATACAATATTTTAATCTATCATGTAAGTTAGTATTTTACCTGAATAGATGGCTTATTCAGGTGCCCAACATTGGATGTTGTCTGTCGTGGCTCCTGCCCAAGCATCATGGTCTGAGGATTAATGAGACGAAATGCATCAATGACCACCTTTCCCTTCACACTCTGAATGGGGTCTATCACGACGGCAACCGCCCTTGGGTTTAAAGCTTCAAAACTCTGCAGGTTCAGTTTTCAGGATGATAAGACATACAGATTTTATTACATGTCTGTTTGTCTCAGGACAACAGACTCTTTTTACAAGACTATAGAAGATTGCCAGGGTATGCATGCACCTGTTGAGTATTGATATCAACACCTGATAGCCAGCAACCAAAACCAGGATGGGAGTGATACCACCCTACAACCATTTCCGGCCTGTAAAAGTAAATCGAATTGTTAACTGATATATTTGCCAAAGAAAAACATTCAAAGGATAAAGCTATGGCCAACATTTTATTCAAAACAAATCTAGAACTTTCGTATAGTGAACTTAGAGATACATGACTTTTTTACGGAAACTTCTTGCAATGCATAACTTTCTTCTCATCCACGTCCAGCTCCTCAAAGCTAAACATTACACTCAAATAGTAAATAAGTACCTGACTATCTAAAGCAGGTTATAATGATTTTTATCATTGTCCATTTATTAAAATAGGAAGAAACTGGAACAAAAATAGTGCACAGGATATTCGCTGCACAGCAGAGCTTAAATATCCTTGTATCCACATGTAACATGAAATATCATGTTTCATACAAGTAAACTGCAGCAATAACAATATCTTTATCATAAAAGATGAAACAATTGCAAGCTCAACATGGCAGAGAACAGTAGCGTATTCCAAAACTATCAAATGAGTTAAGCAACAAAATTAAAATAAAGTAGCTTTTTAGTTATGTAATATCCCCAACTTGTCCATTTGGTAGGCTAGATGTGACGACAATCAAACTATCTGTGGCTCTCCATCGTCATCGATGCAATGGTGCACAACCAAGGGTGGAGCTTCTTTAGATGAAGAGCCTGTTATGAACCCTCCAGCTCGACGAAAATTCTTTCAGAAACCCTTATTTACAGTTAGATGGTAATGCAATGCAGAAATATTCATTTCTTACGGTGATTTGAGTATATCTTATTCTTATCAGATTGGTTCACTCAGTATTCGCTTCAAGCTCCGCTTCTGTTCTTTTATGCTATGATTTATGAACGAATTAAAATCCCTTGATGGTAGGGCTGTGAGAAGTATATCAGGTACCACACAAATTGGTGCGGCGAATGCACAGCATTTAACATACTACAGAGTACAAACAAGGAGTCAAATGAACAATCCTCCACTAGATCACTGCCTATGGGTCCTTGAAACTTCCAACTAGACATTGAGAACTCAGTGATAAACTGTGTTCCTAGCAAAACTGCATATCCTTCTAAATAAGTAGTTCCATATGCTTCGTTGAAAGCACTGACAAATGGAAGTGCGAGATCAAGCACGGGGTAAGCAAATAAAATACTGGCAATCCAAATAAGCTTATGCGAGCTACAAGAACTAAAATGTAATTAAGAATATACTACAAGCAATGATCTGCAATCACTTATTTCCCACATAAAGCAACACGGAAACAGGTTGATATGTTTCACATCTAGTGTGCCAATAGTTCCAATCATCGGAAAATTAACAGCTAACACCAGCCGTAAATCGACCACACAAATGTAAACAAAAAGTATCGGCACAGTTGCGTAGTTCAATTTGCACAAGAAGTTTATGAGGTCAACTTTATCAACTAGAGTAGTTATGACAAAATTAAGGGCACCTAAACTGAAGGGGGATATGGAAAAAACGGGAGGAGCAACAGATCTACGATCCGGATCGGCGGCCATACCTGCCGGTCTGCTTGAGCATGTCGAGCATGTTGGTCTGGAAGACGTGGTCGACGGCCTCGACGCTGACCCCCGTCCCGCTCTGCGGCATGGCGAAGACGTCGACCACCCGGACGGTGTAGTCGTCGACGAACTCGCCGAGCATGAGGCCCATGACCTCCATCGGCACGCCGGCCCTCCCTACAACCACCCCGCAGTTAAATCCTAGATCCGGCGAGAAGGAATGAAGGAGTAATCGGGGCTAGGGTTTGGGACTGACCGTGCTTGAGCATCTTGAGGAGCGCGAGGGAGGAGATGTAGACCTGCTCGGAGGAGTCGAGGAGGGGCGAGTCCGACGGCGGCTGCCCCATCCCGCCGGCGCCGAAGATCCGCTGCAGCCGCTCCATGGCTTCTCACTCGCTCGTTCGATTTGGTCCGGGAGAGACGGCTTGGCTTCTCTGCTGCTGCTGCGGTGCTGCCTTCGTCTTCTTCGCTGTTATCCCTGGATTTCTTTCTTCGAGTGCACGAAGCTCGGTCTACCATTTATATGGGCCGGCAGATTTTACATGGGCCGCCATGTCGACCTCAAATACTAGGTATATGGGCCAGATAAGTGCAAAGTCCGTCCATCGCATGGGCCATAAAAACGGTTTTCTGTTAAGACCACTACAATAAAACTCTCCTCTCTTTTTTTTTTGCGAATAATAAAACTCTCCTCTCAGAAAACAAAACTCTGTCAAGCTTGAAGAACCCCTGTCCTTGTTGTACAAGACCTTTTAGACGATGTTGGTGTGATCTAATAGTAACCCTGACTGTCGCAAAACGCTTTACCATCCTTGAACTTTCCCTGCAAGAAGTCAACTTGAACTTTGCAATCTTCAATGCATGGAAGCAACTTCGAGCGGGCAAAGCAAAAGGAAGAAAAAATCCTAACAACTCATTTGATATCCTTCATTTCATTTCGTTTGGTCGTAATGAAATGAAGCACATTACTGATAGCAATTCATTTCGCTAAATTGACATTCACAAATCTAGGTCATATTTGGCTGCCACAGATTGATTAATGAAATGAAATGGTTTCGAAAACTTTCTTTGACTGCCATCTTGATGTGTGCACATAAACCATAAGCGCGCACACAACGACACCAAGGTATTAAGATAATATAGGGCAAGTCACTACTAACTTTTCTTCATTTATTTTGCCAGATAAAAAGCAAGCTTCTCAGAGTCCGTCTCGGACGAGATTGACCAGAAAAAAGCTTACCATTTTCCCATGGTTACTATCACTATTACGGTTCAAAGATGTTTTGAGGACATCTCGACGTCGACACTCGCCGGAGATGGCACAACTTCGGGCAAACAGACAGTAAACCCGTAATCACGGTGGCAAGATATGTGAACCGAGAGATGGAGGAATGGGGTGCCGAGACGAGTGGGCAAGTCCACGGGAATGATGGGATGTTGAAGGGGATTTTAATGTATAATATAGCATGTCCATTGTGCGTAATTGTGGATTGAATTCCCGCGCAGATTCTCGAGGCACACATACACCATGGTCTCGTAATTTCAAAACAAATTCCAATATATTCCAGCTCCAAATTATGGGAGTCCAACTACCTCTACCTGATTTTGTTTTCGGCGATCGACATTGCATTATCGCGAAAGTCGGCCACGTTAATCACGAACTACTAATAAAACGCAACCATCCCATGGTGGTATGTCTTTACCTTTACACCATGGCAGCTGCGCTTCTTTAGGTTATCCATCTCCTCTCCTCTCCTCTCCAAGCAAAGCAAAGGTTGTGCGGCACTACACCTTCCGACACTGAACTTTTGGATTAGCTGGGACCGCTATCTGAGTGGATATGCTCCGAATGATTCATCGATCCCTCCCAGCTTTTCCGCCATCTCCCATTTCGCCTCGGAAACCAAACCTGTCTAGTCCTACCGTCTCTGATGGCTCGAATGCGAGAAGAGCCTTCTCCACTAGCGACGAAATCGCGCAGGTGCAGCCGTGTGCAGGGTTTTGGCCACATGAAAATCGGGCGAGTGCATCGTCGTCTTGCCGTGAGACCACGATGATGACATGTACAGTACATAGTCATGTAGTATTAGTACTAGTGCAGTACTACAGTAGAACGTTCCAACATGAAGCCGTATGTGGGTTATGGAGATCAAAAGGAATTCGGGCAGCTCAACCAAGCGGTGGACGGGCACGAGAGGCCTCCAGCAGAACCGTTTCTTCTTCTTCTTCTTCAGCATGGAGACAAAACTGGACCTGACGACGTCGTCGTCCGCGCGATCGGTGCGTCTGGACATAGCGATCTGCCAGCTAGGCCTATTTGGAGCGCTGGGACGCCGCGACACGACGCTGCTTGCGGCCGCGGCGAGAGCGAAGACGACTGGGTTGGTGTCGTGCTCCTCGAACGGCGCCGCCGAGCACATCCTTCTTGGAGATCTCATTTGAGCTTATCTTCAAATTTAACTGACTTGCTATTCACCAAATGTGATGTATCTAGACATGTTACATATATAGATACATCTACATGTGGTGAAAAGCAAATCAATTAAATTAGAACGGAGAGAGTATATGTTACCTCTTTGTATCTTTACCAAAGACATATGTAAAAGGGGGTCGATAGCCAGATCTTGTAATTTTGAATATATCAAGGTAGGGAAACTCCCGTCTTCCCTTGGGACTTTTTTGTCTAGTTACGGCGGAGTTTGCGTTCGATGTCATGGTTTGTAGTTGCTCAAATATCAAACCCCTTGGAAAAGTTTGCGGTCTCAATGTCGCCGACACTCTTTTTCATGTGTGTCACGCCGACTAGGCATGTGAAGTTGCAACATTCTACAAAGTATAGGCATTGCGATTCCTTCGATGGCGTCAATGATGCATTGATTTATGCAATGTATGTGGCTTTTTTTTTGCAGCGGGGTCGCCTACATTTTTTTTTGAGGACAAAGTGGTCGATGCCACCGCTCGAATAGATAGAAAGAATTGACCCAGTTTATAAGGAAAACCGGGTCCAAAAACCATACAAACTATACAAAAGAACCACACAGACGAAGCGACCCACCGTCCACACGGCACAAGTCGACAAACGCCATAACACACACCACCCGCTCCGGAGCCGCCGCCCCGGCGTAGCAACCAGATCGACCTTCGCATTGCCCGAAAGTGATCCAGTCATGGTCGACGAACCCTCTGCCCACGCAGTCTTCATCCAGGTTGCCACCAAAACCACCTGTTCCGGGGCCGCCGCCCCGGTGTAGCAACCAGATCGACCTTCGCATTGCCCAAATACGATCCAGTCGGGTCGACGAACCCTCTGCCCACGCAGTCTTCATTCAGGTCGCCACCCAGACCCACGCTAAACAACGGCTCTACCTCATATAACTGTCGTAGTGTGGGAGACCGAGGCCGCCGCCTCGACGTCCACCACCGTCCGGAGCCGCCGCCCCGGCGTCCACCACCCCGACCGCAACTCCATCCTGCTTGGCCTTCGCGAAACCGTTGCACCGTGAGGGCCAACAATTCCAAGGCGGCGCCTTCAAGAAGGAAGCGACGCTTGCGCCGCCGCCGCCCGCTCCCACGAAGGTTAGGCTTTCACCCGGAATTGTTGACCACTCCCGTCGGATCGGTCGCCTACATTTGCTACACAACTTTATTGCCGTCTTCCTTCTCTTTTTTCTTGATGTAGCATCTATATGTAACCTCTCAATATAACTTGGCCAAAGACAGTTGTAAAAGGAGGTCAATAGCCTGATCTTGAAACAAGTATGAATATATCAAGGTAGGGAAACTCCAGTCTTTCGTGGTGACTTTTTATCATTAAAACTAACAGTATTGAAATAGGGGCCCCGCCTAGCGACTTTGCAAGCATTAAAGGCTAGGCACCTCCTTACCTCAAACAACTAGCGAAGTCGAGATGTTGATGGGAAAGGGGTGAGTCTCAAGGCCAAATAGAACTTCCCCGATGGAGGAACTAAACCTCTCCAACAATGTTCCCGGCGACGACGGTGATGCCTGGACCTTGAGGTTTGGCTCATGCGGTGGAGAAGATGGAGGACCAGATCCTGTTTTCTCTTATGTTTCTAAGGTCCAAGGACTGTGTCGTTATTTTCTTTTTTCTTTTGGGGGTCCTCGGTGTAAGTTTCTACCCCGCCGCTTAATTAGTAGTTTCCAAACCCTGCGCGGGGCCTTTCCGTGTTTTTTTTTCAACAGAAGGACATTACTTCTTTCTTGTTTTTCGCTGGCCAAACAACCTTGTTACAGGTGCTAATGTGTAATAACTCCAATGGAGAAAAACTAGTGTATGAGAAAGGAGATATATCTCAAACCTTAATATGTTCCCATCCAATAGTAATTAGTAATTCTTGACGATATCTCGCTCGAACAACCTATTCTTATCGAATACCTTGATTCAAGGAGAAAAAATTCGTACCCGTCACGAAAACGAAGGGCTCACGAGTCACGAGTCAAGCACTCGGGCGTCCAGGTACCCCAGCCCGTCCAGGTACGTACGTGGCCGAGGGCGAGGTGCCACGCGGCCACGGCAGGTCACACGAGGAGCTAAAATAGGGATCCCGGTCGGTCTCGCCAGAGCCAGCCACCCACACCACAGCCGAGAAGAAGCGGCGGCCATAAAACCGCGGCCTCTCTCTCTCGGCTTCGATTCCCACCCTCCTCTCTCCCCAACTCCAACTCTTCCTCGCGCTTCTTCGAGAAGAAGAGGAACCCTGGTACGGACTCCGTCCTTCCCCCACCCTCGCGATACTCTCGTCTTTCTCCTGCGCCTCGTGCATTGCGGGGTTCCGGCTCTTGGCGGCGCGTCCGTCGGCGTTGGTGGGCTTTTCCTCCCGATTTAACCTGTCGGCTTTCGATTCTTTTGAAGTCTGTTTTGATTTCTCTCGAGGGGTTATTGTTCTAGGCGGGCGGTGGTGACGGGTTGCCGTTAGGCTGCTAGAGAGGCGGGATTCAAATTTGAGTCGCGAGCTGTAACGATGTCTCGATTGGGTTGGGCTTTTGCCCGTCCTTCGTCGATGAGGGTTGATCTCTCGAGGGTTCCGTCTGAATGCGATTGTTGGAATCGGTGCCGGTAGATCCGCATCGTGTTTTACTAGACACAGCTATGGTAGAAAGGAAGGGGATAGATAAACTGAGAGATGGAAAACCAAAGAACGGAGATACCAGGTCCAGGAGTTCAATTGTGTTCGTGTCATCTGGCTGCTTTTAGTAGGTGCTTCATGTGGGCATTGTGAGAAGAGAATGTTGTCGGCCACTTGCATATTAATTTATTAAGCCAAAGTCCTTATCGATTTCAAATTCTGTACAATTTTATAACAACTCGATTCAGTTTTGTCAGTAATGTTGCGTGCTTTCACAAAACATTCTGCATCTCCAGACATCCTGTTCGCTTTCCTTTGAGTATTCGTTTTCATACAGTTCTTCACCTTTTTCTTTGTTTAGCTGGTATATTCTTTGTTGATCCTGTTCCTTTATCCAAAACTCTCCCCGCCGCCTGCACCCCCATGTTCTGAGATTTTCATTTTCCATCGTTTTTTCAAAAATAGGGGGGAAAATCTTCACATGTGTCAATATTGGCAACACAGCCTTTTTACACTATTCATGTTCTGTGTAATTTGATCACCAGGCGTGGAGCACGCAGACACACATACACAAATGGGTATCTTCAGTGGAACGCCGCCTCCGAGCTGCCCCTCAGCTCGGCACTGTGCGCAGTGGGCTCAAACCTACCTGAAGTACTGCTTGTGCAGCAGCAAGGATGGTGTTGCACTGGGTCTTGGACTGGCTAGTGTCCTCAGCTGGGGTGTGGCCGAGGTGCCGCAGATCATGACAAATTACAAGCAGAAGTCAACAGAAGGGCTTTCCATTGCGTTTCTAATGACTTGGGTAGTTGGGTATGTTCTCATATTTCCCATGTCCCTCTCAAATTGATGTATATCTGCCCTATGCTCTATCTAACGCTCTATGTTTTTTCTGTAATCATGTAGGGATTTGTTTAACCTTGTCGGCTGCTTCCTGGAACCTGCTACTGTAAGATTCATTAATTATTCCACTCTTTCAGATCATAATTGCACGCAACATTTTTCTGAGGCACATGCACCAGTTACTCAATTATGCATCATGATTTTTGAGTCGGCGACTAGTCGCCGATTAGTCGCCGACTAATCGCCGAGTCGTTGCCCCAAAAACAGGTCGACTCGCGACTAATCGGCGACTTTAGGCGATTAGTCGGCGACTTTAGGCGATTAGTCACCAAGTTGTGAGGTTTGGTGGTGACTCATAAGTCGCGACTCAAAAACCTTGTTATGCATGTTCATATCCCAGAAAACTAGTAGTTTTCTTTCTGATTTAGTGAATTATTGGACTGTGGTTTTATCTGCACAATATGAGGACGTGTTATCCATGGCCTGGAAAAGCAACTTAATCATATCTGCCAACCTGCACTCTTCTGTGAACCAGCAAGAGCTAGTATAATCATGTTGGATGCACAACAAAATTATCTGCAGGCGGAGAATACTTGAGCATGGACATAGTATTTTAAAATGGGAGAGTTTCAGATATATCTACATAATTTATGTAATGATTTAAAATGGGAGAGTTTCAGATATATCTACATAGTTTATGTAATGATTTACTTATTAAATCTGATTATGCTTACCAATATATTACTCTTGCATTTTGTATACAATTTAATGGTTAATTGTGATATAGGAGGTACATGGGGCACTAAATAAGCACCTTTTATTCTAAAAATACTTTGAACCTAATTTTTCCGTTCTGTTTAAAATGCAGCTGCCGACACAGTTTTACATGGCATTGGTAAGAACATTAATTTTTGGACTTCTCTTGTTTCAATGCTGTTCTGCAGTTTCTGTCATCTGAAAACTTGCCTTTTTGCAATGCAGCTATATACCATCACAACTGTGATTCTCACTGGACAGTCAATATACTATAGCCACATCTACCGTCTTAAAGTTAAGAAAACCGGGGCAACTGGCAAGGTGATTGCTTGAAAACATTGGTGACTTTCATCATATTTTGCATGAACTTTTTAGGTGAATATAGCTATGTGAACACTTGTCAGAAACACTGTATACGAAAATACTTGTTCCAGATTCATAAACTTATGAAGTATATTGCTCTCTTCTTTGCATATAAACGAGTGTCCTTCATACAATGTGAACACTTGTATGCAAACACTATATACAAATAATACTTCTTGTTCCAGATTCACGAACTTATGAAGTATATTCCTCTCTTCTTTGCTAAGTAGTTTAATGTTCTTATACAATGTGAACGGTGTTATGATACTATCGGTGATAAGTCATGATGTGACCACAAGCTACATTCACAAAGGATCTTCCTAAACTATTCTCTCACTTCTGTGGGACAATAATTTACGTTTTCAGTCTCAGAAGCATCAGCGTGGCGAGGCTTCATTGCGTGAAAGCTTTTGGGGCAAAGGGATGAGGCATCCAAAAACAACATCCAGTCAGGTGTGGCTATTCCTGTTCCAAGCTCCCCAATCCAGGTGAACGCAGAACTATTCTGGCAACGTCATGGTGCAATCAGCCCCAGCTCAGACTACTACTATGTGTAATGTTTCATCATATTTCATTCCTTAAAGCCAATTTTATCCTTGGTTTGGATAAAGCATTGATTATTGTTAATTTGCTTTATCTAAATGGATTCTGGTTGTTGCAGTTTACTCTTGTCTGCCGACAGAACACTGTGGCAATCAGATAGAAGTTCATGAGAATCTAACCCCCTGTTGATTTTACAGGTCAGCAAGATCTCTATCGAGGAGCCCAGTACCTATTGCAGGTACATGGTTGGGCAATAATCGTCAGACAACAGGAGCTTCTCTACAAACGAATGACCAGGGTGAATCTGGTGAGTTTGCTCCAGCACAGTCTGCACCAGCTGCTATGACAAAAAATTCCCTCGCAGTGGTACGTTCCTTTAATACTGTTGATAGTATGTATACTGGATTGAGTCTATCCAAAACATTTATTGATTGAATTCAGGTACCATGGATTTCTGTTCTCTTGGGTATGTGTGTCTTGCATATTTTGGTTGGATCCGCACACAGGGATGCCCCAATGAAATTGTCATACCTGTCGGAAGAAAGCTTTTAGTTTTGGCGGTAAGCTGTAGTTGCTCTCTGAGTCTCAGATCTTGCCAGAGTATCTGGTTTACTGGGCAATTTGAACTATGTTTTCTTTTGGATAGTGATCTGATTAGTATCTTCTTGTGCTATAGGATGATCATGCAGACATTGGAAGTGGAATTGGAACTTTCTTGGTTGGGCGATGGCAGTAATCTATATGGGCGGGCGACTACCCCAGATTTACTTAAATGTAAGACTGAACAATTGTTTTATTCTTTTTTCTCTTTTGGTTACTGGAAATATTTTTCCGATTAGTTTTAGTGCTAAGTATGGTACAAATATCATTTAACATAATGTGTTATGATTTTTAGATAAGCCAGAAAAGGTACTTGTAAGTTGACTGGCAGAAAAAGAAAACATCCATACCATACCCACTACTGTTCCTAGTTCCTACTCTACTTTTAGTTACTGGACTGCTGTTCCTACCCTACTTGTTTATGCTGCAAATGCTTGTCTGTTGAGGCTGAATAACATAATTATGGTTAACCTTGAGAAATTCGTTACATCAGTATAGTGCAATACATCATGTTTTTGGTACATTCTAACATCTCTCTACTACTATGCAGATGCAAAGAGGCCATGCCGAGGCAAGTTTATCTCCCATCTTCATCAATAATTATTCTCAAGTCTTATTTTGTTGCTGGAGACATTTTCAAAGTTTTTTCAAATTCTGCACTATTGAGAAAATAGATGAATGTACAATTAGGCCCTAAGAGGAATTAGTAGCCCACAACACCTCACACGTCAATCTGTCATAAAAGCGTTTGCATACAAAATACACATGGATACAGTTCGGAGGAAAACCCGTAGTTCTTGAGTCCGTAGTTGTTAATTCCATATGTTGCTTAGGATAAAAGTTGTATTAGTATCTCTGTGTTTAAGCTTAGGCCTTCTCATGTTAATATTTATGGTCTTTCCACTGCACAGCGTTGCTGCACCTTGTTTGGGCTAAAGACCCCATATCCAATTTTTCTGACTGGAGAGTGACTTTTGCCAAATTTTCACTTAAACAGAAGCATTTTAAAGCACCCTGTTTTTTTTATAGGGGCATGCTATTTCAAAATTTCACTTCACAAAGCATTTTGTATGTAAGAAGCCAATGTATGTAGGTTGTGTTCACATGTTTGTTGAATTGTATTGACTTCATGGATCATTGTTGTTTTGGATCATTACCTTATGCTGCCTAACTTATTTGACCTGTAACTCTATTCAGGGGCTCAATCCGCTTATGTTTACCTTTGCTTTAGTGGGAAATACGACATATGTAGGGAGGTAACCACTAACCGAACTTTATCTGTTTAATAGTATTGAAGTTACTTTAGATGCATTTGTCATAATATATTTTTTACTAAAAAATTGGTGTTCGCTCTTTTAAGTTTCTTAGTATAGCTATGTAGCCTGAAAAGTTTGGAAGGTGCCTTTTGAGCACGGGCTCCATAGTGCCCTTTTTATGTTTTTAAATCGACATTTGAAAGTTTCAAAAATATCAGCAAAATTCATAGATATTGAGAATGACGTATTCTATGGTTTTGTAAAATTTCAAGCTGAAATAGTTTGTATTCCGGCCTACACAAAAATGACAAATCCTGACAATTCTAAAAAAATCGAATTTTGCACTGTTCACATCTCAGATCCAAAAATACAAAATATTTCTCATTGATTTTTTTGCACACTGGTAGAAATAGTTATTGTCTACATATAGAATATTTTTCACATTTTTTCAAAACTTAAAGTGTCGTTTTTTATTTTTCAAAAAAACGAGCTCCATGAAGCTCGTCCTCTGAATCACCGCACTCCTCAAAAGTTAGACTTTCTCGGATTGCAATACAAACTTGTGCTGGCATGTTCAATGCCAAGCAAGGGCATCCGATATCACTTCCTTCTAAGATTCCATAACCAAGATACTGAGGATATCATTTTATATTCATTTTAAATCTGAAACCAGCTTTTGGCTGCTTTTTATGGTTCTCATATCCCTTCTTTTCCAATGCAGTATACTTGTGAATAGTTTGGACTGGGCGAAGCTTAGACCAAATCTCCCATGGCTTGTGGATGCTGGAGGATGTGTTCTGCTTGATTCTTTCGTATCCTTGAGGATCATTGGATCCTACTTCTAATCATATTCTTCTTTACATATAAAATTTATTTTAATAGTGTCTGGGGAGACGTTTCAACTGATTTTGTTTTGAGATGCTCTGTTTTAGATTCATTTTTTCAGATGCCTTTCTTGCCACCATCTCAAATAAGGTTATTGTATACTTGAGAATGCTGTGTCTTACGATCATATGTTACTTCACCGGAAATAGACCCGTACTGAAGCTGATCGCTGGTACTTGAAGAGTACCATAAAACCATATCGCAGTTCATAGTAGTTTCGGTTCAGTTGTAACATTGGAAGAATCCTTAACCATCTTCTCCAGATTATTCTTCAGTTCCTTTATTTCCATTATCGGAAACAAAGGGAGCACAGGAAACAAAGCGAGTACGATGAAGTTGACAATGTGGATAAAGCGTAGTGGATAGCAACAGTGTTTCAAATTTTCTTCTTCAAGGAAAAAGGTTATTCTTTATGCTCTTATTTTTCGAATGGTTGTCCATCATCTTGCTGTGCTTGTTTTATGTGGTAAGATAAAACAAATCCTGCAAAATGATGACATCCTACAAACTCAGTTCTGGCCACCTTTCCTGGGATTCTTACAAGAAATGGCTTTTTTTGGACATGCTCTGATATCGATTCCCCTTAATTGTACAAATAGGAGATAAAACATTGCCACTGTTTTTGTTTTTCCAGATCTGAAGCTACCTCCTGCGTGGGTTGTGGTCTCCCGTCTGGGAATTGCCCTGCTTGGAAGCCTGTCTTGCGCAAGAGCCACACCTTGCGCAGAACTGCAGACTCGCAGTTCACAAGCTTGGTTGGCGGTGAATGAGCATCATGGCCAGATGAGATGATCAAAGGCTCGTCACTGGTAGAATACCAGTAGGCGTTGCCTTCTCGCGTCACACTATAAATGTATATCATATGGTACTTTGTCTTTGTTTTTTGTGGTATCTCTGTTTTTTGAAGTGAGCGTGCACAACCTGGTCCTCATCGTCAGATGCTATGGTTTGAATATCTATAGATTTGATAGTCTTCTGAGTTGAGATACCAGTAGCACTCGATGGATTTTTGCCAACTCAGGCAATTCCAGTTCATATCCCATGGTGCCAGAGCGCGACAAATATAATCAAATATAATGAATCAAGGATAGTAAAATATGCAAACAGTTCCTCTTACTGCATATCTGTGCATAGATTATGCTATCGTAAGGTTTAAGAATCAGATTGAGGTAAAAAAAACTTTCAGGGGCAGTAATCAAATATAATCGCCACTTCGGTGCATTCCTCTGAATCAAGGATAGTAAAATATGCAAACAGTTCCTCTTACTGCATATCTGTGCATAGATTATGCTATTGTAAGGATTAAGAATCAGATTGAGGTAAAAAAAACTTGCAGGAGCAGCTGAGCAAGGACATGGGCTTTTGTTGTGCACTTTAGTTGAGCCGAAAAGTCAATACTAAGTTTGACCATGGAAACCATCGTCTATCACTTGGCGTCGTGTCACGGGACCCCGACAAAAAATCATTTGAAACATCGATAAGCAAATGTATTGGAATAACATTTTCACGAGCATGCACCATATCGAGTCGTCTAGAGAATGAGGGCATGTACAATGCATGCTAGAGAAGGCGTGTCTTCTATTAGTCATACACATCATTTAGAGAAGTCAAAATTATAAGTGTATAATGTGTGAATATCTCTTATTGCCATCCGTAACAATTAACTATTAATGAGAATTAATTATATTTTAGTAGGAAATCATAGTTCTAAGGGAAGGCAAATGCTACAATGGTGAAACTAGATCATCTCTTAGATAAGGGAAGGCAACGTTCTCTTTTTTTATTTTCTCTCCGCCAACTAGACGATTATCCTACGTGTCAACGCTAAGAGAAGACTGACGTCACCTATTGTACATGCCCCTAGACGACACCTGCTCCAGCGAAAACACCAGTTGATTTGATTATACACAAATAAGGTATACTCTTAATCATTATGGCATCTCCACCAGAACCCCAATAGCTCCCCAAAACCCCTTGGGGTCTAGACCGAAGAACGGTCACATCGGCACCCCCCACTGTTTGGGCTTAGCCAAATTCTGTCCAGCACCCCGTTGCCACCTCTAAACTTGGGCTGCTCGGGGGTGTCGGTCCTCTGATAGGGGCCCCTCGTCATATACACAGAGCTAGCCCACAACGATTGGCGACGTGCAAGAGGTTGTTCCGCGGGTAATGGCGAGCCGAGTGTTTCCCCAAGCAGCGAAGGGACGAGACAACGTTGTGTCTTTCGCATGCATCACATTTCATGACCTGTCGCTGCCATTAAACTCCGACGCAATGCGTGCTCAGCTGGCTCGCTCCCACACGGATTCAGATGTGAGTTTATGCTTTACTTTCGACAATTTGAAATGGTCGAAATGATGTTATTTATAACAAATCTGGAAATGCAAACATTTTGCAGGTTATGTACAGAGGCACGGAGCTACTTACTGAATAAAAATGTGTCCTACCTCCCTTTCGATGTAGCAGTCGGGTCATGTTCCCCTTCTAAAGGAGAAACACGGTGTGCGCCGTTATTTTGTTGTTATCTTGATTGTATTTGTACAGTTGTTATGTTTGCTTCGTCAAATTTGTTCAATGCAAAGTGTTGCGTGAAATTGCTGACAACTTTGAGTGTTACTAGTTGAATTTTGCGTGGCGTCACGCCACGCCCTTAGTTAGATTTTTGTGTATTATTCGTGGATATTGTTGTAAGTATTTTTTTTGGTTATGTAATATATTTTGTGGATAGAAATGGCGACGTTGTTTGTATAATGCGTTTATTTTTGTAGGCAATGTGACCTATAAGAAAGAAGCGAAAGGTTTTTTTTGTAATATTGCCATTAGCTCATTTGCGGGATGTACATATTTACTACTGCAGACGTTGTAGTATATTAACCTAAAGGCTCTTTATGTGTGATTATAGTATGAGTGATGAAACGCAATAAAAACATTAAAGTAGTAAAAAATAGCAGTTAGCTAAACGTTTATTACATTTTGGAATATTTGAAGCTGTAGAATAAATATTAGAACTTGTTGAGTTATAGTGAAGACAAACTGTTTTTAATGTGAAGCAAAGAAAAAGAAAGCAATTAGGAAGATTTAATTTCAATGGTTTTTACAACTTCTATTACAACAAACTGGAATTCAAAAAAGGGAATTATAGTTGTTTCGTAAGTAAAAATGTTGAAAGGGCATGGCGCCCCCATGTGTGGTTTTGGTAATTAATGACAATCCCTATGGACTAATGGTTGCATTGGGTTTTTACTTGTAATGTTTGTCCATAGACCATGCTTGAACTCCATATGTTGGATTCAAGGTTGATGCCATGAGTATATTGATATAATGAAGTATTTGGCACCAAGATCATAGAGTTGAGCATATTGCAAGTATGTCTTGAAGAAAAGAATTATGTGATCAACACACAAAGCTACAAGATGTACCAAGTGGGATCATGTATCTCTTGGTATGGTAAGCAATTGTCCATATAGCTTTATGAATTAACCCATGATATGTGTGTAGCATTTCTATGAGTGGTTAGGTATCTTTCTATGGGTTTGCATCAAATGAAGATTTCATATGGCCCATGATCGATGACGTAAAGTGGTGATCGTCATCAATGTTGAGAAGCGCAAGTTCAAGAGGAGCATCTCGAAGAAATCCTAGGCTTGAACCTTGCCACCCATTTAGAGATAATGTTCATGTGAAGATGTGCCTAAGAGAGGCTCTCCCATAGTGGAGTATGGGGGAGCAATGTTTGGGTCTTAACCAAGCGAAGCGCAATCAAGAAAGGTGGTCCACTTGAAGAGATCAAGATCGATATCATCTGGCTCAAGTGGAATGCGCAAGGCAAAGGTATGATAGAGTTTCTATTTTACCGGTCTCATGGTACAGTTGGGAGACCGGGTTATAGGATAGATACCGTACTATCAAGAGCGGCTCTCGATTGAGCTTTAGCGTATCAGTTGGAGAGAGCTCAAACCTTTGCATACTTGCCTTCATCATCTTTCTTGGTTCTTATTTAGATTTTCTCCTTGTTAGGTTTTGGTGCTTGTTGTGATCTTCATGACAAGCCCAAGTTCTCCGAAAACGGATTTCGTATGGAAAACTTGTTGCGTTTTCTGGTTGGAAATATTATCGGTTCACCTTCAAGATAGGGTCCACACCTTCCCATGTGTGGTATCCCCTCTATATTTGTGACCCTTAATATTTCCACTTTTTGTAGTAAAGCTCTTGTCGCTACCTTTCCAACAGAATTGGATTCATCTCGTTTGAAGCTTCCTTGCAAAAGTTATTGCGGTTCTCCTTTCCTGGTTCTGCAGTTTCTTCTTAGGCCGTAGTACCGACCCTCGCCCGGTACTACCGGGTGACCCCTTGCGGAACTACCGCGGGCAGTACCGGCCCAGTACCGCATCTCCGGTTGGCTCTCTGCCTCTCGAAGTTTTAACCCGGTAGTTGCCCCGGTAGTGGCGCAGTACTACCGGGAAGGGAGCACTACCGGGCCAGGTGGTCCGGTACTACCGTTGCGCGCCGAGTCAGGGAGCGCTGGCTGGTCTTCATTCTTCCTCGAGTCAACACGGCTCGGTACTACCGGGATCGGCCCGGTACTACCGCTGCGGCCTTTTTCGTCTGCAACGGGCAGATTTTTGAGAGGACCTTTTTAAGGGGGTTTCTTCCCCAACGGTTCTCTTACCCCTTGAGCTAGCTTTTCCCCTCTCTCTCCTCCATTGTTGACCTTTGAAAAAGCTTGCCTTCCTCTCAATCCCTCCCATGATTCTTGCATATCTTTGAGGGAATTTGAGAGGAGATCTAGACCATGGCGAACAACGACAATGCCGACGGCAGACCCAACGGCTGAAGCGGAGTCTCACCAGATGCTCGCCTAGGCAGGTGTCCTGGTGACACCAGACACGGGATGCCGAAGGGCTAGCTCCTAGGCCTCGGCGGTATGTCAATGCACCTGTTCTCCACCAGCGCCGACGACACGGAGGATATCTACTACCACCCCCTTAATCTGAGGTTCGAGTAGCGGGCTGACCCTTAGTTCCACCTCGACAACAACCTTTGATACTGGCCCATCCTCAACGAGCGTGAGGCATATCTCTTGCACTTTGTCATCCCGTATCCGCCACAACGCAAGAACTCCATCGAGCATGATGCACGGTGTCGATGGGCATCCGCACATTGGAGAACATGGTGGCCCAAGACAACCGCACCACACGTCGGATGGAGGGATCACTACTGGCGTTTTTTCACTATGGGATAATCGCTTACCAGACTCATAAATCCCATCGGTTACAATGGAGTCGTCGCAGGTAATACTCAACACCAACGCGTCGATGGTAGTTAGTGGACCCGTGGCGGTAGAGCAACTAGAAATGACAAAATTATTGGGTTACGTAGCAGAATTTAAAAATTTCCGACCTACGTAACGTCCAGGATCAACTATGTAGATACATGAGAGGATAGTACTGTCGTTACCAACAACGAGTTGTGGAAGAGTTGTCGGTGACAATGTCGATGTCGATGATGTTGTCGATGATGATGACGCCGACGTAGTTGATGAAGCTTGATGTAGATTCTCACGGTCAAGCCTGGCGGTGAGAATATCGCCGTTCCTTTGTATGTCTTCTTGATCCAAATGAGTGAGGGTCAAACGTCTATGACACATCACCCCTCTGAGAGCTCGCACACGTACGTCCGTCAAGATCCAGCGGTGCTTCGCCGTGCTAGGACTAAGTGCTACTGGTATGCGTATGGTGGAGAGAGCCCCAACACATGGGAGAGAGGGAGAGAGATTAGATCTAGACCTTGGGAGCCTCCGAGGAGAAATCTCAAGTCTATTGTATTACTCCAAAAGAGGAGGGGGTGGGGTTTATAAAGAAGTCCCAAGGTGTAGGGTTGCTTGGACAAGGGAAAATTTTTCCTAGTCCAACTCAACTTGGACAAGGGGAAACTTCCCCTTGCCCAATTCGGCTAGGAAGGTGGAGTTGGGGTTCCACCCCAACTCCCCTCCCCCACCGCCTCCTCCTTGGCCGCCGCCCCTAGTAGGGCCCACCTCGGCCACCGACCCTAGGTGGGGCCTGCCTGGCCACCGACCTGCGGGTGGGGCCCGCCCTGGCCACCGACTCGGATGGGTGGGGCCCACCCAAGCCGGCCTCGTCTCGGCCTCCCGCCGCCTTGCCCTAATTCTCCGAATAAATTAATATTTAATCAATAAATATTTTGTCTAATTAATTCCTAGAATTAATTACTTATCATACAAACATATTTATATGATCCGAGACACCTAGTGTCTGCCGACAGAATATACTTGGACAATTATTTCCTTTCTTATAAACCTTTCTTTCTTCATGATCTAATTCTCCGAATGTAATTCTATCACGCCGGAAACCATTCCATATGATACAACCTCTCTACTCCGGACCACTACGAATACAGCAGACCTTGACGCCTTAAGTGTGTGACCCCTACAGGTTTGATAACGTGTAACTATAATTGGAAATGCTTATCCAATCACTTGCTAGTGTCAGAACCTGGACGTTCTGTATAGCTGCTACCGTTATGCGAAGACACTCTTTTGAACCTGCTTGATTAACATGTTTATCCTATCACCATCACGACACTCATCAAATACCCAAGGCGAGATATATGACATTACCATAAATGATAGCTTTCATTTACTATGTCACCTTATCCTTGTTACCGGTACGATGCCTTTACTCTTTAACTCATGTTTAAGTATCCCATGATATTTGCATATCATTACCTTGTCTGCGCAGACTTGTCAATGGACACTCTCACACTAGAGCGGATCCTGGTTGTATCTCTCTATAGCTTTAGAGGTGTGATTCCCAATCTTGAACTACTATGGTTATAGTATATCTTTGAGGTTACCCAATCATAGCCTTTTGATTACCCTGTTACAGCCGTAATAATTGACTATGTCAAAGCTTCCTCTCCAATACACATAACCATATATTTTCATGGTCTAAGGAATAAGCAAGCAACCAAACCTAGACTATACTATTTATACGAAACTTGATCTCGTAGTATATCATAATTTGGGTCTTCCCAGTCATATTGTTAACTTAACAATATGCTTCCATTAATAATGACAAGAGCACTTGTCCATGGCTGGAAAACATCGCCATCCAGTATTAACGAGTTCGTCCAAGAGACAGGACAAAGGGTAAATGGGTTTGATTATATCCCTACACGTGCGTATGTGTTTCCCTATAAATCTCACATTTATAGACCATAGCAGTTATAGCATAAAGATATAATACATTAATCATGAAACAGATATATTTATTGTCTCTTAGGGCATATATCCAACAAAAATAAGTATAAGATTGATGCTGAAGCGACAAAATGGAAAAAAGGAAGACAAAACTAATGGTGGACTGACAAGATTAAGATTGATTGTTCAAATGGCAAACTGAGATTGGTGTCGATTATTATGGCGAAACTGAGGATATGACTTGCCTAAGGTATCATTCTTTCTAGTTCCTTTGTTGAGTCTATTTTATTTTTCCATGTTGAAAAATGTGGGCAAATGTCCCATATGTTCTACTTCTCTTCATTATACAATCACACTAGAATTGGAGCCCTCTCCTTCTCTCACATGTCAACATCATGGTAGACCCCACTTAGCTCACATTATTTATTTATTTATTTATAGTTCATAGTTTTAAATTCAGTTTAAAAAATCTATTGGATATATACGTTTGTTTGTACTTATCTGCTAAATTTTTGTGAAATAAAAAAGGATTTACATCTATAAAAAAGAAAATTGTCGATGTAAAAATGGAGAAATAGCTCCATTTTCCCTCAAAATTACTCCTTTGGGTAGACCAAAATACAAAAAATATCTTCTAGAGAGCGTACAATACATACACGTAGTTGTATGTTTTATTTCAACAAATTGAAACCTAAACACATCTTTTCGATTTTTTATGCGGTGAGTCCGGAGCTACTGGGGCTACCCGACAACTCTCTCTTATCTATGTTGCCATCATCCACCGTAGCGTCGCGCAGCCTGTGCCATAAAACACCATTTCTCTCCCTTTGCCTCCCTCGAGTCGTATTTTACCAAAAATAACCATCCCTACGCAAAGTTTGCCTCTCTCTCCGCACACATGAAAGGACAAGGATGTCGCCTAGAGGGGGGTGAATAGGCGATTTAAAACTTTTCATGTTTAGGCTTGATAAAATGCAGAACAAAACTAGGTGTTTTAAATTAACAAGCATACAACCTGAATATACTAGGTTCACCTATGTGGACCAACAACTTATGCTAAGCAAGACAAGTAACAAGGTGATAGCAAGATAAAGACTTCAAGCACGAAAGCTATCACAATGTAAATTGCATAAGTAAAGAGCTCGGGTATAGAAATAACCGAGGCACTCAGAGACAATGATGTATTCCCGAGTTCCTCCTTTTGAGGGGAGTACGTCTCGTTGGAGGGGTGTGAGTTTCAAACTCAAGACGCCACAAATGGCCTCACCTATTCTCCGATGAACCTCGCACAAAAGCTCGGTTCACCTTCCACTATTGATTTCCTTTTTGGGCGTAAATCGAGTCCCTTACAACAATCTTGAGGCACAACCCACAAAAGGATTGGGAGCTCCCAAGTGACCACAAAAGGATCAAACTAGCCACAAAAAGGCCTTCACCACAAAAGGTCACAAAAACACCGTCTAGGGTCCCGAAGACCCAAGAGTAACAAGCTCACAAACTTCAACTTCCAGGAATCCTCGTGGAGAGCATAGACCGATGCACAAAGCAAATGGCAAGAGCACAAGTGCTCAAGTCCTCCACTCTCAAATTCCAACAAAGTAACACATGCTTATGGGGGAATAAGAGAGGAAGAATAAAGAGGAGATGCACCAAGAACTCCAAGATCAAGATCTACTAGGTTCCCTCACTTAGACGAGAGATGGATCGGTGAATATGTAGATCTAGATCTCCTCTCACTTTCCCTCAAATATAAGCAAGAATCATTTGAGGGATTGAGAGGAAGGCAAGCTTTCCCAAAGGTCAACAATGGAGGAGAGAGAGAGGGGGAAAGTTGCTCAAGAAGTGTACCAACCAATGGGGAAGAAAGCCCCTTTAAATAGGTCCTCTAAAAATTATGGCCGTTGGAAAAAGGAGCAAACAGAAGAAAAAACAGATGAAAAAAACAGATGGGCAGCAAAGAGGCTAGACGAGCTAGCCAAGTGGCCCGGCCTGGGAGCCAGCCTGGGCTGGCTGAGCTTGCAACGTGGCCCGGCCAAGGAGCCGGCCTGGGCCAGCCTGTGGGCTGGGTGCCCGCCAGAGCCGCCCGACCTAGGACCCGGCCTGGGCTGGCGACCCAGCAGGCGCACCCAGCCTGGGCCGGCCAGGACCTGACCCGCGCAGAAAATAAACTTCGAAAAATCATATCTTTTTTATTAAAACTCCAAATGAGATGAAACCAACTTTGTTGGAAAGAAAATATTAAGAACCATAAATAGTCAAGTTTACACACATGGGAAGGTGTGGAACTCTCCTCAGGGATAAACCGATAATATTTCCAACACGAAAACGCAACAAGTTTTCCATATGAAATCCGTTTTCGAAGAACTTGGGCTTGTCATGAAGAACACGACAAGCACCAAAACCCAACAAGGTGAAAAGCCAAGTAATAACCAAGAAAGATGAAATGCCAAATATGCAAAGGTTTGAGCTCTCCACAAAGATGCGATCAAGTACTCACTTGAGAGCCCCTCTTGATAGTACCCCGTCTATTCTATAACCCGGTGTCGCACTAAAACCATGAGAACGGTAAAATAGAAAACCTATCAAGATCATATCTTTGCCTTGCGCATTCCACTTGAGCTCGATGATGACGATCTTGACTCTCTAAAGTTGGAACACCTTTCTTGATTGTGCTAGCTAGCACATTCTTGATGAAGACTTCTCCAAATGCTCCCCCATACTCCATTATGGGAGAGCCTCGCTAAGCTCCGTCTTCATGTCTCCTTTGCAAGCTTCATTCAAATGATATCTTTCTAGATGCAAAGCCTCACTAAGCTCCGTCTTCATGTCTCCTTTGCAAGCTTCATTCAAATGATATATTCCAAGATGCATCATATTGAACTTGCACTTCATCTTCTACACATGACCATTCTTCATATAAACCCTTGAAGAGAGCATTGGTCATCATGTCATCTTCAAGAGTCCAACACATGAACTCCTATCTTTTCCCGTGGACATGATCTATAAGAATATCTCAATGTAAACATTAGTCCATAAGGATTGTCATTAATTACCAAAACCATGCATGGGGACAACATGCACTTTCAACACATCTCTGGATCCATCAAACACTTGGGACTACAGGGCACCTCCATCCCTGATGTCACGACTCAAGTCCATCGTGCACCACATGTGCTCCCCTCTGGTGGCCACCCAATGCCACTAAGCTGAAAGACTTCCTACAACCCTCGTAGTAGTTGCACATGAACATCCATGTCGCCTCTCGCATTGACCGCCATTGCACTACAACCGAAGCTATTTTGTGTGACGCGGTCAATTTGTCACGTATTAGCTATTTTTGTCACGGATTACACCCTAGTGATGGCATTAGTGCGTCACGATGCCCGTCACCAAATCTTCGTCATAGATTACAAAATAGTGATGCCACGACGTTTTCTCGTCACGCATTACGGATCATTGGTGACGCCTTTTATCGCGTCACTCATTATGGTTATGCGTGACAGCAAGATTTGTCACCGCTCATTCGTAAAATTTGTCAACGATCAACGCAATGCATGACAAACATCGTGTCATTGATTTGTTCGTCAACTGTTTGGACTGGTCAAAGCTGCTGACCTGTCGGTCAATGAAGATGACGTGGTCGTTGACGTGTATGTTGACCTGGCTGTTGACGTGGATGACATGTGGCTGTTTAGGTGGCACATGACGTGTCAGCTGACGTGGATACTGTCTGGTGGGTCCGATCTAGGCTGACGTTGCATGACGTCACATGGGTCCACAAAAATGATGACATGCGGGCCCCGCAGCTTTTCTGACTAGTGGGACCCACCGCCGTGCTGACAAGCTAGACCCACCTGTTTTGCTGGCGTGTGGGGCTCACCGGTCTGCTGACATGTGGGACCCACCTATTTGCTGACAAGCGGGACCCACCGCCGTGCTGAAAGTGGGACCCGCCGCTTTTAGCCATCATAATTTCGTTCAAATTTTCGTCACGGATTTTTTCCAGATATGTAAGAAATGATCAGCAATAGGATAGTTTCAAAAGATCTGAATACAAAAAAAATGAATTGTACTTGTCTGAAAAACACAAGCAATGAAATTACACGTGAAAATAAAGAAAATTACACACGAAAGAACTATGGACTATCTTCAGTTGGCCTGGGATGATTGCGATGTCCGTAAGAGGTAACCTAGAAGGGAATCCATTTCCTGCTGCCTCTTTTCAAATTCGGCAGTCTTCTTTTCATGGGACTGCTGTAGAGCTTCTAGTTGTTTTTGTTGTATCCTGCTCGTTTCTTCAAATAGCTCCTGTTGGGCCTTTAATTTTGTCTCCATTTCATTCTTGTACCTTTCAGCTGCAACAGATTCTTGCTCCTGATCTTCAAGTATTTCTTCTAGTTCTCTGATTCTTGTAGATGATATGATAGATTTTCTTGATCCAGCTGACATACCCAAGCTTGTGAGGAATGTGCTCCTCGCGTTCTTCTTTGCCAATTTGTCCTTGAGGACTTGTTCAACTATTTGCAAATCTGTTTTCTCAGGCTCCTGTTCTTGGTGCGGACCCATTTTTTGGAGGAACATCTCTACCTGCAGCATGATTGTAACTCTTGTCGTCAGTACTGCAAATAAGAATAAATGATGTTGCTGCACTAAATTAGTTTAATATATTTACATAAGATTCTTCTGCCTCCTTGGTCATGGCACCATCCTTGTTAGTGTGAGTAAGTCTATAAAATTCAATAGGATTAGGATCTTCCTTAGCTTCTTCTTCGGCTGTGGTAGATTTCTACAGTAATTGGAACATGATATCATTAGTAATGTTAGTCAAATAATGGCTGATGAAGTATGGTTTCAACATGGAAAGTTTTAAAACTTACCACAAATTCCAATTGTGCAACATAGCTTCTAGAACCAGTGGTATGGAGATGTTTGACATTCTTGCGATTTTTCGATATTCTGAGCGCACCTCGCCTATGTAAAATAGTTGCATTGTTAGTATACTATACATCACAAACATATAGTCGTCAGACCATTTGGGGACTAAAAAATATGTATCTTGTACCTGGTAGTCTTCATCATGCCATTGGGTGACCATCTTTTCCCAACTATCATCTTCAACATCCTTTGGCTTCTGCAGGAGTGCTTGCGCAACAGTTAGGTTTTGAATCTTGGGCCAATATACATGCTTGAGTCTGTATCGATATTGGCGAATAGAACACTGTAAGATGGCAGTGCACACATTTTTTGCTACTTCATCATCTTTGTCCATGTTAAAATTTTCCTACAGAAAATATGAAACCAATGTTATGTTACCATTGTATGGATGAATTTATATTAAAAATAGGTGATGAAGACCATAACTATGTTGACTCACCGCAAACTGTAACAAAGCATCTGGAATCACATTTTCAAGTTCTTTCCCTTCGCCGTACTCCTTCCAGTGCGTTGCAAGTTTCATTTTGTTGCGGACATGAACACCGAACTGGGAAGTAAGTTTAGCTGATTGCACATAATCTGCGGGTCTGTTGAAACCTTCTGTGAAGTCTATCCGCATCTTATTGCCTCCATGTCTTCTTGTGTATGCGTCTAGGCCATGCCCCATTGTTGATGTGCGCTTACCTCGCTTTCGGGTTCCCCTGGTAGATTTTGTTAATTCCTCTGCAAATAATTCACAATAAATGTTGTAACATTATGTAGAATGAAATGCAAACAATTAAAAATTGAGTATGTCTATGAAAATAAATTTGATGTAGCGTACGCTGCTTTTCAAACTGAACAATAACATTTTCATCAGGTGAATTGCTGTCTCTGGAGGTCAAATTTTTGTGTTGGCGAGCTTTCTGATGTAATGTTTTCCCCATCTGTGGTTGTCTCCAGCATCAGTGCTATCTCTGGGATTGCTGATGATCTTGTAACTCTGGTTGTAGGCAGTACACTACTCGCACGGCTCCTCTTTCGTGGCTCTGTAGAACCATCTCATGCCTCCTAAAAATTTAGATCAAGACATTAGTAGGCAGTCAACATTGTAATATGTAGATGAAATAGTGCATGCTGGTTCACATTACCTTGTTTGCACGATCGACCTCCTCTTCATCTAATTCAAGGTCATGTTCCTCAGCTGCCTTCTCGGTTTGATTTGGTTCATATTCTGATTCAGAATCAATCTCATGTTTCATTGATGTGTCTTTGTTGTGCGTCTTCGTTCCTACTTGTGCACCACCATACACGAAAGTGTGTGCTATGCTTGAAAAATCTTCCATCGGCCTTCCATCTGGGTTAGCTCTCTTCTGTAGCAGTGCAGTCATACGTGCAGCGTTCTCTGTCATAGACTTCTGCCTTTGCTTCTCATATTCCGTGACTTCTACATTGGGTGCTAAAATAAGATTTCACAAACAAAAGATTAATTAGAAGGAATATATCATTAATCTGAGATGTGCAAATAAAGTTCGTCTGACACACAGAGTTACCAAACTTTTGACTAGCAAGATTAAAAGGTTTCAGACAGTGGTAAATAAAACTTCAGAAAGTGTTACACTAAACTTCTAAAATTGGGTTAATTTCTCATATTTTTCATTCAGATTAACATAAAACTTCTGAAAGTGGCACACAGAACTTCTGAAAACGGCTATAACGATATTTAGTCCATGATCATAGGAAACAATTTCGTAAGAAAAGTATGCGATCAGATATACATGCCATCTTAATAAATATTGCAAAGATCTGGAAGAACTTGGTGTCAACATTGAAAAACCAATATCTCAACTGTAAAACCCTATGGAGGACGAATTGCGGAAGTTCACATGTCCTCCCTTAATACGTAAGGTTGCATCTCGTACCTCATAGTAGTAGAACAACTAATCTGTACTTAAGATAAAATGAGAAGATGGGGATTGATCAACGACCTTGTGGTTTCGAAGATTGTTTCAGCGGTTTGTTGGAACCTCTTGTTCCACCAATGCCGGTCCTCGACCGATGGTTCCTCCCGGCCATGTTGTCGTCCGGGGCCGGCCAACGGAAGCCAGCAAGGCCGCAGCCTTATCTACGGCGTGGTGAGGATGTGGTGAGCGGGCGGGACGAGATCTGTAGTTCGGGGACAAATGAGAGGCAAACGGAAGGTGTGTCCAGGGTTGTGGGAGACGTGCGTATTTAGGGGGCGGGTAGCGGGATGGGTTCGCTGTCGTTCAAAAAAAAGGAGGGAATGAAAAAATTTCAGTGAAAGGAGGGAACGAAAATATTTCAGAGAAAGAGGTTACGCAAAAAAATTAGAGAAAGGAGGGAATGAAAAAAATTGAAAGAAAGGAGGGAAAGTAAATTATTTAAGGATATACAGATCAGAGGTTTAGAAGGGAAATGAGGGGACAGAATTGGTAACTATTTTAAGAAATAGCACGAATTTTACAAATAAATAAAAACAACATATGAATTCTTTTAACTTAAATACTCGGATCTATTTCATATTCGGCCTGATTATGTCACAAAGTCATCGTAATTTCTAAAAGATTCGACACCAACACATGAATAACCATGCCTGCAAATTTGACCATGTTTTAAAAAAAATTCAAACTAAATGTAGAAAGTTCAAAAAATTGAATTTCTTTCTGATGTAGAACCCTAATGTCATCTAGTTCCTGAGGAAAAAATAGAAAAAAATAATAAGACATTCTCATAGGACACCACTTCAAGTAGAGGACATTCGACTATGAAGTTTCAAGAGCTTCTAGGCCAAATGTCTTGGAAGAAGACCATATCCATGGCAAACTTCATTATAATGAGCTGAAATTTGGTACACATGTGTATGTTGGCATGTTAAAGTTAGTGAACCACCTAATTTCTTGGAATTGTTTTGATTTTTTGTTTGGAATTTGTAAGCGTCAAATTTGATTTTTTTTGTGAAACAAGTACAAATAATAAGATGACAAATATCATGAACACATCCACTACAGAAGTAGGGACATATGTCATGTGCAATGCTGGAGTATTTTGAATTTTGTGGATTGCCATCTTGCTTTTCTCATTTAAATGAACTTAAGCCGATTTGTGAAAAGTCGATGAAATTTGAACTACAAGTATGTTATAGCTTGCCGTTATTATTGGGGAAAAATATTTTGGGGTACCCAAGTAGTGATTATGTCACAAAGTCGTCGAAATTTCTAAAAGATTCGACACCTACACATGAATAACCATGCCTGCAAAATTGACCCTGTTTCAAAAAATTCAAACTAAATGTTGAAAGTTCGAAAAATTGAATTTCTTTCTGATGTAGAACCCTAATGACATCTAGTTCCTGAGGAAAAAATAGCAAAATATAATATGACATTATCATAGGACAACACTTCAAGTAGAGGACATTCATCTATGAAGATTCAAGAGCTTCCAAGCCAAATGTCTTGGAAGAAGACCATATCCATGGCAAACTTCATTATAATGAGCTGAAATTTGTACACATGTGTATGTTGGCATGTTAACATTAGTGAACCACCTAATTTCTTTGAATTGTTTTGATTTTTTTGTTTGGAACTTGTAAGCGTCAAATTTGAACTTTTTGGTGAAACAAGTACAAATAATAAGGTGAAAAATATCATGAACACATCCACTACAGAAGTAGGGACATATGTCATGTGCAATGCCAAAGTATTTTGAATCTTGTGGACTGCCATCTTGCTTTTCTCATTTAAATGAACTTAAGCCGATTTGTGAAAAGTCGGTGAAATTTATGCATTTCAGAATTGTAACTTGAAGCCTCTGGTTTGTTAATCCAGATGCTAGCAAGGATCCAAGCACTTTTTAGACAGGGAACAAGAATTACTTCCGGTGCTGCAGAGACTAGTCTTGCAAGCAAGGGTTTTTAAGTAGGTCTTAGACAAGAGAAAATTCAGAACACGAAGATCACTGTTTTCTGGTTTGTCAGGAAAATCACAAGTGAGTTAACAAGTTGATCAAACAAATCTTCAGATAAAACAAAGAATTGTGTCACTCAATTACAAGTTGATCTCCTTTTCCTCTTTATGGTTCAAAATCATTTGAATTGTGCTTCTAACCTCCTCATGATACCTTATGTTGCCATACTTGTGCCTTGCTTCTCCTAGTGTTGAATAACTAGAGTTCACTGACAAAATTTGTAATTCTGTCAGTTATTACTCACTTGCTGGCAGAGTGATGTTCTTCATCTTCTGGTTCCATTCCTTCTTCTTCTGATGATCCCACTCTTGATCAAATATGCTCCTTTTTATTTCCTTTAGTGAGCACTTGCTTGCATTTCCACTTGAGCTTCAATAACTGCTCTAACAGAGATTTGCATTTTTCTGTCAGACACTGTTCATCATCTGACAACAAGGTGTTCCTCTGAGTTTCAGACTTGATTTGTTATTGTTGACCATGGTCCTGCTCCATTGGGTTCACTTGTAAGTTGTTTGTTGCTTCACTTTTGCATTGAATCTTTTGAAGATACTGTGCAAAGTCGATGAAAAGCATGTAAATAAATTCAGTGCTGGATACTGATGCAGTGAAGTTTTTTAGGATTTTAGGGATCTGAATAATGCATATAATTGATGATCAACAAGTACAAATAATAAAGTAAAAATATCATGAACAGAAGTAGGGACATATGTCATGTGCAATGCCGAAGTATTTTGAATTTTGTGGATTGCCATCTTGCTTTTCTCACTTTAATGAACTTAAGCCGATTTGTGAAAAGTCGGTGAAATTTGAACTACAAGTATATTATATCTTGCCTTTATTATTGGGAAAACATATTTTGGGGTACCCAAGTAGTGATTATGTCACAAAGTCGTCGAAATTTCTAAAAGATTCGACACCTACACATGAATAACCATGCCTGCAAATTTTACCTTGTTTTCAAAAAATTCAATCTAAATGTAGAAAGTTTGAAAAATTGAATTTGTTTCTGATGTAGCACCCTAATGTCCTCTAGTTCCCAAGGAAAAAATAGGAAAATATAATATGACATTCTCATAGGACAACACTTCAAGTAGACGACATTCGACTATGAAGTTTCAAGAGATTCTAGGCCAAATGTCTTGGAAGAAGACCATATCCATGGAAAACTTCATTATAATGAGCTGAAATTTGGTACACATGTGTATGTTGGCATGTTAACATTAGTGAACCACCTAATTTCTTTGAATTGTTTTGATTTTTTTGGAATTTGTAAGCGTCAAATTTGATTTTTTTTTGTGAAACAAGTACAAATAATAAGGTGAAAAATATCATGAACACATCCACTATAGAAGTAGGGACATATGTCATGTGCAATGCCGAAGTATTTTGAATTTTGTGGACTGCCATCTTGCTTTTCACATTTAAATGAACATAAGCCGATTTATGAAAAGTGGGTGAAATTTGAACTACAAGTATGTTATAGCTTGCCGTTATTATTGGGAAAACATATTTTGGGGTACCCAGGTAGTGATTATGTCACAAAGTCATCGAAATTTCTAAAAGATTCGACACCTACACATGAATAACCATGCCTGCAAATTTGACCATGTTTTCAAAAAATTCAAACTAAATGTAGAAAGTGTGAAAAAATTGAATTTCTTTCTGATGTAGAACCGTAATGTCATCTAGTTCCTGAGGAAAAAATAGCAAAATATAATATGACATTATCATAGGACAACACTTCAAGTAGAGGACATTCATCTATGAAGATTCAAGAGCTTCTAAGCCAAATGTCATGGAAGAAGACCATATCCATGGCAAACTTCATTAAAATAAGCTGAAATTTGGTACACATGTGTATGTTGGCATGTTAACATTAGTGAACCACCTAATTTCTTTAAATTGTTTTGATTTTTTTGTTTGGAACTTGTAAGCGTCAAATTTGAATTTTTTGGTGAAACAGGTACAAATAATAAGGTGAAAAATATCATGAACACATCCACTACAGAAGTAGGGACATATGTCATGTGCAATGCCGAAGTATTTTGAATCTTGTGGACTGCCATCTTGTTATTTTCATTTGAATGAACTTAAGCCGATTTGTGAAAAGTCTGTGAAATCTGACTCGGTCTAGAAATACTCCCATATTATTTGAATAAATTGCAACACGCACTTACGCATTACGTGGCCAATTTTCTGTTTAGAATGATATCTTTTCCGCGATCGTAGGTTATAAGATTTGGAAAGTTCGGATCTCACGGGACGCTCACCTCACCATTGTGAGAATTATGGTTTCTCTATTCATGCTGGCCTCGAAACTGGGTCCACCCTTGTTGATTACTTAAACCCCGACCTCTCCTCTCTCCAAGATCTCGTCAGTCTCCAACTACCTAGAAATCGCTCAGACGGCGCCTCCCCTGTTGGATCCAGCATCGTCGTCGCCGCATCTGGTACCAAAAGTCTTCCTTCACGTATCACTATCCACCTCTTGCCTCTAGCTTTGTCTAACGATAGTACTTTTCTCAACAGATCTTCCCTTCACGAGGTGCGAGGAGGTTACCGATGGCTATGAGCAAATGGGTAACATATGTTCTACTTTACATATGTACAATGATCGTCATGTCACTAGTGTGAGAGGACGCATCGTGTGTAGTGATTTTTGTTGATATTGTAGTGTCCTACGTGCTCTGACGAGAAGGGCATGTGCGTTGGTGATGACATGAATAAATACTTTTTCGTTCTTACCCTAGACGTTGATTGTGGTGAAAAGACGGTAATCAACTTTCCCGTCGTCATATTTGTTGAATAGATCCCATACATTTACTGGCTATATCTGAGGATAATCATGTGCGTTAAATTGTTGAATTCTTGTAGTACATCCCCTGCTACATACGAGCTCATTTCTTTGCAAAGTTTGGTGTATCCAGTACCCACAACACAAAATTCAAGTTAAAATTACTACTGAGAAGGAATTCACGTTCAGAGTTAGGGCTACAAATTTAGATGGAAAACTTTTTTGCATGGCTATGGGTGGAAAGAATTTATTAGAATGTACCAACTTGGATTTGGAGTTGAGCTTGTACTGTCTGATCTAGACAAGGAAGGTTATTCAATCCCGTCACCTCGACCCATGAGCCGATGTAACACCCATGTATGTTTTTTCTTCTGCAAATATTTCAATTATATGGTATTTTGAGTAGGTAAAAATTGTAATGCAAACATCTGTACATGTACAACATACTATGAATTGTCAAATGAGAAACGTGAGATCATTGACACTTTCGCCAAAACTGCGGGAACCATTTGTAACTAGAAGACGATGCAGTTAGTGATTGAACAAGTTGGCAATCCTTCTTGTTGCATCTTTATTTAGATCTGTTCCAAGTAGTACTAACATCACCTTCCGGATATTGACTGCAACTATGTGCAGGGACAGTTCATCATCCGAGGAGCAGCTGACGCCGGCGGAGCGGTCGGTGATCGCCGACCTGACGACGACTATTGATGAACTACGTGAGCAGTTAGTTGCGGCCTTGACGAAAGCTAGTGAGTTCATGGACAAGGCGGTTGAAGCTGCAGAGCAGGTCGAGAAGGCCACGGACATCGTGACGAAGATGTCCGACCATCTGAAGGAGCAGGTGGACAACAACCTTGACCTTCATCGGAAGGTCATAGCTCTCGAGCTGGAAGTCCAGCTTGCGCGGAAGGATGCTTATCTCCTCCCCAACGAAGCTATGTTGCTGGAGAAGCAACGCCTCGACAAGAAGGTCGAGAAGGCCAAGAGAGCCCAGCTCCTAGAGAGGGAGCGCCTGGAGGCTGAGATGGCCAGGCGAGACCAGTAGGGTGTTCTTGCTTTAAAATTGGGTGCATAGATTTTGTATGCACATCTGAACTGTCTTTCCTATTTCTTTTGTTTCAACAATCATGTATTAGGAACTTTTATTTTCATCGAATTACAAACTTAGTTCATGTCTTTCATATTACTGGATATCGTAGTAGTGTAATCGTAATGAAATTTGGTTAAATTTTGTCATCGCAATCAAATCCGTTAAATTCGGATACGGGAGATTTTTTTATTGTTTTGACCAGAAATTAGGTCTTCTCATTCAGATCCGTTTTAAGACTTAGGTCCTTCACAAATATAAGGAAGCCGCCGTACCGTACTTTACGAACTATCGTGGGGTTATCACGACAGATGTTACCATAGGGTAGCTTGATTGTTGGGGCAAGGCGCTCTGGTCCTTCAGGAGATTGTCACGCTCGCAGGGAAAAAGGGTTTACCCAGGTTCAGCCTCTCATTGGAGATAAAGACCTACTTCCTACTTTTCTGCTATTGATCTCAAGGTCTCGATACACTAGTACAGAACGACACATCGAAAACGGGCCAAAAACCCCTTCGTCAACGGAGAAAGGGTCCGTGTCCCCGCTTCCGATACTGATGTGAAGCCTCACAATGGCGACGGAGATTTTTATCGTTTGCAATAAGTTTAGCAACGGGCATATATGTAACCGTTGCCTTTAGTCTTTACATCAGATACGGAGATTAGTTTTTGACCGTTTGTAATGAGGGCTAAAGGAAACAAAAAAAGCCGGTGACGCCTGCTGCACCGTCGACGGAGCCCTGTGGTTCCTGCTTGACGGACGCCGGTTCTTCGCCTTCCTCTTCGCCCAGCTTCATTGCGTGGTCTTCTTCTACCTATTTAGTACTGCACAAAAGTCTTGCTCCAGGAGGCGCCGGCTTCAGTGGACCGTGTGGACGGAGCCCCACTCCTACGTCTTCACGGCCGCCGCATAGTCTCCAGGTTTCCTCCTCGCCCTAAAGGAGATGAAAAAAATCAAAATGTAAGCTCCTTCATCTCTATACACAAGACATATGCTTCTTCATCGGCATTATAGAAAATATAGAACTAATTACAACTAGAACATAGCCTAAACAATGCCTCATATATAGGTAGATTGGACACACAAATTCCAGGAATGGAGCAAGCGTGTCAAGTAGGATGCACAAGATCGATGTGTATTTGTGCATATCACAAGGATCACTAGCGCCACCCCCGGATCACACGGTGTCACCTAATTTTAATCATCGGCATAACAGAAACAAAGCTAAAATCAGAGCTGTCGGAGAATGACTCCCACGAAACAGGGGCAGTCACACTCGCGAAGAGAGTTCATGTAAGGGGCTGAACACGACGTCAATCAACCCTCATCCGGCGCGGCGACGCTGCTCGTCGTTCCAGAGGAGGGACATCACGGCAGAGAGAGACACGGCGTGTACCCAGGTTCACGGCCCTCTTGTGGAGGTAAAACCGCTACGTCCTGCCTGTCTGTATTGCTGCTTGTAGAGGTTACAGTACAGCGTGCTTGCCGAGGGCACAGTTGTGGCAATGGCGCGTACAAGGGGAGGGAAACTACTGTCTTCTTCTCCCTTGCGCGCAAGTAGCTAGACTAGGAGTAAAATGTGTTCCCCCCTGTTAGGGTGGTGCACCAGCTCCTTTTATAGGCGCCCCGGGCCTCCTCCCTGTCCTTGTGCAGCAGAGGGGCTACCACATGGCGACAACGGTCGGGAGCTCGGTGTACCGCTGCTTGGGCGTCCATGAGCGCGGTCCATGGGCACAAAAGCTGAGGCCGCAGCAGAGAGGCCGCCGTCCATCCACGGTGACGTCGCGTTCGGCGCGTAGCGCCGGCCTGCTCCCTTATCACCAAAGAGGAAAGCTTGGTGGTCTGCGCCGTTGCCCCTGCTTTGTTGACTCCTTTATCACCAAAGTGGGACTGTAGCTCCGTCGTCACTCTGCGCAGAGGCGCGGTCACTCTGCGGCCACTGCGGAAGCCATGTGCGCTCCGCAGAGCTTGCTTTACAGTGAAGGAACCCTCGCGTGGGCGGGAACGCCCTGTGGAGGATTCTGCGTTGACTTCCCTTCAGGGAAAACTTCCTTGGAGAGGAGGCAGCGGAGTAGAGGCTCCACAGGCCTTAGCTGCCTCCTCAGGCCTCCGCGAGGCGATTCTGCCCCGCGGGCATCCCAGGCTTGCAGGCCTGGTCCTTAGCGAGATTCACTCGCCGAGTGTTGAGGGTTATAGAGGCCTGGCCCAGTACACCCTGGTTCTTACTGGGCTGACAGTAGCCCCCGGGCCCATGACGGGCACGACGCGGTCCAGGGGGCGCAGGCGAAGCGTCATGGGCCCAAAGTGTCCGGCCGGCCCGAGACACGTGGCGAGCGGTTGGTGCGTCTCGGCTTCTCCGGAGGAGGTGGGCGTCGTGGTGGGACCCACGACGCCTCGGAAACCGCTCTGAGGTGATATAAAGGCTGCCGCGGCTGTGCCGGCAGCAGTTCCGCCGCATTTACGCCTTTTCCTTCTCGCATACACCTCCGGTGCTCCACTACTCCGGCGATTTCCGTTCTTCTCCGAGCTCTTCCGCCGCCCTTCCTTCGCGAGCCATGGGCCCCAAGAAAGGCAAGGCGGCGATGGTGGAGGCCTCCGCTGAAGCGCAGCGGGAGGAGGAGCTTGCGCCGGCTCTCATCGGCACTCGCGTCTCCACAGCGGAGGCGCTGGATAGGCTGAAGGTCCTCGTCGCCGGGAGGAATAACGAGCATGGCGCCAGCGGCGTCAAGGCGGCGCGCTTCGGCAAGCTGGCGGCGGGGTGGTACCCCATTTTCGTCCACACGCTGTTCGCTGGCTTGGTGCCGCCGTTCTCTCCCTTCCTTGCGGAGGTGCTGGCTTTCTATCAGATCCAGCTCCTGCACCTCCACCCGAACTCCATCCTGATTCTCGCCATCTTCGCCTATCTCTGCGAGGCGTATCTGGGAGTGATGCCCTCCGTGGCCTTCTTCCGGAGCTTCTACGCGCTCCGCAACACGGCGCCCGGCGAGCGGTCTGGGTGCGTGTCTTTCCGCATCGCAGACGGGATGGGCGCCGTCTACATCCCCATGTCGTGGGATGGCGACAAGGCCGTTACGAGGGTGACGAAGAAGGTGGAGGACTTCCGCCAGAAGTGGGTCCTCGTCGACGCCAAGGAGCGGAATGCCTTCTTCGATGAGCCTGAGGCGCCGCCGCTGAAGAACTCAAATTGGTCCAGCGAGAAGCTCCAGCACCAGAAGATTGCCCACTTGGTCTCGCGCATGAAGCTCGTCCGCGAGGCTGGCCTCACGGGGCAGATGGTCGCTGAGGACTTCGTGAGGCGGCGCATCGCTCCCCTCCAGGCGCACACGAAGCCGGTGTGGATGTACTCCGGCCCGGCAGATCCAATGCGCTTGCACCTCAGCGCCCACGCGCCAGACGATGTCGCCTCCATCTTAGGCACGCTCTTCATCGCCCCGGAGATCCCTGTTCCGGGCACTGAGCACCTGAGGCCCCTCCACCAGCTCACTCCAAAGAAGCGCCTCGCAGTTCTGGAGATGATGCCGACGTTCACGCCAGAGGGCTTGGAGGGAGAAGAGGCGAAGGGGGCTGCGGCGCCTGTGGTGGAGGAAGACTTGTTTGGCGAGTCCTCTGCTGCTTCAGACGCCGAAGCTGACGCCGCGCCGGAGAGTCAACCCCTCGTTAGGGGAGGCGAGCTCTTCAAAGCAGGCGGCCCCTGAGGAGGAGATCCTGGAGGTATCGTCCGATGTGGACGAGGATTTTGTGGTGGCCCCGTCACGACGGGCCACAGAAGAAGAAGACGAAGACGGGACGATAGCGGCCCGGAGGCCGCGGCAAAGCGGTGCGAGCCCCGCACCAAGGCCATCCACGACCGGGCCGCCAGAAGCCTGGAGAGCACTCCTCTCAAGAGGAAAGCTGGGGCGGCCCCTGAGGAGCCCAGCGCTGGAGCCTCAACAGGCCTGCGGCGCTCCGCCAACAAGGTGTGGGTGGACACCCGCGCCAAGTCATCTGGGTGAGTACTGCTTCTTCTTGACTCGTTCTTGCTTATCGAGAGTTCTTGCCTTTCTCGAGGATCTCACTGTCTTGATTATCAGGGGTCTGGTTCATGCGAAGCGTCGCCGACTCCGCAAGGCTGCGGACGTGCGGCGCGACGCTACGACCGTTGTTGAGGGGCCTACAGCGCCCCTTGGAGAGGAGACTGAGGAGCCCGTGGTGACAGTCACCACGGGCCCGGCTGTTGACGAGGCCATGAGGCCTGTGGGGAGACGCCCCTTGAAGAAGCAACTGCCTCGCCACCTCCTGCCGAGAGTCAGTTTGAGGAGGCGGCGAAGACTCCGTCGCCGCCGCGCCCTGATGCTCCACTGGAGCCCCCAGAGACACCCGCCGTGGAACGGCGGGGACCAGCACACAGACGCCGGGAGGCGCGACGTCGAGATGGAGGAGGGAACTCCTCCGCCGCCCCCTCCAAATTCCGAGCCTGAGGGGGAGGCCACTTCTTCTGAGGCCGCAGCAGGCGAGGCTGCGGTTGAGCCTCTGGTGGCTAGGCCTCCCTCGCCAGCCCCCGGGCCCACGAGGAGGTCGTCGTGGAGAACAACGACGCACAAGACGGTGGGGGCCCGCTCCTGTGGCCCCGTGCTGACCCTGGTCCAAGCACTGTGCTTTCTGCACCAGAGGCTGGCGCTGGGGCGGAGGACGTTGCGCCACGTGAGGGCTCTTGGGCCTTGGTCTTGAGCGACCGGAGCCGGAGCGGCGCGAGCCGCCAAGCTGCCCTCCGTTTGGTGAGGGGCACCCTAGACGGGCTAGAGACCCAACTTGCCCTTGAGGAGGCGGAGCTTGGCAGGAGGTATGACGCCCTTGCTGCTGACTGGGCCCGCTTCTTCGAAGTCAGGCGGCGGAGTGGCCCTGACGACCAAGCTCTTCAGGCGCAGCGCGACGAGGCGACGCGGCAGGCCCAGGAGATCCGCGAGAACGCGGAGCGCGAGGCGCAAGAGGCCTTGGCGCCGGTCCAGGCGGAGCGCAAGGCGGCTGCAGAGGATCGGGAGGCGGCTGTGGCGGAGCGCCAGGCTGCAGCCTCCGACCGAGCGGCTATCGAGACCTCCCTCGCCGACCAGCGCAAGGAGCTGGCCAGCCGCGAGGAGAAGATAATTTCTGAAGCTGAGGTGGTGAGGAAGTCTCTGGAGCAGCATCGTCTGTCGCTGGAGGCTCGCGAGCAGGCCATGACGACACGCGAAGCTGAGGTGCTCAAGCGTGAGGAGAAACTGGAGCAGGCGGAAACTGACATGAACAGAGAGCGTGAGGCCTTGGAGTCCCGCGAGAGCAGCTTGGCTGAGGCCATGGGCAAGCACGACAAGGAGGTGGAGCGGCACCGGGAGCTTGTGGAGAAGCCAACCAAAAGCTTGCCGAGAAGAAAAAGGAGGCAGAGGCGGAGGCCCTCACCAAGCAAAAAGAGTACCGCACTGCTGTCACACAGGCCGTCTCCCGGGAGTATGCTGGGAAGTTCAAGAAGCAGGAGGACGGCTTCCAGAAAAAGCGCAGAGAGCTCGGCAAGCGCATTCGCCAGCTGGAGGAGTGGAACGCCAACTTGAAATCCTCGCTGAAGCGCGCCAAGGACGCTAATCTCCGCACGGAGCAGGCCCTCGAGCGCTCGGAGCAGGACCTCACAGCCCTGATGGCAGACATGCAGGAGCTGAATGCGCAGGTGGCCCCTGTTGTGGAGAGGGTCGAGGAGGCTGAGCAGAGCGCGGTGGCGGCACGGGTCTTGACGCAGCAGCGGGAGCGTATGTTCCGATCTTTGGTGACGCGCGGGAACGCTCTTGCTGCGAAGCTGGGGGTGGATGCTCCTGCCGTCCCCGTCCACGGGAACGCCGACGTTGCCACGTATCTGACCTACTTCGACCAGCTCTTCTCCGTCCTTGAGGGCCCTGTGGCGGAACTCGACGATGTTGTCGACGAGGAGTGCCGCAAGCTCCTGCTGGTGGCGGTCGAGCGCGTCTTCGTCAACCTCAAGCGCCTATATCCATGCTTCGACTTCGAGTCCGTGACCGAGCCCATGGGGGATGCTCAGACCGAGACGCGCCTCTTCAACTCGCTGCGGGAGGAGATCAACGACTATGTCAACCGCTTCAAGAGGGTCGCTGAAGAGCCGGCCTCTGGCGAGGAGGAAGACGTCGAGGAGGAAGGCGCGGGGGAGATGACGCTGAGGAGGATGAGGCCGCCAAGACTTCTGCTTAAGCTGCTCCTGCCACAAGTCGCGCCTGAGGCGCAAGTTATCTTTGTTTAAAGACTTTGTTTCATTTGTGATGGTCTGTAAAACACTTTATTGTGCTGCAATGTGCGTGTGCCCCTCGACGGGCATTTTATCCCTATTCCATGCCTTTTTCGCTTTACGTCGTCAGGACCCGTCTCTTAGCGCTATGACTCCGCCACTACGGTATGCCAGAGCAATGACTCAGCAAGGCCGGGGGGTGTTTAAGGCTTAGAGAGGTAAGAGCTCTCGAGTCGCGATGCTCGAGGGCTCCCCTTTGACGCTCAAGCAGTCCATGAAATGCGAGGAGAAAATACCCGCCCGAGGGACGGAAGTTGCTCGTGAGAGGAAAAACACAACGCCTGAGGTGTAAGCGCAGGACTTAGCTTAGCGAGGTTCTGCCCTCGTGGAGGGCGTTGATTTCCCTGAAGATGTGCTTCCCTCTTTGGGTCTGGAGCGTGACTCCACGAGCCTTGGGGGGACTCTTGTTCCCTGTGTAGGTTAGAGGTGGAACCAAAGCAGAACATGGTAGAGAAACTCATGCGCGCTTATAGGTTTCCTCATGGGTGCCTCGCGAGGAGAGTAAGTACCAAAGGTCCTTAGGTGAGGTGGCAGGTTTGGGAGCAAGCCCCTGGGCCAGAGCTCTTTGGTGAGGTAACAGGCGTGAGAGCGTGCTCACGTGTTAGAGCTCGGATCCTTTTGGGTTTTGCGGTGCTGCTGGGATGCTCCCGAGGCACAGTCACCGTACTCAGCCCCCGCTCGCGAGGTGCGCAAGGGGAAAGATATGAGCGCGAATGAAAACACAGAGTAACGAGAACTAAAACTCACCCCCAAAATATTACATAGCGGCGCCGCAGCGCAATGTTTCACTAGGAAACGAATTGGTTCGTTACACTTGGGCTTGCCAAGATAAAGTTTCCATGTCGAGGCATGGGGACCACATTCAGTGGCTGAGACTCTTCACGGCCTGCGGCGGCACGTTACAGGAAGAGCTCAGAGGGACTGGCCCTCAGAGAGAGAAGCTTTTGTGAAGCTTGGAGGTGAAGCTGTGCGCTTTCCTCTAGAGACAAAAAATGCCTGGTGTGATAGAGATCACGGGTAGAACTTGCGTAGATGCGCGATGTTCCAAGGGTTCTTGACCGGGATGCCGTCCTCCGTCTCGAGGCGCACCGCACCAGGTCTGGCGACATGCGCGACCCTGTAGGGGCCTTCCCACATGGGCGAGAGCTTGTGGAGACCTTCCCTGGAGAGGATCCTCCTGAGGACAAGGTCGCCTGTCTCGAGAGTGCGCGGACGTATGTGGCGGCTGTGGTAGCGTCGCAGGTCTTGTGGTATTTTGCCGCTCTGAGGGCGGCTCGGCGGCGCAACCCGTCGAGGAACAGCAGGTCGTCGTTGTGGAGGTCTTCTTGATTGTCCTCATTGAAGGCAAGGACCCTTGCGGACCCGTGCTTGATCTCTGTGGGGAGGACTGCTTCGGCTCCATACACCAGGGCGAATGGCGTCTCACCAGTGGGTTTGTAGGGTTCGTGCGGATGGACCAGAGCACGGAGGGGAGCTCATCGATCCAGCCCTTGCCGTAGCCCTTGAGGCGGTTGAAACTTCTCGTCTTGAGGCCCTTGAGGACCTCAGCATTTGCTCGCTCGGCTTGACCATTGCTCTGTGGGTGAGCTACCGAGGCGAAACAGAGCTTGGTGCCGAGGCTCTCGCAGTAAGCCCTGAAGATGCCGCTGGTGAACTGTGAGCCATTGTCGGTGATGATGCGGTTTGGCACACCAAAGCGGCAGACCAGGCCTCTGATGAACTTCACGGCTGCCCTGGCAGGGATGGTGCGCACCGCTTCAACCTCTGCCCATTTGGTGAACTTGTCAACAGCCACGAAGAGGAAACGGTAGCCCCCTTGCGATCTCGGGAAGGGTCCCAAGATGTCCAGCCCCCAGACCGCGAACGGCCAGGAGAGCGGGATGGTCTGGAGTCCCAGTGCAGGCTGATGGACTTGCTTGGCGTGGAACTGGCATGCATCGCAAGACTGAACGATGGTGACGGCATCTTGAAGCACTTGAGGCCAGTAGAAACCGCTCCTGAAGACCTTGCCGGCGAGGGTGCGCGCGCAGGAATGGTGGCCGCACTCTCCACTGTGTATGTCCCTGAGGAGCATGCGTCCTTCCTCAGGAGGCACACACTTGAGGGCAATGCCATTTGGGCGCTTGCGGTATAGGTCTCCCTCCAGGATGTAATAGGATTTCGCTTGTCGAGCGACTCGTTCTGCCTCTGCGTCTTCCTCGGGAAGGACTCCTTTTAGCAAGTAGTCCTTGAGCTCGTCAACCCAGCCTGTTTCTTGGTGCACCATGGTTAGCATCAGACGCTCCCCTGAGGATGGGCCACAGTTGGGTGCGCCACCTGTGGGAGGTGGTGGGAGTACTTCGTCTGTGCTTGTAGCTGGTGCTTGCAGCGGCTGCTTTATGGATGCCTTGGAGAGCCTCTCTTCAAAGACACCTGCGGGCTGGGCCTCCCTTCGTGATGCGCGCTTGGCGATGTCATCTGCTTCCTGGTTCTCCTTGCGCGGGATGTGCATGAGCTCCATGCCCCTGAAGTGCTTCTCGAGCTTGCGGACCTCTTCAAGGTAGGCAGCCATATGGCTGTCTTTAGGGGTGTAGCTCTTGTTGGAGAAGTTGACCAGGAGCTGGGAGTCGCCTTTGATGAGTAGGTGCTTGACACCGAGGGCAATGGCAGCTCTGAGCCCGGCGAGGAGGCCTTCATATTCAGCGATGTTGTTGGAGATCTTGTCCATCGTGAAGCACAACTGGACGGCATAGTGGAGCTTGTCGCCTTTAGGCGAGGTCAGGACAACGCCAGCGCCTCCGTTGCGGCAGGAGAAAGCTCCATCGAAGTGCATGGTCCAGTGGCTTGGCGTCGTATCTCCAGGCGGTATAGTTTCTGCTTCAGGAGGCTCTTCAGGAGTTGGGTCTGTCCATTCGGCGACAAAGTCTGCCAGTGCTCTTCCTTTGATGACCCTTGTGGTGTCAAAACGCAAGTTGAAAGGCTGCAGCTCGATGTTCCACCCTGCTACGCGATCAGTGGCGTTGGGGTTGCGCAGGATTTGCTCCAGAGGGAATGATGTGACCACCGTGACAGGGTGGCCCTGGAAGTAGTGGCGCAGCTTTCTGGAGGCGATGAGCAGGGCGAGAAGGAGCTTCTGCTGCGTAGGGTACCGCTCGCGAGCATCTCTTAGCACAGTACTGACATAGTAACTGGATGCTCGACAAGGGTTGTGGAGGGTGACGCAGCGTTGGCTCCCTCGAGGGACTCCTCAGGCCCTTTGGCGAGGTTTCCTTGTGGAGGAGTCTCAGCAGGGGTGCCTGAAGTAGGCTCGACAGCTGGCTGTGGGTCTGGCTCTGGGCCTGGAGGGACTTTTTCCTTGTCGGGAGGCTCTGGACTTGGAGTGGCTGCACTTTTCTTGGGGAGGACTGGCTCTTCTCTTTCGACCACCAGGACGGCGCTTGCGGTTTGTGGAGTGGCTGCAAGGTACAGCTTTAGATGCTCGCCCGTCCTGGGGGCTACCATAACTGGTGCGCTAGCCAAGTACTTCTTCAAGTCCTCAAATGCCTTGTCTGCCTCTGGAGTCCACTTGAAGGTGCCGGACTTCTTCATGATCTTGAAAAATGGCAGGGCCCTCTCGCCAAACTTGGAGATGAAGCGGCCCAAGCTGGCCATGCACCCAGCTAGGCGCTGCATGTCCTTGAGGCGGCGGGTGGCTGCATTTCTTCTATGGCCTTGATCTTGTCAGGGTTTGCTTCTATGCCGCGATGGGACACGAGGAACCCGAGGAGTTTGCCTGAAGGTACCCCGAAGACGCACTTGGCGGGGTTTAGCTTGATGTTCACCTTGCGCAGGCTGGCGAAGGTCTCCTCGAGGTCCTTCAAGAGAGTGTCTCCCTCGCGAGACTTGACTACGATGTCGTCAACATATGCCTCTGCATTTCTTCCCATCTGAGCCCCCAGGGCGATCCTCATGAGCCTCTGGAAGGTGGCGCCGGCGTTCTTCAACCCGAAGGGCATGCAAGTGTAGCAATACACGCCACAGGGGGTGAGGAACGCTGTTTTCTCCTCGTCCTCTTTAGCCATTTTGATCTGGTGGTAGCCTGAGAAGGCGTCCAGAAAACAGAGGAGATCACAGCCGGCTGTGGAGTCCACGATCTGATCAATCCTTGGCATGGGGTATGGGTCCTTGGGGCAGGCTTTATTTACATCAGTGTAATCGATGCAGAGCCGGCCTCCCCCATTGGGTTTTGGGACAACCACGCCATTAGAGACCCAGGTGGGGTGGGCAACTTCTCGAATAATGTCTGCTGCTTTTAGCTTTTCTACTTCTTTGATGATGAAGGCTTGCTTCTCAGGGGCTTGTTTCCGTGCCTTCTGCTTGACGGGGCGTGCGTTTGGACACACAGCTAAGTGGTGCTCGATCACCTCCCTTGGTACGCCGGACATTTCTGACGGAGTCCATGCGAACATGTCAGAATTTGCCCGAAGGAAGGCGACGAGCGCGCTTTCCTATTTGGGAGGTAAGCCAGCGCCTATGGTGACGCTAGCCCCCGAGCCCTCAGCCCCCGAATCGCTGGTGCTCAGCGACACCTTCTTTGTAGCAGCCTGCTCCTGAGAGAACAGCTGCTTCTTCTTCTTGGGCCTCGCGAGGGGCTCCAGGTCTTCGTCAGCAGGGAACGCCATGGCAGCAGCTTTGTAGGCGAGCTCGACAGCGCGTGTAGCGTCCTGTACGTGACCATGGATGGTGATGGTGCCGCCGCTGCCAGGGATCTTGACCATGTTGTAGGCGTGATGCGTGACGGCCATGAACTTCGCGAGGGCGGGGTAGCCGAGGATGGCGTTGTAGGGCAGGCCAATGTGCGCAACGTCGAAGTCGATGAGCTCGGTGCGATAGTTTTGCTGCGTGCCAAAGGTGACTGCAAGCCTCACTTGCCCCAGAGGCGAGATTGAGCCGCTGGTGACCCCTGTGAAGGGCCTGGAGGGCATAAGCCACTCGTAGGGCACTTGAAGCGTCTCAAAGGTCTCGACAGAGATGACGTTCAGGCCTGCACCCCCATCAATGAGCGTTTTGCCGACGGCGATATTGTTGATGGTGGGGGTGCACACCAGCGGGAGGGTGCCTACAGTCTTGGTGGACTTGGGGTGGTCCTTGGCGTCGAAGCGATGGTGTACTGAGACCACTTGAGGGGACGCGATGTCTCCACCCCGGGCAGCGCTGCGTTGAGCTCGCGGGCGAACTGCTTGAACTGATTGTTGGACTTGGGCGCCTGAGCCCCGCCGAGGATGCACGCCATGGCGCCTCTAGGGGCCTGGTAGCCCCCAGGCTCCTCGTCAGGGAGATTGTTGTTCTTCTCAGCGGCGTTGGCCTGAGTCCCTTGAGGCTTCTGGTAGCCACCTTTGCGTCCGCCCTTGCGGTAGTTACGGCCTCTGCCGCGACCACCGCTGCCTTCTTCCTGCTCGCGCTTCTTGCTCAGTTGCTTGAGGTCGTAACAGTTCTCTGTCGCGTGGCCGCGCCTGTTGTGGTAGATGCAGAAGGGACGGTTGTCGATCTTCTTCTCGCCATCCTCTGCAGAGTCCTCCGAGCGTGCTTAGCGCCGGGCTCAGCAGCCAGCACAGCAGTAGGCTTGCGCTTGGTCTCGTCACGCTTCTTGTGGGCCTTGGATCCCTCTGGGGGGTCATCTGCAGAGGCCACCTTGGTGAAGAGGAGACCCTCTTCAGCCTTGGCACACTTGTCTGCGATGTCGAAGAGCTTCACGACAGAGGAGAGGGTATCGTGAATGCCGAGCTTCTCAAGCATCCTGCGGTTGGTGACGCCCTCTCTGAAGGCAGCAATGACGTGCGAGTCAGGGATGTTGGGGATTTTGTTGCGGACTTGGCTGAAGCGCTGGATGTACTTGCGGAGAGTCTCGCCAGACTTCTGGCGTACGGCGCGCAGGTCGTTGTAGGTGAGGGCGCGCTCGTACGTGCCCTTGAAGTTCGCAACGAACTGCTTGCAGAGGTCCTCCCAGGAGTCGATGGAGTCCTCAGGGAGGTTCAGGAGCCACGACAGGGCAGAGTCCCTGAGGGCGTGCGAGAACCAGTTCGCCATGACCTTGTCGTCTCCTCCCGCAGCCTGGATGGAGGTGGTGTAGAGCTGCAGGAACTCGATGGGGTTGTTCGTGCCATCGTAGCCCTTGGGGAGGTCTGGCCTGAACTTCTGCGGCCAGACGACGCGGCGCAGGTTGCGGGTGAAGGCCGTGCAGCCAGTGGCGTACGTGGCCACACCGCCCTGGAGAGCTCTGCGGTTTTGGCGCCCGGCCTGGCCAATTTCCTCGACGATGCGCTTCTGGAGGTCCCGCTGGCGCTCCATCTCCACCCGCGCGTCCGGCGGCGTCCGCTGCACGATTTGACAATCATGCGGCGAGGACGCGTGAGAGGCGGCTTTGTTTGCCGCAGCCGGAGGTGGTCCTGGCGGAGGCGGAGGCGGAGGCGCTCCATGCGCGGCGGTGCCTGCGCGCCCGGAGTTGTGGTGCACCAGGGAGCGCGAAGGTGCTGGAACCGCGCGCGGCGCAGCCGCGATGTCGACGAGGTGCTGGAGACGGCCAAGCCAGTTGTCGTGCGCCTCGGCGGTGGGGCGGTAGCGGAAGAGCTCTGCTGCCATGAGCAGCGCAGTGTTTGGGCTGGGCGCCGGGCGTCCAAGCGTGGACGCGCTTTGGCGCCGAGATGGATGCGAGGACTCAGCGTCCTCGCTGTGCTCGTGGTCGACGTCTTCGTCGTAGCGGTCGTCCTCATCCTCGGGGTGCTCCACGCGTGGCTCCGCAGTAGTGCGCCCCGAAGCGCGGTTGGTGCGCGGACGGCCGCGTGGCCTGGCGGCGTGGACGACGGGCTCGGTCTCAGCTCGGCCTGACGCGCGCCGGTTGGCGCGAGCAGCGCGAGTGTCCGCCATGGCGTTGAGGTCGATGGAGGTTGAATGCGCGCCTCAGCCCCCTACCTGGCGCGCCAATTGTCGGAGAATGACTCCCACGAAACAGGGGCAGTCACACTCGCGAAGAGAGTTCGTGTAAGGGGCTGAACACGACGTCAATCAACCCTCATCCGGCGCGGCGACGCTGCTCGTCGTGCCTGAGGAGGGACATCACGGCAGAGAGAGACACGGCGCGTACCCAGGTTCACGGCCCTCTTGTGGAGGTAAAACCGCTACGTCCTGCCTGTCTGTATTGCTGCTTGTAGAGGTTACAGTACAGCGTGCTTGCCGAGGGCACAGTTGTGGCAATGGCGCGTACAAGGGGAGGGAAACTACTGTCTTCTTCTCCCTTGCGCGCAAGTAGCTAGACTAGGAGTAAAATGTGTTCCCCCCTTAGGGTGGTGCACCAGCTCCTTTTATAGGCGCCCCGGGCCTCCTCCCTGTCCTTGTGCAGCGAGGGGCTACCACATGGCGACAACGGTCGGGAGCACGGTGCACCGCTGCTTGGGCGTCCATGAGCGCGGTCCATGGGCACAAAAGCTGAGGCCGCAGCAGAGAGGCCGCCGTCCATCCACGGTGACGTCGCGTTCGGCGCGTAGCGCCGGCCTGCTCCCTTATCACCAAAGAGGAAAGCTTGGTGGTCTGCGCCGTTGCCCCTGCTTTGTTGACTCCTTTATCACCAAAGTGGGACTGCAGCTCCGTCGTCACTCTGCGCAGAGGCGCGGTCACTCTGCGGCCACTGCGGAAGCCATGTGCGCTCCGCAGAGCTTGCTTTACAGTGAAGGAACCCTCGCGTGGGCGGGAACGCCCTGTGGAGGATTCTGCGTTGACTTCCCTTCAGGGAAAACTTCCTTGGAGAGGAGGCAGCGGAGTAGAGGCTCCACAGGCCTTAGCTGCCTCCTCAGGCCTCCGCGAGGCGATTCTGCCCCGCGGGCATCCCAGGCTTGCAGGCCTGGTCCTTAGCGAGATTCACTCGCCGAGTGTTGAGGGTTATAGAGGCCTGGCCCAGTACACCCTGGTTCTTACTGGGCTGACAAGAGCAAATGCCTACTAAAAACAGAGAAAATCCATGGATAAACAATTAGCTACTTACAATTAGAAAACAGCTAAAATCTATGTGTAAACCATGCCTACTAAAAACAGAGCAAATCTATGCATAAACAATTAGCTACTTACAACTAGAAAACAGCTAAAATCTATGTGTAAACAATGCCTACTAAAAACAGAGCAAATCTATGTATAAACAATTAGCTACTTACAACTAGAAAACAACTAAAATCTATGTGTAAACAATGCCTACTAAAAACAGAGCAAATCTATCGATAAACAATTAGCTACTTACAACTAGCAAACAGGTAAAATCTATGTGTAAACAATGCCTACTAAAAACAGAGCAAATCTATGGATAAACAATTAGCTACTTACAACTAGAAAACAGCTAAAATCTATGTGTAAACAATGACTACTAAAAACAGAGCAAATCTATGGATAAACAATTAGCTACTTACAACTAGAAAACAGATAAAATCTATGTGTAAACAATGCCTACTAAAAACAGAGCAAATCTATGGATAAACAATTAGCTACTTACAACTAGAAAACAGCTAAAATCTATGTGTAAACAATGCCTACTTAAAACAGAGCAAATCTATGGATAAACAATTAGTTACTTACAACTAGAAAATAACTAAAATCTATGTGTAAACAATGCCTACTAAAAACAGAGCAAATCTATGGATAAACAATTAGCTATTTACAACTAGAAAACAGCTAAAATCTATGTGTAAACAATGCCTACTAAAAACAGAGCAAATCTATGGATAAACAATTAGCTACTTACAACTACTCCCTCTGTTCTGAATTAATTGACTCAGATTTAGTACAGTTGTACTAAATCTGAGTCAATTAATTCAGAACGGAGGGAGTAGAAAACAACTATCCTACTGAACTGGGGTCTTACATTAGGCGAGGCGGGCTCGCTTAGCGTCGCCGCCGGCGTCGGAGCTAGCGCCGGCCTCCCCTGGCGGCGCCTTGCCCTCGCCGTGGACCAAAGAGAGGGCTACCGCCGCCTCCAGATCGGTCTCGCCCTGACGACGCTTGGCGTCCTCGCGCTCGAAATCAGCGTGGGAGAGTTGGCAAGCAATCTCCAGATCACGATCCTCCTCCTCTTCCTCTTCCTCCTCGTCGGAGGACGAGGACGAGGAGGAGGAGGAAGACGGATGGCGGCCGGGGTACATCGCCTGGCGGATCTCGCGGTAGCTGCAATGGTGGCCAAATGAGCGGGTGCGGCCGGAACCTTCCCCGTGCGGACGAGCGCCAAGGCTGCGGGACCGGCCCGCGGGGGCCGGATCGGCGGCGGCCTGTTCCGCAAGCTCATCCCGCAACACCAGCTGACGCTGCTGCTGCCTGAAGGCCCGGAGGGTCGGGCGGCCACGGCCGTGGCCGCGGCCACGGCCGCGATGGCCGGATCTACCAGCGCCGACGGTGGAAGCCATGCGAGAGAGTGGAGAGAGAGGAGACTGTGCGGCGGCTAGGGTTGGAAGTGAGACACTGAGAGTGAGAGTGATGGGCATAGTAGGTTCTTATAGGCCGGCTGTCGGGCTGCTTCTAATGGTAACGGAGATTACGAAACTGTCCGTGTGCGATGAGCACACATCGGTAATGGAGTTAAACCAAACTCCGTTGCCAACATATATTCCACTATTCACCTGTTGCCTTTGTTGTGGGCCTGCTTTACGGCCCAGTGCGGGCACGCGGGGATGTCGCGATTTACTGTCGCCTACCTCCTGCCGTTGCCATAGAGGGGTATCCGATGTGTCGTTCTGTACTAGTGATAACAAGGCTATGACAAAAGAGCCGGGTTACGAGACAAGTTACAGGGGTTTCGCTTGATAGCGGTGATATCGATCTAGGATTGCTTCTCTATCTATGTCCTGGAAGCCCGCTTATATAGATGTCGGGTCTCCCGAACGTACATGTAAAGACCGAGTCACATACGAGCTCGGAGTCCTACTCTAGGTTCTTCTTGACCTTCCGTAGCCTCCAAGTCACCCGGTTCCTTCCTTCACTCGGACTTTAGTTCTTCTATGTCCTTCCTTCCATGGCCGAGTCACGTTAAGCGTATCGGCCCAACTATAACCCGACCCATGTCTTGTAAGCATAACCCGGGCCAGGCCTTTAGCCGGCCGAGTGATTCTTCCTTGGTCATGAGTATAGCGGGTTATTACCCCCCCCCCAACAGTAGTCCCCAAGTTTGACTTGAATAAGTTCATTGGTTGCTTCACTTCATAATCTTGACCTTGATCTGATTACTCGAGTGTAGCTGCTGATAGGATTATCCGGGTTAAATTCCTGAAAACAAAATAAACATTATGGATAATAAGTGGCCGGGTTATGTTGTCAGACCAGCTCCTTTTGGCGGTTCATTTATAACCTGGCTTTTCTTTTGTCTCAAAGCTTTTAATGACTCGATTTTGTTCTGCACTTAATTCTCTCTGGTCAATGACCAGGAGACATTCTCTGACACATTCCCTCGTGTCCTTGACCCATAGTCAAAGGAATCTTATCGCCTCGGTTTTACCGGTCCATACCTAGGGTTTCACCCCAGGCTATAAATACTGGGCCACGGTGAAAAGTGATTTCACTTTCCCCATTCGCCACCACTTTGTCTTCTTCCTCGAGCCCTTATCTCTCCGCTAGGGTTAGGGTTTCCCCTGGAGCTCGCGCCGCCGCCGCCCACCGGAGTTAAGCTCGCCGTGACCCGCAAACGCCGGCTCGAGGTGAGTTCTTTCTCTCCTTGAACTTTTCTAGATCTTTGCTCCACTACTTTTTGCTCTATCTTGAATCCCATTTTCTTGCATTTTCTAGATCTTAAATCCATGGCTCCTAAAGATCCATCCAAGCTCAAGCTCAAGGGCAAGGCCGGCAATGGCGCCGCCATGCCGGTGCTGAAGAAGAAGAAGGTGCAGCTCGGCTCAGGGATATCGGCTAACTGCGCCAATTCCATGGCCACACACTCAAAGCTCGAGGAACTGGCCGAGTCATGCGTCCTCCCACTTCAGTCGGAGATCGAGTGGAGAGGAACTGAAGAGGAGACCCGGCCCACCCCCGGACAAGGTCAAGTTATCGTCTTCCTGGAACATGTCACCCGGGGTTTCCGTCCACCGGGTCATCCTTTTTTCAGAGAACTCCTTAACTTTTACAAACTCTGAGTCTTCGATCTTGGTCCCAATTCTATTTTGAACATCGGTAACTTCATAGTCCTTTGTGAATCTTATATGAGTATTCCACCTTGCTTGCCTTTGTTTCTAGATCTGTTCTTGTGCAAACCTCAGCGTGAGCACAAGGAGGGCCCCCTTCTCATTTGCGGTGGTGTTTCTATCCAGCGCCGCAAAGGCTCTGACATGCCATCACTCAATCTTCACACTCACGTGAAGAATTGGCAAAAATCTTTCTTTTACTGCAAGGACACTTCTCCACCCGGCGAGCACCGTCTCCCAGGTTACTCTATCGATCCGCTTGTCCTGAACAGCAACATGAACTCATATGCATCTGAAACCGAGAGAGATGCAATCCAACCTCTCCTTCGGAAAATAGCTGTCTTAGTCACTCACGGCCTTTGTGGACCTGATCAAAACCTGGATGGGCTGGCGGATCCAGCCCAACAGTATTCGCAAAAAACTTCTTTGTGATTACTCGGGTCATCTGACCGATTCAATCCATTACTCGGAGAAAGCTTACCCCACTACTGCTCTGAACAAGGCCATCAAGGCCCTTCTTGCTGAAAAAGTCGAAGTTATCAAATACACCAGCATCTTGCCTTTCAGCAAGACTAACCCGCCCCGCCAGTAAGTTCCGACTGATAAGTACATTTTGGTCGTGTTTTTCTTTATCTGTTCTTTAGTCATGTAATTTTTGCTTTTTCTCCAGGACTCTTCCGACTGGTGGAAAGTTGAAACTCCCCCTGCCACTCCTGAGGCAGATGAAGATGATGATGAGGAGGCCGCTGCCGCAAGCGAAGAAGAAGAAGAAGGTGAACTCGATTTCCTTGGCCATTTCTTCATAAGCTTGATCGAGAAAGATACTCCATCAACAATCTCAACTGATGCAACTTTTATCATACCAGAACCGACTGAAAAGGTTGCCACCCCATCACCCGGATGCAACACTGAGGAAACTGAGTCTGCTGCCTCCGGAAAAAGGAAAGCACGAACCATTTGTGCTAAGGTGCCATATTCTCGCATGACCACTGATGCATGTAAAATGCATACATGAACTTTGCACTTTATCACTTATATTCTAATCATATTTGCATCATATAAGGGTTATACCACTGTTATTTAATGATTTTCGGAAATAAAATAATTGTTTCCTATTTTTATGGATACTGATGTGAAGCCTCACAATGGCGACGGGGATTTTTATTGTTTGCAATAAGTTTAGCAACGGGCATATATGTAACCGTTGCCTTTAGTCTTTACATCAGATACGGAGATTAGTTTTTGACCGTTTGTAATGAGGGCTAAAGGAAACAAAAAAAAGCCGGTGACGCCTGCTGCACCGTCGACGGAGCCCTGTGGTTCCTGCTTGACGGACGCCGGTTCTTCGCCTTCCTCTTCGCCCAGCTTCATTGCGTGGTCTTCTTCTACCTATTTAGTACTGCACAAAAGTCTTGCTCCAGGAGGCGCCGGCTTCAGTGGACCGTGTGGACGGAGCCCCACTCCTACGTCTTCACGGCCGCCGCATAGTCTCCAGGTTTCCTCCTCGCCCTAAAGGAGATGAAAAAAAATCAAAATGTAAGCTCCTTCATCTCTATACACAAGACATATGCTTCTTCATCGGCATTATAGAAAATATAGAACTAATTACAACTAGAACATAGCCTAAACAATGCCTCATATATAGGTAGATTGGACACACAAATTCTAGGAATGGAGCAAGCGTGCCAAGTAGGATGCACAAGATCGATGTGTATTTGTGCATATCACAAGGATCACTAGCGCCACCCCCGGATCACACGGTGTCACCTAATTTTAATCATCGGCATAACAGAAACAAAGCTAAAATCAGAGCAAATGCCTACTAAAAACAGAGAAAATCCATGGATAAACAATTAGCTACTTACAATTAGAAAACAGCTAAAATCTATGTGTAAACCATGCCTACTAAAAACAGAGCAAATCTATGCATAAACAATTAGCTACTTACAACTAGAAAATAGCTAAAATCTATGTGTAAACAATGCCTACTAAAAACAGAGCAAATCTATGTATAAACAATTAGCTACTTACAACTAGAAAACAACTAAAATCTATGTGTAAACAATGCCTACTAAAAACAGAGCAAATCTATCGATAAACAATTAGCTACTTACAACTAGAAAACAGTTAAAATCTATGTGTAAACAATGCCTACTAAAAACAGAGCAAATATATGGATAAACAATTAGCTACTTACAACTAGAAAACAGCTAAAATCTATGTGTAAACAATGCCTACTAAAAACAGAGCAAATCTATGGATAAACAATTAGCTACTTACAACTAGAAAACAGATAAAATCTATGTGTAAACAATGCCTACTAAAAACAGAGCAAATCTATGGATAAACAATTAGCTACTTACAACTAGAAAACAGCTAAAATCTATGTGTAAACAATGCCTACTTAAAACAGAGCAAATCTATGGATAAACAATTAGTTACTTACAACTAGAAAACAACTAAAATCTATGTGTAAACAATGCCTACTAAAAACAGAGCAAATCTATAGATAAACAATTAGCTATTTACAACTAGAAAACAGCTAAAATCTATGTGTAAACAATGCCTACTAAAAACAGAGCAAATCTATGGATAAACAATTAGCTACTTACAACTACTCCCTCTGTTCTGAATTAATTGACTCAGATTTAGTACAGTTGTACTAAATCTGAGTCAATTAATTCAGAACGGAGGGAGTAGAAAACAACTATCCTACTGAACTGGGGTCTTACATTAGGCGAGGCGGGCTCGCTTAGCGTCGCTGCCGGCGACGGAGCTAGCGCCGGCCTCCCCTGGCGGCGCCTTGCCCTCGCCGTGGACCAAAGAGAGGGCTACCACCGCCTCCAGATTGGTCTCGCCCTGACGACGCTTGGCGTCCTCGCGCTCGAATCAGCGTGGGAGAGTTGGCAAGCAATCTTCAGATCACGATCCTCCTCCTCTTCCTCTTCCTCCTCGTCGGAGGACGAGGACGAGGAGGAGGAAGACGGATGGCGGCCGGGGTACATCGCCTGGCGGATCTCGCGGTAGCTGCAATGGTGGCCAAATGAGCGGGTGCGGCCGGAACCTTCCCCGTGCGGACGAGCGCCAAGGCTGCGGGACCGGCCCGCGGGGGCCGGATCGGCGGCGGCCTGTTCCGCAAGCTCATCCCGCAACACCAGCTGACGCTGCTGCTGCCTGAAGGCCCGGAGGGTCGGGCGGCCACGACCGTGGCCGCGGCCACGACCGCGATGGCCGGATCTACCAGCGCCGACGGTGGAAGCCATGCGAGAGAGTGGAGAGAGAGGAGACTGTGCGGCGGCTAGGGTTGGAAGTGAGACACTGAGAGTGAGAGTGATGGGCATAGTAGGTTCTTATAGGCCGGCTGTCGGTCTGCTTCTAATGGTAACGGAGATTACGAAACTGTCCGTGTGCGATGAGCACACATCGGTAATGGAGTTAAACCAAACTCCGTTGCCAACATATATTCCACTATTCACCTGTTGCCTTTGTTGTGGGCCTGCTTTACGGCCCAGTGCGGGCACGCGGGGATGTCGCGATTTACTGTCGCCTACCTCCTACCGTTGCCATAGAGGGGTATCCGATGTGTCGTTCTGTACTAGTGATAACAAGGCTATGACAAAAGAGCCGGGTTACGAGACAAGTTACAGGGGTTTCGCTTGATAGCGGTGATATCGATCTAGGATTGCTTCTCTATCTATGTCCTGGAAGCCCGCTTATATAGATGTCGGGTCTCCCGAACGTACATGTAAAGACCGAGTCACATACGAGCTCAGAGTCCTACTCTAGGTTCTTCTTGACCTTCCGTAGCCTCCAAGTCACCCGGTTCCTTCCTTCACTCGGACTTTAGTTCTTCTAGGTCCTTCCTTCCATGGCCGAGTCACGTTAAGCGTATCGGCCCAACTATAACCCGACCCATGTCTTGTAAGCATAACCCGGGCCAGGCCTTTAGCCGGCCGAGTGATTCTTCATTGGTCATGAGTATAGCGGGTTATTACCCCCCCCCCAACAGTAGTCCCCAAGTTTGACTTGAATAAGTTCATTGGTTGCTTCACTTCATAATCTTGACCTTGATCTGATTACTCGAGTGTAGCTGCTGATAGGATTATCCGGGTTAAATTCCTGAAAACAAAATAAACATTATGGATAATAAGTGGCCGGGTTATGTTGTCAGACCAGCTCCTTTTGGCGGTTCATTTATAACCTGGCTTTTCTTTTGTCTCAAAGCTTTTAATGACTCGATTTTGTTCTGCACTTAATTCTCTCTGGTCAATGACCAGGAGACATTCTCTGACACATTCCCTCGTGTCCTTGACCCATAGTCAAAGGAATCTTATCGCCTCGGTTTTACCGGTCCATACCTAGGGTTTCACCCCAGGCTATAAATACTGGGCCACGGTGAAAAGTGATTTCACTTTCCCCATTCGCCACCACTTTGTCTTCTTCCTCGAGCCCTTATCTCTCCGCTAGGGTTAGGGTTTCCCCTGGAGCTCGCGCCGCTGCCGCCCACCGGAGTTAAGCTCGCCGTGACCCGCAAACGCCGGCTCGAGGTGAGTTCTTTCTCTCCTTGAACTTTTCTAGATCTTTGCTCCACTACTTTTTGCTCTATCTTGAATCCCATTTTCTTGCATTTTCTATATCTTAAATCCATGGCTCCTAAAGATCCATCCAAGCTCAAGCTCAAGGGCAAGGCCGGCAATGGCGCCGCCATGCCGGTGCTGAAGAAGAAGAAGGTGCAGCTCGGCTCGGGGATATCGGCTAACTGCGCCAATTCCATGGCCACACACTCAAAGCTCGAGGAACTGGCCGAGTCATGCGTCCTCCCACTTCAGTCGGAGATCGAGTGGAGAGGAACTGAAGAGGAGACCCGGCCCACCCCGGACAAGGTCAAGTTATCGTCTTCCTGGAACATGTCACCCGGGGTTTCCGTCCACCGGGTCATCCTTTTTTCAGAGAACTCCTTAACTTTTACAAACTCTGAGTCTTCGATCTTGGTCCCAATTCTATTTTGAACATCGGTAACTTCATAGTCCTTTGTGAATCTTATATGAGTATTCCACCTTGCTTGCCTTTGTTTCTAGATCTGTTCTTGTGCAAACCTCAGCGTGAGCACAAGGAGGGCCCCCTTCTCATTTGCGGTGGTGTTTCTATCCAGCGCCGCAAAGGCTCTGACATGCCATCACTCAATCTTCACACTCACGTGAAGAATTGGCAAAAATCTTTCTTTTACTGCAAGGACACTTCTCCACCCGGCGAGCACCGTCTCCCAGGTTACTCTATCGATCCCCTTGTCCTGAACAGCAACATGAACTCATATGCATCTGAAACCGAGAGAGATGCAATCCAACCTCTCCTTCGGAAAATAGCTGTCTTAGTCACTCACGGCCTTTGTGGACCTGATCAAAACCTGGATGGGCTGGCGGATCCAGCCCAACAGTATTCGCAAAAAACTTCTTTGTGATTACTCGGGTCATCTGACCGATTCAATCCATTACTCGGAGAAAGCTTACCCCACTACTGCTCTGAACAAGGCCATCAAGGCCCTTCTTGCTGAAAAAGTCGAAGTTATCAAGCACACCAGCATCTTGCCTTTCAGCAAGACTAACCCGCCCCGCCAGTAAGTTCCGACTGATAAGTACATTTTGGTCGTGTTTTTCTTTATCTGTTCTTTAGTCATGTAATTTTTGCTTTTTCTCCAGGACTCTTCCGACTGGTGGAAAGTTGAAACTCCCCCTGCCACTCCTGAGGCAGATGAAGATGATGATGAGGAGGCCGCTGCCGCAAGCGAAGAAGAAGAAGAAGGTGAACTCGATTTCCTTGGCCATTTCTTCATAAGCTTGATCGAGAAAGATACTCCATCAACAATCTCAACTGATGCAACTTTTATCATACCAGAACCGACTGAAAAGGTTGCCACCCATCACCCGGATGCAACACTGAGGAAACTGAGTCTGCTGCCTCCGGAAAAAGGAAAGCACGAACCATTTGTGCTAAGGTGCCATATTCTCGCATGACCACTGATGCATGTAAAATGCATACATGAACTTTGCACTTTATCACTTATATTCTAATCATATTTGCATCATATAAGGGTTATACCACTGTTATTTAATGATTTTCGGAAATAAAATAATTGTTTCCTATTTTTATGGAATTAACCCTGCGCAGGCAGAAAACCCTATTTCTTTCCTTTTATGTTTTAGGGACCCAAACGTCGTCATATAATCCTGGAAAAATACAGAGGTCGTTATTTTGGAAGGAAGAAGACGTAGGAGCGAAGGAATCAAGCAAACGGAGCCCGCAAGGTGAAAAGGGGTGGCCCACGCAGCCAGGTACTGTGGCCGCGTGGGGCCCACTCATTTGGGCCTCGTGGCTCCGTTGCCGTCGATCTTTCCTCCACCGACTCCGTCTTGACCTAAAAACGCCTATAAAAAAGGTCCCCCGACGTTCTCTGGAAGGAGGCGGCGGAGAAACACAGAACCACGAAACAAGAGTCAGAAGGCTGCCGCCGGAGAAGATCGGAGGGGGGAAACGCCGCCGGAGTCACCTCCGGAGGGCTCCACCCCCCTCCGGCGTGTTCATCATCAACATCTACAGCAAGAACATGTCCACCATCATCTCCATGATGAAGGGGAGTAGTCCACCCCCTGGACTTGGGTTTGTGTGGTAACTTATGTATCTCTCCTCTCTTTGAGCTTCACTAATTAGTACCGTATGAGCTGCTAAACATGATTACGGTCATCTATGTAATACCTTTGTGGTGAATATTGTGGTATGAGATGATTTGTTATGCATTTACCGTTGTGTTGGAGCTTTTGTGATTTGTCATACTTTGGAGATATTTTATGATGCATGTGATGGTTTGATTTATTCATAATGCCTTGTTTATCATTGTCATGAGGTGATTGACACCACCAAGTGTAGATAGATGAGAGAGTTGTGATCACACACACGAAATATAAATCATTGCACTTGTGTTTAGAATATTGTCCATTAAGAAGTATGATGTATGTAGGTACGGGATGGCCGATGTGACACGGCGTAGGTATTGAGTGACACAGTACCGCCCAACATCCTTTATCTGGGGGTAAAAAGAAAGAGTATGATGTGGGAGTGAGAGCAACCACGCTAGCCTTACGAGGGTGACCTAGCAACACAAATGAATATTTCTTTCAACTATGTGTTTTAGGACATATAGCTGTCATAAAAGCTACCATTAAAACATGACAATTGTGTGTACTTTATCTATAACATGATAATCACCATAGATGAGAGAGAGGATTAAGTGAACCCATGAACCCATGTCCATTGTTCCTAGAAGAGAAAACCTTTGTCTTGTCCTCTTGCGTTGAAGAGGATTGTCATTCTTGTTTTGCTACATCGAACTTCCATCCATCAACCACCTTGTTCTCCAAACTTGTTTAGTGCATAATCAACTAAAACTTGTGACACTTTAGTTGTAGGGAATAGATAACTTTTCCTTCTTGCTCCTGCGGATCGATACCTTACTTCCACATTGAGAGGTGCTACAGTGATCCCTTGCTCTTGGGGGTTATCAAGTACTTTTCTGGCGCCGTTGCCGGGGAGCGTAGCGCTTAAGTTTCTATTCTTGTGTGCACTAGACTAAGCTTGGGGAGGTTCCTTTTATATCTTGCAATCATCTAAGCTTGGGGAGGTTCTTTAACTTGTTTAATGATACTATGTCTCCCATTTATGATGATGAATATGATATTTTCAGTCCACCTCACTTCAACCATCTTGATACCAAATAAGAAGCCTAGCTATATGGCTATAAAGAAAGCGCTTTGCGGGAGGCAACCCGGTTATTTTTTTTGTGATTTTCTTTTTGTCCTCTTGCTGTACCAAGAGACTTTGTTTATAGTTTAGGTTCTGGAATTTTCAATAAAGTGCCAAGTTTTACCCTTTTTGGTTTGAAAAAGTTGCTTATAGCGTTCGGAGATTTTATTCCTGCACGAATCAGTGCACGGTATGATTTTTAATTCTTATTCTGTAACTCCGAATGAGCTCATATTTGAACTGTAGTTGCAACTTTTCATCCTCTGTATGCATGAATTTTTTCGGAATTTTTCGAGAAAGTTTGGTAGGGTAGAAAAATACGTTTTGCTGCTGCTGTTTTTCTGGACAGATTCTGTCCCATTTTGTTTGATGCATGCTTTGAGCTTTTAAGTTGAATCTTTTTGATCCAATTGAGTTTATGAGTAGGCATACAACATTATACACTTTCTGGACATCTCATATGAATTTTTGTTCAAGGATTATATGCAGCAAGAAACATATTTGTTTATCACTATTAATGCACCCCACAGAAAAGAAATGGGAGAAACGGTGTTTTGAAGTTTTTTCACAGGGATTGGAGGAGATGCACCAAGAGCTATCCAAGGATGGTGAAGACCATAAGCTTGGGGATGTGAAGACAACCCCACTGGACCTACACACTCTCGGTTTGCACACGTCCAACTTCTTTTTCGATCGAAACACTTTATCGCATAAACTTGGAGCGTCTTTTGTTTTGTTTTGGTTTGATTTTTTTGAGAGACCACCACACTATCATTTATATATGGGAGAGCTACTGGAAATATGGGTTGAAATATGTTGGATGCTTTTATAAGATTGGGAAAAGGGATGTTTGAGTTGATTTTTAATGATACATATAGTTGCATGATTCATGAGCTTGTTTATGAGTAATAGTTTGCAAATCCTTTTTGAAGAGCTATCACTTATTCATGTTTTGGTGCTGATTGTTATTTTACTTGGTTTAACATGGATTAGTTAGTTCTATGGACACTCATGCATGCATCTAGATGGTCAACTTTCTCCCTTTTGCTAGCCCAAACTCCAACAAGTTAAAACTTGTTTCCAACACCTTCAACCAAAGTTATTCCAGTGAGTCCACCATATCTACCTACTAGCTATATGCTATTCCGAGTATGTTCATCATGATATTTGTGTTATCTATACCTCTGAATGAAAATGATTATGTTATTATTGCCATGGGAAAAGTTGGTTATATAGCTCTCATGAACTTGATGCACATTTTTACTATCATTGCTATAAATAAAACATGACCCATTGTGATTAAGATTATGATGCTAGTGGCTTGATAAATGTCCGAGGTTGGGAGTTAGCCCATATGTGCTGTCACATGCAAAGCTTTCAACATGCTCCATTTAGTTGATATCATGTGCTTTTGTCTATGGATGCCTATCATGGTGAAATAAGGGGGAAATGATTTAGTTTGAATGAGTTTGTATAAATGGTTAGAGAGACGCCTGGGCCGCTAATCTAAGCCATGCATTATTCATGGTGGAAATTTACTTACATGCTATGGTGAATTATCTATGACACACCTTACAATAAAAAGCTATTCCAATGGTAAATAAAAAGGGTGTTGAGGTTTTTCATCTTGTTTGTTTGTCTTGTCATTTTGATATGGGCTTGTTCCATATCCTGGGACAAGAGGTACCCCAGTTGACGCTCTTGATGATACTATTATTACTTACAATGATAGATAACTTGAACTTGCTTTTCCCAAGTTGAGTAACTCATGGTGTAGGTACTTGTATTCAAGGGGCATGAGACATCCAACCTTTACTTTGTCAAGCACACTACTCATATTTGCTCTCACATTAAACTATAATCATTCAAGATGCTATGATAGGGGAATGAGAGCTTGACACCAAGTATTACCACATTGCAATCATTAACTTAAGTAGGAGAGTTTGGAGGTTAGATGAAACTTATGCATGCTTTACCTCTACTCACTTATTCATCTTTCCAAAGTGTCCACCAAACATATTCAGATTTTCATCATCACTCTATGGACCACATGTATGCAAAAGTAAGAATGTCCATATTACTTCTTATGTTACACTTTGTGAACTATCATTGAACATCCTTGCATTGAATACTTGATATCACTTCATAAACTGTTTTGCATATTGCTACTCCTTTGAAGAATGAATCATTTGACTCTATGTAGCAGTAGCAATCATCTTTGATATCCATTGTTAGTGCTATATTGCAAAGTCCATGTTAGTTTTATCACCTTCATACTCGAGGACGAGCATGGGTTAAGCTTGGGGATGTTGATGCATGTAAAATGCATACATGAACTTTGCACTTTATCACTTATATTCTAATCATATTTGCATCATATAAGGGTTATACCACTGTTATTTAATGATTTTAGGAAATAAAATAATTGTTTCCTATTTTTATGGAATTAACCCTGCGCAGGCAGAAAACCCTATTTCTTTCCTTTTATGTTTCAGGGACCCAAACGTCGTCATAAAATTCTGGAAAAATACAGAGGTCGTTATTTTGGAAGGAAGAAGACGTAGGAGCGAAGGAATCAAGCAAACGGAGCCCGCAAGGCGAAAAGGGGTGGCCCACGCGGCCAGGTACTGTGGCCGCGTGGGGCCCACTCATTTGGGCCTCGTGGCTCCGTTGCCGTCGATCTTTCGTCCACCGACTCCGTCTTGACCTAAAAACGCCTATAAAAAAGGTCCCCCGACGTTCTCTGGAAGGAGGCGGCGGAGAAACACAGAACCACGAAACAGAGAGTCAGAAGGCTGCCGCCGGAGAAGATCGGAGGGGGGAAACGCCGCCGGAGTCACCTCCGGAGGGCTCCACCCCCCTCCGGCGTGTTCATCATCAACATCTACAGCAAGAACATCTCCACCATCATCACCATGATGAAGGGGAGTAGTCCACCCCCTGGACTTGGGTTTGTGGTGGTAACTTATGTATCTCTCCTCTCTTTGAGCTTCACTAATTAGTACCGTATGAGCTGCTAAACATGATTACGGTCATCTATGTAATACCTTTGTGGTGAATATTGTGGTATGAGATGATTTGTTATGCATTTACCGTTGTGTTGGAGCTTTTGTGATTTGTCATACTTTGGAGATATTTTATGATGCATGTGATGGTTTGATTTATTCATAATGCCTTGTTTATCATTGTCATGAGGTGATTGACACCACCAAGTGTAGATAGATGAGAGAGTTGTGATCACACACACGAAATATAAATCATTGCACTTGTGTTTAGAATATTGTCCATTAAGAAGTATGATGTATGTAGGTACGGGATGGCCGATGTGACACGGCGTAGGTATTGAGTGACACAGTACCGCCCAACATCCTTTATCTGGGGGTAAAAAGAAAGAGTATGATGTGGGAGTGAGAGCAACCACGCTAGCCTTACGAGGGTGACCTAGCAACACAAATGAATATTTCTTTCAACTATGTGTTTTAGGACATATAGCTGTCATAAAAGCTACCATTAAAACATGACAATTGTGTGTACTTTATCTATAACATGATAATCACCATAGATGAGAGAGAGGATTAAGTGAACCCATGAACCCATGTCCATTGTTCCTAGAAGAGAAAACCTTTGTCTTGTCCTCTTGCGTTGAAGAGGATTGGGACACTTTTACATTCTTGTTTTGCTACATCGAACTTCCATCCATCAACCACCTTGTTCTCCAAACTTGTTTAGTGCATAATCAACTAAAACTTGTGACACTTTAGTTGTAGGGAATAGATAACTTTTCCTTCTTGCTCCTGCGGATCGATACCTTACTTCCACATTGAGAGGTGCTACAGTGATCCCTTACTCTTGGGGGTTATCAACCACAGAGCCCTATTCTTTTCTTGCTGTGAAAAACTCAACCAATCTCTTCTTGAAAAATCTTCACAGAAATCTGCTGAACCGTCTGCCAAGAGATTCGTGCCACCTGGATCTCTCCGGGAGATGATCCACTTAACCCGGGAATCCCTTACATTTCCTCTCCACGACGTCCTGGTACTTCTCCTCTTTCTAACATTGAACCACAAAAACATCCATCTGATCGTTATCCATTGACCGGTCAAATCCGAATTGCTAAATCATATTCTTTAACAGCTTCTTCAGGCTCCAACAATGACCTCCCCCGAGACTTTGTAGTCAATACCGGGTAATGTTTGGAAAATTCTATTACATACTCATTTTTCTCAACTTGTTTCCCTTCGTTCTTACTTGCACTATCTTCACTTGTGATTTCAGGGCAAAAGAAACACTCAGTGGCGCTCCGAGCCCTCCCATTGTTTAGGAGGATGACCCGGAGGCCAATCCTGAAAAGAATGTTGAGCCTGCTCATGAGGAGCAGGCGACTGAAAAAATGGAGACCTCGCCCCCTGCTACCGATAAACCGACTGACCCAGAAGTTGAGATCACATGATCTCGCTTCGTTGAAAAGAATATGCCTGAAACCACTGCAGCCAAGTTTGTGGATCCTGAGAAGAAGTTTGTGCCGACTGATAAAGGCGAAGCCTCCACCATGCCACATTATGGCAACATCAACTTTGAAGGTCTGTTGCATGAATATAACACTTTGAAGCTTTCTGAGAGCAAGCTCGTGGAATCTCTTGTCCGCGAGCATCAGGTACACTTCTATTTTCTTCCATATCTTATTACCAAACCTAGTCCCCAAGTATCGAGTAAACTGTCCACAGTCGCTCGATACTTGTAAATATATCTCTTTTATCAGCTTTAAGAACTTCAAAATATCCCAGTCCCCAAGTTCCAGGTTATCAGTCCACGATAACCTGGGACTTGATACTATCTGATACCAACATCTCAATATCTCTAATTTTCAATACTTTAAAACTTTCAAATCCTCATAACCCCTAAGTTCCGGGTGATAAGTCTACAATCAGCTGGAACTTTGAAAAAATGTTGTAACTATAAACTTTGAACTTTGAAAACATATCAGTCCCCAAGTGTCGGGTGATCTGCTCTTCAGTCATCTGGAACTTTTATAAATGCACTCTTACTTTCTGTTACTTGCTATCAACTGGACTTACTTGCCATTGTCGACTGAAAGATATTTCAGTCCCCATGTTTCTAAGTTACTTCTTTCCACATAAATATGTGTCTCACAATAATGAAGTACTCTCCAAGACCAATCAGCTCCTAGAAGCTGAAACCAAACTGCGCATAGATCTTGAGACCCATGCTTCTGATTTGGAGAAATCTGTAGACTCCTTAACTGAGGAAAATGCCAAGCTCAAGAAAGAACTAGTGGAGGCTAGACAAAAATATGATGTATGCTATGAGAAGCTGATTAGTGTGGAGAAGTACTTGGACACCCTGAAGACCCACATCAAGAAAATACTGAATCCACTCATTGGTAAACACTATCTCTCTATACTTTTTCTTTACCACTCGGATTGTGCAATCTCATGAGCTTTTACTTACTTTTCAGGTGATAAAGATGCTGCTATCCGAAGAACTTACCCGGAGAAGCTGAACTGCCTGAACACCATCATCCGGCAATTCCAGTTTGGCACCACTGAGATTATCAGGCGTGTCAAGAACAACTACACTCCTCCCCGAGAGATATACGAGTCTTTGCACCAATTTTCAACTATCCCCGAATGGCTGGATCTCTGGAAGCGCTCAGCATGCCGAGTTGGTGCGATGTGTGGCCTTGCTCTGGCGAAGGCTTATCATCCTCGTTTTAACCCAGCTCCTCTTATCAAAGGCTTCCCTCAGTTCAACGCCGATGGCACCAAATTTGGGGGCAAAGAGTTCAAAGAAATCTCCACCTAGACTCAGCATGTGGCAAGCAAAATTGCTGAAAACCTTGATCTATCGACATTCCAGGATGCTCCTGTTCCCACTCCTGAACCTAAATGCCACGACCTGCTGACCAAACTGAGAGAATCCATTGCCAAGAATAAGAAAGTTGCATCACCAACCTCCACAACACCAGTTGTCCCTGCTCCCGGTCGTGCTTCCACCACTCCTATTGCAGAGAAGCTGACTGATGTTGCAAAGGACACTCCAGAAGGTCAAACTCCAGCACAAGATCAGTCCGAGGCCAAGGCTCCAGAAGATAACTTGGCCTCTGCCGAGGCTCAAGCTGCCAAGGGGACCTCCGTTGATAACCCAGCTATTTGAGCCAAACTCATGTTTTATCTGCAAAAACAATCATTGGCCACATGGACATTGTGATATGCTCGAAATACTTGTCTTAAACTCATGCTTGAATTCGATAGTGCGCCTGTGCACTTTGTGAAATACTTAAACTTTTGTAATAGCTATAACTTTTTATGGTTTAGATGACCCTTTTGGTTTATCTTTTAGCTTCTCATCAGTTGGCTTTCACATGACTTATTGCTAATTTCTCTGTAAAACAGGGTCAAACTAAGTCCCAGTATGGGTATCATAGTTGATTGAATTAACAGGTAAGCAATCTGGCCATAAAATTGTGAGTAACATCAAACTGATAGGCAAGTTTAACCAAGAAAAAATAAAGGCATAAAAAAGCCGGGTCTTGAGATTGTAACTTATAAATTTGTAATTTATAAGTCCCCAAGTCCTGGATCAATGTTTGTAAGTGAAGGCTTAAACTATGCATCATTACCCCATTGATCTCAAATCTCTATGTGTGCTCTCTTGGGCAACAACTATAGGAATTTTCTGCTGAGCACTCTTTTTGGGCAAAGCTAGATAATATGATACACAAAGCATAAACAGTATAAACAATGCATGAAAAGTAAAAACATCAAAAGATTTCTCCTCAATACTCTTCTTTATTAAAGATACACCAGCAAACCACCTCATTAAAAACCTTCCAGTCCCCTAAGGTACCCTGGTAAGGAAAAGAGCGCGTCTGAAACCTGCTGGGTATTACATCTTGTGTTACATAACTCGGCCTAGGTTCATGTTCACTAGGTATAATATGGGCGAAGATGAGCAATGTTCCACAACCGCTTCATCTCTTCCATAGGAAGGATAGCATGCTCCGTGGTGTTCTCTTCGCCTTTCTCCCTCACATCCACCAGATAATACGAACCATTTTGCAAATTCTGACTGATAAGGAACGGTCCTTCCCATGGAGGAGTTAACTTGTGCATCCCCACCTGTTTCTGTCTCAGGCGTAAAACCAAATCTCCTTCCTCAAAAGTGCGTGATCTGACTTGACAGCTGTGATAACGCCGCAAATCCTGCTGATAAACTGCAGACCGTCCCAAAGCTAACTCATGCTCCTCTTCCAGAGCATCAACCGTATCTTCTCTTGCAACTGCATTGCTTGACTCCACATATGCCGCCACTCTTGGCGAGTCATGAACTATATCACTCGGTAACACTGCCTCAGCTCCATAAACCAGAAAGAACGGCGTACGCCGGGTCGATCTATTTGGAGTTGTGTTGATTCCCCAAACCATTGCAGGTAATTCTTTCACCCAAGCCCCATATGCTTTCAACAATGGAACTCGAAGCCTCGGTTTAATTCCCTTCAGGATTTCTTGATTACTCCTCTCTACCTACTCGTTGGCCTGTGGATGTGCAACTGAAGCAAAGGTCCAATCTGATTCCCTTCTCCTTGCAAAATATCTCTGTTTCGCCGAGTGACATGTTGGTTCCATTATCTGTAATGATATTGTGAGGATAGCCAAACCGACTGATAATCTTCTTCAGAAACTTGACAACTTTGGAGGCATCACAACTTGTAACTGGTTCCACTTCAACCCATTTAGTGAACTTATCAACTGCCACCAATAGATGAGTTTTCTTGCAAGAGGACATCTGAAAGGGTCCCATCATATCAAGACCCCAAACTACAAATGGCCAGGTGATTGGTATTGTCCGTAACTCCTGAGCCGGCACATGCTCCTGTCTTGCATATCTTTGATATCCATCACATGCTCTAACAATCTGTTCTGCATCTCTGAAAGCTGTGAGCCAAAAGAATCCATGCCTAAACGCTTTAGCCACCAAGGACCAGGACGAAGCATGATGACCACAGTCCCCGGCGTGTATCTCTTGCAAAATCCATCACCCTTCGACTGACGAAACACATCGCTGATAAACTCTAGAGACACTTCGCTTATATAACTCACGATCAATCACCGCGTAGCCGAGTGATCTTCTAACAATCTGTCGCGCCATGACCTCATTACTCGGCAATATCTTCCTTATCATGTATTCCAGATATGGCTCAGTCCACTCTGGAATTTCATGCAAAGCTCCAACTAACTCGGAATCTTGATCTGGCTCATCATCTTCCCCTTCAGTCAGTAATTTGACTGAGGGCAGCCACAACTCGTCCAAGAACACATTGGGTGGAACTGGTTTTCTCCCTGAGCCAAGTCTTGAAAGAGCATCTGCTGCCTCGTTTTTCCTTCTATCAATGTGATCTACCTGGAACCCAGAAAAGAATCCAACCACCTGATCAACTGTTCTTCTATAAGCTGCCATCTTCTTATCCTTACTATCCCAAGTCCTAGATACTTGCTGAGCCACAAGATCCGAGTCTCCAAAACACATGATCCTCTCAATGTTCATCTCCTTTGCAATGCGCAATCCGTGTAACAAGGCTTCATACTCAGCAATGTTATTGGTGCAATCAAAGTGAATCTACAGAACATAACTCATCTTATATCCCTTAGGTGAAGTGAGAACCACTCCTGCTCTTGATCCCTCATAAATCTTGGACCCATCGAAGTGCATAACCCAAGATTTGTATGTTGGCGACTTTGAAGGCGCCGTACTCAATTTTGTCCAAGCATTAACAAAATCTACCAAAGCTTGTGACTTGATTGCAGTTCTTGGCTGATAAGTAATGTGATAATCACCCATCTCACTCGCCCACTTGGCGATTCTTCCTGTAGCTTCTGTATTGCATATGATCTTTGATAATGGTGCTCCACAAACAACTGTAATTGGGTGCTCTTGAAAGTAATGCTTCAATTTCCGACCGGCCATGAAAATGCCAAAGGCCAACTTCTGCCAATGTGGATACCTCTGCTTGGCTGGTGTTAGAACTTCACTAACATAATAAACTGGCCTCTGAACCGGGTATTCTTTTCCATCCTCTTTTCTCTCTACCACAACCACAACACTTACTGCTTGTGAGTTTGCAGCTATGTATAACAACATGGGCTCCTTAGGTGTGGGAGCTGCCAAAACTGGTGCTGCAGTCAATGTTGCTTTCAATGATTCCAATGCTTGATCGACTTCTTCACTCCAAACAAAATTATCTGACTTCTTCAAGAGCTTGTACAAAGGAATAACTTTCTCTTGTTCCCACTCCTGAACCTACTCTTGTTCCTACTCCTCAACCTAAACGCCACGACCTGCTGGCCAAACTGAAGAATCCATTGCCAAGAAGAAGAAAGCTGCATCACCAACCTCCACAACACCAGTTGTCCCTGCTCCCGGTCATGCTTCCACCACTCCTATTGCAGAGAAGCCGACTGATGTTGCAAAGGACACTCCAGAAGGTCAAACTCCATCACAAGATGAGTCCGAGGCCAAGGCTCCAGAAGATAACCCAGCCTCTGCCGAGGCTCAAGCTACCAAGGGGACCTCCGCTGATAACCCAGCTATTTGAACCAAACTCATGTTTTACTCTTTATCTGCAAAAACAATCATTCGGCCACATGGACATTGTGATATGCTCGAAATACTTGTCTTAAACTCATGCTTGAATTCGATAGTGCGCCTGTGCACTTTGTGAAATACTTAAACTTTTGTAATAGCTATAACTTTTTATGGTTTAGATGACCCTTTTGGTTTATCTTTTAGCTTCTCATCAGTTGGCTTTCACATGACTTATTGCTAATTTCTCTGTAAAACAGGGTCAAACTAAGTCCCAGTATGGGTATCATAGTTGATTGAATTAACAGGTAAGCAATCTGGCCATAAAATTGTGAGTAACATCAAACTGATAGGCAAGTTTAATCAAGAAAAAATAAAGGCATAAAAAAGCCGGGTCTTGAGATTGTAACTTATAAATTTGTAATTTATAAGTCCCCAAGTCCTGGATCAATGTTTGTAAGTGAAGGCTTAAACTATGCATCATTACCCCATTGATCTCAAATCTCTATGCGTGCTCTCTTGGGCAACAACTATAGGAATTTTCTGCTGAGCACTCTTTTTGGGCAAAGCTAGATAATATGATACACAATGCATAAACAGTATAAACAATGCATGAAAAGTAAAAACATCAAAAGATTTCTCCTCAATACTCTTCTTTATTAAAGATACACCAGCAAACCACCTCATTAAAAACCTTCCAGTCCCCTAAGGTAGCCTGGTAAGGAAAAGAGCGCGTCTGAAACCTGCTAGGTATTACATCTTGTGTTACATAACTCGGCCTAGGTTCATGTTCACTAGGTATAATATGGGCGAAGATGAGCAATGTTCCACAACCGCTTCGTCTCTTCCATAGGAAGGATAGCATGCTCCGTGGTGTTCTCTTCGCCTTTCTCCCTCACATCCACTAGATAATACGAACCATTGTGCAAATTTCGACTGATAAGGAATGGTCCAGCCCATGGAGGAGTTAACTTGTGCATCCCCGCCTATTTCTGTCTCAGGCGTAAAACCAAATCTCCTTCCTGAAAAGTGTGTGATCTGACTCGACAGCTGTGATAACGCCGCAAATCCTGCTGATAAACTGCAGACCGTTCCAAAGCAAACTCATGCTCCTCTTCCAGAGCATCAACTGAATCTTCTCTTGCAACTGCATTGCTTGACTCCACATATGCCGCCACTCTTGGCGAGTCATGAACTATATCACTCGGTAACACTGCCTCAGCTCCATAAACCAGAAAGAACGGCGTACGCTGGGTCGATCTATTTGGAGTTGTGTTGATTCCACAAACCATTGCAGGTAACTCTTTCACCCAAGCCCCATATGCTTTCAACAATGGAACTCGAAGCCTCGGTTTAATTCCCTTCAGGATTTCTTGATTACTCCTCTCTACCTGCCCGTTGGCCTGTGGATGTGCAACTGAAGCAAGGTCCAATCTGATTCCCTTCTCCTTGCAAAATATCTCTGTTTCGCCGAGTGACATGTTGGTTCCATTATCTGTAATGATACTGTGAGGATAGCCAAACCGACTGATAATCTTCTTTAGAAACTTGACAACTTTGGAGGCATCACAACTTGTAACTGGTTCCACTTCAACCCGTTTAGTGAACTTATCAACTGCCACCAATAGATGAGTTTTCTTGCAAGAGGACATCTGAAAGGGTCCCATCATATAAAGACCCCAAACTACAAACGGCCAGGTGATTGGTATTGTCCGCAACTCCTGAGCCGGCACATGCTCCTGTCTTGCATATCTTTGACATCCATCACATGCTCTAACAATCTGTTCTGCATCTCTGAAAGCTGTGAGCCAAAAGAATCCATGCCTAAACGCTTTAGCCACCAAGGACCTGGACGAAGCATGATGACCACAGTCCCCGGCGTGTATCTCTTGCAAAATCCGTCGCCCTTCGACTGACGAAACACATCGCTGATAAACTCTAGAGACACTTCGCTTATATAACTCACGATCAATCACCGCGTAGCCGAGTGATCTTCTAACAATCTACCGCACCATGACCTCATTACTCGGCAATATCTTCCTTATCATGTATTCCAGATATGGCTCAGTCCACTCTGGAATTTCATGCAAAGCTGCAACTAACTCGGAATCTTGATCTGGCTCGTCATCTTCCCCTTCAGTCGGTAATTTGACTGAGGGCTGCCACAACTCGTCCAAGAACACATTGGGTGGAACTGGTTTTCTCCCTGAGCCGAGTCTTGAAAGAGCATCTGCTGCCTCGTTTTTCCTTCTATCAATGTGATCTACCTGGAACCCAGAAAAGAATCCAGCCACCTGATCAACTGTTCTTCTATAAGCTGCCATCTTCTTATCCTTACTATCCCAAGTCCTAGATACTTGCTGAGCCACAAGATCCGAGTCTCCAAAACACATGATCCTCTTAATGTTCATCTCCTTTGCAATGCGCAATACGTGTAACAAGGCTTTATACTCAGCAATGTTATTGGTGCAATCAAAGTGAATCTACAGAACATAACTCATCTTATCTCCCTTAGGTGAAGTGAGAACCACTCCTGCTCTTGATCCCTCATAAAGCTTGGACCCATCGAAGTGCATAACCCAAGATTTGTATGTTGGCGACTTTGGAGGCGCCGTACTCAATTTTGTCCAAGCATTAACAAAATCTACCAAAGCTTGTGACTTGATTGCAGTTCTTGGCTGATAAGTAATGTGATAATCACCCATCTCACTCGCCCACTTGGCGATTCTTCCTGTAGCTTCTGTATTGCATATGATCTTTGATAATGGTGCTCCACAAACAACTGTAATTGGGTGCTCTTGAAATTAATGGTTCAATTTCCGACCGGCCATGAAAACGCCAAAGGTCAACTTCTGCCAATGTGGATACCTCTGCTTGGCTGGTGTTAGAACTTCACTAACATAATAAACCAGCCTCTGAACCGGGTATTCTTTTCCATCCTCTTTTCTCTCTACCACTACCACAACACTTACTGCTCGTGAGTTTGCAGCTATGTATAACAACATGGGCTCCTTAGGTGTGGGAGCTGCCAAAACTGGTGCTGCAGTCAATGTTGCTTTCAATGATTCCAATGCTTGATCGACTTCTTCACTCCAAACAAAATTATCTGACTTCTTCAAGAGCTTGTACAAAGGAATAGCTTTCTCTCCCAACCTGGATATGAATCTGCTCAACGCTGCCACACAGCCTGTGATTTTATGGACTTCCTTCAATTTAGTCTGTTTTCCCAACTTCATGATGGCATTGATCTTCTCTAGGTTTGCTTCTATTCCGCGCTCGGACACAATAAAGCTGAGTAACTTTCCTGCTGGAACTCCAAACACGCACTTGGTCGGGTTAAGCTTCATCTCATACCTCCGTAAGTTTGCAAACGTTTCCCTCAAGTCATTGATAAATGACTCGGCTTTGTCAGTCTTGATCACAACATCATCAACAAAAGCATGGACATTCCGACCAATCTATTTCTCAAAGCAATTCTGGATACATCTCTGATAAGTGGCACCTGCGTTCTTTAGTCCAAATGTCATTGTCTTGTAACAAAATGCTCCAAAAGGGGTGATAAATGTTGTTTTCTCCCGGTCTTCCTCACACAACTTGATCTGGTGATACCCGGAATATGCATCCAGGAAGTGCAAAAGGTCACTGCCTGCTACTGCATCAATTATCTAGTCAATCCTAGGTAAAGCAAACGGATCTTTCGGACAATGCTTGTTCAAACTGGTGAAATCAATGCACATCCTCTACTCGTTGTTCTTTTTCAACACTAGAACCGGGTTAGCCAACCACTTGAGATGCATAACCTCCATGATAAATCCTGCGGCAAGTAAACGCGCTATCTCTTCTCCTACAACTTTTCTCATTTCCTCATTTAATCTTCGCAATCCTTGTTTAACCGGTTTTGCGTGTGGATCAACATGTAAACGGTGCTCAGCAAATTCAGTCGGTATGCCTGACATGTCACTAGGTATCCATGCAAAGACATCCTGATTCTCACGGATGAATTCGATGAGCGCGCTTTCCTATTTATCAGTCAGATTCATCACAATAGAGAACTGCTTGGACGAATCACCTGGCACGAAGTCAATCATCTTGGTATCTTGAGCTGCTTTGAACTTGGCCCTCTCTTCGGTCGTTGGTCTCTTCAATGTGGTTCTATCATCCGGGTTAACAGTGGCTTTATAATAACTAGCTGGTTGGCCCGCGCATTTGCGCGGCTAGATTTCTTGTGAACTTTATCGTCAAAATGTTTTCTCTACCAATTGTATGATCTTAGTCAATTATTATTCTATTTTAATTCAGCATTAACTATACTTCACATAATTAAATTGTAGTCCCCTGCTCAAGGAACCACGATCGGATAATTAAGTGTGTTAGATTGTTGATATATGAACGTGAAATATGGATGCGAATCAATATATAGACTTTCACGGAAATTTCCATATTTTTCATTTTGCCTTCAATCCTTTTCGTCTCTCTGTGTTTATCTCTAGGTCAATATATTTTTTGAGAAATTCCCAATGAAGAAATAGTGATCTAAACATGCACTTGATAGGCATCGTCGAAAGTGGTGCCTTATTTTAATATTACTAGGGGACTATGCGCGGGCTTCGCCGCGCCCGTGGATTTGAATTTTTTTCGAATATGTTTTTAAAAAATCATGTTGAAATTTGAATATTATTTGACTCGGAAAGTTTGCGCTTAGAAGATTGTTGAGATTGTGAAGGTTTGACGTATTGAAATGTATTCATACTTGTATTCTTTTAATGTTTACGAAAAATGATCAGATTTGGAAGGTAGTTGAAATTCTGGAAATATGTAAATTTGAAATTTGAGGTGAAATGTTCAAATGTAGATCTTAGGAACTGAACAATTTGGAGTTTGTTGAAATTCGATTTTTCGCTTTAATGTTTACGAAATGAGCAGGTTTGGAAGTCGTATGACACGTCAAAATATTTGAATTTGTAATTTGGGTTTGAATGCTCACATATGATTGTTTTTCCATGTCTAAATGTAGGCCAATTTGAATTTTAAAAACTTATTTGTTTTGTGTGAAAATAGGTGACAATTTTTTCCCTAACATTTTGATATATTTTCTTATATTTTGTTGGTGTGCAATTTAAAATTTTCAAGTTTTGCAATAATTTGGAAAAGGTTGCAAAGTATATGTAATGATTATTTTGATTCTTACATATTTGAATTTGCAAAACTTTTTTGTTTTGTGTGTGAAAAATAAAATGTAGGCCAATTTGAATTTTCAAAACTTATTTGTTTTGTGTGAAAATAGCTGACAATTTTTTCCCTAGCATTTTGATATTTTCTTATATTTTGTTGGTGTGCAGTTTAAAATTTTCAAGTTTTGCAATAATTTGGAAAAGGATGCAAAGTATATGTAATGATTATTTTGATTGTTACATATTTGAATTTGCAAAACTTATTTGTTTTGTGTGAAAAATAGTTGACAATTTTTCCGTAGCATTTTGATATTTTTTTATATTTTGTTTCTGTGTATTTTAAAATTTCCAAGTTTTTCAATAATCTAGAAAAGGTTCCATAAATTTTAAATTTGGTTTGAATTGAATTTGAATGAATTTGAAAAGTTACATAAGTCCGCCTGTGGGCAAAAATTTTGAATTATGTAATCGCAAAATTGTTAAAATTCAAAAGTTGTGTAACTTGAGAAGTTGTTCAATTTTTTTTAAATGGTCGAATTGAAGAGTTATTCATATTTGAATTGTTTTCACGTTTATTAAATGTGCAGATTTGAACATCGTCTACAAATCGGCCGTGAGCTAAAATTTTGAATTATGTAATCGCAAAATTGTTAAAATTCAAAAGTTGTGTAGCTTGAGAAGTTGTTCAATTTTTTTTAAATGGTCGAATTGAAGAGTTATTCATATTTGAATTGTTTTCACGTTTATTAAATGTGCAGATTTGAACATCGTCTAAAAATCTGATCAGGTAGGTGTATTTTTTCGTGTACATGTTGATATATATATATCGTATCTAAATTTGATTATATTTGCTGGTTCGAAACATATAAAAGTTATTAGGGAAAAAAGCAGAATAAAAAGAAAAGGGAAAGAAGAAAAAAGAAAAAGGAAAAAAAAAAAAACCCGAGCCGCCGACGAACAGCGGCCCAGCCCATGTAGCGGCCATCCCACGTAGCGGCCCGGCAGGCAGGTGACGCCCACCGTCACGTCACCGGCCGGGCGAACCACCGCGGCGGCGCGGACGATGCCGGCGGCGCGCTACGGCGTCCTGGGACGCGGGGTTGGGCGCGTTGGACACGCCCTGTCGCGGGCTGGCCCTAGGTGGCGGCGCCGCCCCCAAATAGTCGCCGGAGCGGCCGCTGGCGGCGGGACAACGCGCGGATGCCCGCGGGCACCGCGGCGGCGATTGCCATGCCTGTGCGGCGCGCCGGCAAGCGGTGCTTGGCGAGGAGGGAGCGGCGCGGACGGCGGAGCCGCCCGTACCCGTCGATCTGGCGGGGGAGGTTCGTGGCAAGGGGGATAACAGTAATGGGGGATAGTAAGCACCCGTTGTAATTAAAAATGCTGAAATCTGTTGGAATTTATCGTTTAGGGTATGTCGAAGTACTTAGAAGTTTGTAGTGGTTAAATATGTTTGTATTTTGGCATGAATGTGTAATTTAACTTCATAAATTGAACTGATCAAATATGTCCGTATTTTGCCGTAAATATGTAATTGAACTTCTTAGTTGGATGAAATATGTTGTATTAGCGTTTATTAAATTTAATCCATATTTAGAGGAAATGAATTTGTGGTTTCTTGAAACATTCATATAATCAAGCATTATTTAAATTTAACTACATAATTAGAGAGAGTTAAGTTAATTTGAGCATTCATTAAATTGAATTGCATAATTGGAGAGAGTTCAGTTATATTATCTCTAAGTATCAACCTATTTGAATTGATATAATATGTTTGTATTTTGCCTTAATTATTTAATTTAACTCTATAATCGGAGGGAATACATTTTATGAGCATTTATTAAATTTAATTTAAATTCAATCCATAATTAGAGGAATTTAATTTGCATTTTCTCCAAATTTTCATCTAATAAAGTATTTGAAAATTTAGCTGCGTAATTAGAGAGAGTTAAGTTTTATTACTTCCAAATATGTTAAATAAATTGAAATGATCAAATATGGTTCCATGTTGCCATAATTTTTTTATTTAACACCATAATCAGAGGAAATATATTATGGTTATCTCCAAATATTAGCCAATTTGAGCATTTATTAAATTTATCTGCACCCGTGTGTCTGAAATGTGAAATTTGTAGGTAGACGAAGGGGAAGGCAAAGAAAAAGATAAGAGAATAGAAAAAATGAAAACACATAAAGGAAAAGAAGCAATTTGTTATTTCGAGTATCTCCAGATATATTTAGCAAATTGAAATGTTCAGATATGGTTGTATTTTACCGTAAATTTTTATTCCAACTCCATAATTAGGGAGGATGCAATATGTGAGCATTTATCAAATTTGACTCAACGTAATTAGGGGAAAATACATTTAGATTATGTTGATATATTTTAGAGTATATCAAATTGTTTAGCAAATTGAAATGTTCAAATGTGTTACAATTTTTTTTGAGCATTTTGATGTATTTTAGTGTATTTCGAAATATTTAGCAAATTGAATTGTTCAAATGAGTTTGTATTTAAAGCTATTGATTTTTAAAAAATTAGCATTTTATGGAATTTGTTTAGGGAAAAAGGTCCCACATGTCAGGAGTTTATAGTATTTTCTGGAAATGGTTCTAAAAAGAAGAAAAAAACTGACAGGCGGGGCCATTGCGACGTCATGGTGATGTCAGCAATGGCCACCGCTGCCGTGCCGACGACAACACTTTTTGCCAATTTGTGATAGGCGTGGTGAGCTTGTGTCTGCACACTTCTACAAAGTGCAGCATGCCACGTTTCCAACCAAGTCATTCGATGGAGCCAATATGGTGTGATATTAAGCAACACCGGTAAGAATGGTTGTTTTTTCTTCTCAACATCCTACAGGTACTGATCTGATAGATATGGTCACATAAGCATGTGCAAACACATAACACACATAGTTTTGCATTGCATAGACTAAGATCAGTTATTAAGTCCGTCTAATTATACAACCTGTACGTCTACTCAAAAAGAACATGTGGAGCAGTATCCTGTAAGTGCGTATCCTAGTCATTCTGCCATACACTCTCATCCTGAAGTTCATCTTCAGCAAAGCACTCAAAGATAAGGCAAATGTAGTGAGAATCAATGCAGTTCTATTGACAAATTAGCAACCAGAGAGAGTTTCAGCAGGCGCTAGCAGACCTTTTTGTCATCCTCGCCGGTGCAACACCCGGCAACTTATAACATGAAACAAATATGAGGGAAAAGTAGAACAACGCCCAGCAGGAGCATCAAAGGGTACAGAGGTTTTTCCTCTCTTTTTTTCCTTTTCTCCTCGATCGGTTTTCTTGTCACTGCCAATAGCGTCTTTCACATAGATTTCCTAAAACAAACAGACAACCTAAAAATGATCCAGAAGAGCAGACGGTAGGTAGTGACCCTATAAGAAGGCGATGCACAATCAGCACCGACCCAGCCCATCGGCCACCAGCTTCTAGCAAATAACGGGAATGTATTAGCTAATGACAATTTGAGAACAGGCAAAAATTTGTACCTCAGCAGACAACCAAGTCGTATCTGTTCTTCTCACCTCAAAGCAGCAAAGTCACTCACCATTCAGAAACACATGTACAATGATCTCTCCAAATCAAATTAGTAATCAAGTGTGTATTCTCATGGATAACTAAAAGGTATATAGAATTTGAGTTTTCTAATGTATTTGAGCAGAACTCAGCAAATGAAATACAGTAAGTTAGATAATTTCAACAATCTACAAATACAGTTTAAAAATATCATCTTATGCTCAATATGAACCTGCATATGCACATGTTGGAAGGCTACTGCATGAAGAACCTTTTTTCTTGATTGAGGATGAACAGACCAAAATTTCAGGTACACCAACTTAGCACACCCACAGAATTTTTTACTATCTGGTGGCATGCACATAAAAATCGTACATATGGCTAGCTACAACATAAGGGTAGTTTCATGAAATATCCTCAATGATATATATTGGATCCTAAGAAAAAACTTTTTAAGAACATGCGGCCCTTGCACTGGGCAAACAATACGCAAATGCCTGAAACTGATATAAGTATTGGTTGGAGATAAAGATAGTGGTCCATTTCCATGTAAACTCCACATGATCAATCAACTCAATCTATGTTAGGTAAATATGTTCATGTTCGAAGATTCTAAGTGAACAACTTCCATTTTTGGAAAGCTTAAAAATACAATTCGCATGTATATCTAGACATAACCACTGTCCATTATTAGATAATTACAGCAGATTTTTCATGAAAGAGTTGATCACCTAGCCACTGCATTTGGTAACACACTGAATTCTTATGTATGATTTAGTAAGTTAACTTGAAGCCCTTTTTTCCTATAATGTCTAGAACTGAAGCTCATAATGGAACTTCAGAGCCGAACGTAGAAACTTATATTAGAGTTGCAGCACCTGGCAACAAACAGGAACTTCAGAGCCGAACGTACACCAAAAGACCATGCAAACCTGCATATTTGTGGAATCTGACTGAATAGCAGGTTCGGAACTGTGTCTAAGGCGATCACATAACCCTGTGGTTGTCCTCTACCAGGTTAGAAAACTGAAAAAGAAAGTGTAAAATTACCTATGTCACGAAACATCTTGACTGGAATTGAAATAGCATTAATATATCTAATTATTGTACGTAAACTCTCATTATATAGAACTGTTAAAGTTTGATTAAGAGCAATAATATTACAGGGTTGGCTACATGATTGACTAATCTGATACATACATGTAAACAATCTTGTACTCAGGGTTGGCTACAGAGTAGATCCTACGTCTGCCTCAGTTTGATTTATGAATCAACTTCACTGATGGATTATTTTTTGAGGCCAGATGGTTGTATCTGTATTTCTGGTATGCACATCACAACTATGTATCCAATTTATCGCCATGTAACCAAATGATAAAACATCAGCATGATCACAACTGAGAAATGCCACCTATGCTGCAACCATCACAACGTTTTTTATTTCCTTTGCCCGGAAAAACAATTGCGAGTTTGCAACAATGATACAGTACCATCACAACTCAGGGTACTATAGAGAAAACCAGTACCGAAGGTCCCGCATCACCTTCTTGCAAACTGCGTTTTCCTGTAGATGAGCCGTGAGCGTATGGCCTTAGAAAAATCAGCAGGGAACAATCTCTTCAGCTAAAGAACGGTAAGAGTATGAAACCAACCTGCATTTGAAGTGGTATTCACCAAGAGTCTCATGATCCTCTCCCAATTTCCCTCTATAGGAAGGTCATGTTTGAAGTTGTAGAGATAATTGCCTCGTTGGTCAAGACAATGGTAGGTTACAGGCACTTTTTTTTTCTCCAAACATTCTTGTGCTTCATGCCTAGCTGAACCAAACAAAAAAAGACATGTTGTTGTTAGTGAAAAGGGATGTACAGAAAAACTTCAAGAGATAACTGCTCATTTATCTTATCACCTCGTTGGCCAAGACATTGGCAAGTCAGGCACATATTATTTTGCTCAAACATTCTAGTGCTTCATGCCTAGCTGAACCAAACAAAGTGAAAAGGGATAGAAGTATAGAACACACGGTCATATGAAATCTCTCTTCTTAACATCCTAGTACCTTAATTGGAAGATTGCAAATAGCTAGATGGAGCATAAATATTAAGTAATCATAGCTGCACATAGATGATTTTGTCCATGGCTTAAATTAAACAGGAGGAGTTTGGCTCCACTTTTAGCTCAACCTTGAAGTGGGGGAGGAGCAGCACTGGTGCAAGTGGCGACCAGCTCACTTCCCGGTGATGAAAGACAGTGCTCCCAACTGCTAGAGGCGACGGAGGAGGACAGGCCGCTGCACTGCTGGCCGGCGTCTTCAAAGATGACGACCTCAAACAGGACGATGGCCCGGCGTGCCGCCCGCCCTGAGAAGAGCCTCATCCACGCCGGCGGCATCACAAGGAACGCCGGAAGACGTGCACGCCGACGGCCACAGCAGCGACGAAGGCCACCAACAGTCCTTGCCTGAGTAGGCCAACGATGACGGTGCACGGATGCGCTCCTTCACGAACTTCACCTTCACCTCATCCTCGCCCTTCTTGGCATGGGGAAAGGCCATCACCCACCTCTCCTTCGTAGGCGACAAGGGTGGGGCGAGTTCCTCCGGTGAGCTGGATCCCGGGGTGGGAGCCGCCGGAAGAGAGAAGAGATCGGGAGAGGGAGGCGATGGAGCGGATGGGGCTCGGTGGCGGCCGCCGGCCGCAAACTCTAGAACGCAGAAAGGCATGGAGCTCTTTTTTTCGGCGGTGGAATGCGGGCAGCTCGGCGCGCGGATGCGACGCCGGCGGCGAGAAAACGAGGCGGTCGGAAGGAGGCCACGGCGGCGACGATTCCAGCGGACTTCGGCCGCCCCAGCACACGGCAGTGGACGGAGATGGAGAGTACGCGGTGGCCGAGCTCCCCGTGTGCGTCGATTTGTCCGGGGAGCAGTGGTGCGGCGGCTGCGCGCATCGGCCGTCGCCGGCGCGCGCGGAGAGAGGGGAGGGGATTCTGTGGATCATTTTGCAAAAAAGACCCTTCGTTTCGTAGGAATTACAGTTTGGTCCTTTGCGGGCGTTTTTTTGCAAAAGTGTTGCGCCAAAGATCGTGCACACGGGCGACCGGGTGTGACCGGGGGTGACCGGGGCAACGTGGCGCGCCCCTATTGGCCAAAAATAGGTTGCTACAGTGCTGGGCGAGTTTGGGGGCGACGTGGACGCATCTCGGCCGTCCGTCACGGCGATCTGACGGGTGTGGTTTGCCTGCGACGTGGACGAATGACAGGCAGCGGATTCCTCCGTCCTTTATATATAGTAGAATGATACACAATTCATGGGCAGAATCATTTAATCAAGTGCGATTCTTTATCCTATGGGGCTGGTTTGACTTCTTACCTTGGGACTAATTACTATGTCCTCGAGACATGCATGCATCTACGTACAACGAACTCTTGCATATGTATGCCTTCAGCCTTCGTAGAATCGTCTTGAATCATCAAAGAATAAGCAAGCCAGCTGATGCAAACTACATGCATGCTGGCTGCTGGGTCACAAAGTACTCTACTGCCGTTGGGTATTCGCCGGTGTTTGGTCCTTCCGAATCGGCAGATCACAATCGATTCAAGCATCTATGGTTGCAGACGTCATTGTTTGCCAAATCCATATCGCAAAAGGACTCCTCGATCACCTTCAGTGTTGTTCATCTTCGTTGGCGCGATATCGCCGTTGTCGCCGCCGTTAGGTAGCTTCGTCATCCTAATATGTGGATCGTTGCTTCAAGCTCATCTAAAGGACTCCTCCCACATAGACTTAGGCTTTAGGTCACCTTCAGTGTTTCTCGGCTTCATCGGCTGGCCGCCGGCAAAGGGCGTATTGTCGAGTGTGTCTTGGGTGCCGGCCAAGGGCAAACTCCACCCAGGTCCAGGCGTTTGTGGCGTGCGTGCAGGTTCCGACGATCAGCGTGCGATCGAGACCTAGCATTGAGGATTTCGATCAGATCGAGCCGAGCAGTTGCGTCAGTCGCGGAAGCCTTCTTTTCCTATCGATCGCTAACTCGGTAGCTCCTGTTTAGTTCCTGCTCACGGCTGGGCCGACCTTGCCATAAACTCAGAAGCCTTGTTGTCGTCGGCGGAAACTCATCGAGGCGTTACATGGAACACTGCCTTTTGAAGATTCACGGGACGACTGATGTGATTCTAGTTGCACATAATGTGACGCGTGTTTCTGTCGATATGAGACAAAATAGACTGAACAACCATAGAACTCTTGGATTCCTCCCCGATCTGGGCTTAGCATGTAGGGCTGACTGGTTCCTGTTGTGGGCGTGCGAGGCCGTCGGCCGCGCGATCTTGCTTTTTTTTCTAATGCACATAATGTGACGCGTGTTTCTGTCGCTATGAGACAAATAGACTGAACAACCATAGAACTCTTGGATTCCTCCCGATCTGGGCTTAGCGTGTAGGGCTGACTGGTTCCTGTTGTGGGCGTGCGAGGCCGTCGGCCGCGCGATCTTGCTTTTTTCTAATGCTAGCAAGATTGCCTGGAGAAAAATCACACCTCCGGCCGCCGCCGGCGAGAGCAAAGTAGAATCTTAGATGAGAAACCAAACGATTCTGATGCGGGCGAAGGAAGGTTAGGTGAGAAACCAAACGATTCTGATGCGTGGGGAATTGTGGCGAAGGAAGGCCGCCGGCATCCCGGCCTTGCCGTTCTTGAAGCTAGCCACTTGCCCGGAGATCAGTCGCACCTCCTTCTCACCTTCTAGGCTTCCATGCAACGTGGCCATTGACATGCAAGCTTCATGCTGGGTGGCCAGGTGGTTGTGACCACGTCGGTGACTGCTTTTTGGTGACCGGCCGCCGGCAGCATCACTTCACCCGCGCGGAGACCTTGGCGTCGCCTGAGTCGCCGTCCCGCTGCTGATCGGGTTCGATTTCCGAGTAGCCCTTGATTTGTCGACGGCGTATGTTGTGGTGTCCTGCCGTGCATGCTTTTGGGCCTATGGTCACCTTTTTTTTTTTTTTTTTTGCGAGTGAAAATGCTGCCTTATAATAAGACCAAAGTCCTTACAGAAAGCAACAGAACAAAGATGAAAAATACAAAGAGGTTCTTCTGGAACTCGTCTTCATCGACGGCGAGCAAGATGTGCCGACGGCGCGCCGCCGCTGCACCTCCCTTCAACCTTGGATCAGAGGTGCTCCCCTGCGGACGGGAAGTCGCCGGACCTCGAACTCCGGAGAGCCTCCACCTCGCTCCATCAACTCGAACGCCTTGGCCAAGATCAGCAGCATCATCAACAACAGCACACAACCAGCTCCGCCGCACGACGGACGCCGGAAGGGGGGAATCACGGGCGACCCCATCACAGCACCTCACAGGCCCCGAGCCGCCACTGGGGGAGATGGCGGCGCAGCAGCGCCAGACCCGGAGGTAAGGAACTCCAAGACGCAGAGCAGCCGTCAACGCCGAATCGGCCACCTGCACGGAGTAAACAAACTCCACATCCTCCCCCGCGAGCGAAACGCCGAACCGGAGAAGGAAGGAGGACTTATTGAGACTTATTGGTCACCTGTACGTGCTTATATATTAACTGAGCGATATTGAGTCCTAGCCGTTTGCCTTTCTCTTTCCTGATTCTCTTTCCAGATTCTTTCCAGATTCTTGAACGTGTTGAGGCCGCATACCTATTCGCACTTATTATTTTCCATGTAGAATCACGATCTGTCTCTTCGTGCGCTTATAAATCTCCACCGTTTGTTATATGATGATAAATCTCCACCGTTGGTTATCCTGTGTTTTAAGTATATAATAGATTGAACTCTTCCTCTTCACAGGCCTGTTCTGCCATAACTGCATCCCCCTCTTCGTATTGCAAGGCCATCTCTTTGCATCCACAAACCGTGATGATACCCCTAGGACCTGGCATCTTCATCTTCAAATACACATAACACGACCTTGCCATGAATCAAGCAAACACATTGCGACCAAAAAGTGCGTGATACGGGCTCTTCAACTTCACCACCTCAAATGAAATCATCTCTGTTCTCTCATGACTCGCCAAATGCTACTTCAACTGTGATCATACCTTCTGGTTTTGCCGACATTCCTGGAACGATGTCATGAAAGATAGTCTTTGTAGGTTGAAGTTGTTTGGCCGTGAGACCCATCCGAATGAAAGTGTCCCGATACAAGATGTTGATACTACTGCCTCCATCCATAAGAACTTTGCGCAAAACATAACCCGACACTTGAGGTGCAACAACCAAAGCCAATGACCCGGGCGCATCCACTCGTGGCAGGTGATCCTCTCTGGACCAGGTGATCGTCTGTTCTGACCACTTCAAATACCTCGGAACTGATGGCATAACAGCATTGACTGCTCTTTTCTTCAACTTCTGCTCTCTCTTGGAAGAGTTTGTTGTATAAACATGGTACGCACCCTGATTCAACTCCTTGGGGTTTGGCTGGAACCCTAATCCGGCTGATCCATTACAGGCTCCAGGTGGTCCTCCATTCGCATTTCCTCCAGCTGGTTGTCCGTTGGCCGGGTTATTTCCATTACCCGGCCTCGGGCCGTTTCCTCCCATACTCATCCTGGCAAACTCCTCGTTCTTCCACCTCTGAAGATCAACACACTGCGACTAGGAGTGATTTTCGGCTTGCCGTTCCTGCTGTGACGCAGACAAGGCATATTGAAAGCTTCTTGGGGGTTAGCCGGTCCTTGGAAATTTCCTCTGTAATTGCCATTGCTGTTACTGCCTCGATAATTATCATCTCGCCGTTGAAACTTATTGTATCCAGTGCTTGTGTTTGCCGCCAAATCTGACCCACTCTCATGATGCCTCTTTGTACCGCTGTTGTTGTTGTTGTGATTGTTGCCATTATTATTATTCTTCCCCCCATTGTTGACGTTTCCTTTTCCCTTCTCTTCCTCAACATCATACCGGGTCTTGTCTGTGGACGCGTGCTTATTAGCCGCTTCCATCAGCTCTCCCATGGTAATTGTGTCTGCTTCTCCAGTTGCCTTGAGCCGACCCATCTTCTGAATGATCGGGTCATATCTGCAAGTTTTCTCCATTGATGACACTGCTGCTGCTGCAGTGATCCCCTTTGATGAGTGAATGATGGCTGTAATCCGACGCATCCAGTGACGCGCTGACTCGCCCTTCCTCTGAACACAACATTCCAAATCTTCTATGGTGAATAATCTCTCACAAGTTCCCTTGAAGTTCTTGACAAACAACACTTTCAACTCATCCCAAGAATTGATAGATTTCTCGGGTAATCCATTAAACCATAACTTTGCTGCTCCTTCACTCATCATCAAGTACATGTACCTCGCGCACAAGTTTGCCGTGGCATTACGAATGCTCATCGCCATCTCGTACCTGCTGAGCCATGTTTCTGGATCCATGCTTGGGTCGTAATTTGTAACTTTGCTAGGCTCTTTAAACTTCTCAGGAAAAGGTTCACTCTTGATAGCATCTGAAAGACATTTAGTTCCAACCGGGTTAAGTAATGAAGAAACTAACGGCGTACCTGACCCGGTATTTGGTGGATTGCCCATCACTCCTGCCGCAGGTTGTCCTCCGGCTCCTCCGGCGACACCTATGGCCGGGTTAGCGCTGGCCGCTCGTCGCACCCTTGAACTGTTGATGATCGCTTGAGCCACAGATTGGGCCGGCGCCGGCTGATGCTGAGCTGACCGTTGCTGTTGCTGGGCCGAACATTGTGGCTGTTGCGCTGGGTGATCTTGATTCTGCTGTCCGTTCCTAACGCCTGATCCGGCTGCTCTAGGGTTTCTCCATGATGACTCCGGTTGACTCGTCTATTGTATGGTGTTGAATGTAACACTCCACTCCTACCTGGCATATTTCCCTGCTGCGTGATTGCAGTTTTTAACATCTCAATTGCTCTTCCAGTCTCTTCTCCATCCAGAGTTTGATCAATTGGTATACGACATAATGCCAGTGTTGCTGCATACACATTATCAGCCGGATTTGAGTAGTGATCCCTGGGCGTATGGAATCGATTTGTTGGCGGTGGCATACCCCCTGCAGGTGCTACATCTGGTCTTTGACTCGGCTGCGCCCGGCTTGAGCTGGTGGTGGCACCCGTCTCCCCTTTCGTTTGCTCTGACCATGATTCCGTGACCAATTCCCCGAATGGTGTTGGCTCCGGCCGAGTTACATTAGGAGCTCCGGTTCGCGATGCGAAGATCAATCTCACCAGATCTAAATTTACGCCAGGTGTCACCTGACTCTGATGCCTCCTTTGATGCACTGCGGTGAGATCTTCATGACGGTTCTGCACTGTCAATCTTTCACGCTTTACACGAGCCCGATTCTCCTCTATCTCTTGCTGTACCTCATACCTGCGCTCCTGCTCTGCGGCCAAAGCCTTCTGCTGATTCTCCAATGTGACTCGGAATGTATCTAATTTTTGTGCCCTGGTTCCCGCGTTATCTGGTGTGACTGGAGTGTTGATTATTGCCGCATCAATGTTCAAGGGCCTCAATACTTCTGGGATCTCCCTTAGCACCGGTTGTTCTCTACTGCCACCCGAACGGAAGGCCGGATTACGTTGGGCCCTCTCTCTTGCTTCTCTTGCCGCGCGTGTGGTGTCATCCTCGCTTACTAAAGTTTCTGTTCCATCATGTTGGTTCCTCAAAGTGTACACCGCAACACGTTTCATGATCCTTGATGCTGGCTCATAATCTTCCACATCAGCCTTGTATCCAAACCTCTCATCAAACAATGGAAGGATCGACTCGGTATCTATATCAAAATCTTTCTCTTGCTGAAACTCCGGCTCATAAGCCCGGATGTTCCCTGAACTTGGTGCATCTTCGAAACCTCCGGTTCTGACTGATTCTTCTCCATCAGATTGGACGATGGTAGCAGCTCCTGAAACGGACTCGCACATAACCTCGTCATCAATTTCCTGAGTTGCGTAAACCATACCTACGAAGACGTGGATCCGACCAAACGGGATAACCTAGCCGGTCTCCAGTGAATCTGCTTCCTCTTTCCAGCTGGAGTCGTCGACGATGCGCTCTCCGTGGTGATCCATCTTGACCTTGCCGATCACGAGTTTCTCGATCCCTCGCAAAGCTTCTCCCGTGATTGGGACAACTTTGGTCGCATGCCCCATGGTGGGCGCTAACTGTCGTGGGGTTATCACGGCAGATGTTATCATAGGGTAACTTGATTGTTGGGCCAAGGCGCTCTGGTCGTTCAGGAGATTGTCACGCTCGTAGGGGAAAAAGGTTTACCCAGGTTCAGCCTCTCCATTGGAGATAAAGACCTACTTCCTGCTTTTCTGTTATTGATCTCGTGGTCTCGATAACTCGGCTACGACAATAGAGCCGGGTTACGAGATAGGTTACAGGGGTTTTTCTTGGTAGCGGTGATATCGATCTAGGATTGCTTGTCTATCTATGTCCTGGGAGCACGCTTATATAGATGCCAGGTCTCCCGAACGTACAGGTAAAGACCGAGTCACATACGAGCTCGGAGTCCTACTCTAGGTTCTTCTCGACATTCCGTAGCCTCCAAGTCACCCGGTTCCTTACTTCACTCGGACTCCAGTTCTTCTAGGTCCTTCCTTCCATGACCGAGTCACGTTAAGCGTATCGGCCCAACTATAACCCGGCCCATGTCGTGTAAGCATAACCCGGGCCAGGCCTTTAACCGGCCGAGTGATTCTTCCTTGGTCATGAGTATACTGGGTTATTATCCCCCCCAACACGAACCACAGGTGGCCCAACATAGGGTTTGCGCCGCCGCTGGTTATGTCTTCTTCCGCTAGCCATCGTCTTGCTGGTGATCGGACAGCAGACACTACATCAATTGTTCGTTGTCCGAGTTTAGTCCTCGCACAAAAGCTTGCCGGCCAACCTCTGCCAATCATCAAGTGCGATGACTGCGGCCGGCTGATCCAGCGGTGGATCTCGAGGACGGAGATTCATCCCGGATGGCTTTTTTTCAAGTGTAAAATGGGCAAAGTAAGTCACGTACTGAGCCTATAATCCTTACGTCGGTAAAATATGCAACTCATTCTTGTGTTCTCTTGTCATGCAGAATGGTTCTGAGTTTTGGTATTGGGAAGAAGACTACATTGATCTTCTGATCAGGCGGAAATTAGTAGATGTCGGACCTCTAGTTGGTACTAATGAGAGTACTAACGAAGCAATCTCGAAGACTGAAGTTGAAATCAAGCACCCTGAGATGACCAAAAAAGTAACCATCGATTGTATGGCGAATGAGGAAGTTTTGGTCGGACTTTACGAGTAATCGAGGAAGTCGTGTTACTGATGAAGTGTTTAATTTTTCTCATCTTCCTGTTTGGATCAATTGTACTATTGAAGAATTGATGAATATCAGAGTAAGCAAACGAACTCCATTTTTGTGGCCACAAAATGTCAAATTTCTTAAGGAACTGTTTGTTCGTCAAGAACCTACATCTTTAAAGCAGTAAACACAAATGACTGTAGTGTTGAACAAAACTTTGTGCGTAAGTAAGAACAAATTCAGCTGCAATAAAAACACATATAATCAACATCGCTGTCCATCCGATATTGAAGCCTCATCACCTCTTCTATTCACTTGCAACTGTTTGAATTCTTCGTCTTCGATGTTCCGAGATTGTTCTTTCATAGCATCAAGTTCACGCCGTAGTTGAGGACCAATTCATTTTATAATACATTCCAATTCTGCGTTGCGATCAACCCCGAGGTCGCCTACATCAAGTTCTTCCTCCTCATCCTCTACATCGTTGACAATACGAGCTGATGAACATAAGTCTTCCTGGTAAGCATCTTTGTTAATTACATCACCATGTTCATGGCCATCATCATTTTCTGGTACATCATATATGTGCCGATGACTGAAAGTCTGAACCACCTTCCAAGGAGCACCATACTTTGTGTCTTCCAAGTAGAAGCATGTTTTTCCTTGCCTAGCCAAAATGAAGGGCTCATTCTTGTACCACAGTGTTGTTGTATTGACGCTTTTGAAGTACCCATCATCTCTCATTTTTGTGTTCTTACTAGATGCAAGGTCAAACCAATCACATCGAAATAAGAAGACTGATCTTTCACGTGCCTTCGATGACAAGTACCTCAGTTCAAGAATTTCCTTAACAACACCGTAGTACTCCGTTTCGTCTTGATCACCAGCAGATGCGATATTCATTATGCCTGAGTTTTGAGTGCATAAGTTCTCCTCACTAGACAGAGTTTGAAACCTAGCACCGTTCACATTGCATGCGGTATGAACTCGCAACATGCGGTCCGGCCCAAAGGCGATTGAGCGCAGATCTTCAGAAACATTTGACAAAGGCCGCACATGTTCTCTGAACCAGTCTTGGAAATTCTTCTCAAGCTCTTCGTCGATGTTACGCACACCCTTGCTAACTAATTCATCTCGGAAAATCCTAAAAAATAGAAAATATCAGAAATAAGAACACCTTTTTGTCAAAAACATTGAATGACTATATAAGAGGTTTCGGAACTTATGTGATGTAAGGTTGGCCTCGTCACAATTGTTTTGTACTGTCCAAACCATTTTGTCAAACCCGTCATGGAAAAATTTGATCTTGTAATTTTTACAACCTTTTGCTTCATCTAAAAAAATTCCAACCTCTTCATCTTGTTTTCTACGATTATGGTCTTTGAACCTACTCTCTTTGTTAAATCTGGTTTCCAAATGCACATTGAACTGTCTGGAGCAAAATGTGGTACACTCATCAACGATGTAGCCCTCATCAACTGAACCTTCGGGCCTAGCTCGGTTTCGAACTGTTGACTTTAGGTATCCAAGTCTTCTCTCAACTGGATACATCCAACTATATTGAACATGACCTCTTAGCATAGCTTTCTCAGGAAGATGAATAACTAAGTGCACCATTATATCGAAAAATGCAGGGGAATAGCTTTTCAAGTTTGCACAATATTAGAACAATCTCAACCTTCATGCGCTCTAGCACATCTATTCTCAGAGTTTTGGAACACAACTCCGTGAAAAATCTACCCAATTCAGCTATGGCCTCATACATTGGCTTTGGAACAAGTCCTCTCAGCCCTGCTGGCAACACACGCTGAAGAAGAATGTGGTAATCATGAGTCTTCAAACCAGTAACTTTACCAGAAACAAGATCCACACATTTCGCTAGGTTTGCAGCATAGCCATCTGGGAATCTACAATTGTACAAATACTTGCAAAACCTGATCTTGTTTTCCTTCCTAAGAGTCCATGGCGATGGGGGCTTTGAGACTGTAACCTTATTATCTTGCAACCAATATCCATTCCTAATGTTAAAATGCTGCAAATCAAGTCTGGCGCTAAATGTATCCTTGTTTCTACCTTCTATTTCAAGAAGTGTACCTAGGATATTGTCCAATATGTTCTTCTCAATGTGCATCACGTCTAGGCTGTGTGCTATCAAAAGAAAAGGCCAATATGGTAGATCATAAAGCCTAGCCTTGAGGTGCCAGGTTGGTTCACCTTTCTCTGGGACCCCCTTTCTCTTGTTAGATGGATTTTACCCAGGTTTGTAATCCTCAACTCTTTTTAACTTCTTCTGTAATTCTGCGCGGATGCCTCGTAGGAACTGAGAAGGAAGGCAGAAGGGAGAGGAGGCTCTGGGAGAGCGAACGGGCTGGCCACCGTCACCGGCAGCCCAGGGGCCATGACGGACACCGAAGAAGAACGAAACGTGAGGGGGGGAGTCCTGGCCAGTGAGCTAAGTACATCAACCCTGATCACGTTCCTTACCGCGTCACCCGGGGTCGCACTGCCTTTTCCCGGGGAAGGAGTAATTGGTCGAGGCGGCAAGGCCTGCATGTAGAAGGGGCGTTCAAAGGGAGATGCGGTCTTCGGGGGTTTGCCTGGGTATAATTAAGCCCCGGGGACCTCCGCCGGGACAGCTCCCCAATGAACGGTGCGACTCTTATGCGGAGACGTATCCCGAGGGGGGGGGCAGCTGGATCCGGTCCAGCGTTCTCTCGGACCTGCGCGGGGCGTGTAAGAGTACCCCCAGAACATAGGGAAGCACTTGCCTAACTAAAACGAAGACTCTAGCCCCCAGAAAAAGGCGGGGGTCAGCCGCCGGACAAGAACACGCAATCGCTGGGATTAACAACCGAAATGATTACATAACGTGCCTGGGAAAGGCTTTGTTTATTGTACAGATACTAAGAGGTTACACGGAGAAAGGATCTCGGAGGGAATCAATCCCGCCGCAGCCGGGCCTTCACTTGCTCCACGACGGGGGCGACGACGCGCTCCGCGGCCACGCGGTCCTTTTCCGTTTCAAACTCCTCACTAGTACAGAACGACACATCGGAAACGGGCCAAAAACCCCTTCGGCAACGGAGAAAGGGTCTGTGTCCCCGCCTCTGTCACTGATGTGAAGCCTCACAATGGCAACGGAGGAGATAAACCATTTTTGATGTATTTAACATTAGACACGGAGTTTTGCTAATAACCGTTTCTAACAAGGGTTACAGGAAAACAAAAAAAACACGGTGACGTGCTATGCCGTCGATGGAGCCCCGCTCCATGCGACTAGACGGCCGCCTGGTCGTCACCGTATTCCTGTACGCCCTGTTTTACAAAAGTTCATCAGTGCACGTGGTTGGAGCTCTGCTCCTATGTCTTCACGGCCGCCAGATGAACATCTACTATCTTTCCTGCTGTGCAAAATGTACTGCTCCTGGTGACGACACCGTGTATGGAGCCCCGCTCCTAGGTCTTCACGGCAGTAGCATCGTCACCAACATCCACCAAGCCCTTGAAACAACGAATATTCTTTGTTAAAACATCAAACAAAGCTAATAAACAGAGCAAATAAGCAGTAAACAAAGCAAACCGAGCTAAATACATAGCTGAAGAGCTTACTAACAGAGCAAACCAAGCTAAATAAGAAGCTAACATAGCAAATACATAGCTGAACAGAGCTAACTAACAGAGCAACCCGAGCTAAATAAGTAGCTAATATAGCAAATACATAGCTGAACAGAGCAAACCAAGCTAAATAATTACCTAACATAGCAAATACATAGCTGAACAGAGCTAACTAACAGAGCAACCCGAGCTAAATAAGTAGCTAACATAGCAAATACATAGCTGAACAGAGCTAACTAACACATCAAACCGAGCTAAATAAGTAGCTAACATAGCAAATACATAGCTAAACAAAGCAAACCGAGCTAAATAAGTAGCTAACATAGCAAATACATAGCTGAACAGAGCTAACTAACAGAGCAAACTGAGCTAAATAAGTAGCTAACATAGCAAATACATAGCTAAACAAAGCAAACCGAGCTAAATAAGTAGCTAACATAGCAAATACATAGCTGAACAAAGCTAACTAATAGAGCAAACCGAGCTAAATAAGTAGCTAACATAGCAAATACATAGCTAAACAAAGCAAACCGAGCTAAATAAGTAGCTAACATAGCAAATACATAGCTGAACAGAGCTAACTAACAGAGCAAACCGAGCTAAATAAGTAGCTAACATAGCAAATACATAGCTAAACAAAGCAAACCGAGCTAAATAAGTAGCTAACATAGCAAATACATAGCTGAACAGAGCAAACCGAGCTAAATAAGTAGCTAACAGAGCGGTCATTTACCTTAGGCGGCGGGGTCGCTTTCCGTCGCGGATTGCATCCCAGGCGTCGACGCCGGAGCCACTGCCAGAGGAGACGTCAGACGAGACCTCATCCTGCTCGAACACCGGAGCGTCCTCCTCCTCCTCCTCCTCATCCTCCTCCTCCGCCGCCGCCGCCGCTGCCGCCGCTGCATCTGGCCCAGGGCCCTGGCCAGGGAGAAGAGAGCAGTCTATGGCCGCCCGGAGCCGCGTCTGGAACAACGCCTCCTCGGCGGCTTCTATTGCGTGCTCGGCGGCGGAGATGCGGATAGCTCTCTGCATCGTAGACGCCCGAATGACACCCTCGGCACGCTCGCGCTCAAAGGAGGCACGAGAGAGAAGGAGACCAACCTCCAGATCCTCGTCCTCATCGTCCGAGGAGGACGATGAGGATGAGATCCGGGCGTCGGTGGCCGCCACCGCCGTGGATCCGGATGGGATTTGACGGCTCAGAATGAACTCGTGACCGCAGTCGCCGGGGATCTCGCCCCAGTTGTAGGGGAGATCCGGGCTGCGCCTCGGAGGGTGGGAGGAGGAAGATGCTCCATCCCGACTTCCGTCGGCGCCGGAGGGGTTTGCCATCGATGTGCGGCTAGGGTTAGGAACTGAGGAGAGTGAGACTGAGAGTGAGAGTGAGATACAGTACTGGAGTGGGAGATATTAATACCGACACCGGTTAATGTGCCTTCACATGGGAAACGGAGATAGATCGATCTCCGTTTCTGATGTGGAAATATCAGCAACAGAGATATTCTTACCTCCGTTTCCTATATATGAGTAACGGAGATCTTTTCAGCCTCCGTTACCATTGTGTCAGGCCCATCGACCGACTAGCGCGCGCGCACTCGCGGAAGCGCGCGGAGCTCATTTTTCTGTCGCCTAACTCTTACCGTTGCCATAGACGGGTATCCGATGTGTCGTTTTGTACTAGTGCCTCGAAGAGATGGTCGAAAGGAAGAGGGGCTGCAACGAGTACACTCGGGGGAGGAGGACGCCGGCTACCTGCGCATCAGCCTCGACGCCCTCGACACGAAGACGATGCAACATCGACTCCTTCAAAACCTCCATCTTCCCCACCATGTCGGCGAAGAAGACGGAGAGGCTCGCGATGTCCGAACCATTGATCTCCCCAGGGGAGATCCACTACTGCCATCACCCTCGTCGCATGATTGGCGATACGGCAAAGACCGGCGGCGTCCAGTTCTGTCTGCTGGTCAGACTTGCTTAGCCTGTCAAAGGCTTTGCGCGCATTATCGCTGCTTTCCTCCGAGGACTGGCGCGCCCGCTCCAAACTATGATCGCCGACGCCCAGCTCGAAAATCAGCTCATCGATCTTCCGCTGGGAACCGGCGAGCCGAGATTCTGTGTCCCTCAGTTGCTGGCGAAGGCCACCCTCGAGGGCCGCAATTGTGCGCAAGGCCTCTTGCTCGTGTTTCGCCGCCGCATCGTCCCCGACGCGGAGCCCCTCGACGAGCAGCTGCAACTCGTGCAGGCTTCCAGCCTGCTCTCGGGCTCGCGCCTCAGAGCTCGCGAAGGCCAGGTGATGGGCGTCCACCATGGCCGATCTCTCTCGCTCGAGAGATGCAAGCTCATGAGCGTGAGCCAAGCCTGGGCCGTCATCAGCTGCTGTGTTGCCCCGCATCTTCCTGTTGTCCGCTCTCTGTGCGCTTGGCCGCTACGATCACGGCCACCAAGACTCGTTGCGCGTCGGCCTTCTGGGCGGAGGCCTCTTCCACAGCTAACACCGCTGAAGCAAGGGCGGCATCGGCCGCGGCCTGGGCAGTCGATGCCTGCTGTTCTCGACCTGGACAACGGCGATCCGTTCTTCAAGACCGCGGCGTCTGTGATCAACCTCCGCACGGTGGAGGCGGAGAAGCTCTCAGGCCCACTCGTTGTCCTGATAGGCCTGAGCGACGGCGTCCGTCAGGACTTGCTGCTGTTGCTCCACGCCGTTCAATAAGCAATGCGCTGAAGAAAAGACGGAAGGGTCCAGCAGCAGGCTGGACACGGGGATCACCCCGCGCCCGGCATGAAGGACCTGCGAAGGACCGACCAAGCCACGAAGATTGCTCTCCCCAGGGACGAAGCCACAGCCGGAGGGGCACCTTCGCTCTGGGCTGGGGGCGGAAGGTCGGCGTCCAAATCCATGAAGTCGGGTCAGGCCGGACCACGGAGCGCCTCTCGAACCGGAGGCCCTCTTTGGCGCCACTGTACTCAGACACCGACCCCACCGCCATGACCTCGAGGGAAGAAGAGGGAGGCACATTCCCTGTCAAGGACCGATGGAAGGAGGAGATTAGAGTCGAAGAAACCCATAACCACTGCCCGAGAAAGGAGGGGGACAAGAGGCTTACCTCCGGAGGCGAGCGCCATATCCCTAGGAGATACGTCGGGGCGCGCCTTCTTCAGCGGGGACGGGAGCGCCAGAGTCCGCGAGGATCCGCTTGGAAGATGAAGCCGGAGGCTGGGGGCTGCCACGATGCCCAGAAGAAAATCAGATACATGTGCCAGCCTGATAAAGGAAGAAGCAAGGAGGAAGAGGAGCTCTACCTGGTAGGGTCCAGACGGAGGACCATGAGCCCCTCGCAAGAAATCCCCCGAGCAGAGGGGAGCGGGGAGAGTTTCCTTGGGAAGCTCATCGTCGGAAGACAAGCTTCCCGCGGTGGTCAACTCCTCTGACACTCTTGGCCTCGCCGGGACGCGGGGGCGGTGGTACAACGGGCTTGGGTCTGTATCGTCCTCGTCCTCCTCGACGATGGCGCGCTTCCCGCCCCGGTAGGATCCCCCGGAGTATTAGAGTTATGTTTGTATTGGACTTGTAATAGACTAGGACTCCTAGACATAGTCGGTTGGCATAAACCCTAAACCGGCCGACCCTCTACTATATAATCCTTGTAACCCCTATTGAATCAATACAAGATATACTTCTCCCAAACTATCATGGTATCAGACGCCTAGGTACTTCCGCACACCTAGCATATGGCTCCTCCGCCAAAACCACCGCCGCCGCCGACCCAGCCCCTCTTCACCATGGCCGAGCTCCACGCCATCGGAAATATCACCCGTCCCTCCACAAGCTCCAACCCTACTATACCCCAAATAGCTCCAATCTCCTTTGTCGACACAATTTCAGATGTTACCTCGCTCATCCCAATTACATTAGATCTATCTGCCCACAACTACTACCATTGGTGCCATCTTTTTGATATTCACCTTGGCCGCTGCAATCTGCGCGCCCATATCGCCGTCGACTCCGTTCCGCGCCTCGATGATCCTCGCTGGGTCAAAGACAATCTCGCCATCATCCAATGGATCCACACACGGGTGTTTAACGAGATTTTCAACATCGTCTTCCGGGAGGCCTCCACCGCAGCTGCTCTATGGGCTGCTCTTCGTCGCCTTTTTCAGGACAATGCCGACGCTCGCATCAACACCCTCAATACCGAGATTTGCAACACCGTCCAGGGAGCTTCTTCCCTCAGTGTCTATTGTCAGCGACTTCAGATGATGGCGGATGAGCTTCGTGAGTTGGGTGATCCCGTCGGTGATCGTCAGCTCGTCAACATCCTCCTCCAAGGACTAGGTGATGAGTTCCGGACGCAAGCAGCTTTCATACCTCTCATGCGGCCCTATCCCTCCTTTGCCGAGGTGCGCTCCCTCCTTCAGTCAGCTGCCGACGCGATTGCACGCAAGGAATCACGGCCCCAAGTCTTCACTGCGTCCCCACGGCCGCCACCACCTCCTGCCGCGCCAGCCCAAACTTCTGCCGCGGCAGCGCCGGCAGCACCACAACCGCCCCCAGGCTGGCGTCCAAGTCCAAACTATCGCGGGAAGAACCCCACGTACAGGCCCCCGCAGCCTCGACCAGCAGTGGCGCCTCCCGCAGCGCCCCCAGCAGCGCCTCCATCTGCTCCGACATGGCGTCCTCAGCACGACCCCTGGACTGGTCTTGTTCAGGCGTGGTCCATGCCCTGGTCGGCTCCATCTCCATACGGTGCTCCGCCTGCCTACACAGGGACGTGGAGTCCTGGCCTCCGTCCGGCGATCGGCTCTCCCGGACTTCTTGCATCACGACCGCCTCCACAAGTCTACACCGCGCAGGCGCCACCATCTGCATACATGGCGCCGCCCCCACAACATATGATGCCGCCGCTTCCACAACATATGATGCCGCAGCCCTACATGTACCACGCTACGCCACCTCTTCAGTACCAGCCTGCACCACCTGCTCCGTCGACTACTTCGCCAAGCTGGGACCAAGCCGCCTTCATCGCTGCCATGAACAATTTTACACTCAACAATCACGAAGGTACGGACTGGATTTTCGATTCTGGTGCTTCCTCGCATATGTCTTCTAATCTCAATTTACTGTCAGCTTGTTCACCCTCTCCTTTTTCCTCCATCACAATTGGCGACGGATCATCTATTCCAATATCTTGCACTGCTCAATCTTACATCGTAAATCCACAATCTAATTTTATTCTTAGAAATATTCTAGTTGCTCCATCATTAATTAAAAATCTAATATCTGTTCGTCAATTCACAATCGATAATAATGTTTCTTTAGAATTTGATCCCTTTGGTTTATCTGTGAAGGATCTGAAAACGGCGGCGGTCCTCGCTCGTTACAATAGCTCGGGTGATCTATATCCACTTCACGGCGCTTCAACCTCTTCACCACAAGCCATGCTCGCCTCCATCAACCTTTGGCACCGTCGTCTCGGCCACCCCAATAAACACACCATGTCTTCTTTGCTTCAAGAGTTTAGCATCCCTATAGATAATTCTACGCATGATTCTTCCGTTTGTAATGCTTGTCAATGTGGAAAACACACTAGATTACCTTTTGGGACCTCCTCTACCTATAGCTCTTTTCCTTTTGAATTGCTGCATTGTGATCTATGGACCTCTCCAATTCCAAGTGTATCTGGTTTTAAATACTATCTTGTTATTTTAGATGATTACTCTCATTATGTTTGGACCTTTCCAATCCGTGCTAAATCTGATGTTCATCAACTTTTTCTTAATTTTCGTCAATATGTATTAACACACTTTGGTCTTCCCATTAGATTTCTCCAATGTGACAATGGTAAAGAATTTGATAACAACCAAAATCGTAATTTCTTTCTCTCTCATGGAATTCTTTTTCGTTTTTCTTGCCCCTACACTTCTCCTCAAAACGGCAAAGCTGAACGTTCTCTTCGCACAATCAACGATATTCTAAGAACCCTGCTTATTCAAGCCTCTCTTCCATCTCGTTTTTGGGCTGAAGCTCTTCGCACCGCCACTTATCTTCTCAATATCCGACCTACAAAAACATGTCCTCTTTATACTCCTTATCAATCTTTATTTCTTCATCCTCCTAACTACTCCGATCTACGTGTTTTTGGCTGTCTATGTTTTCCTAACACATCATCAACTGCACCCAATAAACTTGCTCCCCGCTCTTTGCCATGCATTTACTTAGGACCCTCCGATGATCACAAGGGCTCTCGATGTTTTGATCCCTCCTCCGGTCGTGTTCTTATCTCCCGTCACGTTACTTTTGATGAACACACATTTCCCTACTCCACCAATCAATCTAACACACCAACTAACTCTCCTAACCCAAATCCCCATCTTATTCCTGCCGCGGCAGCAAAACTGTCCAAAATCTCTGCCGCGGCAGCCCCCGTCACTGCTTCCTCTCCTGCGGCAGCATCCGCGCCACCATCTCCTGCCGCGCCACCAACTCCTGCCGCGACGCCAACTCCAGCCAACTCCCCCCAATCCTCTGCCGCGACACCAAATTCTACCGATTCTCCTGCCGCGACATCCACTTCCATCGATTCTTCTGCCGTGGCTGATCATAGCATATCTCCTCCAATTCCACCTCATGCAGTTTTTGTTCCTAAACCTCAAAACGACCATATCATGCGTACTCGTGGGAAACGTGGTTTTCATCTACCCGTTCGTAAACTTAATTTAACAGCCACTCCAACTCTCTCTCCTATTCCTATATCCTACAAACGTGCTCTCTTAGATCCACTTTGGCACGCTGCTATGCGTGATGAATTCGATGCCCTCATACAAAATCAAACTTGGACTCTTGTTCCTAAACCATCTAATGCCAATGTAGTCTCGGGTAAATGGGTTTTTCGCCACAAATATAATTCTGATGGATCTTTAGCTCGCTACAAGGCTCGTTGGGTGTGCCGAGGCTTTTCTCAACAACAAGGAATTGACTTCGACGAAACCTTTTCTCCCGTTGTTAAACCCAGTACTATTCGTATCATTCTCAGTCTTGCTGTATCCTCTTCCTGGCCTATCCACCAACTTGACGTTAAAAATGCTTTTCTTCATGGCACTCTTAATGAAACAGTCTATTGTCAACAACCATCTGGCTTCGAAGATCCCTCTCATCCAAATCTCGTTTGTCTTCTCAAGAAATCTCTCTACGGTCTTAAACAAGCTCCACGTGCATGGTTTCAACGTTTTGCCACCTTTATTCAAACCATTGGTTTTATTCCATCCAAAGCTGATACATCCCTTTTCACTTTTCACTCCTCCTCTCACACAGCATATCTTCTTCTCTATGTTGATGATATTGTTCTTACCGCCTCTTCTGATTCTTTTCTCACACACATTATCAATCTCCTCCAAAAAGAATTTTCTATGACTGACTTAGGGCCACTTCATCATTTTCTTGGTGTCACCGCTTCTAGAACTTCTACAACTCTTTTTCTTTCTCAACGTCAATATATTATCGATCTCTTAAACCGAGCTGGTATGATTGATTGTCAACCTTGTCGTACACCGGCTGATGTTGGCATCAAATTGTCGGCTGACGGTGATCCTGTTCCCGATCCAACTCTCTATCGTAGTCTCACTGGTGCTTTGCAATATGCTACCCTTACACGTCCCGACATATCCTATTCTGTTCAGCAAGCATGCTTATATATGCACGATCCACGTTTACCTCATCTTGCTCATGTCAAAAAGATTCTTCGCTATCTCAAAGGTACTCTTGATCATGGCCTCCTTCTTAACTCATCCTCTCCAACAAGCTTGACAGTTTATTCTGATGCAGACTGGGCAGGTTGCCCAGATACTCGACGGTCCACATCCGGGTTTTGTGTTTATTTGGGTGATAATCTTTTCTTGGTCATCGAAAAGGCAGGTTACGGTTTCCAGGTCTTCGGCTGAAGCAGAATACAGAGCGGTGGCACATGCTGTTGCTGAAGCAGTTTGGATACGCCAACTACTTGTGGAACTGCAGCGTCCTGTTCAGCATGCCACCATTGTCTACTGCGACAACATCTCGGCTGTTTATATGGCATCTAATCCTGTGCAGCACCGTCGTACCAAGCACATTGAGATTGATATTCATTTTGTTCGCGAGAAGGTGGCTCTTGGAGAAGTTCGTGTTCTACATGTTCCAACGAGCGCTCAGTTCGCGGATATTTTTACAAAGGGCCTTCATCCAACATCCTTCACCGACATTCGCTCCAGTCTCAACATCGTGGCGCCCGACGTTGACACTGCGGGGGGGTATTAGAGTTATGTTTGTATTGGACTTGTAATAGACTAGGACTCCTAGACATAGTCGGTTGGCATAAACCCTAAACCGGCCGACCCTCTACTATATAATCCTTGTAACCCCTATTGAATCAATACAAGATATACTTCTCCCAAACTATCACGGAGACCGGTGCTCCCGAAGGGCGACGGGAGCTCCCCGGCCCCGAGGGCCCCTCGGAGGGTACCCGGGGGACGAAGAGGAAGAATCCCCCCTCGTTGCACTCCGGCATGGACGCAATGATGTTGTCCAGATCCCTATCCTCATACAGGGGAGCAACCCCTGCGGGGAGACCTACATAAGCTGAAGACCCCCCGCAGAGGTCGTTCACTAGGCCGTTCAACGCCTCGGGGAGCACCCTCGTTTTGAACAACCTGGTCTTGTCGAGGGAGCCCTCATACTCCCACATGCAGTTGGAGCGGAGTTGAAGGGGAGCAATGGCGTTGCCAATGAAGTGCGCCGCAATGTCGCGGTCGGTTAAACCGCGCTCACGGAAGGAGAGGATCCGCTGGAACATGGGGGCGAGCTCGGCGTCCCTGTCCCCAAGGGAAGACCAACTGTCCAGACCGGAAGGAACCTCTGTAGGCTCCACCAGGGCGTCGTCCACACTTGGGAAGCGAACAAAGACCTAATCTTGCCGCCACTCCTCCCAGCGGTGCTTGTCGAGGGGAAGGAAGGTGCTGGCAAGGTTGTTGCGAAAGCTGAAAGTAATGGAGCCAGAGATCGCGTCCCCGACTTCAATGCGGGGATAGAAGTAATGGCGGAAGAGAGCTATGCTCGGCAGGACGCCGACGAAGGTCTCACAGGAGGGCGTTGGGGTGGAGTTGAGCGAGGGACAGCCCATACCCGCTCAACACCGCATGGAGGAAGAGCGCATCAGCGGGGTCAACCCCGCCAACAGGAAGCAGGCGAATACGCGCACGTCGAGGGGGGTCAGATCCTCCGGCGGCGTCGATGCGCGGAAGAGCATGGTTTGGCCGTTCTCGTTGCTCTTGCTGGCAACGACATCCTTCAGGCCGGGGAGGTTCTCCGAAGGATACCCCAGCAGAAAGAAGGCCCTGACAGTGTGCCACTCCTCCAAGGAGAGCTCGCGCTGTGACATGCGATATCCGTCTTCTTGGCTTTGCCTTTCTTGGCCGTCTTCACCTGGGAGGCCATAGGAAAAAGAGGGGAGGCTGAGAACGACTCTTGAGCGGAGAAGATGAAGGGGAAGAGAGATCGGGGGTAACTGGAGGAGCGAGGGCAGAGCACACCCGGCTCCTGCCCAGATATAGCCGGGAGGCGAGGCGAGTGGGCGGTTCTCATCCTGCCCCGCATTGATGACGCTCCCTTACCCCAAAGGCGAATGGTGGGGCCACCAACAATAACCGCGCCGCGATAACTGCGTCGCGGGGACCGAGGCGCCCCCGCTCGAATGGCATCCACCGAAAGGAGCGTTGTGGCTGCTGCCAAGTTTGACCGCCCCGGGCTTGCGAAGTGGGCGCCCACTGGTGGTCCGATCCGACGACCACCCCTGGGCGCCCGGGGGCTACTGTCGGCGCACGAAGGTAGGGGGATACCCTGGGCGCGCCGGTAACTCTCCCCGGGGTGAGGGACGTGGCAGCGGCACCCGAAGATTCACTCCAGACTAGAAAACACCCGGAAGAAATCTCCGGGAAAGAAGCGGGAGGCGTCCCTGGGAACCGCCCCTGCCCCGGAGATAGCTTCGCAGAGAAGGAAGCCTGGCATACGTCAGATTATAGGACAACACAGGCTCACTGCCCCGCACGAGCAGGACATCGACAAGACAAAGCGTGCTGTCCCAGCAGGGCAGGCGCAGGGCTCAGCGCGATGCCCGACCCCTGGACAAGACCCAACATATCATCTCCTCTAGCCCAGCGGGTGCCCTGGCATGGAGGACAGCGTGACATGATCTACGCCACAACGACAACCGGAGGCTGCCACTTGGCGGAGAGGCTCGACGCGTGCCGCTCCGCGGCGAGAAGCTTCTGGAATGGCCACTTGTGGTGCTCCCTTGTATATAAAAGGAGGCCCGAGGCCATGGACATGGGAGAGAAGACTTCCTGCTAGACACATAGCTCGGGGGCTAGCTGACTTGACCTCGGAGACCTTCCCGGGGTGAAGCTTGGATAGGCCCAGAGCATAGAGGGAAGGATTGTAAGCCACACCATGTATGACTTCATCCACGATCAATCAAGCCAGACAAGCAGGACGTAGGGCATTACGCGGCGACACAGCCTGAACCTGGGTAAAATCTCGTGTGTTCATGCTCGTTCTCCGGGGACTGACATCGGAGCACCTCGCGCCCTCCTACCGAACAACTAGGAGGTGTTCGCACCTCCGGTGTCTGAGTTTTGTAACTCGACACTAGGTGCCTCAGAACATTTTTTTCAGGAACCCTCTGCTCCTTGTGCCACTTTGTGAATCTAGAAGTTTTCTTAGACTCAAATAGTCTTTGCAGCCTTGGGATAATGGGAAAATATCGACGCACCTTGTGAGGAATCTTCTTATTTGCTTTGCTTTCTCTGTATCTAGATAGACCACACTCAGGATAATGTGTCTTGTCCTTATGTTTTTCCCAGAACAAAGCACAATCGTACTTGCACACATGAATGGTCTGATAACCAAGTCCAACTTCAGAAAGAGTGCTCTTTGCGTCGTTATACGACGCAGGAAAATCCACATGTGGCAATGCCTCCTTTAAGAAACCACAGAATAGATTGAAAGCTCTATTTGTGATCTGGTTGTACGATTTGAGATGAAGCATCTTGATAATGAATGACAGCCTTGTCATTGTGTTGGATCCCTTATGAAGCTCACGTTGCGCTTCTTTCAAGAGATTTGCAGATATATTAATTTCAGCGTTCCCTCTCTCTCTGTCTTCTGTAGACCTTCTAACATATTAGCAAAATCATCATCATTATGACCATTGTCGTCATTCCCATCTTCATCATCGGTATCACTTTCATAAGCAGCATTATCATCGCCATCTTCCCTATCTTCCCCATGGGCATTCCACCGTGTATATGTCCTGGACATACGGTTTTGGTTTATGTGACCATGAACGAGATGTTGAGGATGCTGAACCAAAATTAAGGCAACGGCTACATGGGCACAATATTATATCCCCGTTGCCATGATCACGAACAAACTTCATGAAATCCTTTGCACCCTCAAGGTGTGCAGGTGAGAATCTTTTTGCATTATTAATCCAATCTCGATTCATTGCCTACAGACAATGATCCGATTGTTAATCGTAATCGTTTCAATTTGATAACAAAATCAAGGACGTTAACATCTAACCGGAACTCACCGCTAGCTGCTCTTGCCGTGAACCTGTCCGCATCTTCCCGTAGGGAGGATTTCAGGCAGCCTAACCAAAATTTGATCTCGACGCCGGAAACCTTGATCCCTAGGGCAATGGCACCCTCGAAGCCCCCTACCGCCGCAGCCCTAAATCGCACCCACGATCCGTGGACAATGCGAACATGTGTTATTTTAATCGATGATATAATAAAGAAATAACAATAGAGATCTGATAGGTATATAGTACATATTTCGTACAAGATAACTTTGAAAAGGTTGAATTCCATAAATCACACAAAATCAATATCTTAGCAAAGCGGTATGGTGTCGAGTTACGAAACTCGGACACCGGAGGTGCGAACACCTCCTAGTTGTTCAGGCCGCGTCGCCGCATAATGCCCTACGTCTTATTTGTCTGGCTTGATTGATCGTGGATGAAGTAGTACATGGTGTGTCTTGCAATCCTTCCCTCTATGCTCCAGGCCTATCCAAGCTTCACCTCGGGAAGGTCTCCGAGGTGAAGTCAGTTAGCCCCCGAGCTATGTGTCTAGTAGGGAGTCTCCTCTCCTCATGGCCTTGGGTCTCGTTTTATATAGTTAAGGGAACTCCACATGCGACCACTCCAGAAGCTTCTTCTCTCCGCATGCCGGGCGCCGTGGCGTTCCTCCAAGTGGCGGCCCTCTGTCATCGCCATGGCGCCGTCCGCGTCACACTGCCTTCCATGCCGCGGCCTCCGCCGGGTCCGACCTGACGACAAGTCAAGTCCTGTCCCGGGCAGGGTCTGACGCCTGTTCGGATGGGACGGTGCGTGGAGTCCTGTCGGTGCCTCGACTTCGGCGGGCAGGGGGACCTGAGCGGTCTTGTCTTTGACGTCTGCTGCGTTTCCTTCTTCCTGAAGCCACCCCTCCCCTAGGTGCGTAGCGCGGGAATCTTTCGCCACGTGCAGGCCTCGGGCCTCCGGGCGGGGTGGTCTTCGGGCTGGTCCCTCCCGCGAGCTCGAGGTAGGTCCCGGGTTTTCACACGGGCCCTCCCCTGCCTTCCTTGCGGGGAGTGGTACGGGCCCGCCCGGGGGCGCGCGACCGGCGTACGATGGGCCCCCTCTCCCCGTATGTTGACATATGGCATCTTTATTTTGTTTAGAAGGTCACGGGTTCAAAACACAACTAACGATTATTTTTTTAAGTTTTATTTAATTATCTGACATTTCGGTCCCAAAAACTTGTGACGACCAGGGTGACGCCCTTAAATCCATCACCAGGGTAATAAGTGACAGACTTAGTGACAACATAATTGGGCGTCATGCATTAACGCTAATGCATGACAAACGTCGAAATGCCTTCACCTATTATGCCTAATAAGTGACAAAATCAATGCCGTCAAGCGGATTTCCGTCACAAAAGATCGCATATGTTGTAGTGTTGTCACCGTTGTTGTTAGTAGTGCTCGACTCGGTGGTGGTGACAACTGCGATTAAAACCGTGAACGACAAATCGATGGTGAATAGGCGTGGAACGATGAGTTATACGCCTCTTTGTTAGATGCCACCTATTACTGATGAAAGATGATGTGTGTATTTATCTGTGAACTATTTTCTACGTATATTTCTTATACCCCACTTGTATTCAGAGAAAGAGTCAGATTACGTAATAGAATGCATGTGTGTATTTTGTAGATGGTTGAATGCATACACTAAGAAGGACCTATGGTTGCCTGGCTTCAATTGCAATCATTAGTGTAGAAAAGTCATGACCACGCGGGTACAATAACAAAAATAACTTGTGGTGTTGAACCGTGTGGCAAACATGACAAACTATAGGTTAAGAGAAGAGCATTCCTCCAATCAGATATATAATTTTGGTGGTATTCATGCAGTTTATTTTTTCTTATATTTTATTTTATGCAATCTTGATCCGATGCACAAATTAATATAGCATGTAAACAGGGTAAGATCTCAGTTTTCCATGTATTTTAGTGAACTATTTAGTATTTCTTGGTTCAATGTTATTTTGTTTTTATATAGTATCGATCATATTCGATGCAATTTATTTAACTATGTAAAATAGTTACGCCAACTATTATTATTGATTTTGGGATAATTTATGTCAGAAAAATCTACTGGATTTCATTATATTAAAATCAATGCCTTCATTGTAGTACCTTGATGGCTAATAAAATCTTGTCTAATCTATCTCTCCAAGTTTGCAATTTTCATCACATCGTATAGTGTCTAAAATTGTTGGAACTTTGGTCAATTCTTTTTGTTCGAACCATTATGGAACCATCTACACACACTTTTATGATATTTCATAATTGTCGTCGTATCCTAATTGAGTGTAAACATTTTTTTAGGGGGGGGGGGGGTCATGCTCTTTTTGTTGAGTGGTGTACTCCTAACCTTACTACAACTTAAATGCAAAAAAAAAACCTTACTACAGCTAAATAACTCTATCCTTTTTCTCCTACTCTATGTTTATGTGAAGATGTCTGAGTAATCCTATTCTAAAATAGTGAGCCAATGATACTATCTTATCTATCATTGATACCAATTTTTATGTATGTCTTCCTAAATTTTTGTTTGTTCATTTGTTATTGTTCGTATTAGGATAGACGCGGTAACGCGCGTCTTTTCCTTCTAGTTATTATAAATTTATGGTTTGATAGGCAATGCTAGTTTATAAATTGTTCAAATGGTAGAACTTTACTTTGTGGGCTTTGAAATATAGTTTTCCACATATTTTCTAATTTAAATAAAAAAGAACACTCTGACGTTGTTATGAGAAAAATCCAATAAAGTTTGTATTTTCAGTAGCCTCAACGAAGGTTCCAAGTTATGTGATCGATTGGATGTTGCTGGACTGATGGTGACCCGGATAGTTCGACAAGATTTTATTTAAAAGAAGTTCGACAAGATATTGATTATAGGGGTTAAAATCCGCATTTTCCTTTTTTTTTTGAGCTGTAAGGTGGTCGTATCCACCGCCCGAATAGATAGAAAGAGGTGACCTAGTTTATAAGGGAAACCGGGTCCAAACACCATACAAGCTGTACAAAAGAATTACACAGACGAGCCGACCCGCCGCCCACACGACACAAGTCGAACAAACGCCACAAAAACACACCACCAGTTCCGGGGCTGCCGCCCCGGCATAGCAACCAGATCGACTTTCGCATTGGCCGAAAGTGATCCAGTCATGGTCGACGAACCCTTTGCCCACGCAGTCTTCATCCAGGTCGCCACCAAAACCTCCTGTTCCGGGGCCGCCGCCCCGGTGTAGCAACCAGATCGACCTTCGCATTGACCGAAGATGATCCAGTCGGGTCGACGAACGCTCTGCCCACGCAGACTTCATCCAGGTCGCCACCCAAACCCACGCGCTAAACAACGGTTCTGCCTCATAGAACCGTCGTAACGTGGGAGACCGAGGCCGCCGCCTCGACATCCACCGCCGTCCGGAGCCGCCGCCCTGGCGTCCACCACCCCTACAACAACTCCATCCTGCTTGGCCTTCGCGAAACCGTTGCACCGGGAGGGTCAACAACTCCAAGGCGGCGCCTTCAAGAAGGAAGCGACGTGACCATCACCGCCACCCGCTCCAACGGAGCTTGGGCTTTCACCCGGAACTATTGAAACCACTCTCGTCGGATGGACTCGAAACTCCACAAACGACGCAAACGAGAAGGGAACGACGCCCGGAGGCGCCACCATCGTCGGCCCCGACTGCCCGCCCCGGAGGTCGATCCGTCCGCAAAGCGCGGGGAGCAACTAGCTAGCTAGATATCCTCGTTGCCGCACCTCCGCGTCCGCATCCTGCCGACACCCAGCACCTCCGCCGCAACATGCCGACGCCCAGCACCCCCGCCGCATCCTGCCAACGCCCAACACCTTCTCCTCTGCTCCCTGCCGATGCCCAGACTCCACACCGGTGCCTCCGGCTTCGCCCGCACGAAACAACGAAGCGCACCTGCCCGCCCCAGTGTAACAACCCAACGTTTGAAACCTAAAATCTGTATAAAATTTTCGCGTTTTGCTTCATATTTGCATCATTGCATCATGGCATTATACTAACTTGTTAAACATCTCACAAGTTGGTATGACAAACTTGCACACAAATGCTGGAAATGGTTGCAAAACTTGCATCCCCTCCCCTGTAGCGACGCGCAGCACGTCGCTGCCACCGCACCAGGTCGCCGCGCCGCGCTGGACCCTCCCCTGCTCCGGTCTTCTCCTGCGAGGAGAAGCACGACCCCACGCCTCTCCTCCTCACTCGCCTGCTCCTTCCCCGTTTCCTCCCCGTCTCGCCATCCTCTGTTCTTCTCGCGAGCACGCCATGGCCGAGCCACAGCTCGCGTTCGCCGTTGAAATCGCCGCCGTCGTAGTCCACCTCGAGACCCGCCGTCTGGGGCAAAAGCTCCGCCTCGCCGTGCTGCTCACCCCTGCCCAAGGAATCGACGCGCGGCCGCCGCTGCTGTCGCCGCCGTCCACTTTTTCGCCGCTGCTATCCGAGCTCGCCGCCGAGCTTCGACGGACACGTTCGTCGCCTCCAGCCCACCCCGCGCCTCGCCGTTGCTTCGAGCGTGTCCGTGGTGAGCCCCCGAACCACCCCGTGCCCTTCCCCTCCTTTTTCCCTCGCCGTAGCCACGTGCCCACGCCGGAGTTCGTCGCCGTTCGTCGCCCGCTCGCTGCCCGGCCTTGGGCCGGCCAGGAGGCCGTTCGCCTCGGGCCACGGCCCGGCCCACCAGCCGGCCCAAACCGGTGGGGAGGCCGGTGCTCTCTGTTAGCAGGCCGGCCTGCCAGCCGGCCCAGACCGGCCAGGAGGCCGGTGGGCTCTGTAGCTATTTAGGCCGTTTTTTATTTAGGATTTCTGTTTTTCTGTTTTCTCTCCCGTCTGCGCGTGAGTTCCTGCTACTCTCTCGCGCAACTCCGGACATCGAACCACGTTGAATCACATGATCCCTCCCTCTCTCCCGAGTTCGAGGAATCGATTCGACAAATTTAGTTAGTTAAAAGCGCTTAATTAAAAGATAGAAAGTAATAAAAGTAATAACTTTTTACCGGTGCCTCCGAAAGTTGCGAGCGAGGTACCGAGACGCTCGGAATAACGAGAGCTGTCCCGATTCATCATCATCTTGCATATCTGATCCCCATTATAACATTGTACTTATAGTAGTATCGGAATCACTAAGTTAAATATGGGGGATTTCTCTCTTTAGTCGAAGTAATCCTCCCACCCCCATTTAATAATGCTACATAGCTCATAATAAGTTCCATGCATTTAAATTGTCATACCATCATGTGTTTGCGCATTGCATTTGTGAAGCATGTGTGGTGATTGATTGTCTCTTCCCGTGTTTTGTGCACCGGTAGATCAAGGAGGTGAAGTGCCACCCCCGTCTCGTGACGATCCGTACTACCAGCTGTATCAACAAGGCAAGCGTAATCCCCCCCCCTCTGAGCATATCTTATCCTATTTTCCGCAATTATTTTCTCCACTATAATATTGCATGCGGTTCTAAATGTCTTTTGCCTGGATTAGAGTATCCTACTAGTTGCATTAGAATCCTGTTGCCAATACCTGTTTTACCTTCCTATTACCATAGGTTTGTATTGTTGGCCATGGAATACTTACTATGCTATACAAGTGCTTCGCCATGCTTAGTGAAATGCCTAGTTGTACTAGGGATGGTGAATGCTGGAAAACAGGTGTTAACTTGTGACAGTGATGTTGATGGTGGAGAATTGTGGAGGTGGATAATAAAATGCTAAGAAGGTGGGGATGAGAGGCCACATGGAATGTGGTGGGTTGTCTCGTTCCTGCCACTAGGTGCGAGTTCTGTACCTCCTGAACCAAGACTGAGCGTGCAACCATGCGTGAGACCTATGCAATTGCAGGAACCCTCATAGACTAAATAACTCGAGCGGGGCTAGCCAGGGTCCTCTAGTTTGGGCTTCCATTTGCGCGTGCGTGAGTTGGTGGATGAGAATGAGATGAGGATTGTGGTGTTAGGAAAATAAGTGGCCGTGGGGCGGGGTGTTGTGATCCTGGCAGCCCTACTGCCACTGATGATCCTGGAAAGTCCTTAACGAGGGATAAGTCGACACCGCTCCACCCAGCCGGCTTTCCAAGGAAGAGAGCTAATGCGCAGGTAATGGGCCGGACGGTACGCGTGGCAAACATTGTACACCCCTGCAGGGTAAATCTTTTCGAAAAGCCGTGTCCACGGTTACGGACGACTTGGGAATGGACGATGATCATAGAATAACTTAAATGGAATGGTTAAAACTTGGGTACTAGAGGTACAATTCCACGAATGTAAGGTTGTGTGACACCCCTCCCTGGCACATACCACCAGAGAGGCAGTCGTCCCGTGCGCCATCCCAAGATAACTAGCCGCACGTCACAACAGTGTAACATAATGGAAATCATTACACAATCAGGCACATCAGTGCTACAAATGGTTTACAAGGCCATCAAGGAATGACAAAATATCAATCCCAGCATGGCACGATACAGAGTTTTAACTGGCAGCGGAAGACATATGAGAGGCTACGGCTTGGAGCGGCTCCACCCACAGGTTCTGGCTGGGCTACTGATCCTAGCATGCTCTTGCTTCAAATCCTTGCCAAGGAAGAAGGTGAATCCTCGACAAAACCTGGCCACAATCACAAGGCCCGTGAGTACATTATTATGCACTCAGCAAGTATCGTCCCTCACCACAAACAATCCAACAATCATGCAACAAGTTATACACTGGAAATAGACTCCTAAACATGGCAAGGTGTAATCTAGATACCTGACATAAAAGTAGCATGGCATTGACAACCAAACATGTCATAAGCAAGCAATGGGGGTATCACCAGTACAGAGTCCAAGCCAGGTGGGGTTGGATCGTGCACCGGCAATCATACAAAGGGCTTACCTGTGACGAGGAGACGGGTGTACCCAGTGGGTACCAAATAATACACAACATCACCTGTGATCACTGCTAGGCCACTGGCCTCATCATTTCACTCTGGGCATGCACGGTTGATGTGGGCTCTGGCCTAACTATAGGCTTCCCAACGCATCACACCGCCATCCCTAAACTTGGTTCACAATCACATCTCAAGGCAACATTCCCTGCATCATCTTATTTGTTCATTTAGTGAAATCCGGTTGTTCATTAATTATTTCAAACAAATCTTAAGTTTAACCTCCGGACACGACGAGGACACACAGTGTGACTGACACTGAACTGTTGTTCCATAACCTTGGAACGAGGCTAGACATCCAGATTAGACACTCTCGAGAGGTTGCAGATACCACCCACCTAAGTGCACCACACTGAGCCGGTACTTTAGGACAACATCCTCAAGGCGAACTCAGCAAGATACACTCACCTGACCGTTCACGCTACCAAGACACTCCCTGTATAGCCACCGACATAACTCTATGCCTTATGCAGAAGTGAATCCGGCACGTCCCCAACCTATGAGCGACGCCTAGCTCCGGAACCTTCACAAAACTAGCCCCGACCACAAAGGTAACCGACTAGTCTTGCCAAAATGGTAGCATCAAAGGAGGCTCAATAGGTTACGTAAGTCAAGGCCCGCCCATGTGAGCGACAGTGGCAGTGCGTTCGATGTTCAGATTAGTGGCACTATGGACTGACCCTATCGATGTTTGGAGGGGTGTTTCATTTAATCAAGTTTCATCACAACAAGTCCAAACAAGGGGATTAGTCCAGCAAAATAATCATGACATCAATATCACATATCAACAACAATAAGGCATTAGCAACATAATACTTGCATGCATGGATAACAACATAACGATAATAATAATACCCGGGTGACTGTGGCGGGCAACCCGGCCGGTGTCACTCGGGGGTTAGTGTTCACAGAATAATAGCATAATATTTCAAACGGATGACGGTGGCGGGCAACCCGGCCGGTGTCACCGTAAATCAATCACAAAGTTGGTTTGCGGAGTCTGTTACGCTTCCGTTCCTCCACGCGCAAGTCTTTGGCGGCGTTACCGTCCGACCGTTGACCAGGAAGTGGGGATTTGGGCATATAGTCTCCAAAATGAACCGAAAAGCACTCATAAGAATGAGAGAGCATCCAGTCCACTCGAGGGTTACCCTGACGTGGTGTCAGCAATCTCGGCAATAAGAACCAAATGGAAAGGCAGCTCCCAAGCGTCGCAGTCCGGGTGGTCTATGCACCCATATTTGACGGTGGGACAAGGCAACTAACTCTTTTGGCAAATGCCCCAACCCCGAGGATCATAAGACGACATTCGTCCGCTCCTCACCTCGGCGAAGAGGAAAGAACCAAACAAAGCCCCGCAAGCGCGAGACGCACAGTTGTAATAATTCCCCCATTCCTTTGACTGAGGCGGGAGACCCGGCCATTGTCTCGGGAATGTGAGTGATACACAGATAAGCAGTTATACAGTAGTGCAATAATTACAATGCAACATGATAGACATACAACAATACAAGGCTCATATCAGATATGGACAACAAACAGACATTCAACAATAATAGTAGACAGACATAACAACATAACAGTAGACAGACATAAACACCCGGCATGATATTAAGCAAACGAACAAACAAACAAACAAACATTGCATGACTGATCATAGCAAGGGTTAGCTTGCCTTCGAAGATGGGGATCCATTGGGCTTGGAGGGGTCGGGTTGGTTCCGCGGCGTAGGGCAGTGATAGCCCCGTTCCACGGACTCCGAAATGCCCGTACAAAAGGGCACCTCATAGAAGTATTTTGGAATGAGATGGAATCAGTACCACCGGAAAGAGCTCGTCGAGATGAAGATTTAGAAATTTGAATCACCGAAAACGGACTTACGGTTCAAAAGTTGTGGGCGTTTGAAAATTGGCCCAGCAGGGATAAAGAAAAATTCTGCGCGAAAAAAAAACTAATCGGGCCGCAAATGGGCCGCTGCTGTGCTGTGCACTGCGCGCGCCTGTGATGCGCCTTGCTGGGCCGCTGGCAGGCCGCTGCGCTGCTGCTACTAGCTGGGCCAGAAAACGGTTCAGCTGGAAAAAAAAAGAAAAAAAAAGCAGAGGATCGATCTACACGTCGTCTTCAACCTCCTGCTCGTACTGGAACTGCCCAGATTGGTCGGGGACGGCCAGGGAGCACGCCGGGAGGCCGTCCGGCGGCGTGGATGGGCCGGATATGGTCGACCGCGTCCAGGGGAGGTGGAACCGAGGGCGGGGGTGGCCTTCCCCGAGCTTTTCGAGCTTCGGCCATGGTGGTGTTGGTGGGGAAATTTTGAGGTCTTCCCTCACGTTCCTGCACTGAACGAGAAGGGCAGGGAGAGGGAACGGGGTGGACTGGCTCGGGTTCTCTCGGGGCTGCTTGGGGTAGCCTTATAAAGAGGGAGGGGAGGAGAAGTAGGTTGTGGATGGTGCGGCCATTCAATGGCGTTGAGGTCACCGCTTACGTCTCCGGCCACAGTGAGGGGATAAGGGGGGGATAAGAACGAGCTCTGTGCTCACCAGGTCAAGGGCAACCATCTACAGGAGGGGGCGGGTCGGAGGAACAGGAGGAGAACCAGAGAAGCAGTGCGGCGGCACCGTGCATGTCAGTGGTGACCACGCCACGGTTCATGCCGACATCGGCATCGCGATGATGCTCTCACCCTAGGTCCCTAGAGGAGGAACTAACCGCGTCACCTTGATGTACTACTACTACACACAACATCCAGCAAGAAAAACATCAAATAGGAGAAAAAGGGCAGTGCAAACTTTTGAAAATTTCAAATGCCCTCAAGGTGTTCGATGCAAAGAAAAGGGACTTTCTCTATCCCAATGGAGCTGGGATTTTTGCTGGTGGTGTTCTACTGGTATGTGAGTAATTTGGTCCAGTTTCACTTAATTTGGAGAAAGTTTCATGTGTAAACATTTTCGGGTTTCGAAAAGGGCAGAAGGTGTTCGATGGGTGTCCTACAAGAAAAAGTTGATCCAAATGATCCCAAATTTCTTGGGGTGACTTATAATGAGATATGAAACACTTCCTCAGGTGGACAAGATTTATGGTGGAGTGGAAGTAGGGTTTTGGATTAAATGGCCCGGTAGTGGCAGATTTGGTAATTTCCTCAATCTAAAAAGTTGCATAGGTCATGGCTATGTTCATGCATATTTGGGATATACATGATGATAGGTGTCTCTGCGATTTTTTGCGGAATTTTCTAAGCAAGATAAAGGAGGGTTGCTTCGGAGAGGCGGTATATCGGGTTTTTGTTTTCTATAGAAAAGGCATTAAGGTTTTATAAAGAAAACCCTAATGAACGGAATCAGAGGTGATCAGAAATATTCTGAGAATATTTTCGGGGTTGGGACAAAGAGAGATACATCAATCACCAAAAGTTCAAATGAGTTTTGATAAAATCCAGAGAAATCCGAGTAAAAGGGTTTTCGAAAAAAAATTAGTTCACCCCTTTTTCAGAAAATCGGTTAGTGAAAATCGGGATGTTACAGACCTACCCCCCTTAAAAGAATCGCGTCCTCGCGATTTCCCAGGTTAGTGACATACCTTTGGATTGACCTGTTGGTCAATCTTATTCCTTGTCCGTTTTCTCTTGATCTTTTCATCTGTCTTGACAGGGTCTTTGATCTTGACTTCAATGCCATAAGCGGGTTTTTTTATTGGGCTTGGGTAACTGAAATCATCATCTGACAGGCTCTTGTCTATCGCCTCAATTTGTACTGTCAACAGTGCGGTTCTCAAGCTGGGGTCAAGTTGAAATTCTCCGTTGTTGTTCAGCCATCACACAACTCCCGGTTGGCCATTGTAGTCATTTTGGGATTCATGCGCCAACCGTACCATGTATGTATTTGGATCCTTGGCTGTACTGGTCCAGCTTACCATCATTTGCATGAAAGATTTAGGGACTCAATCTTTATGGAACGTGGGCCTTGTCCGTTTATTCCTGCTAGCTTCTACTCGACATAACTGGCGAAATCTGAGTAGTCTGTGGCAGTATGCCTGTAACCACGCTGGTAGCAAGAGAATTTCTTGACTTGCGTATGTATAGGCAGTTTATTTTCTTTTGTTGATGTTGACTGTCACGCAAGCTGAGTAGTTGTTCCAACGCGTAACATGATTATCCGAGAAATTTTCTGATTGCATAACCGTGTCCTTCCTTGTATTCCTTTGACGCTCGGGCTCAACTTATACCCATATTATTTGAATTTTGTAGTGCTGGTCTAGCTCCAAGGTGAGCGAAAAGTCGTTGTATCTGTACTGGACCAAACTTCTGAAATTATTCCGAGAAGACTGAGTGACTTTTCTGAGATGCTCGAGGTGTCGCGTTCACGTAGGTACATGCTGAATCTTTTCTTTCCAAGATGGTGGTTGGCATGACGTAGGTTAAATCTCTGTAGCTTGTTCTTTAGAAAGCTTCTGATGTAGGTACCGGTAGTGTTCGTGTATAGACTGAGGTTGTTGTACATGTGGTATACTGCTGAAATTTCGACGGTCGCGTAGCTTTGTTTCCAGATTAGCAGTGTCTTAAAAATATTCTGCCTCATACTGACATACTTGTACGGGTTGTACTTGCTGAAATCTTGATGGTGTCGTGGCTTCCATTGCATAGCCGAGTGGAAGGTGTGATTACCTGCTTCATCGGGAGCATGTGGGCATGGTAATCATGATGGCACTCCCACGCTGATCCAAATATTTGAGCACAACTATTTTCCATAGTCCTGACGGTTGCGGGAATATTGGTGATTCCAAAAAATGCATTGCTGAAATTCTGGCATATCATACCGGTGGTGCGAGTTGATGTCAGACTGTCGTCGAGGCATACCTCACTTTATATTTGAGTCCATCCTGGAAATACTTGAGCTTCACTTCTCATGGCGCGGATATTGCTGATTCTTGAGCATATTAGTTTCAAGAGAACGACGCCCGATGATAAATCCCCTACACGGTGTAGTACTTCTCCAACGTGAGGGCTGGTTGTTGGGGAGGAATATTCTGTACTTGTTGTAAAATCTTTGACCGGACAGACGCTTGCCTCGTTTGCACAGAACGAGCTGCATTGGGCATTATATCTTTCCACTAGTTTGATGCATATGAGTGTCATCGTAATCCAGGCAACCAAGAATATTTCCATATTTCGCAAACCTTAATCTCGGCGTCCAGCAAATACGTGTGTGCACCAAATAAGTGAAAACTTATAACGTAAATTCACATATGCCATACCAGATCTCCAGGTTGTTGTTGGTGTCCTCAAAGTATATAGTCTATGGTTGATAGACTGCCGTTGAGTATATTTTGGGAAAGACTCGGGCTCATTGATACTGACTTGCTTTGTTCTGACTGACTAGGTGCTGGGGTCCTTATTTCTGGCAGACTGTTGAGCTGTTCTTCCTCTTGTCGGGTTTGGATTACTGAGAGCTGACACAATCTTTTGGTAGAACTCCTGCGGAATTAACACAAGGCGGAAAACAAAACTCGGCAAATTTTTGGAAAACCAAAAAGAATCGAACCACGAAGAAGAAAATAAAATCGCAAAATTTCCCGGTTTACGAAACATAGGCACAAAATCGCCACTCATACTAACCTCGGGTTATGGGGAAGGAGGGAACTTCCTAAAAGTTTCACTTGGAAACCGACTATAGAGAGAAAAGATGTACCATGGTTAGCAAGAATGGTGGGGATAACTATGCAGCTGGGGTTTGGGTCTTATCTACTAGGTGATGTCGATTACTTCTCATGGAAGAAACCGGCGAGCCTTATGGTGGAGGATTGAGACAAGAATTTACTGCACCATACTGTTGTCTGACAATAGCCATGCTGGATAGACAAAGATGGGTTAAATCCATCGGGCTCTTTGTCGGGCGCAAGTATGGTTGGGCTTTCCATGCTAGGGTAGTCTACAGCCAGCCTGGTGCTCTGATACCATGCTCTGTGACACCCCTCCCTGGCACATACCACCAGAGAGGCAGTCGTCCCGTGCGCCATCCCAAGATAACTGGCCGCACGTCACAACAGTGTAACATAATGGAAATCATTACACAATCAGGCACATCAGTGCTACAAATGGTTTACAAGGCCATCAAGGAATGACAAAATATCAATCCCAGCATGGCACGATACAGAGTTTTAACTAGCAGCAGAAGACATATGAGAGGCTACGGCTTGGAGCGGCTCCACTCCACAGGTTCTGGCTGGGCTACTGATCCTAGCATGCTCTTGCTTCAAATCATTGCTAAGGAAGAAGGTGAATCCTCGACAAAACCTGGCCCCAATCACAAGGCCCATGAGTACATTATTATGCACTCAGCAAGTATCGTCCCTCACCACAAACAATCCAACAATCATGCAACAAGTTATACACTGGAAATAGACTCCTAAACATGGCAAGGTGTAATCTAGATACCTGACATAAAAGTAGCATGGCATTGACAACCAAACATGTCATAAGCAAGCAATGGGGGTATCACCAGTACAGAGTCCAAGCCAGGTGGGGTTGGATCGTGCACCGGCAATCATACAAAGGGCTTACCTGTGACGAGGAGACGGGTGTACCCAGTGGGTACCAAATAATACACAACATCACCTGTGATCACTGCTAGGCCACTGGCCTCATCATTTCACTCTGGGCATGCACGGTTGATGTGGGCTCTGGCCTAACTATAGGCTTCCCAACGCATCACACCGCCATCCCTAAACTTGGTTCACAATCACATCTCAAGGCAACATTCCCTGCATCATCTTATTTGTTCATTTAGTGAAATCCGGTTGTTCATTAATTATTTCAAACAAATCTTAAGTTTAACCTCCGGACACGACGAGGACACACAGTGTGACTGACACTGAACTGTTGTTCCATAACCTTGGAACGAGGCTAGACATCCAGATTAGACACTCTCGAGAGGTTGCAGATACCACCCACCTAAGTGCACCACACTGAGCCGGTACTTTAGGACAACATCCTCAAGGCGAACTCAGCAAGATACACTCACCTGACCGTTCACGCTACCAAGACACTCTCTGTATAGCCACCGACATAACTCTATGCCTTATGCAGAAGTGAATCCGGCACGCCCCAACCTATGAGCGACGCCTAGCTCCGGAACCTTCACAAAACTAGCCCCGACCACAAAGGTAACCGACTAGTCTTGCCAAAATGGTAGCATCAAAGGAGGCTCAATAGGTTACGTAAGTCAAGGCCCGCCCATGTGAGCGACAGTGGCAGTGCGTTCGATGTTCAGATTAGTGGCACTATGGACTGACCCTATCGATGTTTGGAGGGGTGTTTCATTTAATCAAGTTTCATCACAACAAGTCCAAACAACAGGGGATTAGTCCAGCAAAATAATCATGACATCAATATCACATATCAACAACAACAAGGCATTAGCAACATAATACTTGCATGCATGGATAACAACATAACGATAATAATAATACCCGGGTGACTGTGGCGGGCAACCCGGCCGGTGTCACTCGGGGGTTAGTGTTCACAGAATAATAGCATAATATTTCAAACGGATGACGGTGGCGGGCAACCCGGCCGGTGTCACCGTAAATCAATCACAAAGTTGGTTTGCGGAGTCTGTTACGCTTCCGTTCCTCCACGCGCAAGTCTTTGGCGGCGTTACCGTCCGACCGTTGACCAGGAAGTGGGGATTTGGGCATATAGTCTCCAAAATGAACCGAAAAGCACTCATAAGAATGAGAGAGCATCCATTCCACTCGAGGGTTACCCTGACGTGGTGTCAGCAATCTCGGCAATAAGAACCAAATGGAAAGGCAGCTCCCAAGCGTCGCAGTCCGGGTGGTCTATGCCACCCATATTTGACGGTGGGACAAGGCAACTAACTCTTTTGGCAAATGCCCCCAACCCGAGGATCATAAGACGACATTCGTCCGCTCCTCACCTCGGCGAAGAGGAAAGAACCAAACAAAGCCCCGCAAGCGCGAGACGCACAGTTGTAATAATTCCCCCATTCCTTTGACTGAGGCGGGAGACCCGGCCATTGTCTCGGGAATGTGAGTGATACACAGATAAGCAGTTATACAGTAGTGCAATAATTACAATGCAACATAATAGACATACAACAATACAAGGCTCATATCAGATATGGACAACAAACAGACATTCAACAATAATAGTAGACAGACATAACAACATAACAGTAGACAGACATAAACACCCGGCATGATATTAAGCAAACGAACAAACAAACAAACAAACAAACAAACATTGCAGGACTGATCATAGCAAGGGTTAGCTTGCCTTCGAAGACGGGGATCCATTGGGCTTGGAGGGGTCGGGTTGGTTCCGCGGCGTAGGGCAGCGATAGCCCCGTTCCACGGACTCCGAAATGCCCGTACAAAAGGGCACCTCATAGAAGTATTTTGGAATGAGATGGAATCAGTACCACCGGAAAGAGCTCGTCGAGATGAAGATTTAGAAATTTGAATCACCGAAAACGGACTTACGGTTCAAAAGTTGTGGGCGTTTGAAAATTGGTCCAGCAGGGATAAAGAAAAATTCTGCGCGAAAAAAAAAACTAATCGGGCCGCAAATGGGCCGCTGCTGTGCTGTGCACTGCGCGTGCCTGTGCTGCGCCTTGCTGGGCCGCTGGCAGGCCGCTGCGCTGCTGCTACTAGCTGGGCCAGAAAACGGTTCAGCTGGAAAAAAAAACAAAAAAAAAAGCAGAGGATCGATCTACACGTCGTCTTCAACCTCCTGCTCGTACTGGAACTGCCCAGATTGGTCGGGGACGGCCGGGGAGCGCGCCGGGAGGCCGTCCGGCGGCGTGGATGGGCCGGATATGGTCGACCGCGTCCAGGGGAGGTGGAACCGAGGGCGGGGGTGGCCTTCCCTGAGCTTTTCGAGCTTCGGCTATGGTGGTGTTGGTGGGGAAATTTTGAGGTCTTCCCCTCATGTTCCTGCACTGAACGAGAAGGGCAGGGAGAGGGAACGCGGTGGACTGGCTCGGGTTCTCTCGGGGCTGCTTGGGGTAGCCTTATAAAGAGGGAGGGGAGGAGAAGTAGGTTGTGGACGGTGCGGCCATTCAATGGCGTTGAGGTCACCGCTTACGTCTCCGGCCACAGTGAGGGATAAGGGGGGGATAAGAATGAGCTCAGTGCTCACCAGGTCGAGGGCAACCATCTACAGGAGGGGGCGGGTCGGAGGAACAGGAGGAGAACCAGAGAAGCAGTGCGGCGGCACCGTGCATGTCAGTGGTGACCACGCCACGGTTCATGCCGACATCGGCATCGCGATGATGCTCTCACCCTAGGTCCCTAGAGGAGGAACTAACCGCGTCACCTTGATGTACTACTACTACACACAACATCCAGCAAGAAAAACATCAAATAGGAGAAAAAGGGCAGTGCAAACTTTTGAAAATTTCAAATGCCCTCAAGGTGTTCGATGCAAAGAAAAGGGACTTTCTCTATCCCAATGGAGCTGGGATTTTTGCTGGTGGTGTTCTACTGGTATGTGAGTAATGTGGTCCAGTTTCACTTAATTTGGACAAAGTTTCATGTGTAAACATTTTCGGGTTTCGAAAAGGGCAGAAGGTGTTCGATGGGTGTCCTACAAGAAAAAGTTGATCCAAATGATCCCAAATTTCTTGGGGTGACTTATAATGAGATATGAAACACTTCCTCAGGTGGACAAGATTTATGGTGGAGTGGAAGTAGGGTTTTGGATTAAATGGCCCGGTAGTGGCAGATTTGGTGATTTCCTCAATCTAAAAAGTTGCATAGGTCATGGCTATGTTCATGCATATTTGGGATATACATGATGATAGGTGTCTCTGCGATTTTTGGCGGAATTTTCTAAGCAAGATAAAGGAGGGTTGCTTTGGAGAGGCGGTATATCGGGTTTTTGTTTTCTATAGAAAAGGCATTAAGGTTTTATAAAGAAAACCCTAATGAACGGAATCAGAGGTGATCAGAAATATTCAGAGAATATTTTCGGGGTTGGGACAAAGAGAGATACATCAATCACCAAAAGTTCAAATGAGTTTTGATAAAACCCAGAGAAATCCGAGTAAAAGGGTTTTCGAAAAAAATTTAGTTCACCCCTTTTTCAGAAAATCGGTTAGTGAAAATCGGGATGTTACAGGTTGACTTCCTCGAGGGTGATTCGGGGAGGTGCCTTTGATGAACAGGTACAATGGTGATGTTGGTGATGTTTGAGAAAGGTGATCTCAAAGAAAAGAGTTACTTCTTACCCTCTTTGAAAATGTTCTAATAGTCGATGCCTTTGAGTTATGTTTTTCATAAATAAAATCAGCTTTATGCAAAAGAGCCATAAAACCTTGAAAGCCTCATCGAGCATATATTAGCTCTTAATCTTGCGAGTTCGTCGAACTCAACGTCTTTGCTTTTGTTTCAGAGGAGGACTTCACCGACCTCGAAGGTGGGTTCTTTGTGGACGTCGACGAGTAGTCTGGGGTTCCCAGGTGGCAGCTTGGGACATCCTGGAACAGCTGGCGCTGTGATGTTTATCTGTAGGCCTCTTAGGCCATATGTTGGTTCTTGTTGTTTAGAACAACCTAATTTGCTTCCGCTTGTTGTAATGTTGGGTCTGTGACCTCTGGTTGTCATTTGCTATCTTTCTCTGTATAAGAGTTGAACTATATGATTTTGTGTCGTAGAGTCTGTGATGTGCCAGTTGTTCCACAAGTCTTGATCTTACTATTATGCTTTGATAGTTGTGCCTGTGTTAAGGCATCAATCGGGGTGTTGCGTTGTTGGAGTGAGGTGTACCCAGCAACGCCTGCCAAAGGTTTTGGCCGGGGATTGGTAAACCCGTAACCTCCGGTTGTATCGCTTAACCGGTGACACACAGCATCACTGTATAGCAGTCGGGTCGGGGCGCCACAAGTTGGTATCAGAGCAGTACTGCCTGTAGGAAACCCTTCTACTGGTCGATGTTGAGTCTAGTGTTTGTGAAAATATTTTAACCTAAAAATGAGTTGTGAAAACCATCTTAGGATTCTTTTTACTCCTTATCTGGTTACCCTCTAATCTCGGAGCAATCTTACCTCGATTTGAGTTTAAAGGTTTTACTCCACTGTTACTTCAAAATGATTAGAAACGGGGTGGGTTCGACCTTTAGTGTTATGTGTCACGTTGCTCCCGCTGCGTTGCAATCCCAAATCAACTCAGATGTTTCTACCGAATCAATCATTTGATCCTTTCTTTGGGTTTTAACCCACGGACTTGAACATAAGGTCCCGGATTGTGCCAACTAGAGTGTGTTAAGTTGTGATTTCTTAACTCTCACTAGTAGCACATGATGCTGATCTTCGACCCAAGTTCTATCTTGTTGTTTTCCTTCTCGCAAAGTATTATCGTCCCTAGTCTGTGTACTTGTGTAGACGCTAATGCTATTGTTCGACCATTCGGAGAAAGATACTAACTGTGTCATTGTCAAATCTCCAGAATGGCTCGAGGAGGTCGTGGAGGCCGTGGAGGCCGTGGTGGTCGCGGTAACCACAATGATGATGAGGATGATCTGCCGCCACCACCCACAATGGCTCAAGTCTTGATGGCCATTGAGGAGAACCGTGGGCGCAATGAGCGCTTGCTTGAGCAGTTGGTGCAGCAGAATGCACGGAGGAACGAGTGCAACACTCTCACTGAGTTCCTGCGCTCCAGCCACCCACTTTGCTGATGCTAAGGAGCCACTGGAAGCTGATGATTGGCTTCGTGCTTTGGAGCGCAAGTTCTCCGCGCTGCATGTCCCATTGGCTGAACAAGTCAACTTTGCCACCTATCTCTTGGTTGGTGCTGCTGGCTGTTGGTGGGAAAGCCATGTGGCTTGTTTCCAGCCAACCATGTCTTCACCTGGGCTGATTCCGCACTGCCTTTCGCGCGGAGTACATTCCCCAGCCAATCATGGATTGAAGAGGAGGGAGTTCCTGGATCTGCAACAGGGACGGATGGACCTCCGCACTTATGGTCGTGAGTTCAACCATCTCTCTCGTTACGCCCCAAGGGACGTGACCAATGATGCTGACAAGCAAGAGCTGTTCCGCAAGGGTCTGAATCCGCAGCTCCGCTATGAGCTATTGCCCTTCAGGTTCCAGACCTATCAGGAGCTGTTCAACCAGGCTTTCACCTTGAGCAAGGAAGAAAGAACTTGAAGCTTCCAAGAGGCCCGCACATGGGGATCACCAGAGTTCCTCGGGTTCTGAGAGCAAGAAGCGCAGGGTGTTTGTCCCCTACAGCGCCGTACCTCGTGCTCCCTTCATGCCGAGGCAGCAGGATATAGGCCACCTCCTCCGCGTCCCACTACTTCGACACTTGGGATAGGCGGAGTGGGTACCGTCCTATGCTACCTGCTCCACCTGGACTCACTTGCTACACCTGTGGCCAGGCTGGTCACTACTCCAGGGAGTGCCCCCAGAAGGCACCTCTCGCTATAACTCCTGCACGAGCCCCTGCCACTCCAACTGGCAAGGCTGGACCTTGGTGCGTGGTCGCCTGAACCACGTCTCTGCTGAAGAAGCTGAAGAGGATCCTGGCGTCCTTATGGGTGAGCTTCGAATCAACAACCATCTTGCTACCGTTTTGTTTGATTCTGGAGCATCGCATTCATTCATCTCTATTGCGTTTGCAAAAGATCACCAAATACCGTTTGAGAAGATGAGCAGTCCCTTGATGATCTCTACCCCTGGCTCCAAATGGCAAACCGATGGCGTTACTCCTGAGGTCCAGATTATCATAGCATCCCTGTCCTTCCCTTTCCCGTTGATAGCCTTGAGGTCGAAGGGCCTTGATGCCATACTGGGCATGGACTGGTTAGCAAGATACCATGCTAATCTCGACTGTGCTGCTAAGTCCATCACCGTGACCCACCCTTCCGGTTACGATGTGCAGTTTTGGGCTACATATTCAGGACCTCCATCATCAGACAATCCCCTCTCCCCGGAGATCACCCTATGTTTCATGGAAGGCTTGTCCCCTCCTGAAATCCAGGACATACACGTGGTGTGTGACTTCCCGGATGTGTTCCCAGAAGAATTGCCTGGCATGCCACCTGATCGAAGTGTGGAGTTTGTCATAGACTTGCTTCCCGGTACTGCTCCAATTTCCAAGAAGCCCTACCGCATGCCGGTGGAAGAGTTGGCTCTGTTGAAGGAGCAAATTGATCAGCTGTTGCGAAGGATTATTCAGCCTAGCAGTTCACCTTGGGGTTGTCCGGTACTCTTTGTCAAGAAGAGGGATTCTACCGTGCCTCGTTGTCTCTGATTATCGACCGTTGAATGCGGTGACAATCAAGAACAAGTATCCTATTCCCCGATCAATGATCTGTTGGATCAGTTAGCTGGTGCAAGAGTATTCTCCAAGATGGATCTGAGGTCAGGGTACCATCAAATAAAGATCAGAAAGGAGGATATCCCAAAGACGGCATTTGTTACTCGCTATGGCTCATATGAGTATACCGTCATGTCCTTTGGTCTCACAAATGCTCCAGCTACTTTCATGAGGCTCATGAATTCCATTTTCATGGATTATCTTGATAAGTTTGTCGTCATTTACATCGATGACATCCTCATCTATTCTAAAACCGACGAAGAGCATGATGAACACCTTCGGTTGGTTCTGACACGGCTTCGTGAACACCGTCTCTATGCCAAGTTCTCCAAGTGTGAGTTTTGGTTGGATAAACTTGTCTTCCTTGGACATGTAATATCTGCCAATGGTGTGGAAGTCATCCCCGACAAAATTCAAGCTATTCTAGACTGGAAAACTCCAATGTCAGTCAAGGACATTCGTAGCTTTCTCGGATTGGCGGGTTACTACCGCCGATTCATCGAAGCTTTCTCCAAAATAGCCAAGGCATTGACTGACCTTCTCAAGAAGGATAGAAAGTTCGTATGGACTGCCGAAGCTGAAGAGAGCTTCCAAGCCCTGAAAGCCAAGCTCACGTCCGCTCCTGTGCTTGTCCTGCCGGACACAAGCAAGGATTTCGTCGTCTTCTGTGACGCCTCTCTACAAGGTTTGGGCTGTGTGCTAATGCAAGATGGCCATGTTGTGGCTTATGCTTCTCGCCAACTTAAGCCGCATGAGCTCAATTACCCTACTCATGATCTAGAGCTTGCCGCTGTGGTCTATGCTTTGAAGCAATGGAGACCATACCTGTTTGGTAACCGTTGCGAGATCTTCTCGGATCACAAGAGTCTAAAGTACCTCTTCACCCAGCCGGATTTAAATCTCAGGCAAAGGCGTTGGTTGGAGTTAATCACGGACTACAATGTGAGTCTGAACTATCAACCCGGCAAAGCAAACGTCGTGGCTGACGCGCTAAGTCGGAAGTCCTATTGCAACAATCTGATGATTGAAGCGGCCCAACCTTCCCTTCATGAAGAATTCTCCCGTTTGAACTTGGAAATGGTTCCCTCCGGCTATCTAGCAAATCTGGAGATCAAATCTACTCTTGTAGACCAGATCAAGGATGCTCAGAAGCGTGACAAGGGTATTCTGAAAATCAAGGACAATATTGCTAGTGGGAAGTACAAATGCTTCTCTGTCGATGAATCCGGAGTTGTTTATTTCGGTGACCGTCTAGTGGTACCCAAGAAGCGGAAATTGAGAGAGCTGATCCTTCAGGAGGCTCATGATACACCTCTCTCTATCCATCCCGGTAGTACCAAGATGTACCAAGACCTTCGACCACAATTCTGGTGGACCGTATGAAACGGGAAATCGCCAAGTTTGTTGCTGAATGCGACACCTGTCGTCGGGTAAAAGCTGAACATCAAAGACCTCCTGGCACTCTCCGCCCTATTGCTGTCCCGAGTGGAAATGGGATGAAATTGGTATGGACTTCATCACCGGTTTCCCAGATCTCAAAAGGGCAACAATGCAATCTGGGTAATCGTTGATCGTCTTCCAAGGTTGCCCACTTCCTACCAGTCCGTGAGGATATACGGCAAGTCAACTTGCTGACTTATATTTGGCTCGTATTGTTCCATTGCATGGGGTCCCTTTGAGGATCATATCGGACCGTGGAAGTATCTTCGTCTCCAAGTTCTGGCACAGTTTCCAAACTGCTATGGGGTCCCGTCTCAACTTCAGTACCGCTTACCACCCCCAGACTGATGGTCAGACTGAAAGAGTGAATCAAGTTTGGAAGACATGCTTCGGGCATGTGTCATCTCTTTTGGCCAAGGTTGGGAAAAGTATCTCCCTTTCGCGGAGTTCTCCTACAACAATAGCTATCAAGCTAGTCTGGGCATGGCTCCATTTGAGGCTCTATGGAAGAAAATGCCGCACTCCTCCAAATTGGTCCGAGACCGGAGAGAGAGCACTCTTTGGTCCGATGTGATCAATGAAGCTGAGGAGAAGGTTCGAATCATAAGAGAGAATCTGAAGATTGCTCAGTCTAGGCAGAAGAGCTACTATGATAAGCACCATCAGGGTTCACTATGAAATTGGTGATAAAGCTTATCTCCGTGTCTCTCCCCTTCGTGGCGTTCGCCGCTTCGGAATCAAAGGGAAATTGGCCCCTCGCTATGTTGGTCCTTTCACCGTTCTGGAAAAGCGAGGAGATCTTTCTTATAAGTTGGAGTTACCGGTCAAATTCCCAAATGTGCATGATGTTTTCCATGTCTCCCAACTCCGCCGTTGCTTCAAGGATCCTATCCATGGGTCAATCATGAAGAGCTAGATCTACAAGAAGACCTCACTTATCGTGAGCATCCTATCCGAGTCTTGGATGAAGCCGAAAGGAAGACCCGGAACAAGACTACCAAGTTTCTCAAGGTTCAGTGGTCTCACCATTCCGAAGAGGAAGCAACTTGGGAAAGAGAGTCTAGTCTTCGTGAGGAGTATCCCGACTTCTTTCCGCAACCTTAGAATCTCGGGACGAGATTCCTGTAAGGAGGGTAGAATTGTAACAGCCCAACGTTTGAAACCTAAAATCTGTATAAAATTTTCGCGTTTTGCTTCATATTTGCATCATTGCATCATGGCATTATACTAACTTGTTAAACATCTCACAAGTTGGTATGACAAACTTGCACACAAATGCTGGAAATGGTTGCAAAACTTGCATCCCCTCCCCTGTAGCGACGCGCAGCACGTCGCTGCCGCCGCACCAGGTCGCCGCGCCGCGCTGGACCCTCCCCTGCTCTGGTCTTCTCCTGCGAGGAGAAGCATGACCCCACGCCTCTCCTCCTCACTCGCCTGCTCCTTCCCCGTTTCCTCCCCGTCTCGCCATCCTTTGTTCTTCTCGCGAGCACGCCATGGCCGAGCCACAGCTCGCGTTCGCCGTCGAATCGCCGACGTCGTAGTCCACCTCGAGACCCGCCGTCTGGGGCAAAAGCTCCGCCTCGCCGTGCTGCTCACCCCTGCCCAAGGAATCGACGCGGGGGCCGCCGCTGCTGTCGCCGCCGTCCACTTTTTCGCCGCTGCTATCCGAGCTCGCCGCCGAGCTTCGACGGACGCGTTCGTCGCCTCCAGCCCACCCCGCGCCTCGCCGTTGCTTCGAGCGTGTCCGTGGTGAGCCCCCGAACCACCCCGTGCCCTTCCCCTCCTTTTTCCCTCGCTGTAGCCGCGTGCCCACGCCGGAGTTCGTCGCCGTAGTCGCCGTTCGTCGCCCGCTCGCTGCCCGGCCTTGGGGCCGGCCTAAACCGGCCAGGAGGCCGTTCGCCTCGGGCCACGGCCCGGCCCACCAGCCGGCCCAAACCGGTGGGGAGGCCGGTGCTCTCTGTTAGCAGGCCGGCCTGCCAGCCGGCCCAGACCGGCCAGGAGGCCGGTGGGCTCTATAGCTATTTAGGCCGTTTCTTTTTTTTTTAGGATTTCTGTTTTTCTGTGTTCTCTCCCGTCTGCGCGTGAGTTCCCGCTACTCTCTCGCGCAACTCCGGACATCGAACCACGTTGAATCACACGATCCCTCCCTCTCTCCTGAGTTCGAGGAATCGATTCGACAAATTTAGTTAGTTAAAAGCGATTAATTAAAAGATAGAAAGTAATAAAAGTAATAACTTTTTACCGGTGCCTCCGAAAGTTGCGAGCGAGGTACCGAGACGCTCGGAATAACGAGAGCTGTCCCGATTCATCATCATCATGCATATCTGATCCCGATTATAACATTGTACTTATAGTAGTATCGGAATCACTAAGTTAAATATGGGGGATTTCTCTCTTTAGTCGAAGTAATCCTCCCACCCCCATATAATAATGCTAGATAGCTCATAATAAGTTCCATGCATTTAAATTGTCATACCATCATGTGTTTGCGCATTGCATTTGTGAAGCATGTGTGGTGATTGATTGTCTCTTCCCGTGTTTTGTGCACCGGTAGATCAAGGAGGTGAAGTGCCACCCCCGTCTCGTGACGATCCGTACTACCAGCCGTATCAACAAGGCAAGCGTAATCCCCCCCTTTGAGCATATCTTATCCTATTTTCCGCAATTATTTTCTCCACTATAATATTGCATGCGGTTCTAAATGTCTTTTGCCTGGATTAGAGTATCATACTAGTTGCATTAGAATCCTGTTGCCAATACCTGTTTTACCTTCCTATTACCATAGGTTTGTATTGTTGGCCATGGAATACTTACTATGCTATGCAAGTGCTTAGCCATGCTTAGTGAAATGCCTAGTTGTACTAGGGATGGTGAATGCTAGAAAACAGGTGTTAACTTGTGACAGTGATGTTGATGGTGTGAGAATTGTGGAGGTGGATAATAAAATGCTAAGAAGGTGGGGATGAGAGGCCACATGGAATGTGGTGGGTTGTCTCGTTCCTGCCGCCTAGGTGCGAGTTCTGTACCTCCTGAACCAAGACTGAGCGTGCAACCATGCGTGAGGCCTATGCAATTGCAGGAACCCTCATAGACTAAATAACTCGAGCGGGGCTAGCCAGGGTCCTCTAGTTCGGGCTTCCATTTGCGCGTGCGTGAGTTGGTGGCTGAGAATGAGATGAGGATTGTGGTGTTAGGAAAATAAGTGGCCGTGGGGCGGGGTGTTGTGATCCTGACAGCCCTACTGCCACTGATGATCCTGGAAAGTCCTTAACGAGGGAGAAGTCGACACCGCTCCCACCCAGCCGGCTTTCCAAGGAAGAGAGCTAATGCGCAGGTAATGGGCCGGACGGTACGCGTGGCAAACATTGTACACCCCTGCAGGGTAAATCTTTTCGAAAAGCCGTGTCCACGGTTACGGACGACTTGGGAATGGACGATGATAATAGAATAACTTAAACGGAATGATTAAAACTTGGGTACTAGAGGTACCAATTCCACGAATGTAAGGTTGACTTCCTCGAGGGTGATTCGGGAAGGTGCCTTTGATGAACAGGTACAATGGTGATATTGGTGATGTTTGAGAAAGGTGATCTCAAAGAAAAGAGTTACTTCTTATCCCTCTTTGAAAATGTTCTAATAGTCGATGCCTTTGAGTTATGTTTTTCATAAATAAAATTAGCTTTATGCAAAAGAGACATAAAACCTTGAAAGCCTCATCGAGCATATATTAGCTCTTAATCTTGCGAGTTCGTCGAACTCAACGTCTTTGCTTTTGTTTCAGAGGAGGACTTCACCGACCTCGAAGGTGGGTTCTTTGTGGACGTCGACGAGTAGTCTGGGGTTCCCAGGTGGCAGCTTGGGACATCCTGGAACAGCTGGCGCTGTGAGGTTTATCTGCAGGCCTCTTAGGCCATATGTTGGTTCTTGTTGTTTAGAACAACCTAATTTGCTTCCGCTTGTTATAATGTTGGGTCTGTGACCTCTGGTTGTCATTTGCTATCTTTCTCTATTATAAGAGTTGAACTATAATGATTTTGTGTCGTAGAGTCTGTGAAGTGCCAGTTGTTCCACAAGTCTTGATCTTATTATTATGCTTTGATAGTTGTGCCCGTGTTAAGGCATCGATCGGGGTGTTCTGTTGTTGGGAGAGGTGTGCCCAGCAACGCCTGCCAAAGGTTTTGGCCGGGGATTGGTAAACCCGTAACCTCCGGTGGTATCGCTTAACCGGTGACACACAGCATCACTGTATAGTAGTCGGGGCGCCACACCCAGTCAGGGCCCGACGGGCCCAGATCAGGCCCGCCAAGCCCATCGGGTGAGCCACCTTTCCGGCGACGGCGCTGCAGTCTCCCCGCACCTTCGCCTGCAGCCTCCGGCCGCCGCCTTCACCCGAGCCCGCCGGCTCAGCCTCCTCCGCCCAGACCAGCGCCGCCCCCACGGGCCCGTCATCCACCAATCGAGAGAGAGAGGACCGCCCCCTCCAACCACCACTTGGCAGCGGAGGGGTGCCGCCACGTCGCGGCCGAGGCCGGCGACGGCAGCGGCAGAGATTGCTCGGGCGGGAGGGGGCTGGCGGCGCCGCCTTGTGTCGCCCCTAGCGCCGCCTGGGGGGGGGGGGGGGGGGGCGACGCGAGGGGAACACAACGTCATTTAACTGGTGCCTCGACACACTGGAACGCATGATTACAAGATGGACTCTAAGTATAGATCGCCCCTGACACGAATGTTGCCTAATTACAAGGTAGGATCAATGGTACCGACCCTACATTACAAAGCACTGCAGGATAACTCGACAAGAAGAATTGTGCTTCTTTTGACTGCTACAACGACACCTCAGCGCAGCATAGGTATCTTCCCCTTTTTCTTGATGGTGTCATCGTCCTGTCCAAGCTAATAGATTTTTGTGGTTGGTCTATATACCTGTGTCGTCCAGACTCGAGTAAAGTTCAGATCCATAGCAAGTTGCAATGGCTTCTCCCTTGTTCCTGTGTATCCTCCAGATCGTATGCTGCTACAATTACATTGTTACAGGCGCCGGTCCACACAGCTTCGTCGTAGTGTCAGCCAGCAGCTCATTTCAGCCAAAAGATGTCTGCTCCACATCGACGGGTACGCACACGAACTGAACAGTCTGAACTTGGCGTAATTCTACAAGTATCATGGACTTGGCTGCTGCAATTCAGTGACGCCGCGGCCGGATCGCGCCACCGTGCCGCTCGTGCACAGGCACGGGCCTTGCGCACCGTCGCAGTCCACCATCAAGACATCTTTCGCTCAGGCGCTCCACAGAAGCCGCGCCCGCGCGGACTACATCGTGAGCCGAGCATCCAGGAGAAGGACCACAAACACGCAGGAGGATGGCAAGGTTAGCATCCCCGCGTACATAGGCGACTCCGTCGAGTCGCTGGAGTACGTCGTCACACTGGGGCTCGGCACGCCGGTCGTGGAGCAGGTCGTCCTCATGGACACCGGAAGCGACCTGTCGTGGGTGCAGTGCAAGCTGTGCAACACCAGCGACTGCTACCCTCAGAAGGACCCCTTGTTCGACCCTAGCAAGTCGTCTACGTACACCCCAATCCCCTGTGGCTCCGCCCTCTGCAAGACGCTCCAGGCCGATCATTTCGACAGTGGCTGCACAAACAATGGTACCCACCAAGGGCGGAGGCAGGGGGGACCAGCAGGGGCCCTGGCCCCCTGACACCATGGATTTCTTTGTATTAGCACATGAACAGTGCTGTTTAATTTTTTTTTGTTTAGCCCGGCCCCCTCAACATGCAAATTAGGCTAATCCTGCCTCCGCCACTGGTACCCACTGCGGCTTCCGAGTGGAGTACGGGGACGGATCCAAGACTCAACAACTTCCATTTCGGCTGCGGCTACCGCCAGGGCGGCCCCAATGACAAGTACGACGGCCTCCTTGGTCTCGGCGGCGTGCCGGAGTCGCTCCCGGTCCAGACGTCCAAACTTTACGGTCGCGCCTTCTCCTACTGCCTCCCGGCGGTGAACAGCGACGCCGGGTTCCTCGCCCTCGGAGCTCCCAGCAACACCTCGGGCTTCCTGTTCACGCCCATGACCCGGTTCATGCACGAGTCCACGTTCTACTGGTGAGGCTCACCGGCATCAGCGTCGGCGGGAAGCAGCTCAGCATCCCACGGAGGGTGTTCGAGGGTGGCATGATCATAGACTGCGGCTCCTTCATCACGCGCCTGCCCGATACGGCCTACGAGAAACTGAAGTCGGCATTCCGGGTGGCCATGGCCGCGTACCCGCTCCTGCTAGGCAACTATGACACATGCTACAACTTCACAGGATACAGCAACGTCACCGTGCCGAGGGTTGCTCTGACTTTCAGCGGCGGCGTGACGGTCGACTTGGATGTTCCCAACGGGGTTCTCTTGGATGGATGTCTGGCGTTCAGCGACTCCGGGCCAGATGATTACGTCGGGATGATCGGCAATGTCAATCAGCGTACTTTGGAGATGTTGTACGACGTTGAGGGTGGCAGAGTCGGATTCCGGGCCGGCGCCTGCTGACTCCTCAAGGTGTAGCATAACCTCGATCTAAATTAAATAAAATGGAGTGATGTTGACTCAGGTGAGGCCAAAAAAATCTCAGGAGCAACCTACGTTACAGCACATAACTAGTACGAATCACCAAAGCAACCCAACAATTCAGAACATTTTTCTTAGTTGCAACCTCATGTACAACAGGAAAAATCTTAGTTGCAACTCATGCCTAGCATTAGTACAACGATGCGGTAAAAAAAAGGTCAGTATTGATTTTGCTGTCGACAGCTCCACAATGGCGGCATTCTACTATATATAACAGGCGGAAGAATCGCTGCCTCCTCATTCGGCCACGTCGTAGGCAATCCACAGCCGTCCGATCCACGAAATCGACGGTCCAGATTGGCCCACGTCTCCCTAGCCGCGCGGAACACTGTTCACTCCTAATTTCTACCAATGGGAGCCCGCCGCGTGGCCCGGTCAGCGGCCGGTTGCATTCCGTCCCGCCGGTCACCGTGGCAGTTTTACAGCAAAACCACTGACAAAACGAGATCGTGCCAGACCAAAACTTTCACGTCACGGGACCTCTCTGCAAATACACCTAAACTGGAGGACTTTTCTACAAAAACGTCTCTCACAGTCACCCCTCCTCCTCTCTCTCCCGCGCGGCCGCGGTGACGCCACCGCCGCCGACGCACGCCGCCGGCGATTCGCACCTTCCCGCTCGAATCTATGGATGCCGGGCGCTCCGCCGTCGTCGGATCTCCGTCCTCGCCCAAAACCGCTTGTGTCTGATTATCTCTCGATGGTTATTTTCCCCTATTGTCCCATTTTTTCGCGATCATTTATAGTAGGAGGATATAAAATGTGCCCTGGCTCTAAACTAATACACCTTTTCCGTTCCGTATTATAAGATAATTTTTCTGAATGCGATGTATATATAGGTATTTTAGTGTGTATGTTCACTCATTTTTCTCTATATATATTATGTATTGTAATATCTAAAACATTCTTATGTTATGCAACTGAGCGAGTATATTTTTTAGCTCTGGAAGTATGTTAGCTGCAAACCAAGTATATGAAACAATCACTGAAGGAACACATGACTCAACCTTATATGAAACAACCTACGGGGTAAGATGCTATCCTACGGGGATCGCCTTGTCCTGGTCAATTTGGTCCTAACAAGTTTACCAATGTTTATGTTTTCTTTCCTGAAAATACCAAAAGGGGTACATAAACGATTGGATTTTTATAGGTCTCGATTTTTTGGCAGAGTGACGAAAATAAGCGAAAATATAGATTGACAAGATGGAACATCATATGTAGACAGAATGATCATGGTGGTCTAGGGGTAGAAGTGCTTGAACTAAAGAATAAGTGTTTACTCAGTAAAGGGTTGTTTAAACTTTTAAATGAATAGGGGGTTTGGCAAGAATTGTTGCAAAACAAGTATCTTCATAGTAAAACTTTAGCTCAGGTGGAAGCACATCCGTCTGATTCACCTTTTTGGAAAGGTCTTATGAGAGTGAAAGAAGATTTCTTTAGTAGAGGGTCTTTTTGGGTTGGTAATGGGGAAACCACAAGGTTTTGGGAGGACACTTGGTTAGGTAATTCTTCATTGAAAAACCAATATCCATTGATATACAACATTGTGCAACAACAACATGTTTCGGTCCATGATGTGTTTCACAATGGTCCACCTTTAAACATAACCTTTCGTAGGGCTTTAGTTGGAAACAGGTGGGATATGTGGTCTCATTTATGTGTTAGACTAATGGATATTACTCTCAATTATGTTCCGGATAGCTTCACTTGAAAATTGACACAAAACGGGGTATTTACAGTTAAATCTATGTATGAAGACTTAATGAATAATCATACTAGATTCTTACAAACATACTTATGGAAATTGAAAATTCCGCTGAAAATCAAGGTCTTTATGTGGTTCCTTCATAAAAAAGTTGTGCTTACTAAAGATAATTTAACAAAACGAATTTGGAAAGGTGACTCTCGTTGCTCCTTTTGTGGAATAACGAAACCATTCAACATCTTTTTATTTCCTGCCCATTTGCAAAACTGATTTGGAGAGTTGTTTTCTATACCTACAATATTCCTCCCCCGCCAATATTACTAATATGTTTGGGAATTGGTTGAATGGGGTAGATAAAAAGACCAAAGATAGGATTCATATTGGCGTTTCTGCTATTTGTGGTCGATTTGAAATTGTAGGAACAACCTTGTTTTTAACAGGAAAGAAACTTTTCATGTCTTACAGGTTATTCATATGGCGGTGCACTAGATCCAAATATGACCCTTCTTGCTATCTACGGACCAGCGTGACCTTATGATGGCTGGATGCACGCGACTCCTATTGGTGGCACGGTAGTTTTTCTCCTGGCATACGTGGCAACATACTAGTTTACTTTCGTAGTGCGCTAGAGGCTTTGCTTTTTATCCGGTTGAGGCTTGTCTCAATCTTCTTTATGAGTGTTTGAGATGTAAAACTATACTTTGTCATAAATTTGGTAATAAATGGTTGTGGGCATCAGTCGATGCAGAGGCCGGGACATCCCCATTTCTAAAAAAATGAAACAACCACATAAAAGATGGTGAAACCATTTTAGGGGATAATTTAGTGGATATGGACTTCACAACCTTGTTGGTAGCATCCGGTGCTTGATTTACGTTTCTTCTTTTAACTTTCTCTCCAACCCTTCTCTCTTAATTTTCTTTCTTCTTCTACAAATGGAGGCTAACCTGGTTATTTCCGCCACTCCACCTAGTGGTGGCTGAATGGGAGGCTTAACATCCCCTTCGATCATGTGCCAACTCCAAAATGACATTCGGTTAAAACCCTAATGGGTATTGGGCGTCTACACCAGTTTGGTCCGTCTTGAATGGTTCAAATGGCCATATGCTTAGAATCCAAACAGATGATAATTACCGAATTTCCCCATCCGACTGATGAGAGGGGAGCACTTCCATGCTTGATACCATGCAACATATATATGTTGCTTATCATTTGGCAATGTCTTCGTCATGATATGTGGACCATTCTTGTCAGTATGGATATGGTCAAGTTGTATTAGTTTGGGACTGACAACATTTCAAATCCAACGATACCTCATATGAATGTGATCATTGGTTTGAGAGTGGAAGATTGGATTCTTGGAAACATAGATAGCCATATGACTATCACAAAAACATACTGTACTTTCTTCATGCCCAAATTTTGTAAGAAGTTCTTCATCCGCAATAGCTTCTTGCAAGCATCAGCCGATGTTATGTATTTGACCTTGTTTGTGGTTGACAATTAAACACATTTCTGTAACCTTGACTGCCATGACACTTCTCCCACTCACAATTAATCAGGTACCTTGATATAGACTTACTAAAATCTCCATAACCCCTATAATCCACATATGTATAGCCTTGCAATACGAGACCACCACTTACAAATCATAAGCACGATCGAAAAATATTTTTGAGATATATGAGAATCCACTTCACTATGTTCCAAAGAGCTTCACCTAGATTGATCATGAACCGACTAACAAATAACAACAATTGCATAGACAATGTCATATTTTTTTTTGAATTAAAAAATTTGTCAAATTGCACAGGCAGGATTGGTACGCTAGTTTATACTCGTCTCTTCTTCCTCCTTCCTGATGTTAGGGACTTGGCCTGAAAATCAAGGCTGACATGCCACCGTACCTAGTGCCCCTCGGCCCTCTCCTCTCGACCCCTAGCCCAGCCCAGCGCATACTGGGGCTCCTCCATGACCAAGCACTTCTGATTGTGTAATCTGTGACAAAGAGAGCCCATCAAGTCTACCTCACCGGCCCTGCACGCTCTCACCTTCGTCGCCGCCGCCAACTCCTCTCTCCCTGCGCCGGAGTTCCTTCGCCGGTGGTAGAGATGGCTAAAGGAGCAACCCGGTATGATCACCTCTCTCACCCGCTTGCTTTAGAGATAACTGCATCAGCGGTCCTAATTCTTTTCCTGCACATTCACATTGGTCCATGTTCTTTAAAATTGCACGTTTAGGTCCTAAATGTTTCAAAAGTGTGTCACGCAAGGTCCTAAACTGGTCTGACCATCGTTGACCGGTGCCACGTCGGCTGGTGGGGTCCGTAGGCTCAACGGACGGAGGTAAAATTTTACCAATAACCCCTTCACTCTTCACTCTTGTCCTCCCGCGACATTGGAGGCGAGCTCGCAGCGGAGGTGCTGCTCCGGTGATGACCGGAGGAGATCGGCTGGCGACGGACGACGCAAGTATTGAGCCCGAGAACAAGGGGCTGAAGCTGCGGCGACCGGAGATGCTCCCCGCATCTGCAGCTCCGACCACACGTGCACCTGCAGCACTAGGGGCTGGGAACTTGAAGACACCTACTTATAAGGGTTCATTTGCTTAAATCCCAACCACCAGCCGTAGGACAACCGTTCACCAGCCGACGTGGCACCGGTCAATGATGGTCAGGCTAGTTTAGGACCTCGCGTGACACACTTTTGAAACATTTGGAATCTAAACGTGCAATTTTAAAAAATAGGGACCAATGTGAAGGTGCGGGAAAAGAATTAGGACCGTTGATGCAGTTATCTCCTTGCATTATATCCGGTAGCCTTGGTCTCGTCAAGTCTTCAGTGCAAGAAGAACATAAAACAACCGGCTCCCGTCTCGCTCCTTTGGGCACCCCGAGGGCGTTCGAATCCTAGCACCACCGGCCCCCCTCTCCGCCGGTGCCACGGCTATGTGCGCGGTACTGGCGAGCCTCGCCACCGATGAGCGGCAGTGTTTGGTGCTGAGGCGTCTGGCCACCAGCGTTCCGGGATTCTGCATGCCAGTAGCTAGACTCAGAAACACAATCAATAAACGGGCGATTGCAATTCAGAAACAAGACATCCTTTATGAACAGAAAATTGTGGAATCCGTCAAATATCGGCTTGGCCTCACTTTGCTTTGCTTCTTAAATTTGTAAGTTAAGCGTGTCTTCTTTTGCATCTGAACCTTTGCTGCTACCTTGTAGCTATGAGCCTGGACCGGCATTTCAGGAGAGTGGAGAGGAGGATGTGCTTGAAATCTCGCCATCGGACTCCACAGAATTTTGGCTAATCCAGTGGCCGATAAACCATGTAACTTTGAAGTTGGATCCCCCCCCCCCCCCCCCCCCCCCCCCCCCCCACCTATGTGGCATGTTACTGGTATGCTGCTCCCTGGTAACATTTTTCTGTGTTACCTCACAGGTGGATGCTTCAGATTTTGATGGCAAATAAGTTTCTCTTAAGCTTCACCACGACGGAAACATGGGAGATTTGGAGTGCTCCTCAGGTAAGATAGATGCCATGTATTTGTCACACTTCAGTGTTGATCAAGCCTATTTTTTTGAACTTTGATTTCTTTTTTCTAAAGATTCGGAGTAGCATATTAATCAGACAAATGAAACTACTTGCTTATCCATGGTGGAACTGGTCTCTCATTCTATTAATATGACTCAGCAATGCTGGTTCTTTGATGGTCACTAAGTTGCGCAGGCGAAAGAAGTATCGGCTTGAGTTCTTAGTTCGGTGTAAACTTCCTCTTGTTCAATTTGTCTTTACACAACAAAATATTCGTCCGTATTGACCCATTGAAATTGAAATAGGAATTAATGTGATGTTACACTTCAAGAACTCTACGTGTTTGGTGTTTAAACTGAAATTTCCATGCCAACTTCCTCATGTAATGGCTTTTTCATCCTCCTTCACTAGAAGCTAGTTGGATGAGATGTCATCCATCATTCCATCAGTAATAAGTTTCAGTGCTAGCTGACTTGTCTAGACCCTTCTCAGTTCTCATCGGCTTAGTTTATCATTGTTCATCTCTACTATATAATATAGATAAGGGACCGTGGTGGTACGTCTGTCGGCACTTTTGCGTTTTGGCCCCTTAGAAAGTTTGCAATCAACCCGCAGTCCAGATGAGGCCACATCTTCGTTCCCCCGCACGTTTTGCTTCGTACGTCAGGCAGTTTTACGTTTGAACCCCAAGGAAAGGTGCATATTAATCCGCGGTACTTTTCTATCTACTGCTTATCCCTTTCTCTCGACCGGGTGGAGCGGGGACACGACAGACGAGCGAGGCACCGTCACGGCGACGAGAGCGGAGGAAGCGCGGCCGGAGAGGCGTCGCCGTCGTGGGGCTTCGGCGCGAGTACAGGGGCGACGTGGAGGCGCAGGGTCAGGAGAGGTCGAGCTAAAAGATCTTTGACCGCCACACGCCTCGCGACGTCTCCACGATTCCACCCCACAGCACGGCCTGGATGCCGCCGCCGCTGTGCTCCAGGCGAGATGGCCATATCTGCCTCAAGACGCCGCCCCCATGCCCCAGTACTCTTGCCTCTTGCGTACGCGAAGTACTCCTGGACGCAGCAGTTCGAGACCAAGCAAAATAGACACAGTGTGCATAGCCCATAACAGTTTTGGACGAGAAGCAGAGTGGATGAGTCGGCTTCAAGCTGGTACAGTTGCTTCCCCTCGGCCGTTCCAAGAGCGGCGTGACACAATCCTTCCCGCCGAAGGTGCACAACGAGTTATTGGGTCTCACGACAATGACAAAGCCACCATGGGCGCCAAGCGTGGAGCGCAGCGGGAGCAGTTGGGCAAGTCAAATGTGTCGTTTCCTTCTGAATCTAGCTAGCCACGGGTGTCAGCCAAAAGAACATCAGTAAGTACCATGTGTATTATTTGAGCAACTCCAGTAACGCTCTTATTCTCGAGAGGAAGCAAGAGGTGCTTTAAGGTTTATGGTATTTCTTCGAATTCAGTTTCTTATGCTGGTCTAACATTCGAAACTATTTGATTAATTTTTACAATTAAAACCATTCTTTATTTTTGCTTATCTCGAGATAAGCAAAAATGAAGAATTACAATATTTTTTCATATTATTTTTATTTATTTCTTTAGAAAGAGATAAGAAATTGTTTGGTCAGTCAAAAAAATGTAAATGTTCTTCTCGATTGGATTCCATTATCTATGGAAATATTTAGCATAATTCAATTAATATATAATCAATTTTATTTTGTTCGTAGCAACGCACGGGCACGCCCGTTGCAACGCACGGGCATATTTGCTAGTCTACTATATAATACGAGCAGAGGTCATTTTGCAATTTAGCGCAGGTAATCAACCCGCAGCCCGTCGAACAACCGTCGACCGTCGTTCCCTTTCCCTCTCCTTCGTCCAAGAGCGCCGCCGTCCCGGCAGCCCACCCCATCACGCCGACCGCACCATCGGGTGAAGAAGATGGACTCCGCCGCCGCCTCATGGTCACGGTCTGCACCGTGCTCGGCCGGGTCGGCATCGGGCTGCTGGGCGTCGCCGACATACAGCCCGCGGCCGGCGGCCGTCGATCCACCAAATCCACGCGACGCCGGACGGTGCCCTGCCCGTCTCCGGTCCCCCCTCCGCTGGCTGGTGCCGGTGCGAGCGCCGCAGGCCTCCTCACGCAGATGTAGTTTTCCTCCCCTCCTCTGCTTTCGTTCTCCATCCTCCACTCGCGCATCCTGACTCCCCCGAAGTGCGGCCCAGGTAGTTCCCAACGGGCCAGCCCTGGTCCGACCTCCCTCTTGATTGATGGCCATGGTGGTAGACTGGATCCTGCCTAGGAGTTCACCTATGGCAGCCACGGGAGTGCCTCCATCCTTGATGCTGTTCTGGATTGCGATGCTGCTCGAGAGGTTCTTCGGATGGATGTTAATTTTCGTTTTCAGTTCAGGTACGCAGTTCAGTACGTGGTGCAAGCAGGCAGGCAGCCATGGAGATGACCCCGATCCAGACCAGCCTCCTCATCCAGCCCAGCAGCATCTGGTTGCTGATGTTTTTTGTCCGTTTCAACCCAAGCTTATGGCTTTCAGATCAAAAGGTTTGGATGCTTAAGTAAAGTATGAAGTGAGCTGTTTAGACAACTCCTACGTGACTTTTTATTTTCTCTGTTTAGGGTCTGGTAGTCTGTAGTTTAGTTGTTTTCGTTTTTGAACTAACCTGCAAACACCTGGTTTTACCCCGCTTGGTCATAAAACTAAATTGTCTTCAATTACAGAGGCCAATCGCAGATCCTATATCTGATCTGGAAGCACAATTTGATTCGGCTGGCTTGGACCCTCGTTCAATGGAACATGAACTAGATAAACTTTGTGGCCTCCACATTGGTGTATCCTGCATATCAGGTTTAGTTGTGCACTGAGTTGTTGGTATGTAAGAGGTGGGTTCAGATTGAATCTTTCAGACGGTTGGTAGGTTTGGTTTGTGATCTAGACATAAGTTCATCATCCAATTTTGTCGCAAAATGTACACATCCCCCACAGTAATTGTCTGGTTAAGCTAATGTGTAACATGTTATATGTATGATCATCTATTTCAGTCTGCCGTGAATTTTTTGCAATATATCATGTTTACTACTTTACTCACTTTTGAGAAGCATCCAAATTTTGTATTTTCCATTATGCATTTCAACAAATCCATTATTGGTTTGTGCAAATGTAACGTTTGCCTCAGATTTCAGTACTCTAGAGTCCACGCTCCTTGGAGTATCAGTTAACCGTGTTTTTATTGTTTTCTACTAAAATTTGAAATTACTACAGTTTTTTTAATGGATATTCCTAAAGTTGCTTTGGCTAAGAGGGCCAAGGTAGATATTTCAACTAAATATTCGTATCTGGTTTTGGGTCAGGCAACTATGAAGTGATTAGGCTGAACAAAAAGAAATCTGACACAACACATATTAAAAGTTACACTAAGTTTCCTAACATAATGTCACGAAAAAAAAATAATCCCGTTGCAACGCACGGGCATTTAGCTAGTTAAAATTACTATTAATACTTCTTGACAAACATTCATTTATATCTAATGCACATTATTTGGCAGGGAAATCATATGAACTTGTCAGCTTTGCTGCTCAACAGCCAGACACAACCGTATTCATTCCATCAGGATCTGAAATGAAAGCTGGTACTTGAAATGTCAACTTAGTATGCTGCTATTTATTTGCCATTCTTGAAGAAATTTGAAATTGGCTGAAATATTCTGTTTGTCTTTGTCAATATTTTCAAACAATATTGATGACACAGTTGATGGGTATGTAGACCCTAATTTAGTTTGCCTTAGGTAGAAACAAATGCTAATATTTTGCTTTTTTTTGCCAAAACATTAATTCACAGGATACTAGCCAATTATGGTTTGCAGCACCACATTTGATTTCTTAAAATGTGCATCTTAATTTGTTACGGAAGTTTGCTGTGTTACCTGTTGACTTGATCGTTTGCGGTCTTCAAGTGAATTAACAAATAAGTTAGGTCGAAGCAGTATATGACACATCATCGTTGAAAGTTTCCTTCAAATGTCTAAAACTTATGAGTTTAATTATATGCTTAGTGCTCTGTCTTAAAGCTACTAAGGAAATCAATGTCAACACAGTAACGAGGAGATAAATTGAATCTTCTAGGAGTTGACTGGCATACTAGGAGCTGGAACAGTCGGATAAAAAGATAAGGAGTTGGAACATTCATGTACCAACTGATAAAAAGTATATCTTCTAGAAATAATGCTTCCATTGTTGTGACCTTCAAGAGAATCAGTGATCCACTGTCATACTGTTTGCCATAATTGTATTTGGAAACAAGTTGGTGTAATAGCTATCCTCCAATTATGTAAGGATGTAAAAGTATACCCTGTATTTAACTCTTGAAATTTATAACCTGCAGTAGTTCGTTACCCTGAACCTGAAGAACTGGAGAAAGAGAAACCAGGTTTTGGTAGTCGTACTCCTAGCAGCAGGAGGTCTGCAGGTATTTATTTTTGAAGAATTTTTATATCACTAATACCACTTTTATGCTCTCAATACCGTATACAAGAAGATTTACCGGATTTTCCAAAAACATCTTACCCAAGTACATGAAGAAGGCTCATCCATGACATTTGAAGAGAAACGAACAAGAATGCAAGTGTATTTTACCTCTGCTAAACTAAAGCATAGCTGCATATTCAAAACATCACCAAAGTAGCTTCGTAGAATTTACTGATCGTGTTCATGTTGTTATATTCAAGATGTGGAATTCAATGGCACTAAAATGCTTTCATGCCATAGTTTTAATCTCTGATGAAGTGCTACCTGCCAGTTTTCAAAATGTCGTTTTGTCATATAGGAAGGAGCAACTGCAGTCAGTAAATAAATATTCATGATAACCGTTGCAGTCACTTATCGGTGCATATGACCTTTCAGGTTCTTCCAGGAAGACTATGTCTCGGTTCACTAGCGCGTCGAAGAACCGCAGCAGCCAAGCATCCGCATTCTCTCTGGGCGAACATAGCGCGGAGCCCTCGTCTAAACACAAGCAAAAGAGAAGGGACAAAAGCAACTTGGGTCATTCAAATGTGTCAGGGAAGTCCTCCCAAGGATCCCAGGCTCGTGGTACCGAAAGCAACACATCCTCGGATATGCCGCAAGCGTCGGTAGAGAAATCCAAGAAGGAGAAGAAGAAGGTTAGGATTGCAGAGAAGCAGCAGCAGCGCCATCAGCGAGACACCTCAGAGAAGAGATGCTAATTTTCCCTGAATCAGCAGCTGTGTCTCCTGCTTCTTTTACAGAATACTACTTCCTCCGTCTCAAAATACAAGACGCCCTTTAATTTTGCTGGTCAACGCCGTTCAACTTTGACCATGATTTGTACTTATAATATGTACCCAAAATTATTATAAAGATATATGAAATTAAAGAATTTTCTAAGACGAATCCAACGGTACCATATATACATTGGTGGTCAAAGTTGAGCGCCAAAAACCACCTTAAAAATAGCGCGCCTTGTATTTTGACACGGAGGGAGTACTATGTAAGTATGTATTGAGACACTTATTGCTGCATGAGTGGACAAAATGATACTTCTTCGTAGTTGTCTTGTTAGTTCTGTCCTTAGTATTGGCCAGGTCTTGAATGTATCCTTGTTACTGTGTCAGTCTTTTCTTGCATGTTCCTCGTCAGCAGTCCTACGTTGTTGATCTCTGTATTGCGATGGAATCTGTGGAGGACAATTTCGTGACATGTTGATTCAACATATGTGCGCACCCGATTCATGTCGACCAGCTCCTTGGGTCACTGCTCCCCAGTCTACATTAATCGTCAGCACGTCATCGGTTGATAATTGCCATTTCACCTAGTCCTGCTGCGATGCTGAACTGCACATCGATCCGCGGCCTTGCTTGGCTAATTTTCACTGATTTAGCAAACTGTTCGCTTTTGGCCCTCGGAGGCTTGGCTAATTTTCAGTTACCTTTTTGGTAGCTCGAGGAACCAGCAGATATGATTCAAGTGAAGAGGTGAGTATAGCATACTCGTACAAGACTCTGAAACGCCATAGATATTTCCTTCAGCAGGTTTGAACATCCTGAAGGAATTGTGGGCAATCCGCCACATGACGTTTGTTGTGCGTGCCATTATCTAGTAGCATCTTCATCACGTCACGGATTGAAACTATTTCAACCATTCGACGGGAACGGGAAGAAGCACCCGAATTCCGAAAACAAAATATTATCGTGTGTGATGAAAATGGGCATCGAGTTGTGTGCACGAATTTCATTTCTCTTGCCTCATCATCGCCTAAAAGGATTATTTCGTTACAGGAATTTCATTCTGCCTAGCACTTAATTACTCTCAAACTGACTGAATGTCGACAGAATTAATTTTAAGGGAGTTGGGAGGTACACTGAACACTCGAGAATATGGCCATCGAATTCAGGCAGCGGCACAGCCCCGTACGTACTTACCGTCCGGCGGCCGGCTGGACGCATCATGAGTTCGAGTGCATGATTGGTTCATCACAGTCAGTCACCTCACACCCACGCACGCATGTTTCCCGCGCTAGCTTCCTCGGTGTTTTAGACAGATTTTCTTAACCAGGAGCTAGCTAATCAACCCGTCAGTCAGAGAACGAGAGGAATCTAGTTATGATGTCGTAAAATGGCAAAGCTGAGCGTCAGAGATTTCAAGATCGCCGCAGGATTTGTTCAAATCACATCATTTGTTCAAATGTGCAATGCAATGGAGAGTGGATCTTGGTACGGAATACTGATGCAAATGTACAATGCAATGGAGTGTCGATTTGGTACCGAATACTGAAGCAATTGTATACATCGCCCACGACAGTACTGCATGGGCTGCATACATCACCATCGCCTTACTAGCTCCTTTGGACCATACCTGCTGCATGTGCCGCATCCATCGTCATGGGCTACGCAAAAGATCCTTCTTCCAGGACATGTCATCTTCAAAATCTTCACATGATACTGCATTCAATGTTTTCCATTACGTATCTGATCTTAAAACAAACTTTTCAGTGTTATCTAAAGCTTATTTATACTTCTCACCAGCCCCCCTGCTGCATCTATATAAGGCCCGGCCAACCCATCAATCAAAGCGTCCTCTATCTCTGTCCCTCTCCCATTCCTTCTTCTCTTTCTCCTACCATGGCGGCCCAAATCTGAAGCTAACCTCTTCAGCCATGGATCGGTTGGTCGATCAGCCTCGCTTGCCCGTCGCCTAACATTAGGCTTGGGGACTATGATGCAGCCAAGGATGACTTGCCGATAGATCAATCCACTTTGTCATTACTATTAATGATACGTAATAGGTATTCGATCGGCGAGTTGTTCTTGGCTACACCTTAGCTCCTGCTCCTCATGTTAGGCCGGCCTGCGGTGACATTACCTAGCTGCTTCCCGGCCAAAGCAAGGTGAGGTTTAGAGGTTAATTACCCCAAGGGCCTTGAGTTGTGATATGATCATTGCTCTAGTATATTTTTGTGAATTAAGCAGTCTTTCATTTGAATTTATGTCCCGAGTCCGATGCATATCTTCAGCTTAGAGTGTCACACTCATGCTAAGCTGCTACTCCAGATTGAGCCGCCATGCTGATTGGCTAGTTGAACATATTGACAGATTGATCTTATCTGTCTGTGCATGGACCGGATACCCACTTGCGGGAGTGTGCAGAAACTGCCACTTATATCTAAATATACTGTGATAGCTCTCCTGCAGATTGCAGGGGCACCGCGCTAGCCGATGCCTGCGCGTGGACCAATTGCACGAACGGTACTAGCTAATTGCTAATCAATCAACCTTTTCTAGAGGCCAGACAGTGACACTAGTTTATTTTTTAATTGCCGTACTACTGCGGTTTGTTGCTTCTCAGCTCTAGTAAGTTAGTGACAGATTTTTTCCACGCAGAGATAAACACTGAATACTGAACACACCATCGCAAGCGATTATAACACTCATGTTATATAAAGATACTTGATGTTTGATCATCCGATTACTTTTTTTCTAACTTAAGTTAAGTACTGATGCATTTACTACCTAGCTCCGCAACATGTGCATTGGATAAATGGTCTGCAGAAATTCACTTTGGCAGACAAGCTCATATGCTCCTGTTATATTAAACGAAATTTTAAAAATAGTAATTTGTTTTTAAATATTCTGAAAACATTTGGAGGTGAACACATACCCATGACTAACATACGTGACAAGTTTCGTGACGAAATGTCATTCGATATGCCCTGTGCAAAAAAGACAATTCTATGATCGAATGTAATTTCAAAAACGTACTTTTTAGAGCACTGATTTTGTTATTTTTGCACAGAGCGCCACACATGACATTTCATCACGAAACTTGGCACATGTTTAAAAAACATGTATATGTTCATCACCAAAACAATTCAGATTTTTTTTGACAAGTTTTAGTATTTTTAAAATTTTGTATAGTATAACAGGAGCATATGAGACGGCAGCCAAAACGCCTCTCCCTCCAAATGTCTGCATGATCTTAGGAGTACTTGCTCCGAGTGGAGACCCTGGGAATATCTAGTGCTTCCACCTATTTAGGTGTTTGCCATGCTACCAAGTACTCCCTCTTTTCCAAATTAAATGACTTCCATTTCCTTAGATTCAGATGTATCTATACTTGTAATATGTCTAGATATATTCATACGTAGATAAATGGAAGTCATCTAATTTGTAACGGAGGGAAAAACAATTTCACCTGTTTAAAAGCAATTATGAAAAACACGAGTGTTCACAAGATATGTGTCTTAAGTCCTAATTTCCAGGTCCAAATTCAAAAGCAGCAATGAGAAACAAAAATACAAATCTAGCATGAATATAGTGAAACTTTTTGGAGGTCGTAAACGTTTATCTTGTGGACACTCACAATTTATCATAATTTCTGAAACATTTAAAATTGTCATTTTAGACATTAGAACGGGAAGCACATAAATGTGTGTAGTAGCACTAGATATTCTCGCACCCCGATAGCCCCCCATCCCCATCGATTTGTTTGGGTTTGAAGCAAAACAAAAACTCAGCTTTCAGCCGAGCACCCTATTAGTTCAGACGCATCAAAATTCTCCATTTCCTCCCAACTTTACATGAATATTGGATGCCGCCATGTTAGATGAAAATCAATGGGCCCACATGTCACTCAGTGAGTTGCATAGGGTGCGATGAGGCGTACGAGTAAGGGGATGGCTATGATAAATAAATCAATACTTGATGCATGAAGTTGTAACAATTGAAGCAATTATCGTGAATCAAAGTGATGCATATAGCATTTTATTACTTTATTTACAGAAGTTCAACAGGAGTACAAATTAAGGATCACATAACGTTGAGACATGTATCACCATAAAAAAAGGTCAAATCGTAAGTCGTCTATGCATCAACATGATAGTCTATGATCAAACCGAGCCGCACTGGTTGGGAAAATCTTGCACAACCATTTCCAAAAGATTGCACCCAGAATTCACGTCACGCGTGCGGTCCTTCGGCGGGAGAAAGAACCATATACAGATCCAGTGCATGGTCAAATTAATAACATGTGAAAAGAGGGAGTTTTTTATTTGTTAAAAACAAAATCACTACGTACATGCCATATTGCTTAATGTAAAGCACAAACCCCCACTCGAATTCAAGCTTTATGTTTTTCTACAATCACATTTAACCAATTACCAAACAAATCAGTGATATTGGTTGGTGGAGTAATATTAAAGGTCATTTGTACAATAAGCCAGATAGTTTTTGCAAAGGGGCAAGAAATAAACAGATGTTGAATTGTTTCATCTATGTCACAAAGATAACACTAATGTTTTGTTGCCAATTTCTTTTAGCTAGGTTATCCTTTGTCAAAATAATTTTTGATGAACCAAACCTTTTCTTATAGTTTAGTAGTCTATTTGAATAAGACTAGATGCCCTTAATTAATTATTGATGATTACGAACATGTAATATTTGATGTATGATGTGTTTCATTTTTTATTTTCCTAAACTTAATGTGTGCTTACAATTGATACATGTTTTCTATTGGATTGTATTAGTCTAAGCACTCTAATCTAGATGTCTTTATTGTGCTCTCACTTAATTTATAGTCTTAGTTACTAGATTAGGGACTTATAAGTTTTCTTTTGTTCGGAAGTGAATGTACGCCCTGACCTGACTGTTATACAGTGATGCTGTGTGTCACCGGTTAAGCGATACAACCGGAGGTTACGGGTTTACCAATCCCCGGCCAAAACCTTTGGCAGGCGTTGCTCGGAATGGATCATCGGCAACGCAACACCCCGATTGATGCCTTAACACAGACACAACCCTCAATGCATAATAGAGAGACCAAGACTTGTGGAATAACTGGCACATCACAGACTCTACGACACAAAATCATATAGTTCAACTCTTATAATAGAGAAAGATAGCAAATGACATCCAGAGGTCACAGACCCAACATTACATCAAGCGGAAGCAACATGGGTTGTTCTAAACAACAAGATCCAAAATATGGCCTAAGAGGCCTACAGATAAACATCACAGCGCCAGCTGATCCAGGATGTCCCAAGCTGCCACCTGGGAACCCTAGACTACTCGTCGACGTCCACAAAGAACCCACCTTCGAGGTCGGTGAAGTCCTCTCCTGAAAATAAGCAAACGACATTGAGTTCGACGAACTCGCAAGATTAAGAGCTAATATATGCTCGATGATTGGCTTTCAAGGTTTTATGGCTGTTTTGCATAAAGCTGATTTTATTTATGAAAAACATAACTCAAAGGCATCGACTATTCAAATTCTTTTCAAAAGGGGTAAGAAGTACTCTTTCTTTCATCACCTTACTCAACAACCACCATCACCAACCATTGTACCTGTTCATCAAAGGCACCTCCCCGAATCACCCTCGAGGAAGCTCACCTTGCATTTGTGAGTGGTACCTCTAGTACCCAGTTTTTAACCATTCCGTTAAAGTTATTCTATGATCTTACCTTCACTTCCCAAGTCGTCCATAACCGCGGACACGGCTTTTCGAAAAGATTTAACCCTGCAGGGGTGTACAAATGTTTGCCACGCGTACCGTCCGGCCCATTACCTGATCATTAGCTCTCTTCCTTGGAAAGCTGGCTGGGTGGGAGCGGTGTCGACTTCTCCCTCGTTAAGGACCTTCCAGGATCATCAGTGACGGTAGGACTGCCAGGATCACAACACCCCGCCCCACGGCCACTCATTTTCCTAACACCACCATCCTCATACCATTCTCAGCCACCAACTCACGCACGCGCAAATGGAAGCCCGAACTAGAGGACCCTGGCTAGCCCCGCTCAAGTTATTTAGTCTATGAGGGTTCCTGCAATGCATAGGCCTCACGCATGGTTGCACGCTCAGTCTTGGTTCAAGAGGTATAGAACTCGCACCTAGGTGGCGAGAACGAGACAAAGCACCACAACCACAGTGGCCTCTCATCCCCACCTTTAAGCATTTTATTATCCATCACCACAATTTCTCCACCATCATTCTCATTTCAACACCTGTTTCCAACATAAACCATCCACCATATAGCTATGCAATTAACTAAGCATGGCTAAGCAACAACATAGCATAGTAAGTATCTCGGCCAACAACACAAACCTATGGATAATAGGAGGGAAAACAGGTAATGGCATCGGAATCTTAATGCAACTATGGGATACTCTAATCCAATAAAATTGACATTTAGAACCGCATGCAATATTATAGTGGAGAAAATATTTGCGGAAACATAGGATAAGATATGCTCAGAGGGGGATTACGCTTGCCTTGATCAACGTGCTGGTAGTACGGATCCTCGGGGTATTGGGGAGTGACCCTGGCTGCTTGATCTATCGAAGCATAACAACGGAGGAGCAATCAATCACCACACATGTTTCAACAAATGCAATGCGCAATCACATGATGGCATGACAATTTAAATGCACCCTAATAGCTTGAACATGAACAACAAGTTAAATGGGGTCCCCATTATATTATTTGCATTAATTGGAATAACCCCATATTAAAACTTAGTGGTTCTAGTGCTACTAGAGGTACATTATAGTAGTTGTGATCGATTAGGCATGATGATGATTCTGGGTGATTTATATTTTTCTGAACATTTCGGTATATCGAACACCTTTTTCTGAGGTCCCGATAAAAGTTATTAATTTTAGAAATTCCTCTTTTTAATTATTTACCTTTAATTATTTTACTTCCAACGATAAATAAAGTATTTACTCGACTCGAGGAAGAGGGATGAATTAGTAGGAATCAACGGAGTCGATGTCCCTAAAGCGCGAGGGATTAGTCGGAAGCATGCGCGAGAAGGGAGAAATTGCAAAAAAAAAAAGGAACCACAGAAAAAAAAACAGACAGAACCGGCCTCCAGTCCAGCCTGGGCCGGTTGGCAGGCCGGCCTGGGTCCAGAGGAGATCGGCCTCCAGCCCGGTCTGGGCCGGCTGAAAGGCTGGCCACGAGACAAAGAAGCCCGGCTTTCAGCCCAGCTTAGGCGACGACGCCGTGCTGGGCGTGCACGCGCTCGACGATGCCGAGCAAGGGGAAGAGCTAGGAGGAGGGGGAAGGGGTGCCGCGGCACGGGGTGCTCACCGTGGGCGAGTTGGGGTGGTTGGGGTGGCCGGAGGAAGTTCGACGGTGACGTATGCGAGCGGCGGAGCTCCGGCCTGCAGCAAAGAAGACGGAGATGGTGCGGCGAAACGGGGGCGTCCCGGGCCGATTCCTCGGTCTAGGCGGAGGAGGACGATGCGGCGGAGCTGGGGTGGTCTTCACGCGGCTCGGGGAGCCTTCAATCGCCGGCGATGCGGAGGCGAAGCTCGGCGGCCGTGGCGCTCGTAGAGCTCGTGGAGGGAGAGGAAAACGGAGGAAATCGAGGGAGGAGCAGGTGGGGGCCTCGGTGGTGCGTGCTTCTCCTCGCTGGAGTAGGGCAGAGCGGAGCCAGGAGCGTGCGAGACGGTGCGGCGCGAGCACGGCGAGCTCGCGGTCGCTACAGCGAAGGAGAAGAGGAGTTTGCAAATAGGCCCCTGGAGGTTTTCAAAACATCACGAACCGGTCCTTTTCAGTACTGGATAAAAATAGCAGCAGCTGTAATTGAATTATCTGGGGCATTTAAGCACTTCCAGAAATTATGAAATAATTTGGAGATGTTCCCCTTGTCATTTAGTTGCTCCACAAAATTGGAGTTTCGAAATAAATTGTTTTGAACATCCCTTGTTCAAAGAGTTTGAAATGGACATTTACTCAAACTCAAATGTTATTGCTTTGGGAGTTTTGAATCATGGCCAAAAATATTGTTTGGAACCCTTGGAACTTCCTTGACAAATTTGGATTGTCAAAGTATTTGTTTTTGCAAGTTTGGGTGTCTCATTGTTGGGAAATTTGTTGGAACAAGTTTGCCATTTGTCCTCCAATGTTGCCAACCCAAATTTAGTGTGTTGTTTAGCAATTTCAAATGGATACCATGATGCATGCATGCAATGCAAAAAGTGAAAATTTGGTCCATGATTTGCATTACCAAAAGTGGGCTGTTACAATTCTACCCTCCTTACAGGAATCTCGTCCCGAGATTCCAAGAGTGTGAAAAGAAGTCGGGATACTCCTCACGAAGACTAGACTCTGTTCCCAAGTTGCTTCTTCCTCGGAATGATGAGACCACTGAATTTTGAGAAACTTGGTAGTCTTGTTACGGGTCTTTCTTTCAGCTTCATCCAGAACACGAATGGGATGCTCGCGATAAGTGAGGTCTTCCTGGAGATCTAGCTCTTCATGATTGACTACATGGATAGGATCCTTGAAGCACCGGCGAAGTTGGGATACATGAAACACATCATGCACATTTGGGAATATGGACGGTAACTCCAACTTGTAGAAAGATCTCCTCGCTTAGCCAGAACAGTGAAAGGGCCAACATAGCGAGGTGCCAATTTCCCTTTAATTCCGAAGCGGCGAACGCCACGAAGTGGAGAGACACGGAGGTAAGCTTTATCACCAATTTCATAGTGAACCTCCTGATGATGCTTATCATAATAGCTCTTCTGCCTAGACTGGCAATCTTCAGATTCTCTCTTATGATTCGAACCTTCTCCTCAGCTTCATTGATAACATCAGGACCAAAGAGTGCCCTCTCTCCGGTCTCGGACCAATTTAGAGGAGTTCGGCATTTTCTTCCATATAGAGCCTCGAAGGGAGCCATGCCCAGACTAGCTTGATAGCTATTGTTGTAGGAGAATTCCGCGAAAGGAAGGTACTTTTCCCAATCCTTGCCAAAAGAGATTACACATGCCCTAAGCATGTCTTCCAGAACTTGGTTCACTCTTTCGTCTGACCATCAGTTTGGGATGGAAAGCGGTGCTGAAGTTGAGACGAGTTCCCATAGCATTGGAAACTAGTCCAAAACTTGGAGGTGAATAGGCTTCCACGATCAGAAATTATCTTCTTGGGAATACCGTGAAGGACAACGATCGAGAACATACAGGTCTGCCAACTTGGCAGCTGTAATGTCACACGAACGGGAGGAAGTGAGCCACTTTTGATAGTCGATCAATGATGACCCAAATGGCATCATGTCCCTTTGGAGACTTCGGAAGACCAGTAATGAAGTCCATACCAATTTCATCCCATTTCCACTCGGGAATAGCAATAGGGTGAAGAGTGCCGGCAGGCCTTTGATGTTCAGCCTTTACCCGTCGACAGGTGTCGCATTCAGCAACATACTTGGCAATTTCCCGTTTCATACGAGTCCACCAGAATTGTGGTCGAAGGTCTTGGTACATTTTGGTACTACCGGGATGAATAGAGAGAGGAGATTCATGAGCTTCTTGGAGGATCAACTCCCTCAATTTTCGTTTCTTTGGCACACCAAGCGGTCACCAAAATAAACAACTCCGGATTCATTGACAGAAACATTTGGCCTTCCCGCTAGCAATGTTCTCCTTGATTTTAGAATACCCTTGTCACGTTTGAGCATCCTTAATCTGGTCTACAAGAGTAGATTTGATCTCCAGATTTGCAAGGTAGCCGGAAGGAACAATTTCCAGGTTCAAACGAGCAAACTCTTCATGAGAGCAGGTTGGGCCTCTCAATCATCAGATTGTTGCAATAGGACTTCCGACTTAGCGCGTCAGCCACGACGTTTGCTTTGCCGGGTTGATAGTTCAGACTCACATTGTAGTCCGTGATTAACTCCAACCAACGCCTTTGCCTGAGATTTAAATCCGGCTGGGTGAAGAGGTACTTCAGACTCTTGTGATCCGAGAAGATCTCGCAACGGTTACCAAACAGGTATGGTCTCCATTGCTTCAAAGCATAGACCACGCGGCAAGTTCTAGATCATGAGTTGGGTATTGAGCTCATGCGGCTTAAGTTGGCGAGAAGCATATGCCACCACATGGCCATCTTGCATTAGCACACAGCCCAAACCTTGTAGAGAGGCGTCACAGAAGACGACGAAATCCTTGCTTGTGTCCGGCAGGACAAGCACAGGAGCGGACGTGAGCTTGGCTTTCAGTGTTTGGAAACTCTCTTCAGCTTCGGCCGACCATACAAACTTTTTATCCTTCTTGAGAAGGTCAGTCAGGCCTTGGCTATCTTGGAGAAACCTTCGATGAATCGGCGGTAGTAACCCGCCAATCCGAGAAAGCTACGATGTCCTTGACTGACATTGGAGTTTTCCAATCCAAATGGACTGAATCTTGTCAGGAATGACAGCCACCATCGCGGATATCACATGACCAAGGAAGAAGATTATCCAACCAAAACTCACACTTGGAGAACTTGGCATAGAGGCGGTGTTCTCGAAGTCTTGTCAGAACCAAACGAAGATGTTCCTCATGCTCTTCATTGGTTTTGGAATAGATGAGGATGTCATCATGTAAATGACGACAAACTTGTCAAGATAATCCATGAAGAAGAGTTCATGAGCCTCATGAAAGTAGCTGGGCATTTGTGAGACCAAAGGACATGACGGTATACTCATATGAGCCATAACGAGTAACAAATGCCGTCTTTGGAATATCCTCCTTTCTGATTTTTATCTGATGGTAGCCTGACCTCAGATCCATCTTGGAGAATACCGTTGCACCAGCTAACTGATCCAACAGATCATTGATGCGAGGAATAGGATACTTGTTCTTGATTGTCACCGCATTCAACGGTCGATAGTCAGAGACTAGACGAGGCACGGTAGAATCCCTCTTCTTGACAAAGAGTACCGGACAACCCCAGGTGAACTGCTAGGCTGGATGAACTCCTTGCTAACAGCTGATCAATTTGCTCTTTCAACAGAGCCAACTCTTCCACCGGCATACGGTAGGGCTTCTTGGAAATTGGAGCGGTACCGGGAAGTAGCTCTATGACAAACTCCACACTTCGGTCAGGAGGCATGCCAGGCAACTCTTCCGGGAACACATCCGGGAAGTCACACACCACGTGTATGTCCTGGATTTCAGGAGGGGATTCGCCTTCCATAAAGCAAAGGATCTCAGGTGAGCGGGGTACGATGGCGGACGGAGGTATTGATGTTGCAGGCCAATACTTCACAATGTCACCGGAAGGAGCGGTCACAGTAATGGTCTTGGCAGCACAGTCGAGATTAGCCTGGTATTTGGTAGCCAGTTCATGCCCAGTATGACATCAATGCCTTTGGACTTCAGAGCTACCAAGGCATAAGGAAAGACAAGGAACCTATATTAATCTGGACCTCAGGAGTAACCCCATCGGTTTGCCATTTGGAACCAGGAGTAGCGATCACCAAGGACGGCTCATTTTCTCGAACGGTATTTTGTGTCTTTTGCAAACGCTATGGATATGAATGAATGCGATGCTCCAGAGTCAAACAAAACTGTAGCTGTATTGCCGTTGATTCGTAACTCACCCATAAGAACGCCGGGGTCTCTTCAGCTTCTTCACAGAGACGTGGTTCAGGCGACCACGCACAATAGGTCCAGCCTTGCCAGTTGGAGTGGCAGGGGCTCGTGCAGGAGTTATCGCGAGAGGTGCCTTCTGGGGGCACTCCCTGGAGTAGTGGCCAGCCTGGCCACAGGTGTAGCAAGTGACTCCAGGTGGAGCAGGTAGCATAGGACGGTACCCACTTCCGCCTATCCCAAGTGTCGAAGTAGTGGGGCGCGGAGGAGGTGGCCTGTATCCGGCTCTGGCATGAATGGAGCACGAGGTACGCGCTGTAGGGAACAAACACCCTGCGCTTCTTGCTCTCAGAACCCGAGGAACTCTGGTGGTCCCCATGTGCGGGCCTCTTGGAAGCTTCAAGTTCCTTTCTTCCTTGCTCAAGAGTGAAAGCCTGGTTGAACAGCTCCTGATAGGTCTGGAACCTGAAGGGAAGCAACTCATAGCGGAGCTGCGGAGTCAGACCCTTGCGGAACAGCTCTTGCTTGTCAGCATCATTGGTCACGTCCCTTGGGGCGTAACGAGAGAGATGGTTGAACTCACGACCATAAGTGCGGAGGTCCATCCGTCCCTGTTGCAAATCCAGGAACTCCCTCCTCTTCAAGTCCATGATCGGCTGGGGAATGTACTCCACGGAAGGCAGTGCGGAAATCAGCCCAGGTGAAGACATGGTTGGCTGGAAACAAAGCCACATGGCTTTCCCACCAACAGCCAGCAGCACCAACCAAGAGTAGGTGGCAAAGTTGACTTGCTCCGCCAATGGGACATGAGCGCGGAGAACTTGCGCTCCAAAGCACGAAGCCAATCATCAGCTTCCAGTGGCTCCTTAGCATCAGCAAAGGTGGGTGGCTGGACGCAGGAACTCGTGAGAGTGTTGCACTCGTTCCTCCGTGCATTCTGCTGCACCAACTGCTCAAGCAAGCGCTCATTGCGCCCACGGTTCTCCTCAATGGCCATCAAGACTCAGCCATCGAGGGTGGTGGCGGCAGATCATCCTCATCATCATTGTGGTTACCGCGACCACCACGGCCTCCACGACCTCCTCGAGCCATTCTGGAGATTTGACAATGACACAGTTAGTATCTTTCTCCGAATGGTCGAACAATAGCATTAGCGTCTACACAAGTACACAGACTAGGGACGATAATACTTTGCGAGAAGGAACAACAAGATAGAACTTGGGTCAAAGATCAGCATCATGTGCTACTAGTGAGAGTTAAGAAATCACAACTTAACACACTCTAGTTGCACAATCCGGGACCTTATGTTCAAGTCCGTGGGTTAAAACCCAAAGAAAGGATCAAATGATTGATTCGGTAGAAACATCTGAGTTGATTTGGGATTGCAACGCAGCGGGAGCAACGGACACATAACACTAAAGGTCGAACCCACCCCGTTTCTAATCATTTTGAAGTAACAGACGAGAGTAAAACCTTTAAATCAAATCGAGGTAAGATTGCTCCGAGATTAGAGGGTAACCAGATAAGGAGTAAAAAGAATCCTAAGATGGTTTTCACAACTCATTTTTAGGTTAAAAATATTTTCACAAACACTAGACTCAACATCGACCAGTAGAAGGGTTTCCTACAGGCAGTACTGCTCTGATACCAACTTGTGGCGCCCGACCGACTGTTATACAGTGATGCTGTGTGTCACCGGTTAAGCGATACAACCGGAGGTTACGGGTTTACCAATCCCCGGCCAAAACCTTTGGCAGGCGTTGCTCGGAATGGATCATCGGCAACGCAACACCCCGATTGATGCCTTAACACAGGCACAACCCTCAATGCATAATAGAGAGATCAAGACTTGTGGAACAACTGGCACATCACAGACTCTACGACACAAATCATATAGTTCAACTCTTATAATAGAGAAAGATAGCAAATGACAACCAGAGGTCACAGACCCAACATTACATCAAGCGGAAGCAAATTAGGTTGTTCTAAACAACAAGATCCAAATATGGCCTAAGAGGCCTACAGATAAACATCACAGCGCCAGCTGTTCCGGGATGTCCCAAGCTGCCACCTGGGAACCCCAGACTACTCGTCGACGTCCACAAAGAACCCACCTTCGAGGTCGGTGAAGTCCTCCTCTGAAACAAAACAAACGACGTTGAGTTCGACGAACTCGCAAGATTAAGAGCTAATATATGCTCGATGAGGCTTTCAAGTTTTATGGCTGTTTTGCATAAAGCTGATTTTATTTATGAAAACATAACTCAAAGGCATCGACTATTCAGAGTATTTTCAAAAGGGTAAGAAGTACTCTTTCTTTCATCACCTTCTCACAACACCATCAACCACTGTACCTGTTCATCAAAGGCACCTCCCCGAATCACCCTCGAGGAAGCTCACCTTGCATTTGTGAGTGGTACCTCTAGTACCCAGTTTTTAATCATTCCGTTAAAGTTATTCTATGATCTTACCTTCACTTCCCAAGTTCGTCCATAACCGCGGACACGGCTTTTCGAAAAGATTTAACCCTGCAGGGGTGTACAAATGTTTGCCACGCGTACCGTCCGGCCCATTACCTGATCATTAGCTCTCTTCCTTGGAAAGCCGGCTGGGTGGGAGCGGTGTCGACTTCTCCCTCGTTAAGGACTTTCCAGGATCATCAGTGGCGGTAGGACTGCCAGGATCACAACACCCCGCCCCACGGCCACTCATTTTCCTAACACCACCATCCTCATACCATTCTCAGCCACCAACTCACGCGCAAATGGAAGCCCGAACTAGAGGACCCTGGCTAGCCCCGCTCGAGTTATTTAGTCTATGAGGGTTCCTGCAATGCATAGGCCTCACGCATGGTTGCACGCTCAGTCTTGGTTCAAGAGGTATAGAACTCGCACCTAGGCGGCGAGAACGAGACAAAGCACCACAACCACAGTGGCCTCTCATCCCCACCTTTAAGCATTTTATTATCCATCACCACAATTTCTCCACCATCATTCTCATTTCAACACCTGTTTCCAACATAAACCATCCACCATATAGCTATGCAATTAACTAAGCATGGCTAAGCAACAACATAGCATAGTAAGTATCTCGGCCAACAACACAAACCTATGGATAATAGGAGGGGAAACAGGTATGGCATCAGAATCTTAATGCAACTATGGGATACTCTAATCCAATAAAATTGACATTTAGAACCGCATGCAATATTATAGTGGTGAAAATATTTGCGGAAACATAGGATAAGATATGCTCAGGGGGGGATTACGCTTGCCTTGATCAACGTGCTGGTAGTACGGATCCTCGGGGTATTGGGGAGTGATCCCGGCTGCTTGATCTATCGAAGCATAACAACGGAGGAGCAATCAATCACCACACATGTTTCAACAAATGCAATGCGCAATCACATGATGGCATGACAATTTAAATGCACCCTAATAGCTTGAACATGAACAACAAGTTAAATGGGGTCCCCATTATATTATTTGCATTAATTGGAATAACCCCATATTAAAACTTAGTGGTTCTAGTGCTACTAGAGGTACATTATAGTAGTTGTGATCGATTAGGCATGATGATGATTCTGGGTGATTTATATTTTTCTGAACATTTCGGTATATCGAACACCTTTTTCTGAGGTCCCGATAAAAAGTTATTAATTTTAGAAATTCCTATTTTTAATTATTTACCTTTAATTATTTTACTTCCAACGATAAATAAAGTATTTACTCGACTCGAGGAAGAGGGATGAATTAGTAGGAATCAACGGAGTCGATGTCCCTAAAGCGCGAGGGATTAGCCGGAAGCATGCGCGAGAAGGGAGAAATTGCAAAAAAAAAAGGAACCACAGAAAAAAAAACTGACAGAACCGGCCTCCAGTCCAGCCTGGGCCGGTTGGCAGGCCGGCCTGGGTCCAGAGGAGATCGGCCTCCAGCCCGGTCTGGGCCGGCAGAAAGGCTGGCCACGAGGCAGAGAAGCCCGGCTTTCAGCCCAGCTTAGGCCGGCCCAAGGCCGGTTACTGGCCCGAGCGAAACGGCCCTGTGGCCGGTTTCGGCCGGTTCCACGGCTGGTCATGTGAGAAGAGGAACGGCGACGACGCCGTGCTGGGCGTGCACGCGCTCGACGATGTCGAGCAAGGGGAAGAGCTAGGAGGAGGGGGAAGGGGTGCCGCGGCACGGGGTGCTCACCGTGGGCGAGTTGGGGTGGTCGGGGTGGCCGGAGGAAGTTCGACGGCGACGTATGCGAGCGGCGGAGCTTCGGCCTGCAGCGAGGAAGACGGAGATGGTGCGGCGAAACGGGGGTGTCCCGGGCCGATTCCTCGGTCTAGGCGGAGGAGGACGACACGGCGGAGCTGGGGGTGGTCTTCACGCGGCTCGGGGAGCCTTCAATCGCCGGCGATGCGGAGGCGAAGCTCGGCGGCCGTGGCGCTCGTAGAGCTCGTGGAGGGAGAGGAAAATGGAGGGAATCGAGGGAGGAGCAGGTGGGGGCCTCGGTGGTGCGTGCTTCTCCTCGCTGGAGTAGGGCAGAGCGGAGCCAGGAGCGTGCGAGACGGTGCGGCGCGAGCACGGCGAGCTCGCGGTCGCTACAGCGAAGGAGAAGAGGAGTTTGCAAATAGGCCCCTGGAGGTTTTCAAAACATCACGAACCGGTCCTTTTCAGTACTGGATAAAAATAGCAGCAGCTGTAATTGAATTATCTGGGGGCATTTAAGCACTTCCAGAAATTATGAAATAATTTGGAGATGTTCCCCTTGTCATTTAGTTGCTCCACAAAAATTGGAGTTTCGAAATAATTTTTTTTGAACATCCCTTGTTCAAAGAGTTTGAAATGGACATTTACTCAAACTCAAATGTTATTGCTTCGGGAGTTTTGAATCATGGCCAAAAATATTATTTGGAACCCTTGGAACTTCCTTGACAAATTTGGATTGTCAAAGTATTTGTTTTTGCAAGTTTGGGTGTCTCATTGTTGGGAAATTTGTTGGAACAAGTTTGCCATTTTGTCCTCCAATGTTGCCAACCCAAATTTAGTGTGTTGTTTAGCAATTTCAAATGGATACCATGATGCATGCATGCAATGCAAAAAGTGAAAATTTGGTCCATGATTTGCATTACCAAAAGTGGGCTGTTACAGTGAATTACTACAATTTGGGAGCGCGCACTCGTTAATTAACACAAAAAAATTAGTTATAATCATAATACGGAGCATGGAAGAGATCTTTTTGAGTCTAGCTGATAATTGTGTACAGCCATAAGATTCATGCTCCGGAATAACACTTCTAAATTAAAGACAAAATTCGTCAAGTCACTATCTGAGAAACACCATCTTCATCGTTTACCAAATTATGATATGCATTGTTTTATAATCATACGGTCTCACCTTCTTTATAAAACTAGATAATACCTTGCGCGTTCTGCGGGTATTTGTAGCAATAATTATTGTATGATTAAATTGAAGATATTCAATCAAGTGTAACTACAGAATGAACGATAATGTTTTCTGGGAAATAATGAATGAATAAAGTGTATGAGATAAGTGATATTGCTAAAAACCTACATATATAGGAAAATCAAAGTGAACATTGGAAAAATTCATAGGACAGTCATACCAAAAGAGCAGTCAGGAATCAACTTCCACCAAATTCAGTATTGTACGGAGCAAGAATAACCTCGGATGGAATGAAGGGCATGCATTTAATCGGTGGTGTGGAAATTGTTATAGATCGGACAAAAATGACTACATACTTTTAGGCCATATGTTCATTTACAGGAATATATGCACCTATATTGATGATGTACACATGTGGGTTTTGTAGAGGACAACGAACGAATCCAGGCATGAAGGTGTTATGTCAAGGCCAATAAAGTGTTAATGAAGCTAAACATCATAAGTCTAAGATAGAACATTGGAAACATGATTTGTGAGTCCACTTAACACATATAGGCTGGGAAGTAAATTTTAGTCAAACATAGAAAAATAATTGTGCCTTAATAAGCTATTGAACATCCATCATCGGTTTCTAACGCTGCATGCATGCTGATCAAAGATAAACATATTATCCGAGTCAAGCTCATCAACCCATAACAATAGTTTGGTTCATGCGTTAGTGTAGATGGGTCGGCCGGAAAAAGGTTTTAGCCGCATCATAGCTTTATGGATACAATAAAGAAAATATGTGGGCATTGAGAAATCAAAATCAACACAGAATGCACCTGATTTGCTCCATTAACCATTGTCTTCACTTCTTCTGTATCGACAATTTTTAATTAAAGCTGTAATAAAATGGTAACATGAAAAATGTATATAACCAAATATCAAAGAAACCAAGATTAAGTAGACTTTGACATCGACTCTTAGTACGACCAATAAAGACCAATTCATGCATGAAACCAGGGAGAAATGATACATCACTATAATAGAACAATAGTTTGATGACATGGTATCCATAACAGAGGATTGATCACCTGGTACAACCGAGGTATAATTCGGTCAGTTTTTGTCCTGCTTTCATTTACAGCAGCTTAGATAAATATACATCTAAAAATACAATACTTTCATGATACACAGAACATACATGACATGTCAAGCTGAAGAAACAAAGCGATTTTTATCAACTATTTTGAGTAAGGGATTATTGCTTCTGTGCCCTGGTTCTCTCTAGTTTATCTGTTTGTGCCCTATCTGCGTAGTTTCTCTCATCCATGCCTTGGCTGGCTCGCACATGTCCCGCGGATGGCGAAGACGGCCGTTTCCATCTGGTCAAGCCATTTGACCGTTAACAAACCTGTTACATGTGGGTCCAGCGAAGTACATGCATCCCGTCCCACTTAAAGCTTACAAGTGGGGCCAGCGGCGGCGGAGTGCTTGCATGCAGCAGTACGTGCGCGTCCATGCTTGTGCTCGCCGTCCCCAAATTTGCGCCGCACCTTCAATGGCGTGCCCCCCTAGCCGGCAAAAAGCTGCCTCGCCGCCTACACTGCCGGCCCGGCCACGCATCTGCTCTGCCGTCCTCGCGTCTCTCTTGCCTACTCTGTCCTGCTGCAAGCTGAGCAGTCTGGAGCCGAATCAATGCCCGGTTGCCATTACTGCCGTCTAGACCGCGACGCCGTCCAGACCGCATATGTCTTTAAAAGGAGCCATATCCTTGCCCATTGCGCTCACAAATCCCCTCTCCCTCTCCAAGACACCTTCTCCCAGTCCCTTATCTCTCCATGGCTCGTGGTGATGGCAGCTCCACTCCCAGCTCGAACCGCCGCTGCCACGTCCGCTATCCTTGGTTTTTTGAGGCGAGCGAGGGAAGCGGCATGAGGCGTGGGCGTGCGCATACTCCTCCAAGTTTGAGCAGGATGCGTTCAAGGATCGAGATTGCACGATCCGGGGAGTCTCCAAGGGGCAGGCGCAGGGACAGGGGCAGGGGCAGGGCCATTGCTCCCGATCCCATTCCCTTCATCGACCTGTCCGACGAGGACGACGAGGACAACCAGGGTATGGACATGACCATGGCCTGGAAGAAGGAGGTCACTGAGGTCCTGGACCTGGGTATGGCCTGGGCCATGGCCGACCATAGAGCCATGGAGCTGGCCAAGCATTAAGCCGCCAAGCAGCAACGGCTCAAGATTAACCTCGAAGAGCAAGGGGAAGAAGAAGGTCATGTGGTCGCCGTCGAACAGCAACGCCCCAATGGAGGTTGATGCCAAGGGCAAGGGCAGGGGTAAGGGCAAGGCCGAGTCGGTGGAGGTTTCCGATGACGAGGACAAGTGGTAGTCCATTTTAGTTATTAGTCGCTTTATTAAGGGCAAGTGCCAATTTAGTTATTAGTTGTTGATCTATTTTATAATTTGGCAAGGGCAAGTCCATTTTGTACTACCATGAAATTTGGCAAGGCCTTGTGCTTGACGTTTCCAATTGTGTGTGTGTAAATCCCCATTTGGTGTGCCAAAATCCACTTCAGTTTGCAAATTTTGCTTAGAAATGGGGCCGTTTACCCTACATTTGGAGCTCATTTGAAAGAAATTTTTCAGCGAGTCCACCATTTTTGCTTAGAAATGGGACCGTTTACCCTACCTTTGGAGCTCATTTGAAACACATTTTTCAGCGAGTCCACCATTTTTGCTTAGAAATGGAGCCGTTTACCCTACCTTCGTAGCTCATTTGAAACATATTTTTCAGCGAGTCCAAGCTCATTTGAAAATTTATATGGATTCAAGCTAGATTTGACCAAGCCCATGGATATTCCCATTTGGTGTGCCAAAATCCCCATTTAAGTTACGATGACAGGTTACAGCCAAAATCCCCATTTTGTGTCACTGAGGCAAATGGGGGTGGGCGAGCCAAAATCCCCATTGGGTACGCCGTGGTCCACTCGTCAGCGGGTAAAGCCCTAGTCCTACGTGCGCGTCCAATCAGATCGCAGAATGAGCTTCTCGCGGATCGCCCCGAGTCTGCCTGCAGATTCCTTCTAGAGGAACGATCGGACGGCTGCAGTTCAGCGCTAGGATTAGTTCGATGGTCATTGTTCAAATGGGGTTTGGAGGCACTCAACGGGGTTTTGAAAAGTTTGATAAAGTGCCCAAGTTTCATTTTGAAGTGACTAAGAAGGATCGAGGCTTCGTTTTTCAAATTTCATGTTTTAAACTTGTTTAAATGTCGGTCAACGTTAGTTTGACCGAAATTTGAAATGAGCTTCAAATATTCAAAAAAATTCCAAACAAGGAAAATCCTGCACACATAGTCATCTTATGTATACTAACGATTCAAGCTGATAAACAATGTCTATACACATTCAGATGAAAAATTCATGTATCTAAGTGACATCCTCGAATTATGCCGTAAGAACTCGAGGTTGAAATGAGCTTCAAATATTAAAAAAATCAAACAAAGGAAAATTCTGCGCACATAGTTGTCTTATGTCATATACTAACGATTCAAGTTGATAAAAATTATCTATAAACATTTCATATGAGAAATGCATGTATCTAAGGTGATATCTCTGACTATGTCCTATGATTTCAAGGGTGAAGAGAAGGGGTTTTAGATTTCCAACATAAAAAGGGCAAACACCTCACAAAGTTTCATTTTGGAGTGACTAAGAAGGATCCATGCTTAGTTTTTCATTTTCATGTTTTAAACTTGTTTAAATGTCGCTGAACGTTAGTTTGACCGAATTTTGAAATGAGCTTCAAATATTCAAAAAAAATCAAAAAAAGGAAAATCCTGCGCACATAGTCTTCTTATGTCATATACTAACGATTCAAGTTGATAAACAAGGTCTACACACGTTCAGATCGCGTAACTACACAGAGCGCGCATTGTGGGTGCCAGTTCACGTCCAGTTCGTGGCCAGATCACGCTTGGTGTGTTGACACGGATGCACTGACGCATATTTGCACGTAAATAAAAAGTTAATCGCGTCAGTTCTCGCAAAAAATGCTTCTGCTACGTCTAGATGTCTCACAGAGTCTCCGACTGCATTAAATTTGACCAGAACGACGACGCACATCAACTGTTCGACACTTGTACTCGACACGTCAAGGGGCACCAGATGACGTGGTGAACATTTACAGTCATGTCAGTTCGACTAGACGTGAAGCGCGGTCACACAATGTCATCATGGCGAATATAATCTATAAATTGTGTTGTCATTTCACACTGCGTTGGCAAGAAAACGAAGCGATGCGCCTGTTCGGTGCCCCAAGCGGTTATCGATCTACGCGCCGGCGGCAGTGAATTCATCACTATCCCTTCACAAATAAAAACCCCAATCCCATTGCATTGCGGTTCACTCGGTTCTCTCTTCTCTACATTGCGCATTGGTGCGGTTCTTCTTCTCTCTTCTCTCCAGCCCGAAAAACCCCAACCACCCCTTCCCTGCAATGGATCCATGGTGGCAGAATGAAGAAATCCTAAGCGACTCCGACGGCGAGGGTGTTAGCACCTGTTTTTGGCAGATTGCCAGTTTCAGGTTCAACTGGAACTAGGCGGAAGCTGGATTCGAGAGTGCAAAGTTGCCTAAAGACCGAGCGAGCTAAGTCAAAGGAAAGCAATAAAGGCAGCAAAAGAAGCCGACGTTGTCCAAACGAGCCGGCAGGAGAGAAGCCAACTTTGTCAAAACAAGCCGGCAGAAAGACAACTTTCCACGGATCAAGACAGCAAAAGACAACTTTTTCAAGCCAAATAAAGGTGGAAAACATCAACTCTTCAAGTCAAATAAAGGCGGAAAAAGACAACTTCGAAGGTCAAGATCAAGGCGGAAAAGGCGAAGACGACTTTCCAAGATCAAGGCGGGAAGATAGAAGGTAACTTTCTAAAAGAAGCCGGACGGGTACTGAAGTCCGGGTCTGATACGAAGCCGATCAAGATATCTCATCTCTAAGAAAGAAGGCAAGTTTGAAGCTAATACGGAAGGAAAAAAGGCAACTTTCCAAGTAGCCAGCAAGTTGGAAGCCAATACGGAAGGCAAAAGGCAGCTTTCCAAAGTTGCCAGCAAGTTTGAAGACAACGTTGGCGGCCAAGAAGTTGCCTAGTTTAGAGATGGATTCGACTTAGACTAAGATTTGTAAACCTTGTAGAAGTCCAATACTTGTACGGGATGTCCAGCCGCCTCATGTATATGTGAGAGGTGATGGCCAACTGAAATTAAGCAAACAATCGACAACCTATCAATACAACCTACGTTTTACCCTCAAACCCTTGTTCATGCTTCCGTTGTTCGGCGACTTCGCGTAGATTTCACCGGATATCGAAAACCGAGCTAAGAGCGGCCAAGGCCGGCTTAGTTCAACCAATCGTCGCCGGCTTCCTCTGACGGGGCTTGTCCCGAGGGGCTGGGCCGTCTGGTCTAAAAAGCGCCGGCTTGTTGTCTTGCGTATCGCGCTGGAAGCCGGCCTCCCGCGGGGCGAGTTGCGGAGTATCTCCCCCGGCACCGCGGGTACACGAGGACGTGTTCGTGTGACGCGTTTCGAGCGCAACACACTTTTTGGCGTCTCCACTGGGGACAATTCGATCTAGATTTTTTTACCACAATGACCAATTCCAAGACCGACGCCGCCAGCATTAGCACCGACAACATCATCAAGCCAACTCTCGAGAAGTTGTCTGAAGAACAACGCCAAGGTCTGGAGGCGTGGAAGAAGAAAAGAGATGAGGAGTTTGAGGCGCTGCGAGCTAAGCGGGATCAAGAAGATGAAGATATGTACTTGTCCAGCTTCAAGGTAGATCAGCAAGGTGTAATCTCGCCGATTAAGGAGCCAGAGTTTGTACCGCTAGACATCAACGTTGACAAACCCGCTGTAAGTAGTAGCCTTTTTTCCTCTGAACAGACTGCCGAGATTCAATTTCATGTTTCGCAAGGTACTGCCAATGTTTACGATCTTATGCTACAACATGAAAAGGCTAGGAAAAATTCGCTCCATGATCAGTCATTGGACAAACAGCCGATGGGTCAAAGCAGGGAAAACCAACTTGTGCCTACGCTGCCATGTCCAACTCCTATCCAGAGTCTGCCTAATCCGGCAAGCCAGCCGGATCAAACAAGGCATATTTTGGGTCATGAGTCAATGCCGAATCAAAATTCGGCTACTTGGGTGCAAGCTGGCCATGCCGTCAATCCTTCTTTCGTGCTGGCTCAATCGGCTGTCATGGATGATTCCTTAGCCGAATTCAGGAGAAGGTTGGACCAAATAGCTTTTGACAAACTCGGGGTGATGCCAAAACATAGAACTTACACTAAGCTTTACCCTGATTACTTTGATCTGCAACCTTATCCACCTGGTTATAGAGTCCATGAATTTGCCAAATTTAATGGGGTGGATAGTAAGACAACATGGGAACATATTAGTCAGTACTTGGCTCAATTAGGCGAAGCTAATCATGATCATATTAAAGTTCGCTTGTTCTCATTATCTTTGACTGGCATTGCTTTTCTTGGTTTTCGGCTTTAGCTCCTAATTCTATACATACATGGTTTCATTTAGAGCAAAAGTTTCATGAACACTTCTTTGCCGGAGAAATAGAACTCAAGTTGTCCCACCTTACATCGGTTAAGCAAAAGCATGATGAATCGGTGTCCGATTATGTCAAAAGATTTAGAAACACTAGAAACCGATGTTATAGTTTGGTGATAACTGAAAGAGACATGGCTGACTTGGTTTTGACATGAATTCTCGTCTGTTGGCCAAGTCCAGGAAAGAGCTTTGGCTCAAGAAAGCCGGGTCAATGAGTCAAAAGACTCGCATCGGATGAACAGGAGTCGGCTAAATATTGTCGAAAATGATGCCGACTCCAGTGAAGAAGCCGATGTTTATTCTGCCGAGTTTGTTTGGCCCAGCAAGGCCAAACCTTACATGTGTGATGATCTGAAGCCGATTCGCAAGAATCGGGATGATGAGTTAAAATGCAGCTTTGACGTAGGCAAGTGTGATAGAATATTTGATGCCTTGCTGAAGGATAAAGTGATAAGAATCAATCATGTTATACCATCGCCTGATGAATTAAGGCGGCGGGCTTATTGCAAGTATCACAATTCTTTCTCTCATGCTACTAATGATTGTAATGTTTTTCGTCGACAGATCCAATCGGCCCTCAATGACGGACGATTGAGCTTTGCTGGCATGGCAATTGACACACAGCCGTTCCCAATGAACGCGCTAGACCTAGAGGGAAAGAAGGTTTTACTTTGGCCAGAGGCGGCCGAAGCCGCTAATAAATCTAATGTTGTTATTGGTGAACCCAGGAAAGTAGCCGGCAACAAGGCGGCAGGAAGACAAGTTATAGTGAGCCGGCAACCCGATGGAGGCGAAGTCATCAAGATTACCATCAATAACCCTGCGCTCGGGGGGCAAGGACCACGTGCAGACAAGTTGCCGCCTAGATTTATCAAGCCCAAGAGCACAGAAGTTGGCAGATGGAAGACAAACAAGGTTGAACATAGACCAAGGAAGGCAAAGCCAACTTTTGAAATGCTGCTGAACAAGTACATACGTCAAGCTGGGTCAAGGTCACGCCAACAATGGCAACATGGCAAAAGGCCCAGGTCACCATCTGCTGAGGAAAGTAGTCGGCATCAGAGGTCGGCTGACGAAGTCAAACGCAGAGCAATCCGGCAATCTGTGCAAAGCCGGCTTGTGTATCCCAGAGACGCGTCATATTGGCGGATCAAGGAACAATGTTCTAAAAAAGCTGAGCCAGAAGGCGGATTGGTTGCAGACAACTTGTTGATTGTTGGAACTCATATGATAAAGATGAAAGACCCGGTTGCAGAGCCAGCAACCAGCGAGCCGATACTTGTTATCGGTCAAAAGGCAACAACCAATGATCATAAAGCTGGCTCCAGTCAAGCTGCAGCAGTTCAATCTCGGGATCCAAAATACACTCAGCCAAGGTGGTGTCCGCCAGGTATAACGAAAACACAAAGGCGGAAACTACAAAGGGCGAGAAACCGAAAGAAGACACAAGAAGGAGCTGAGAAATCCAGGGACGCCAAGTTCAACGCTGAACGACCAATGTTGCCAGCTCAAATGTGGATCCCAAGGCCAGTCCTTATTGCAGCTCTGACAACAGTCACAACAGCTTTGGCTGCAAGCGATGATACCGTGTTGGCAGATGCGCCGACAGTTACTTACTCGTCATGGGCAGATGAAGTAGAAGCAGCAGATTTGGCAGAGGGAAATTCGACAAACTTGGTGGCAGAGGAGCCGGCAACTCAAGAGGAAAATCCGGCAGACTTAGCGGAGGAGCCGGCAACTCAAGACCTTGCAATAGAGAAGCAGTTGGAAGAAGACCTCACAATGGCAACATCAGCATTGAGCGAATCGGGCAATATGACCGATGACGAAGATCTGCTGGATTATGAAGAATCGCCGACTCGGAGGCCATGGACATCAACATGGTTTATTACTTGTCGGCTGAGTTCCGCGCTGTGGAAGAAGAAGGTGAAGTTGCCCAAATCAACTTTGGACCCAAGAATGTTGTCTTCGAAAAACCTGACAAACCGGTGAAACACCTCAAACCTTTGTACGTCAGAGGACATATTGATGGCAAACCGGTAACCAGGATGATGGTTGATGGCGACGCTGTGGTAAACCTGATGCCGTATTCTATCTTCAAGAAGCTACAACTAGATGATGGCGACCTGATGAAGACAAACATGGTGTTGAATGGGTTCGAAGGAGGAGAAGGAGTAGAAGCCAAAGGAGTTATCAGCTTGGAGCTCATAGTAGGGAGCAAGACTTTGGCTACCGCCTTCTTTGTTGCTGAGGTGCAGGGAAATTACAATGTGCTGCTGGGACGAGATTGGCTTCATGCCAACCAATGCGTTCCGTCTACTATGCACCAGCAACTCGTACAATGGGTTGACGACGAAATTGAAGTCATCCATGCTGACGAATCGGCGTGCATTGCATTAGCCGAATCAATTGTCGACTGGCAACATTCCAATGTCACATGCCTTTCTGGGCGTGATTTATCCGGGTTCGATTTCCTGAGTGCTACCAGGGATGGATTCGTGCCAGTGTCTCTAAAGCCGATTGGTGGCAATCGGCTGCCGCTCAAATAGATGGATCAAAACGATGAGTGGCTGCAGAAGCGTCTGGAAAAGTATCGGGCCGAAAGGAACGATATGTACGAAGCAATTGAAGAACCAGACGATATGGACAAGTTGAGACAAGGCTTTACATCGGCCGACTTGCTTGAAGAAGTTGACATTGGGGATGGCACTGTCCCTAGGCCGACATTTGTGAAGCAGGAATTGGCAGCCGATTATAAGTCTAAGTTAATCGCGCTAGTCAAAGAATACGTGGATTGCTTTGCATGGGAATACCACGAGATGCCTGGGTTAAGCCGAGAGTTGGTGGAACATCGGCTGCCTATTAAAGCCGGCTTCAGACCATACAAGCAGCCGGCTCGCAAATTTAATCCGCTAATCTATGATCGGATAAAGGCGGAAATTGGCCAGCTTTTGAAAGCCAACTTCATTCGGCCCTGCAAATATGCCGAATGGTTATCCAACATTGTGCCGGTCGAGAAGAAGGGATCCGACAAGATCAGGGCGTGTATAGATTTCAGAGATTTGAATCGAGCCACGCCAAAGGATGAATACCCTATGCCAATAGCCGACATGCTTGTCAATGAAGCCTCAGGTTACAAAGTCATCAGCTTCCTGGATGGCAACGCAGGTTACAACCAGATATTTATGGCCGAAGAAGATTCGGCTAAGACAGCGTTTCGCTGCCCATGCTTTGTTGGCTTATTTGAATGGACTGTGATGACCTTTGGGTTGAAAAATGCTGGAGCCACTTATCAAAGAGCAATGAACTTGATATTTCATGATCTTCTGGGAGTCGTACTGGAGGTGTATATTGATGACGTGGTGGTTAAGTCGGACGGCGAGTCAAATCATTTGGCCGACTTGCGGCTTGCGTTTGAAAGAATGAGGAAGTACGGACTAAAGATGAATCCTTTGAAGTGTGCCTTTGGCGTGTCGGCTGGGAGGTTCCTTGGTTTTATCATACATGAACATGGCATAGAAGTTGATCCGGCAAAGATTGAAGCCATCCAGAAAGTACAAGCGCCGGGTTGCAAAAAGGAGATGCAGAAGTTTCTGGGCAAGGTAAACTATTTAAGAAGATTTATTGCTAACTTGTCTGGAAAGTTGATGCGTTTACACAGATCCTTCGGCTCAAGAACGACGATGAATTCACCTGGGGGGTAAAGCAACAAGAGGCGTTTGACAAGATAAAAACTTGCCTGTCTACTCCTCCAGTTCTCAGGAAGCCGGTTCGTGGTCAGCCTTTCCATCTTTATATTGCTGCTGAGGACAAAGTAGTCGGAGCTGCCTTAACTCAGGAAGCCGAAGGACAAGAATACGTCATCACATATCTGAGTAGACGTTTGCTGGATGCCGAGTCAAGGTACAGCTTTGTAGAGAGGTTGTGTTTGTCTCTTTACTTTGCCTGCACCAAGTTGCGCCATTATCTGCTGTCCAGTGAATGCAAAGTCTTTGGTCAGATCGATGTTCTCAAACACATGATACAAAGGCCGATTCTCAGTGGACGAATCGGTAAATGGGCGTACGGGTTGATTGAATATGATTTGACTTATGAACCGCTAAAATCCATGAAACGCCAAATTGTAGCTGACTTTATTGTTGAACATCGGATTGACCTGGAGCAAGAAGCCGACTTAAACATTGTGTCGGTTGTACCGTGGAAGCTTTATTTTGATGGCTCAGTTTGCAGCAGCGGACAAGGAGTTGGCATTGTGTACATCGCACCACATGGTACTGTTTTTGAAGCGTCTTGTCGTCTTGACTATTTATGCACTAACAATGAAGCCGAATACGAAGCACTTCTATTCGGGCTAGAAATATTGGTGGACGCAGGGGTAACTCATGTCGAGGCATATGGAGATTCGTTACTTATTGTCCGGCAAGTGACCAAGATATGTCAATGCAACAGCGGATCACTCAACATGTACCTTGAAAGATGCCGGGATATGATTTCAACGTTGGATTATTTCCATATATCTCATGTTCCTAGGCAAGACAATTGGCTTGCCAATGAGTTGGCGCAACAGGCATCCGGCTATCACGTCAGTCGTGGAATGTTCTTCATCAGGGAACAGCCAGCAAGTAATGTTGCCAACTTGGAGGAAGCCAAACAAAAGCCGGCTTGTTGGAGCCGGCTACAGGAGAGTCAAATGTCACCAACCTGGAGAAATCCAAACAAGATGTCGGATTGTTGGATCCGGCTAAGGAGGCAAATGACAACTTGGCGGACGACTGGAGACAACCTTATATTGACTATTTACAAGATCCCAGTCGAAAAACAGATAGAGCAGTTCGGCGTTTATCTCTCAAGTATACATTGGTGGATGCCGCCTTATATCGCCGAACAGCTGATGGTCTTCTTCTAAAGTACTTGAGTGAAGACGAAGCTAGAGTTGCCATGGGAGAGGTACATGATGGTTTATGTGGAACACATTAGTCAGCCCACAAGATGAAGTGGATGCTTAGGCGAGCAGGATTTTATTGGCTGACAATGATCAATGATTGCTTCAGATACTACAAGGGATGTGAAGCCTGTCAGAAGTTTGGAGATATTCAGTTGGTGCCGGCTTCACCTCTTAATCCAATTATAAAACCGTGGTCTTTCCGAGGTTGGGCGCTTGACTTTGTCGGCATGATCCATCCGCCTTCATCCAAGGGGCATCGGTTTGTACTGGTGGCCACTGATTATTTCACCAAGTGGTCTAAAGCAGTGCCTCTCAGAAACATGACCCACAAGGAGGTAATTCAGTTTATTACAGAGCATATTATTCACAGATTCGGCATTCCCAAACTCTTACCACAGATCAAGGTACTTCCTTCATGGCTAAGGAGGTGAAGCAATTTGCCGAATCACTTGGAATCAAGATGCTGAGTTCATCTCCCTACTATGCGCAAGCCAACGGACAAGCCGAGTCAAGCAATAAAATATTGATCAAGCTGATCAAGAAGAAGGTGCAGGACCATCCAAGAAAGTGGCATGAAGTGTTGTCCGAAGCATTGTGGTCTCACAGAATCTCGAGGCATGGAGCAACAAAGGCAACTCCTTTCGAGTTGGTGTATGGACAAGAAGCCGTTTTGCCAATATAGGTGAATCTGGCTGCCTTGAGGTTTGCTAAGCAAGATGACTTGTCGGCTGAAGATTACTGCAGCTTGATGATGGATAATGTTGATGAAGTAGCCGACAAGCGTGTTATTGCTTTGAGAGAGATTGAGAAGGAGAAGTTGCGGGTGGCAAAAACTTACAATAAGAAGGTCCGACTTAAAGAATTTCAAATTGGCGACTTGGTCTGGAAGGTTATATTGCCAGTTGGCTCCAGAAGCCGGAAATTTGGCAAATGGTCCCCAAACTGGGAAGGGCCACTGCGAGTCGCGAGGATAGTACCCGTCAACTTTTATCTGTGGAGACGTTAGAAGGCGGCATACTGCCTCGAGCTATCAATGGGAAATACCTGAAGAAGTTCCACCCGAGCGTGTGGCAGACTGCATGAGTTGCACGTATGGCCGATATACATATATCGCCCTTAGCATATGGCCGATGAGCTTAAGCATCGCCCTTAGACAAAAACTTCTACATTGTATATTCTCTAGTACGCAAGCTCTACTAGAAAACAGGGGGGTATATGTTAGCACCCGTTTTTGGCAGATTGCCAGTTTCAGGTTCAACTGGAACTAGGCGGAAGCTGGATTCGAGAGTGCAAAGTTGCCTGAAGACCGAGCGAGCTAAGTCAAAGGAAAGCAATAAAGGCACCAAAAGAAGCCGACGTTGTCCAAACGAGCCGGCAGGAGAGAAGCCAACTTTGTCAAAACAAGCCGGCAGAAAGACAACTTTCCACCGATCAAGACAGCAAAAGACAACTTTTTCAAGCCAAATAAAGGTGGAAAACGTCAACTCTTCAAGTCAAATAAAGGCGGAAAAAGACAACTTTGAAGGTCAAGATCAAGGCGGAAAAGGCGAAGACGACTTTCCAAGATCAAGGCGGGAAGATAGAAGGCAACTTTCTAAAAGAAGCCGGACGGGTACTGAAGTCCGGGTCTGATACGAAGACGATCAAGATATCTCATCTCTAAGAAAGAAGGCAAGTTTGAAGCTAATACGGAAGGAAAAAATGCAACTTTCCAAGTAGCCAGCAAGTTGGAAGCCAATACGGAAGGCAAAAGGTATCTTTCTAAAGTTGCCAGCAAGTTTGAAGACAACGTTGCCGGCCAAGAAGTTGCCTAGTTTAGAGATGGATTTGACTGAGACTAAGATTTGTAAACCTTGTAGAAGTCCAATACTTGTACGGGAAGTCTAGCTGCCTCATATATATGTGAGAGGTGATGGCCGATTGAAATTAAGCAAACAATCGACAACCTATCAATACAACCTACTTTTTACCCTCAAACCCTTGTTCATGCTTCCGTTGTTCGGCGACTTCGCGTAGATTTCACCGGATATGGAAAACCGAGCTAAGAGCGGCCAAATCCGGCTTAGTTCAGCCAATCGTCGCTGGCTTCCTCTGACGGGGCTTGTCCCGAGGGGCTGGGGCGTCTGGTCTAAAAAGCGCCGGCTTGCTGTCTTGCGTATCGCGCTGGAAGCCGGCCTCCCGCGGGGCGAGTTGCGGAGTATCTCCCCCGGCACCGCGGGTACACGAGGACGTGTTTGTGTGACGCGTTTCGAGCGCAACAGAGGGGAACCCGATCCCGTGGTGGGAAGAGGGCCACGGGCATTGGCAGGAGAATGCCGGCTCCGACGGCGACGGCGAGGGCGACGACGACGACCAGGGGGAGGACGGCGACTCCGACCCCGACTCCAACGACGATGACAATGACGGATCCGAGGAGGACTCGGACCCGAAGTTGGAGCCGCAGGACGGCAACGGCTCCGACTCCGACGAGGAGGAGGAGGAGGCGGAGGAGGAGGAGGATGAGGACGAGGAGGACGGCCACGACGGCGGCCACGACGATGACTCCGACGACTCCGACGACGATGACGAACCGCCAGCCCAGAGGCGGCGCATGTAGGAGCCGAGGCCGAGGCCATCGTAGTAGCAGTAGCAGTGCAGCACTGCTACTGATTAGTAGTAGTATTAGGCCGCCGCCGGCGTAGTAGCAGTGCATAAAGCACTGCTAATCTTGTCTAATCTTTTGTAAAACCGCCGGAATCTTTTGTAATCAATGTTAATAGTAATATGAATCATAATTTCAGTGTTAATTTTGTCTAATCATTTTCTGCTAATCGTGTCAGTTTTCAATATGAATCCTAATTTCACTTCAGTTTTAGTGTTGACGACGTAATTTCAGTTTCAGTTTTAGTGTTAACGAACGTTATTTCTAACCATAATTTCAGTGTTAACGATGTACTAACAAACTCACTAAACAATGACTCGTTTCCTAATCAGTTAATTCAGTGTTAACGACGTAATTTCAGTTTCAGTTTCAGTTTTCAGTGAATATGAATCCTAATTTCAGTTTAATTTCAGTGTTAACGACTTACTAATCAACTCACTAAATAATGACTCGTTTCCTAATCAGTTAATTCAGTGTTAACGATGTCTTAAACTCACTTCCTAACCCCAATTAAACTCACTTCCTGGCCCCACCTAACGCGCTTCCTGTCCCCACTTAACTCGCTCCCTATCCCCACTTGACCGGTCCCACTTCCAACTCACGAGCCGCACCAGGCCGACCCCACAAGTCAGGCCAAGTTACGGTGAAACGAGGTTGACCAGACGGAAACGGCCGTCTTGGCCGTGTGAGATCCTGGCTCAGGGCTTAACAGGATTGATAGAATACTCATATCAATAAGTTGCAACTTCTTTTCCGGAAGCTCATCTGGAAGGAACTCCGAGGTTAAGCGTGCTTGGCCCGGAGCACTCCAAGGATGGGTGACCGACCGGGAACTGGTTCCCGGGTGCGCACGAGTGAGGACAAAGTGCGCAGAAAAGACTAGTGTTGATCTGTGGGGCCAGTCTGGAGATCCTACAGAGCTGCCAGGGGTGACAGGCCCGGCCCGGGGGTGGCCGGGGTGTTACAATTTGGTATCAGAGCCGACCCTCGCGGCAACACGGGCGTGTGCGGGTCAGGGGCGCGGACATGTGGAGCATGTGCCGGCACTGGGCGCACAGACGTGTACCAAGAGGGGAAGTTACTGGACTGGGGGCTGACCGACGAGGGCGTCGGTCTTCTAAGGGGGGAAGGATGTGAGATCCTGGCTCAGGGCTTAACAGGATTGATAGAATACTCATATCAATAAGTTGCAACTTCTTTTCCGGAAGCTCATCTGGAAGGAACTCCGAGGTTAAGCGTGCTTGGCCCGGAGCACTCCAAGGATGGGTGACCGACCGGGAACTGGTTCCCGGGTGCGCACGAGTGAGGACAAAGTGCGCAGAAAAGACTAGTGTTGATCTGTGGGGCCAGTCTGGAGATCCTACAGAGCTGCCAGGGGTGACAGGCCCGGCCCGGGGTGGCCGGGGTGTTACAGCCGTGCGCGGGCCATTTACCGTCCAGCCAGGGCACGGACGAGAGAAACTACGCGGGTATGACACAAACAGATAAAACTGAGATAGGTAGGACACAGAAACGATTATCCCTTTGAGTAAAATGGGTGAAATTAAATAGGGGCGGACATGTGTGTTCCTGGAGTAGGTCGCACCTATGTCTGCTAGTCAGCAACTCGGTACTGAAGAAACTCATCCATGATCCATGTTGCTGAACTGGCAATATCACACACAGACAAAAATAGTTTGAACAAATCAATCTAGTATGCTTCTTTACCACTGAAACCCAGCAAGATTATTTAAGAGACCTGACCTGCTGATCAAAAACACCGTAAACGAACCAGTGGGCAGTGGAGCACTGGTACATGGCGAATCACGTGTGCGAAGTCACAGAGCGATGCTAGCTCCTCCCTGATGAACGTGGGGCAAAGAGTAGAGACCTCATGGCGCGCTGATAAAAAAGGACGGCAAGGAGAAAACAGTAGCGTGATGAGATTGAAACGGAAGCCGTCGACGGCGAGAACTCTGCATCGTGCCGAGCAGCACAGTCGGGATGACGGGAATGGATGGATCATCTCCACTTCTTGAATGCAAAAATACTGGTTAACAACATGCGCAACTCCACTTTGATCAGTTACATTTTCTTGGAGAAGATCAAGTGACATGACATTCGAGGAAGTCTCTAGAGTCTAGATCATATTTAACCTGATGCGTGAGTGGAACTATGGAAGATGAAAACGGATGGTCATAATAGAAGCCATGAATAGCGAATTGAAGAGAAAACACAGTAACGGGTGGCCCATCGGATGACCTGGATTGAGGAGATGCTAGGAATGACGTGGACTTAGGAATGACATGGATCAATTATACTCTTCTTGATGTGGTATGCATGTTGAGAGAAATCAGCTAATGGGGTTCTACTATTTAGATAGAGAAGATTTCTTGCCAATATTTAGTTCTTTATAACTCTATTTTATTCAACATATTTGATTAGATACATATTTTCTTATGAGGCGGTAATAATGCTACTAAATATTAAGATAAAGGTATTTTGTTTTAATTTTAGTGAGACCACTTGCATTAAATGCAAAATATATTGTTCAGTGAAAAGCATTAGCTGCTTGGTGTTCATGACGTTGCACTATAAAATGGTTGGAAACGAATTCTCCTAGATTGAGAAAATTTAGTGCGAATAGCAAAATCACATTCCACCAAGGAGTAATCTATATTGTCTATTTGTATTATTCTTACATATCTTGGCATACTGATAGAGGTTTCAAGAGTGCATTGAGGTCTATCTCATAGGTGCAAGTAAGTTGAATACTCTAGAGCATAGTATAAGCTTTGTACATGGAGTTTGTTGTCCTTTTAAAGTTTGTATTGCCTACGTTGTTCCAGGTTCACTTTCCTAAATATGATAATCGGATGACACCACACACGTCAGTGGCGGATGTAGGAGCAAATGGTTGTGGGTGCCAAACTCAATTTTCATTGTATAAATATCAAGTATGAGTATTTTAACACATGTATTACATAGAAAATTAGACTAACTAGAGTACTAAATCAACAAATCATCACCCCCGCTAGATCCGCCCCTGACACACGTTACCGCTAATGGGCCAAAAGGGATGGGGCTGTCATCCGCGGGAACAGCATCGCGAGCCTGAGCCGTGCCATGCCGAAAGCCAAGAGGTTCCGGTGAACCGTCAGGGAGATGAGGGACGACGTACAAAATTATGTGACATATAATAAGGAGGAAACAATTCATCAAAGAAGACGTACCAAATGGTCCTCTCGCGGGAGGGGACACGACCTAGTTAATGACTTACCATCACCCATCATTGCGTCTGATTTCAATTTAATAGTAAAGATTAGACATTTTGTAAAACGGCCGTTACGGCTAGATCTATCATGCATGAAATACATTTGCCATGTCACTGTTGAGCAATATAATTAGATGGTGACCCTGAAAGGGTGACTTTGTGAAATCCATGTCAATATCCAAATTTATATATTCGTCACTCAGAAGAGGGAGGCACTAGCGCACGTAGTAGTTTCCCACGACTTGACGTAACTACAGTTTAACTATGCATGAGCAAGGAACAACAAGTGAGCCACGGTTCCAAAGAATGTTCGCCCTCCAAGGACGGAGGAATATCGATATAGATACAATTTGGGTGAGGTTGGACTACAAGTTTATACAACCTCTCATCGAAGGAACGCTTCCCGTCTTGTTTCAGTGTCTTTCATCGGAATGGTGAGACAGCGGTGACATCATGAAGTTAGAATAAGATCTGTTGCAGTATCTCCATTTCGGTCGCGCGTCCAATCCTGGTGGAGGACACGTGGAGCTGCCTTCCCGATGGATATCCCGCTTCTTGTTGTTTGATCTGTCATCATATTCATTGTTGTGGTTGTACGTACCATTTCAGTTTACTTAGTATCACCGACAATCACGGTGGAGCTGCAACCAGATTGTTGGGCGGGATAGCACAAAGAAGACCCAATTTTTTGTTTCATTGGTCAATTTGTTTCTCATTCATTAGTGTTATGGTATGGACGGGCCATGGCTTAGTTCGTCTTCATCGTAGCTCCACCAGTGTCACGACGATTGTTGTTCTACTGCGTTCGTTCTTTTCTTTGCAGTCTTATTAACCACTATACTTCTCATATGTCTTCCTCTGGCTCACGTGGGAGGGCCCCTGATGGTGACTGATGCATATAAATGCATACATGAACTTTACACTGTATTGCTTATATTCCAATCATATTTGCATAATATAACGGTTATATCAATGTTTTATAATGATTTTTGGGAATATTATATTTATTTCCTATTTTTATGGAATTAACCCTGCGCAGACAGAAAACCCTATTTCTTTCCTTTAATGTTTCAGGGACCCAAACGACGTCCAAATGACCTGCAAATTTACGAGCGTTAATATTTGGAAGGAATAAGACTTGGGGGCGAAGGAAGCAAACAGGCGGAGACCCGAGGGCCAAAATAGGTGGGCCCATGCGGCCCCTGTACCTTGCCACGTGGGACCCCTCAACTTGGGCCTCGACGCTCCGCTGCCGTCGATCTTTTCTCCACCGACATAGTCCTGACCTAAAACCGACTATAAAAATAGTCACCGACGCCCTTCGGAAAGGAGCGCCGCCGAAACATAGAAACACCGAAACGGAGACCTGGAGAAGCAGACTGGAGGGGGAAAACTTCGGCGGGGCGCTGTCGGCGTGGTCTCTATCTTCTCCGTCGACTTCTCCACCGTCTCCATGATGAAGAGGGAGTAGTCCACCTCTGGACTATGGGTTTGTGGAAGTAACTTATGTATGTCTCCTCTCTTTGAGCTTCACTAATTAGCAATGTATGAGCTGCTGAACATGATTACGTTCATCTTTGTAATACCTATGTGGTGGATCTTTTTATGAGTTAATATATGTTTGAAATTGCAAATGTTTTGTTTTAGTTATGAATATAGATGCATATTATGTACCCCGTTCCTATTTACTTGTTTTGATCAAGCATGTTTATGAGAGCGTGTGTGGGGTGATGTGTGCATTAGTTGGAGTAACGGGGGGTGGCTAGTGCGGTGAACGTGAGAGATAGTTCCGCGATCCACTTGGGTATGTTTACCTTACTTTGTTGTCTCACTAGGGATAAAGAAAAATACCATGTTACCGGAGATGTGGGTGTGACCATTTCCACTACTCCATGACTAGATCTAGCATGTTCTTATTTTAACTTCATGTCATGATACTTAAAGCTATATTCTGAGTTATCTTAATTACTGAGCTGTTATGATTTAGTTCGCATCTTGGTGGAGTATAAGTGAGACTAATAAACAAAAGGTATCTATGTTAGGACGTGATGCCCATATAATTACACTAGTACAGAACGACACATCGGATACCCCTCTATGGAAACGGCAGGCGACGGAGAATCGCGCTTTCTGCGCGGCCAGTGCGTACAAACCTGACCTGGGCCGTGGCTGGCCCGTCAACATAGGTAACGGAGAAAGTATTAACTCCGTTACCCATATTATTGGCAACGGTCCTAATTATGGCTCCGTTTCCGATATGTGCCTCTATAGCAACGGAGACTTTTGTGTGTCCGTGTGCAATGTGGACACGTTCCATCGTCGTCGAATTCGATGCGAGCGGAGTAACTGCTATGGCGTAGTGGCGTAGATGCCGCGGCACCGCCCACTACTCCTTAAAAACCCACGATCTCCCTGCTATCTCAGTACGCCACTTCGCCGCAGCCATGGATACTCCTAGCAACTCCTCGGGCGTTCGCCGCAGCAGTTTCCCGCTTTCGCTAAATTGGAACTGCGTCGTCGTGCCGGAGGCCGTCGCGCAGAGGCACTGGCAATATAGGAGGCCAGTGCCCTGGTCAAATGTTAGCCTCCCCGCTGGCTGGCGCCTCAACCACAGGAGGGTGCCTATGCCACCGGAAGAGGACGCGGGATCCTCGGACGCCCGCGACCGCAGCCGCTCGCCGCGGCGGAGAGACGCTCGTCCGTGGTCGCCTGGATGGAACCGCGTCATCGTCGGGCAGGCCGTCGTGGAGCGGCACTGGAAATATTGGAGGCCAGTGCCATGGTCAAAGGTTCGGCAACCCTGTGGCTGGCACCTCAACCGCGCGTCGGTGCCTATGCCGCCGGAAAGAGTTGAGCTGCCTCAGAGCCGCCGGCTCCTCCTCCCGCCGGAGCTGCGCGACGATCCTGCCTACGACGACGACGAGATGTGGGAGGGGCGCACGGGCGGCGATGACATCGTCAGCGAGGAGCCGCGCGACGACACGAACGACTACGCGGCTCTCCTCGCATACGAGCAGGAGAAGGCGGAGGCCGAGGAGTAGTTATAGTTATTTATTTTTATGTTCTTCAACTTCAATACTAGTAGAAATCAGTATAAGCCTAGTGTGTCAGTGAAAAAAATCAAAGGAAACGGTTGTTTATACCCTCCGTTTCCGATGTTCTACTTTGCTATAAATGCGCCCTTCTCACAGCCCTAAACTCCATCGCTCTCACTCTCAGCCTCACTCTCAAAGTGTGGCGGCGCCTCCACGCAGCACCAGATCTTAGCTCCACCGTGGCGGCGCGCATCTCCCTCCCTCCGACTGTGGCGGCGCGCATCTCCCTCCCTCTGACCGTGGCGGCGCGCATCTTCCTCTCCTCCGACCGTGGCGGCGCGCATCTCCCTCCCTCCGACCGTGGCGGCGCGCATCTTCTTCTCCTCTGACCGTGGCGGCGCGCATCTCCCTCCCTCCGACCGTATCAGCGCGCATATTCCTCTCCTCCGACCGTGGCAGTGCATACCCGTTCTTTGCTCCACCCGGGCAGATCTCGTCGCCTGATCTGTAGTTGGAGGGTGCATGGCGTGTCAATCCGAGGACGACTACGTACTCCTGCCGCCAGATCCAAAGGTAATACATCTATTTGTGACCGGCCGTCGTGCCAACGAACTAGGGTTGTTGTCATTGTTCTGCTTAGGTTTTCTTCCATAGGACACTCATGAACAGAACTAGAACTAGGGTTGTAATACATCCGAGGATGATGAGGACGACCACTGGCGGATCCACCTTGAGCCAGCCGGGTGCACAGGACACCGGGAGAAGTAATTTTTCTTTGTAAATTAGCAATTTTTCATCACATATGCACCCCTAAAAATTGTTTTAAATGTATTGTGGTAACATGTGTGCATCCTGGTTCAATATGTTCTAGCTCCGCCACTGAGGACGACTACGTAGTGTCGCTCGAAAAGAACATAACTAGCACAAATCGGTAGTGTATGAAACTCATGGTGGGCCGAGCCCAACAAATGAGCCCAGTCCAAATCGGTAGTGAATCAGCCCAGTCCAGTTCTCTGCTTTACATGGGCCGAGCCCAACAAATGAGAATTTTTCCTGTTAATTCTTATCAAACTACTACATGGGCCAAGCCCATTATTTCGGCCTTTTCACTTTTGGTCTGTGACAATTGTTTTCTTTTTTGCAAATGGGTCCCAACTGTCAGGTTCTGGTCGGTGGGTCCAAAATGTCAGATGTAAAGTGGGTCCCAACTGTCAGGCTCTGTTCTGTCCCAAATTTAGGGTTCTGGTAGCTGGGTCCCATTTGTCAGGATCATGATTTCAAAATGCCATTAAAATTTAAAACCAAACTGACAGAAAACAAAAATAATACTTAAAATAACAGTAACTATAAATCTGATACATCATATAACAAACATACAATGGCTCTACAAGTGTAAAATATGTCACATGAGCCAAGTTCGTGATTCTGTTGCCTCTTCTCTATCACATAAACTCTAACGGGAGCAACAGAACCTGGGAGTTGACAAATAAATAGTACACCTCATTTCAAATAAACAGTACTATCCTTGGAAGCATCTTTGCTAATGTCCTCCATGTTCTCATCAGTCGCAACTGCTTCGGCTTCTTGTCAGCGGATCATCCTTTCACCACTTGGGCACATCAGCGTTCATAGTTCATAGCCTTCAATATAAGCAAAAGAAGAGTTATGACATGGCACTAGGCACATCAAATAACCAAAAGGTACCAGTATTTTTTACCACCAAATAATGCTCTGTATTGATGTAACATGTGAAGCGGAACTAAAGGACATAGCTTGTTAAGGCTAGATAAATCAAATGAACATCATACATAAGCTGAGGTCAAGTTCTGATAACAAAAACATACTAGTGCCAGGAAACCAAAACGTGCCAGAATAAGATGAAATTGTGCAAAAACCATCGGTTGAAGATTCTACAGGGTCCATGTATAGACCCCCTCGTGTCAAAATAAAACGAAATGGAGCAAGCATAGCACAGTCGACATAAAGAAACAAGCATTGCACTCTACATACATGCACCAAGCTAGACAACCCGGTGTTGACCTGTATCTTACTAATACCTAACGGACTGCAATACCAGTTGGAAGAAGGAATATACAAACACAAAAGGCACAAACGGCAGCAGCAATCGATTTGAGCTTGACCAAACAGAAAATTTAGACCTTTCAGTGCTGATGTCGATGATCTCTTGAAGGGCGGTGTCTAGGTCGCTTTGGGGGAGAGCATCAAGACCTTTGGACACCAACAGGGCCATGGCTGCAAGCGACGGAAGTCGTCGGCAGGATGAATCCGCAGCAGAACCTGCACATCACAGACAAAGACACTATTATTAACATGTTTTTTTATTACCGATACTATCATTAGTTGCATAGAAATCATCTCGCTACATTAGATAGAGCGAGTTCACAAAGAGCACAGCAATATACACACACATACATAATCTGCTGCTCAGATAAAAGGGAGTACACTTGCGCATGCACCAAGGAGATATGAGATGGAGACTTGGACAATCTCTGGACATTACATAGAGCGAGTTCACAAAGAGCACAGCAATATACACACATAACAACAGATCATTGTTAGTTTACATGTACTGATTTGCAAAAGAACAAACAATGCTGTGATGGAACTACCACAATCAAACAAAAAGTTCACAATAAATAGACAAATTATAAGTGGGGACATTCTCACAGCAACAAAAGCTCCTAGGAGCACGATCTGGGTACGGGAATTAAACAGCTCCTGGCTTAAACTACGGACAACAGACTCAACATTGAACTATAGATTCTATACAAGCATGTTTAAGAATATTTTCTGATCTTCGATTCTTGCAAGTTGGCACCTATCATCACAATTTGGAAAGAGAGGGGGGATGACTGAGTGAGAGCAGAGAAACTTGATGGAGGGGACAGGGACGGCTTGATGCCGAAGCGGCGTGTTAAGATGAGGTAGGCACTGTCGATGTGCTAGGGTCGCCGAGCTCAGGTCGCCGGATCTGCAGGTGGGAGCTGTCGCGGCTCCAGCGGATCACAGCGTGTGCGTCTTGTTCCGGCGCTTGCTGACGCTTCCTGTGCCCTTCATCTGCGGGCCATCAACGCAACACAAAAGGTTCTGTTGAAGAAGAACAGAAGAGATACCTGGGGTCTGTAAAGACAACATCATCCAACACAGTTAGAAAAGCTCATGATGTAACCCAAGTAAGTACTTGAGGACCTGGGATCACAAATGGATCTTAGAAATTAAAATTCTAATACAGGTATTATACCTATATGACTATACATGAACCAGTAGTACTAGTACTTAAATACTAATACAGTTAAGCAAAAATAATGCTTATAAGCTAAGTCTTTATTTAAAAAGCAGTAGGTATACTGAAACCATTGTGTGTATGCCAAACAGAAATAACTAGATTGGTACCATATTGCAATCTAGTTATAGTAATTGTGGCTACCATATTCATTTTCAGAATGAGACATGCCATATTTTCCAATTTGGCACCCAGAAATGACAAGGAATGCAAACAGAGGCAAAAACTCATTTAGCAAACTAAGGTATCAATGCTTGTGGCGCAATTAATAATCAGATAATCATTGTATTGCACCATTGAAATAATAGTATATTCACTGTAAGAAACACATTAAAGAACAAACTGGACAAATATAGGTAGGACTGTTCTATCCGATAATGATTCTCTTTGTGTTCATTGCCTTAACAGGGCTACCAGTCTACCAGAAGGAAGAACAGAGATATAATTATACACTAACGGGGACATTAGCAAGCATACAGAAGTAGCCTGCATCGATCTAAGCCTGAAATAAGTATGCCAAAATACTAACATGGGCATCACAAGTGGAGTTGGTCGATTCCATAGAGACATGAACAACTAGCACACGACACAGGGACATATAGTTATGCAGAGAGCAGGAAATCATACCGGGACGTTCCCATGGCTCGAGCGTGTGGATGTCGACCTAGACGAGCGTCCCTGCGAAGCTCGTCCGATGCTCACCTTCTTGTAGAGGTAGTGGCAGACGAGCGGATCCAGTGGCAGAGAGGAGGGGATCCGGCGGCGGCCTTGTCAGAGAGGAGGATGACGCCGAGGCCGGCTGCGGTGATGAACCTGGCACTGGTAGTTGACGCCGACGCGGCCACGCCGCTCGTGCACCGTCGCCTCGCGGAGGACGCCGCCCAGAGCCAATGGACGGAGCTGTGCGCTAGCAAAAGCAGCACGCAGTGCTGGCGAGGGGCCTGGAGGACGCCGGTGCGTCTCTTCTTCCGTCGCGCAGGCGCTCGTCGCCGACGTACTTTTGTCGGTCCCTCTCAGGTCGCCGTGGCAAGAGAGGAAGGGGATGGAGGCAGGGAGGATGGTGGCGACAGAGGAAGAGGGTGGAGGCGAGAGAGGAACGGGATGGAGGCGGGCAGGACGGTTGCGAGAGAGGAAGGAGATGGAGGCGGGGCGTGGGAGACGGCTCTGCGGCGGGGTGGGGCTTTCGTGGAGAGCGGCGGCGATGGGTGAAACGGGGGATGATCTAGGGTTTGGGAGGCACCGTCGCGAAAGAGGTTAGGTTAGGGTTTTCTATGGAGAGCTGACGACGAGCTGGATTTATACCAGACTAGCGCACTCACGATCGTCGGATTGCCATCTGACGGATCGATGTGCTCCACCGCTGTCCAACGGGCCTAAAGCCCACGCGAGGATCGGGCAGTGAGAGCTGGACTGGGTCGATTTGGGCCCAGTACAGCATAATATTTATACCATAAAAACTTGAAGTTGAAATAAATAAGTTTAAGGGCTTACTTTTTGCATAAATTATTGTGCTTATCATTAGAAAATCATATTTAGATACACAAGTATTAAATTCGAAAAAATATAAAACCTAGACACGAACGGTCACGGCGGCGACTTCGACTAGATTTTCAAATGAGCATATGAAATTAAAAAAAATCAAAAAAATGGAAAACCTTCGCGTAGCGTCATTATATGTGACCTAGTTACCAGAAAAAAAATATAAACTTGCTATCACGAACGAACATTCATATCTTAAAAGACAAATGAGCAATGCTTTGGCCACATTCATGACATAGTTTGTCTAAATGTGCCCAAATTTGGCACATGTGTTCATTGTGGGATGGCAAGCAATGTTGCCGAACAAAGATTTCGACATGTTTCACAAAAAAACCCACTTTTCATTTTTCAAGTGCTTAAAATAGCGTTTTTTGTGAAGCGGCTACCGAGAGTGTCGTCCAAAATGGCACCGATACATGCTTGTCACAAAGTAGACATCATTCTATGTACATTCACCCAAGGCATGCATTTTCGAGCTATTTACCTATTTATTCCCATTTAAACGGTACCCTGCCGATTCAGCTGGAAACCGCTAGATTTTGAACAGTAGCCGCCACATAGCTTGCCCGTTATTTTTTTGAAATTTCATTTTTAGGCTCACAAGTATCCATTTCATCAGAGATACGCCAAAATATCCACATGATTCAACCACTAGACACAAACAGTCACGGCCACGAATTCGACTAGATTTTCAAATGAGCACACAAAATTCAAAAAATTCAAAATAATGGAAAACCTTCGCGTAGCGTCATCATATGTGACGTAGTTACGAGAAAAAAATATAAACTTGCAATAAGAAAGTTTTATAGAAAAAGTGTTCCCATAAACTTGCTATCACGAACGAACATTCTATCTTTCAAGACAAATGAGCAATGCTTTGGCCACATTCGTGACATAGTTTGTCAAAATATGCCCAAAATTGGCACATGTGTTCATTGTGGGATGGCAAGCAATGTTGCCGAACAAAGATTTCGACATGTTTCACAAAAAAACCCACTTTTCATTTTTCAAGTGCTTAAAATAGCGTTTTTTGTGAACGGCTACCGAGAGTGTCGTCCAAAATGGCACCAATACATGCTTGTCACAAAGTAGACATCATTCTATGTACATTCACCCAAAGGAATGCATTTCCGAGCTATTTACCTATTTATTCCCATTTAAACGGTACCCTGCCGATTCAGCTGGAAACCGCTAGATTTTGAACTGTAGCCGCCACATAGCTTGCCCGTTATTTTTTCGAAATTTCATTTTTAGGCTCACAAGTATCCATTTCATCAGAGATACGCCAAAATATCCACATGATTCAACCACTAGACACAAACAGTCACGGCCACGAATTCGACTAGATTTTCAAATGAGCACACAAAATTCAAAAAAAATCAAAATAATGGAAAACCTTCGCGTAGCGTCATCATATGTGACGTAGTTACGAGAAAAAATATAAACTTGCAATAAGAAAGTTTTATAGAAAAAGTGTTCTCAGAAACTTGCTATCACGAACGAACATTCATAGCTTTCAAGATGAAGGAGCAATGTTTTGGCCACATTCATGACATAGTTTGTCCAAATGTGCCCAAAATTGGCCCAAGTGTTCATTGTGGGATGGCAAGCAATGTTGCCGAACAAAGATTTCGACATGTTTCACAAAAAAACCCACTTTTCATTTTTCAAGTGTTTAAAATAGCGTTTTTTGTGAAGCGGCTACCGAGAGTGTCGTCCAAAATGGCACCGATACATGCTTGTCACAAAGTAGACATCATTCTATGTACATTCACCCAAAGGAATGCATTTCCGAGCTATTTACCTATTTATTCCCATTTAAACGGTACCCTGCCGATTCAGTTGGAAACCGCTAGATTTTGAACTGTAGCTGCCACATAGCTTGCCCGTTATTTTTTCAAAATTTCATTTTTAGGCTCACAAGTATCCATTTCATCAGAGATACGCCAAAATATCCACATGATTCAACCACTAGACACAAACGGTCACGGCCACGAATTCGACTAGATTTTCAAATGAGCACACAAAATTCAAAAAAAATCAAAATAATGGAAAACCTTCGCGTAGCGTCATCATATGTGACGTAGTTACGAGAAACAAATATAAACTTGCAATTCGGAAGTTTTATTGAAAACGTGTTCCCAGAAACTTGCTATCATGAATAACATTCATAGCTTTCAAGACTAACAAGCAGTGTTTTTTGGCCAAATTCATGACATAGTTTGTCCAAACGTGCCCGAATTTGGCACATGTGTGCATTGTGGCATAACAAACAATGTTGCCGACCAGCGATTTCGACATGTTTCATAAAAAAATCCACTTTTCATTTTTTAAGTGCTAATAGCCCGACTTTTTGTGAAGCGGCTACCAAGAGTATCGTACAAAATGGAACCGATAAAAATTGCTCACATAGTAGATGTCATTCTATGTACAATCACCAAAAAGTATTCATTTCTGAGCTTTCTACCATTTTCCGGTCAATTAAACGGTTTCCTGCCGATTCGGTTGGAAGCGGGTCAAATTTGAACTACAAGTGGTATATATCTTGCCCGTTATTTTTTTGGAATTTCATTTCTAGGTTCATAACTAGTCATTTCATCATAGATACACAAAAATATTTGAATGATTCAATCACTACACACGAACGGTCATGACCGAGACTTCGACTAGATTTTCAAACAAGCATACAAAATTCAAAAAGAATAATTCCAAAATTCAAAAAGAATAATTCCAAAATAAAAAAATTGGAAGTTGATGTTTTCATTTCATCATGTCATAATTTTAAAACCCTGCATTTGAATTTAAAAGAATAATTCCAAAATTTTATTTCAAATTCTTCAAAACCCAATATAAAGCAATATATAAGCTTAGGGGTATTTTGTATTTTATTTTGTCTAAAAACAGTACTAATAGTCCATAATGACAGAGGACATCTTTACAAAATTTTCAAAATTTATTTGGTTGAAATTGGAGTTCAAAATTAAAAGTTATAAAAGAAAACAGAAAAGAATATAAAGAAAAGAAAAAAAAAGAATCAACCGAGCCGGCCCAGCCCACCAGCGCAGCCGAAACAGGCCGACCGGCCCCGCCTCCCCTAGTTGGGCCAGATTCGGCCCAACAGAAAAATAAAGAAAGGAGAGAGAAAAAAAAGAACATGGGCTGCTTGTTGGCTGGGGAGATGGGCTTCGCCCCAGTTCGGTTCAGGCAGGCGGCCCGTTATTTTTTTCTTTCTCTTTTTCTATTTCTGTTTTTCTTATTTCTTTTATATCTTTTGTTTTAAAAGTCCAAAATACTTCAAACTTGTTTCTACAGTTTGGTAAAATTAATATCTATCATTTAAAATATTCAAGCACAATTTTCCAATACATTTCAAAAATATAAATTCAAAATATTGTATATTTGCTTAATTGACACTTTATGTCATTTTAAAATAGGTTTTTAATAAAATCATTTGTGACTTTTTAAAATCAAATAAAACTACCACAAATGTAAATATTAAAATAAGTAATTTTAAAATTATTTTTTTCAAATAAATTTAATTTATCAAAACCAATTTTTTTAAATAGAACAAGCTTTAAAATACTTTATAGATATTGTTTTAGGGTTTAATAAATAGTCAAAAGTGAAATATTTAAAATCTAATAATTGGAATAAAACATTTTAGGAGATGAAGGTTTCTTTGAAATACCTTGAATAAAATAATTTAAACTAAACTCAAATTTTGAAATTAAAGATTACTTGGATATTTTAAACTATTAAAGTTTTTTTGAAGATGCCAAATGTTTTCTATTATTTGGTTTCTGTTAGAATTTTAATGTTTTCTGTTTAACAAAAACAAAAGTTTCAATTTTTAGTGATTTTTAAACATTCCAAAATATTGGGATGTTACACATAAGCAGTGACACGTAGGCGAGACTGCTGAGTTGGCTGTCCAATCAGAGTGACAACTAAGCGAAAATGACACATAAGCAATGACACATAGGCGAGGCTGCTGAGTTGGCTGTCAACTCATGTGAATGACCATTTAAATTGGTCGTAATCGGCTAGAAAAAATATGTTAAATTAGTGTTATTTGCATTATGACCAATTCATGTAAGGAGATTATGACCTTTCTGACAGATTTGGTCATTATATTTTCGAGTTTAGACCCTCCAAAACAGCGAGTGACCAAATGGTACAAAATGGTCATAGATCTATGACCAATATTTTCAGGGTCACTGTCAAAAGGTCATAAGTTAGCATATTTCTTGTAGTGGATTTAGAGAGGCGTGACAATGAAGATAAGTAATTGGTTGTCTTGTGATGCAATGTATCGGTGACATTTGTTATACCTTATGAATGAATGAATTTATTAGCCTTTTTGTGCTTCTGCTGTGAAATTTTAAATGTCCAGTGCCAAATCTATTCCTGCTCTAGGCTTATGAAGAAACCTCAATGCAAACGAGCAGAAACAGAATCTCCGTTACTGATGTTCCGACACATCAGAAATGGAGGTTGTGTACAACCGTTGCCAAACCGATGCCTCATCAGCGACGGTTTTTCGCCTCCGTTACCGATGAGGGCCTTCACATCAGTAACGAGGTCGGGGACACGGACCCTTTTTCCGTTTCCGATGGGGTTTTTGGCCCGTTTCCGATGTGTCGTTCTGTACTAGTGTTAGTAACTTGTCACTAAACTTTGTGTTGCAATCTCATATGTCAACTCTAGTGTTCCATTGTCTACCACTTTATTAAAGAGAAAATGCATTCGTAAAACCATGAACCTCGGTCCATTTTTAATCATAAGAAACACCTTTCCAACAACTTTTACCACTTACATTTTCTGCCATTATTAAATCCGAAAATACAAAAACACTTTTACATCTTGCATACACCATATAAAACCCAAAAATATCATTTATCATTGTTATCACAATCCTTGCATATTTATTTACCATCATTGCATATTTATTTCTTGTTTGCATCACATACTATCTGGATATCATTCTTACACCTTGTGCTTGACAACCACATGTGAGGTTGAGGACCAAAACATTTAACTTTGTTTTGTAGGTAACCAAAAGAAGGATAGGAAGATAAATCTTTCACTACTGATTTCCCGAGAGTTCGATATTAAACCCTCGAGTCACCCTCGTGGGGAAAACACGTCTTCCACTTACTACACACTCTGCACTTGGAGTCTCAACCTAACCCCGTTTACTTTTTCACGCAGGTAGCTATCTAAAGGCTATCACATCTACGGGTATCAAGACTGTTTTCTCGCGTCGTTGCCAGGGAGTCATAGCTGAAGAGATTTATCTAAGGGTGTGCACCATCTTTGTTTTCTGGCGTCCATCTCCAATAAAGTCAGCTTCATCACCAACTTGTGCTAACACCTAAGCTTGGGGAGGTTGCACCTACGTGAGCATCATCTTATCCATCTTTACCCTCAAAGCAATTTATTTTGTTTTGTCATTGTCTTGCATTTTTATTTTCGGTTTGCATATTTATTTTCAGTTTTGCATTTTTGTGTTGCATTTGTTATTTCGGTTTGCTTCACTTAGTGTCATTTTATTATCAGTTTTGCATAAAAATTTAAAAAACACATAAAAACTTGCATAATGGAAAAGAGAACCTTTTGGCCATTTAGTGTTAAGAACTTTTCTCAAGATATGAATATCCCTATTGAGAAATGTGTGGTAGATCCTAAAATCATGAAAGTGACTTATGAACACCGTTTTTATGGGAAGCCAAAAGAAGATCCTATACTTCATCTTAAGAATTTTAATGAAAGGTGCAAAATGTTAAACTTGAGCCATGCTAATGTTAAAATTAAGCTTTTTCCTCCTTAGGTGGAAAAGCCTTAGATTGGATATTAAGATGGCCACCTGGAAATTTTAGCACCTGGTTTAATTTAAAAGTTGCATTCATTGAAAGATTTTGTCCCATTGAAAAGGTTTGTAATCTTAGACAGGTACTTATCACCTTTAAACAAGAAGAGGATGAACCTCTAGTGAAAACATGGGAAAGATTTAGAGGTATAGCTTTTGGAATGGAACATGGTCTTAGAGATTGGATGCTCATGCATGTATTTTATAGAGGATTGTCTGAAACCTCTAAAGTCTTTTTGGATAATGAATGTGAGGATTCTTTTATGAATACTGCTGCTAATGATGCTCACTATCTACTTGATGGCTTGCTTTTGGAAGTAAGAATTAAAGAAAGTTTAGAAAAAGCCCAAGTACCTGAAGATGTGTTTGATGACCGCTATGAAATATTTAACCTATAAAATAGGGAAAAGGAAGTTGAGGAGGTTAAAATGCTTAGTGAAGTCAAGTATCCATTGCTTGACTTAGAGAATTATAGCTTCCATGAATTAATATCTATCTTACAAAAATTTGCAAGTGATCCTTCCATCAACACTAACCAAGCTGGTTTTGGTTCTTATATTGCTAATCATGTCTTGAAAGAAAAGATTGCTAGGTACAACCAAGAGGCTATGATACCACCTAAGCTTGGGGATATATGGATTCCCAAGTTACTAGTAACTATTGGAAAAGAGACACACCATGCCATACTTGATCTAGGATCTAGTGTCTCTCTTTTATCTAAAGAACTATATGAAATACTTGAATTGAAAAATCTTGAAAAATGCTCTATTGAATTTGCACTTGCTGATGATTCCATTAAACATGCTTTAGGAAAAGTAAGTGATGTCATGATAGAGCTACATATGATTTTTGTGCCTGTTGATTTTCTAATCATGGATATGGGGAACAAAACCTCTAGTCCTATTATTCTTGGAAGACATTTTCTTCGTACTACAGGTGCTATCATTGTTCAAAAGAGGGGAACATGAAGTTTCAGTTCCCACACAAGAAGTGCATGGAACACTTCCCAAGAAAGAGGGGCACATCAAAATTCAAGCTCCCTCATGAGCTTCATCTTCAATAAACAGCAAGTAAGAAGCCTAGCTATATGGCTATAAAGAAAGCGCTTTGCGGGAGGCAACCCGGTTATTTTTATGTGTGATTTTCTTTGTGTCCTCTTGCTATAACAAAGAGACTTTGTTTTTAGTTTAGTTTCTGGAATTTTTAATAAAGTACCAAGTTTTACTCATTTTGGGACCTATTTGATTCGTAGGATAGGAAAATTGTAGGAATAGGAAAATCGTAGGATTTCAATGTCATGCCCACTCCAATCCTATAGGATCTTGCATGCACCTAAAATTTCTTTGATTCATCAAAGGAATTATAAAATGAGGTTGGAGTGAATGTTATATTTCCTATGGGAAGTAGTACAATGATTCCTATAGGAATTTTTCTTATAGGATTCAATCCTACAAATCAAATGACTAAGATAGGAAAAATTTCTATAGGATTCATTCCTACGTAAATCCTTTACAATTCCTTTGAATGAAATGAGCCCTTGGTTTGAAAATTTTGCTTATAGCATTCGGAGATTTTATTCCTCCACGAATCTGTGCACGGTATGATTTTTAATTCTTATTCTGTAACTCCGAATGAGCCCATATTTGAACTGTAGTTGAAACTTTTCATCCTCTATATGCATGAATGTTTTAGGAATTTTTCGACAAATTTTAGTAGGGTAGAAAAATAGGTTTTGCTGCTGGTGTTTTTCTGGACAGATTCTGTCCCATTTTGTTTGATGCATGCTTTGAACTTTTAACTTGAATCTTTTTTATCCATTTGAGTTTATGAGTAGGCATACAACATTATAGACTTTCTGGACATTCATATGATGTTTTGTTTAAGGATTATATTCAGCAAGAAATCTATTTGTTTATCACTACTAATGCACACCACAGAAAAGAAAATGGGAGAAACGGTGTTTTGAAATTTTTTCACAGGGATTGGAGGAGATGCACCAAGAGTTATCCAAGGATGGTGAAAACCATAAGCTTGGGGATGTGAAGAGAACCCCATTGGACCTACACACTCTCGGTTTGCACACGTCTAACTTCTGTTTTTCGATTGAAACACTTTATCACATAAACTTGGAGCGTTCTTTTTGTTTGTTTTGGTTTGATTTTTATTTTTTGTGAGACCACCACACTATCATTTATATATGAAAGAGCTACTGGAAATATGGGTTTAAATATGTTGGATGCTATTATAAGATTGGGAAAAGGGATGTTTGAGTTGATTTTAAATGATACATATAGTTGCATTTTGCATGATTCATGAGCTTGATAATGAGTAATAATTTGCAAATGCTTTATCAAGAGCTATCACTTATTCATGTTTTGATGCTGAATGTTATTTTACTTTGTTTAACATGGATTAGTTAGTTCTATGGACACTCATGTATGTATTTAGATGGTCAACTTTCTCCCTCTTGCTAGCCCAAAAATTCCAACAAGTAAAAACTTGTTTCCAACACCTTCAACCAACGTTATTCCAGTGAGTCCACCATATCTACCTATTAGCTTTATGCTATTCCGAGTATGTTTATCATGATATTTGTGTTATCTATACCTCTGAATGAAAATGTTTATGTTATTGATTATTATGGGAAAAAGTTGGTTATATAGCTCTCATGAACTTGATGCACACTTTACTTTTATTGCATAAATAAAACATGACCCATTGTGATTAAGATTATGATGTTAGTGGCTTGATAAATGTACGAGGTTGGGAGTTAGCTCATATGTGCTGTCACATGGCAAGCTTTCAACATGCTCTTCATTTCATTTAGTTGATATCATGTACTTTTGTCTATGGATGCTTATCATGGTGAAATAAATGTGGAAATGAAGTAAGTTTAAATGAGTTTGTATAAATGGTTAGAGAGACGCCTGGGCCGCTAATCTAAGACATGCATCATTAATGATGGAAATTTACTTACATACTATGGTGAACCATCAGTGATACACCTTACAATAAAAAGCTATTCCAATGGTAAATAAAAAGGGTGTTGAGGTTGTTCATTTTGTTTGTTTGTCTTGTCATTTTGATATGGGCTTGATCCATATCCTGGGACAAGAGGTACCCAGTTGACGCTCTTAATGATACTATTATTACTTACAATGATATTTAACTTGAACTTGCTTTGTGTCCCAAGTTGAGTAACCCATGGTGTAGGTACTTGTATTCAAGAGGCATGAGACATCCAACTTTTACTTTGTCAAGCACACTACTCATATTTGCTTTCACTTTAAACTTTAATTATTCAAGATGCTATGATAGGGGTAATGAGAGCTTGACACCAAGGATTACCACATTTCAATCATTAACTTGAGTAGAAGAGTTTGGAAGATAGATGAAACTTATGCATGCTTTACCTCTATGACCATTGTAGGATGTTCTTACTTATCATTATGCATACATGTGGTCCATATTACTTTCTTTCATGTTACACTTTGTGAATTATAATTGAACATCCTTGCATTGAATACTTGATATCACTTCATAAACTATCTTGCATATTGCTACTCCTTTGAAGAATGAATCATTTGACTCTATGTAGCAGGAGTAATCATCTTTGATATCCATTGTTAGTATTAAATTGCAAAGTCCATGTTAGTTTTATCACCTTCATACTCGAAGACGAGTATTGGTTAAGCTTGCGGATGTTGATGCATGTAAAATGCATACATGAACTTTACACTATATTGCTTATATTCCAATCATATTTGCATCATATAAGGGTTAGATCAATGTTTTATAATGATTTTTGGGAATATTATATTTATTTCCTATTTTTATGGAATTAACCCTGCATAGGCAGAAAACCCTATTTCTTCCCTTTAATGTTTCAGGGACCCAAACGACGTCCAAATGACCTACAAATTTACGAGCGTTAATATTTGAAAGGAAGAAAACTTGGGGGCGAAGGAAGCAAATAGGCGGAGACCCGAGGGTCAAAAGAGGTGGGCCCACGCGGCCCCCGTACCTGGCCGCGTGAAACCCTCAACTTGGGCCTCGACGCTCCGCTGCCGTCGATCTTTTCTCCACCGACATAGTCTTGACCTAAAACCGACTATAAAAATAGTCCCCGACGCCCTTCGGAAAGGAGCGCCGCCGAAACACAGAAACACCGAAACAGAGACCTGCCGGGTGGAGGAATACTTCAGTTTCGTCATACGGCATTATTTCTCCGTTTTGCCAAAAACTGTCAAGCGTTTGGGAAGTGTCGTTTAGCCATCGCTTTAACCGCCGATCTCGCTCAGGTACGGCGCTCGGCCGTCGGCAGAGCAGGTTCTTGCATTTCTGTATGACCGGAAAATGCTTCAGCTGCATGTCCGTTGCACTGGTTGCTGCATGGATCAACTTTTGACCGATCTGTTGCATGGCTGAGATTTTCATCTGATGGCGCCATGGTTTCTAAGGCGCCAAGGCGTTTTAAGGCAAACGGGGGGGAGGGGGGGGGCTCAACGCCTAGGCGCTTAAGGCGCAAGGCAAGGCGACGCCTTAATTCATTTTAAATAACTATGAAATTATATGGCAGCAATATGATAGATAGTATTACCTTGCATTTGCTGTTTGTTGAGCCCATATTGCATCCATCTCTCCTCTGCCCAATAGAATTCTGTAGTAAGCATGGACATATATGTTAGAACATACAAAACATACCATATTTGGTATAAAACAGAGAATTAAATGAGAATACGTGCATACATATTACATGACAAACATACGTGCATACATATTACATGACAAATGATCCAATTCATCCAACACAATGCATGTCCAGACTCCAGAACATAAAACAGGTCCACAACAGAAAATAGGTTCAGAACATAAATTAGGTTCCACAAAACACAATCAAAGAATGGCTTTAGGCTGGCCACTCTCTCATGTCTCAACTCTCATCTCCAAGTCTCAGAAACCCAAACCATCACCGAAGTCATCAATGGTAGCATCGACCTCTTCACCATCTTGGTCAGCCTGGGTTGGTTCTTCATCATCATCGGTCACATCTTGATCATCATTCACCTCTGAATCAGCATCCTCTCCATTGGGGATACTTGGTTGTTGCTCCAGTTCTTGCTCTTGGTCATCATTTTCTGTCCATGCTTCCGCAACAAGTCTTTTGCGCTGCCTCATGTATGGGACACTTGCTGACCCCCTTCGATTTGCATTTGCAGTTCGAGGAAGACTACGACCATGAAGCGACGAAGATGCACCAACAGCCTCATCAACAAGTTCCCAATCAATGTCATCGGGACAACCTCGAGCACCTTGAGATGGAGGCATTGTTGGATCAACCCACTCATTGCCCCAATCAAAGTCTTCAATGACCAGAGGGTCATAGCTTGTGTCACCCATCTTCTCACGCCTCTTTTGAAACCTACTCGTGCTCTTCCGGTTGTATGAAACAAAGACATTGTCGTTTAGTCTTGCTACTTGTAATCGGTTCCTTTTCTTTGAATGGATCTACAAATAGCAAATAAGATGAATAAATAACATGCTGAAATTAACTTGCTCTTGCTGAAATGAGAAAAAGAAGACTGAGAGTAGGCTCACAAATTCAAAGGCGCTCCAATTTCTCTCATAACCAGATGATGAAGCGCAAAGACTAACAATGCGCTTTGCAAATCTTTGTAGCTCAACAGTGCGGCCACCATATGCACGCCACCAATCAACTAAAATGATAAAAAAAACACAAGTAAGGAGTTTGTTCAGAAAATAGCTTGCTGAAATTAACTTGCTACTTGCTGAAATTTAATTAGTTGACTTACGAGGATTTCTTTTCTTCATGTTTTCAACTGCCATCACATTAGAAAAGGATCCTCGCTTGACCTCATAGAGAACAACTTGTTGATCAATCTTGTTGCGAACAATGGAATCGGGTACCATTTTGGCAAGCACATCATTCAAACAACTTCTCAGCTCCCCACTTAAGGCATCATCACCTTTTTCAACAATAGGAAAGAACTTCCCAGGATTCAAAAACAGAGCAGCCCCATACAATGGATGATCCATTTGATTCTCCCAACGTTTATCAACAATGTCCATGATTTTCTTGAGCAAAACTTGCTTGTTTTGCTGGGGGAAACCTAGAGTGATCCTCTCTTTTGCATAGTGCATTAGTGCTGAAATTTCTGGCATGGCAGGAACCTCATCACCATCAGCTATCCTAAGAACCCGATGAAGTGGCCCTGAAGCTCTAAGGCAGTCCTCAACTGAATGCCACCACTCAGCCGAAAGCACAATGTCTTGCACATTCAAACCAGCTTGTGTTTTTGACAATTTGTTTGAAACCCATGCTTGACTTGTAAAAAAATCCTCAAAGCTTGCTTGTGTGTGACCAAACTCTTCAGAGAAAGATAGGAAGTGGCAAAGCGTGTGGCTGCGGGTCTCACAAGATCCAGGTTACCCGTTGCCTTCCTCATTAGACTAAGAATTCTGCCATGCCTGTAGATGAAAGTAGTGACACGTCTAGCCCGGGCAATAGGCTTCTTAAAGGCCGGTAGCTTCCCTATGTCTTCCAACATTAGGTCTAAGCAATGGCATGCACATGGACTCCAATATAGTGTAGGAATCCTCTCCATTAGAATCTTGCCCGCTGCCTTGTAATTAGCACCATTGTCGGTGACAACTTGGACAACATTCTCTCTACCGAGATCTTTCTCATCTCTAGCAAATCAGCTATCATCCGAGCATCTTGGCATTCACTTGATGCATCAACTGTCTCTAAGAAGTAAGTGCCCTCGGGGCTGTTTACAAGGAGGTTGATCAAGTGGCGTCCCCTTCTATCTGACCAGCCATCTGACATGAGTGTGCAGCCATATTGCTTCCATGCTTCCTCATGCTTCACTCTCATAAGTTTTGTTTCCTTCACATAATCCCTAAGCAATGGCTCTCTCAGCTCATGCGAAGAAGGAGGCTTGTAACCCGGGCCATATTGACAGGAGGCTTCTATTGCAATCTGAAATTGCCTAGAGCTTGCAGCATGGAATGGTATGCCAGACTCATAGAAGAACAATGCCCACTGCATACTCACATAGTGCCTCTCTGCCTCTGTTTTTGTGGAGGACTCCATGGTGCTTTGAGAAGTCCCGCAGCGTCTATCATCAACAACATCCTCAGGTTTTTTCCTAAGCATGGAAATAATTGACTTGGCTGCAACAGTTTGATTCTTCTTGCCATGGACTTTTGAAGCAAAGGCTTTCTTGTTATGCTTGGTTGTTGTCCCTGAACTTGGTCTTGTAGTGGAACATTGGACTGCTGTTGCATCTACCTCCACTACAGCATCATCATCATCTGGCAGTCCTGGGTTTCTCCTGTTCTTTTCCAAATACTCTAGCATCTCCCTCCTAAGCTGTGTGCTAACGCCTGGACAGCCTGTTGCATCCCCACCAGTGGCAGCAAGATACTCTTTGTGCCTCTTGATCTCTCCATTAGTTATATTTTTGCAAAGATTGCATACAACAGCATTGACGTCGCCAACTTTCAACCAATACCCATATTTCCACCCCGGATCTTTTGACCTCTGTGGCCTGCGTTCTGGATCTTTCATTGGATCATAAGTTGCATCACCTTCCCCACCTCCCTCATCTGCCATTGTGGAGCTGCAAGGTGCAAACAATATATTAAAGAACATCCACTAAGCTACTATTCTAATAAGCTAGTATAAAGAAGATCCACTAAGCTACTATTATATTGATCTAATCAGCTAACAAGGACATGCATCAATTAGTTTAACCACAACGGGACACGAGCTATACTACTAATCTAATCAACTAGCTACTACTAATCTACTATATCAGAGGCACAAAGAGCATCACAGCACCACGGGCACAAGCAGCACAGCACCACGGGCACAAGCAGGCAAGCAGCACAACAGAACAACGGAGAGGAAAGAGACCATGAGGGAGAGAGTGGAGCCGTACCTTGTTGCCCTGCTGGGAGAGGGCTACGCCAGGGGAGGAGAGGCCCAGAAGCCGGTGGAGGAGGGCGGAAGCCGGCGGAGGAGGACGAGATCTGACGGAAGAGGAGCTGGCCGCCTGAGAGGAGAGAGCTCCTCTTTCTCTCTCTCAGATCGATTCCTGCACGAGTGAGTTCCCCACCCTCTCTCACATCGATTCCTGGCTACTTACCCCCCGATTTCCTTCTCTTTCCCGCCCAATTTCTGTTTCCCGCCCCGTCGAGCTGTGTTTCCCGCTCGACCTGCCCGGAGACGACGAAGGCGTCCAAAAACGACCAGAGCGACGCTCTCCACGCCTAGGCGTCGACTTGGATGCCTCAAACGACGAATCTGGACGCCTTCGATCCGAGACTAAGGCGGGGACGACGCCTTGCCATCCCGAGCCGCCCCGACGCCTAGGCGCCTAGGCGACGCCTTAAAAACCATGTCTGGCGCCGCCGCCGCCCGGCAAGTCGGCTACGGGACCAAGAAGGCAGCTGCAACGCCGGAGCACTTACGATGCTACAACGTGGACGGCAAGCTCAAGCGTTATTCCTCCTCCTTCTAATCTCACCCGGGAGTTTCATCCAACGCACCCCCCAATGGAGAGACAGTGGAGGAACAAAGCTGTAGAGGACATCGCCGCAGGAGAGCAGGAATGAAGGAGACGGATATGCGGGTAGCACGGAACTAGGACGTTAGTTTCTCCGTTTCAGAAAAAATAGGTCAGGACCTCTTTTTCCAATACTTAAAAAAACTGCAGTATTGGGAATACTGCAGTTTTTCTTGTATCCAAACACCTCAAAGTATTGGAAACTTCGGTTTTTCTAAATACCACAGTATTGCAAGAATACTTTAAAAATACTTTGTCTCCAAACGGGGCCTTATTGTGTTTTTAATTATTTTAGAGATCTTTATACTCATGACTGGAGCATATCTTAAAATTTAGTACTGTACTAGTGAGCCATGGTTCGAATGTTGTACGTTTGGAACAAACGTAGCCTAGGGACATTTTGATCGTATTTACGCCACCTCTATTATTCTTGCAACTTGCGACGAGATATGCTGGCGAGAGTACACACCTCATCTAACAACTGACGTGACGAGGAATTAGTTTGTGAGTCTGTCATGCTGCGGCTGCGCCCACCACGTACCGCATCGACTGGCCAAGGGCGGCATCGGCTCTCGCCGTCGCTGCCACGGCGGCCCATCTGTTTTTGTACTCTCGAGTTACCGGGGTGGACGAACGTCACGTGTGGCCTTGTCGGCATGCATCGATCAGCTAGCGCTCAGGAAAGGGCACATATATGCCGTGCTGTACGTCCGGGCTCTTGGGCATCCAGAATGTTTGATGATCATTGAAGAATTAAATGCCGGAGTCAGATTTCAGCTGGAAGAGGCACCGTCAAAACACTATATTTCTGAAGTTCTACAAATCACGAAGAATACAGAAGCTCCTATTTTATCACAAGACGGAGGCAGCCAAAAGGGGAGGTTGAGATGGACCACGAGGGGCCCACACGCACCCCCGGCGCGGGCCCCATGCATGCCGCGCCGAGCCCTTGTGTGGCGCCCCTGGCCCACCTCTGGCGCTCCCCCTTCGCGTACTTCTACCCCCCGAAACCCTAAGACACGGGGGGCCATCGAGGAAATATTCCGCCGCCTCCACGGGACGAAAACTACAGAGAGAAAAAAGCTCTCCGGCAGGGAGAAATCTGTCGGGGAAATTTCCTCCTGGAGGGGGGAAATCATCGCCATCGACATCGCCATCACGCTGGACTTCATCAGGATCATCATCACCATCATCTCCACCGCCGACACCATCATCTCCACCGCTCCACTTCGTTACGCTGTAACATGTAGGGTTATACTTTGTCTAGTTCATAGGGGGAACTCTTCTCCCGGTGTTAATTACTCCTTGTGGTTGATGCTATTGAGTTTTATCGGTGAATTAAAATATATGTACAGATTGTTATTCATCATTATATCACCTCTGATCATGATCCAAATGATGTCTTGTGAGTAGTTCGTTTTGTTATTGTGGACATGGAAAATTCTTGTCGTTAGTAGTGTAACTATGTTGAGTAATATTTAATAGTTTGATATTTAACTTGTGGTGTTATTCTTCTAGTGATGTCATGTGAACGTCGACTATATTACAGTTCACCTTTATGGGCCTAGGAAAATGCATTATGTATTTGGTTGCTAATCGTGGGGTTACCGGAATGACAGAAACCTAAACCCCCGTTAGTATATCGATGCATGAGGGAGCATAGAATCTCAGAGTTTGAGTCTATGGTTAGATTTAAAAAAAACATTGGCGTGCCCTGGTGGACAAAGAACGGACACGGTGGATACGGGACCTAGAAAAAACATTCGTTCGGACTTGAATCAAAACACTCCCGCGCCACGAGCGGCGCGACGGAAGTTCGGTCACCGTCGGGCAGTCACCTCGGCGGCGCGAACTCCTCCCCGCATGCCTCCGCCTCTGCCGCTGGCGCTCCACCGCGCGTTCGCCCGCCTCGACTCCGCGCGCCACCTCCTGCAGGCCCACGCCTTCCTCCTCCCCCGCGGCGGCCACCGCAACGCGCGCCTCCTCTCCGCGCTCCTCCTCGCCTCCCTCCGCCTCCCGCTCCGGCCCCACGCCCTCGCCCTCCTCCGCACCGTCCACCCCTCCGTATCCCTCAACGCCGCCTCCCGGATCCCGCACCTGCGTGCCACCCTCGGCCCGCAGCTCCACTCCCTCGTCGTCCGCGCCGGGCTCGACTCCGACGCGCACGTCTCGACGAGCCTCATCCAGAACTACTTCTCCTGCGGCAGCGTATCCTCCGCACGTACCGTGTTCGATGAAACGACTCACAGGGACATCTTTTGCTGGAATGTCACCATCTCGGGGTACGTGAAGTCTGGGAACCTGGACCGTGCGCGTGAGCTGTTCGACAGTGGCGGACCTAGCGTCCCTGCTGCCCGGGCAGCTGCCCGGGCTTCCGGCCGGCCGGCACGCTATAATTTGGTAGCTATTAGACAAGAAATTAGCATTCTAAGCCTCTAGATACACTGTTTGCCCGGGCTTTACAAATTTTCTGGGTCCGCCTATGCTGTTCGATGTTATGCCGCACAGGAACGTGGTGTCGTGGACGACTGTGATTGGGGCGTATGCGCAGATGAAGCGGCCAGTGGAGGCGATTGAGGTGTTCCGGAGGATGCAGGTGGAGGAGGGGATCGAGCCTAATGGGATTGCGTTGCTGTCGGTGCTGTCGGCCTGCGGGGATCTTGGCGCTGTTGATTTGGGGAGTGGGTGCACAGGCTCGTGGTGAAGCGGGGCTTATGCTGGCATGTACCGCTGATGAATGCGATCATTGACATGTACCTCAAATGCGGGTGTGTTGGGAAGGCGGTGGAGGTGTTTGAGGGTATGGAGCAGAAGAGCGTCGTGACTTGGACAACGGTGATCGCTGGATTTGCGTTGCATGGCCTTGGTTTGGGAGCTGTTGAGATGTTTCGCCGGATGGAGAGGGAGAATGTGGCACCAAACGACGTTACTTTTCTTGCAATCCTGTCAGCGTGTAGCCACATTGGGCTGACTGATTTAGGTCGCTGGTATTTCAAAATCATGATGTTTCAGTACAGGATTAAGCCGCGAGTTGAACATTATGGATGCATGGTCGATTTACTTGGCCGTGCTGGATGTTTGATGGAAGCTCAAGACTTAGTTAAGGGCATGCCTTTCACGGCAAATGCAGCAATATGGGGAGCTCTTCTTGCTGCTGCTCGGACCCATGGTGATGCTGAGCTTGGGGAACAAGCTTTGTTGCATCTAATTCGGCTTGAGCCTCACAATAGTGGGAACTATATTCTCCTATCAAATATTTATGCAGAACAGGAGAGGTGGGATGATGTGAGCAAACTTCGAAAGGCAATGAAAGACGGGGGCTTAACAAATGTACCAGGGGCAAGTTCTATTGAAGTTCATGGCATGGTTCATGAGTTCACTTCCAGAGATGAATCTCATCCATCCTTAAATGAGATATGTAAAGTGTTACGTGATATCACCACTGACATGAAATCCATTCGACATGTTGCCATTCTCCTGAAGCACCACATCATATAGAGGAAGAGTAAGACTGTAAGCGTTAAGTAAGACATCTTTCTGAGAGAATAGGCGATGTTTGTGTACGGAAGATCAATGTTCAAAAGCTGTTCTTTGATGGTACTTGTCCTTGCATGGGAGATTTGTTCTTATGGTCCAAAACTGAACAAGCCTTTCAGCTTTGGTTACAGGTATGGGAACCATCTACTGACTGCCAGGAGCCTCTTACTTGATATTCCAACCTGTTGATATTTACTCTTCCCTCTGCTTCTCCTTTTGCAACATACAATTAGGCCACTGCCTTTTCAGCTTCAGCTAAAAATATGTAGTATAGTTATTTAAGTTGCTTTTCTCGAGAAGTATAGTCCTTAATGCATGCATTACTGCGAGATGTAATTTAATCAGCTACTAACAGTGCAGTTTCATATCTATGTACTGTAATAGGTGCATTTTTAGCATGAATGAATGATACATCAAATGTCTCAGTATCATAGTTTGTTCACGCCTGCACTTTCTTGCAACTTCCATTTTGGTCCCACAAGAATCATGTGTCATCAAACCAACTGTTGCAGCAATGCAGCTTGAGATAGCAATTCACCAGTCACTTTGTCAATTGTCAAATCAGCAATACATCTCCTGACGTAATTTACTCTCAAAACTGAGTAATACCTCTTAGAAATGTCAAGATTATAGTTACTTCAGAGCATCAAGCTATGAAAGAAGTCGTGCTCTAAACCAACGCTGAGAGTGCCTAATCCTAGACGAACACCGACCCACGCTATCTTGAGAGCTTGAAAGAACTTTGTCAACTTTCCTGTGCAAAAAAATAACTCAGTTAACATACAGAGCCTTCCATAATAGGGACATCGATAGAAGTGCAGAACTGGAAGTTGAGGCTACTAAGTAGTGAACAAATGCCACTGATGTTCTTATGCTTGCTTTGCAGTTTTTTATATGAAAATTACATTTCATGTTTGTAGTGTAAAGATAAGTATATTCCATAGGTGTTTCACTAATTACTATATAAACTCTTTTCCTATTAAGACATGATTTTGCTGCATATACTGTTCCTGCTTGAAGACAATTTTAACCAATATTCTTAGCTAACAATCATAGAGATTCATGTTAGTCTGAAACTCTACTATCGACTATAATATAGAAGCTCCAGAGTGCTTATTCTACTTTCCCTCTGGGATGTAACTCTCTAGTTTAGCTGTACAACTGTTGTATAGTTAAACAGTCTACTACCTAGACACCATTACTCTGGCTGTTGTATAGTTTAACAACTAAATGTACAACGCCCTTTTGGAATATGCATTATTCTGAAAGCACATTCTGCAATGCTAGACACCATTACCTTTGTGGTGTTCCTCTTCATGGGACCTGATTTCAGCAGTTGTAGTTGGACCAACTTCATTGTCTGGCTGCTTTAGCATGCAATCATCGAGCTTTTCTTGAAGAGATCTTCTGGATCTCTCATGATATGCAAAACTTTCATTTGCATGCTTATTTGTTTCGTTATTGTTGCAAAGTTCTTTTGACGGAGGACTGCAGAATTCTGTTCTGGGGAAATGATTTACTGCATTGGCTTGCTTTATATCCTTTGCACTCAGTGGTGGGAGGTGAAGAGTTAGGTCGCTTTCTTCATCCTGTGCGTGGTTACAACCTTCGGGCCTTTCAATCTTAATTGGCGAAGGAACGTTGCAGGTTTCATCTCCATTTACTTTGAGGACATTTAGATCCCTTTTCATTTGACACGTAGTAGTGCTTTCAAGTATTTGTTGGTGGATCCAACTATCAATGTCTATAATGCCCCTTTCTTCAATTTTGTTCTGCATATTCTCTGATTCTTTAAGTTGCCATTCTTTGAAGGAAATCACTTGACCCTGTGATGGTTTCTCATGTTCAGAGAAAATCACCTGTTTTATCTCGTACTCTGATGCATCTTGGCTATATTCAGTCCCATCTTGTATGCTCGGTGTCCAATTAATATCACTTGTCATTGAGATACTGCATACAGAACTACACTCTGACTGCCAAGTGTCTGCATTTACTGGGAGCCTTACAGATTCAGCATAAACGGAAAAAGGTCTTCTCTTTGGTGGTACCGGTGGCTTCAGTCTGTTAATGCTGGGAACATTATTGTTTAAGCCTATCCTGTGCTGGCTAGCAGCAGTTGGCTTCATGAACCTCGGTATCCCAGACGAAACTTCTCTATGATTCTTCAGACTTCTTACATTCTTTGACATGTTAATCTTCACCTCCTCAATGGATGGACGTGAAATGGAGAATTTTGGGCTAACAGGTAGCTGGGGCCCTCTCAAATGCTCCAATGTATCCTCAAGATTCTTAATTTTTCTTCTAACATTCTCACATTCTTGTTCCAAATCATCGACCTTCTGTCGTAACTCCATTAAGAACTGTTCCTTCCTTGCTTTTACATCCTGATTGATACCAAAATATTAGTTTTCTGTATCGAATAGTTTTTTCAAGTGAATAAAAACTAAAGCCCACGTCTAAAATAGCTGGGTTACTTATCTGCTTACATGAATACAGACCATCATGTTAAATTTCTGGAATGCTCATTAAGTTTGTCAGATCTATCATCTAATACGCCCTCACATTGGTATTTCAAGTTATATTTTTGCCAGTTGGAATGTTTTGGCATTAGCTTTGCATTAACTAAACCACCTAATATTTGACTCATAACAGTGATGATTGATGAACATATTTATTTCTTGGATGTATATTCTTGTCAATGGTAACTGCAAAAACTTACTGGAGATTCTTCACTTTCTAGACGAATACTTCTCACTCTTGCTGCAAAACCCAAGGTACAAACTGTCTCACACAAATCATTTTCGGTTGGTCTAATATGGACAAGCATCAACGTTTTGGACTCGCATCCTGTGAACATGAATACAGAAAGGTGAGCTACAAGGAATCTGGGTTTGTAAAAAAGTAACAAACTTCCATTGGAACAGTCACTGAGGCTCTATTTACCTAGAGAATCTCTTAGAACTTGTGTAAGCTTACTATTCCTGCAAAATCACGAAAATGAAAGTTATCAATGTCTTCAACTTTACGATAAAATTGCAATTTTATGTGCTAATTGCTGAACATGAACATGATGGATTTCACTCACCTGTAAGGTATATGAGGTTTTTTTGTCTGTAGTGCGTCAATCACATCCCCTAGGGCTGACAATGACAAATTTATAGCTTTACCTTCCTTGAGCCTTTTGCCGGTTGCTTTTGTCTTTACAAGTCTTTCACTTCCACCTAGATCAATCATCCATAATTTGTTTCTTGCTTTTTTTCTCTCAGGTGCGTTGAAGGAGGTCAATGAAATGCGAATCAAGCTGTTGCATAAATGAATATCCGAAAATATAAGGGTTCAGGTACCAATCCATCCATCATATTCTGTTTCTAAAATCAGTCATTATTCTTTATACAAACATAGTAGGCTTTAGTGAGAATGTTATCCAGTTCGATTAAGGGCCTCTTCCAGTCAGGTTCAATCATAGTTAATGTCTTCTCAATTGATATAGAAAAAATGCCATGCACTTTATTCAATATAATAAAAGACGTTACCAGTGAGATCTGCTTGATGTAGAATTAGCCATAGTGGAAGCTGTTGATCTAAGACGGGTCCCCACGCCATATAATTTTTTCACTTCTTGAAAATTATTCACAGTAACTGCCACAAGGTTTTCAATCTCAATGCCACCATCTGGATCCGTTTTAATAGTGAGGCTGTATGCAAAGACGCATTAAACAGTTATTTATATAAAAGAGGAGGAGAGATAATAGATATATAGAAATTAGTTAAACAGTCCACACTGATATGAGATATGCTTTTGTAACAAATGTACAGAAGGCCCTTTTAACATGCATTTTTGTTTGATCCAGAAAGCATCGCGACACAATCATATACCTGCCAGCCTCATATCAGTGCATGTTATTAGATTGGAAACAAGGGTACAGCTTAGCCAAGAGATGGCATCCAATGAGACTGGAATGCGTCCAACACATCTCCTTAAAATATTAAACTATAAGTATAATACATTTTAGTTATATGGATTCAACATTATATTGGATACTGATTCAACAAAATTGGGCAGTGGAGATTCATTGCTGCTTTTACATTATATATAGTCAGGATTCAGGAACTGGCCCCAACTTCCATTGTCTTCTATTACCTCTGTTCTGCAATGTAAGCCGTTTTAGTAGGTTAAATTACCTACTAAAACGGCTTGTATATTGGAACATATGTAGTGTATTATTTACAAGTGGGAAGTTCAGAACCAACAAATATCTATCTCTAGCTATTGTGCTAATAAACCATAATGTAAAAGGCACCCCACTATTTCGTTGTCTTGCAAGAAAGTAGTCATTCCTTTTCCTTCCATCAAGTTTAGGAAATTACCTCGGGGCTTTCTTAAACCCATTGGTTTTGCTCCCTGGAACCAGCAGATCTCTTAGGTTCCCCATATATATCTCCAGCATACTGAAAGTGAACAAAAACCTGTTGTTGCTCTTTGAAGCTCGATCGAACAGTACTTGAATCCCACGTGGTATAACACCCAAATCTGTAGGCTTGCCTTCCTAATTCATTTGGTAATGGACTGTAAGTACAACTTCCTTTCAGTCTGTTTAGGGTGTTTATAAGTTTCATTTGTTCTTTTGTGCATGGAAGGAGGGAATAGAAGTGCTGGATGCAGTAAATCTTACCATTGTATAAGTTTTTCCACTACCTGTCTGACCGTAGGCAAAGATGCAAACATTGTAACCATCTATAGCTGATTTTATCACTGGTTCCACTTCAGAAAATACATCACCTGGAGAAGCATATTATCATAAGTAACTTGTATTCAAACAATTGCGAAGGAACGGATCGTGTACTCCTGTTAAAAATCTTATTCAATACCTTGTGTTGAGCATGGGTCGAAAACCTTATCAAACTTGTATTGTTTTCTCTTGGTTTCAGCAACTCTTAAGAAAACATTACTCTCATCCAGGGTGAACATGGTTCTGGAACTGTAACTTTCTTCATGGTTGAAAGGCCTTATACGACAGAATACCCTTATACTTCCTGTGGAATAAAAAGCATGATAATTGGCAGATAAGGCACCTGTTATTTTCCTGGAAGTGCACGAAACAAGGCACAATTTAATTCTTGCGAATAAAAAATTCATAACAAAGTTGTACCTTTCAAATCCAGATAGTTATTTAATGACTCTCTCTTCTGCAGTGTTATTTTCTTTAATTGAGCACTCAGTGAAACCATTTCATCTGTCATATGACAAAAAGGAAGAGAATGTTTTCAGAAAAAGTCTAGAGGTTTTGAGGGCAAGAGTTAGAAGTGCATACCTTGAATGTTTGCAGCTTTAGTGTCTGATTCTGTGTAATCACACTCAAGTATATTTTGAGCCTTATCTTCCATTACTTTCTGTGGCTTGGCTGGTGTCAACTCCTTAATGATGTGAGACACTGATTCAATCCAACTGGGTGTGAGGTACTTGTTGAACCCCTTGAGGGATGAGAGTGTATCTGGCAGACTCCGCATAGTTTTCCCTGACTGCCCATCCATGTGTGATGCCAAGCAAGCTGTCACCAAGAACCAGTATTGATGCTACTCCTGTTTCCTTCTTTGCTGGTCATCCTGCCTGCCATTTGGAATGAGATTCTAAAATTGTACAGAATAAAACAGAGTGGTTGAAGTCAAACATAATCCAGATTAGACTGTTTCAGCATACTGAGTCTACCACGTGTGTTTGAAATCCAAGACATGTTGTCTGATTTTCTAATATATATTTTTGATCGGGTATTTCGTTGTGGTCAGACTTGAGAAGAATACTTGATGCGAAGAAATTTCAAGACACCACACAGATTGAAGATACACGAGATATCGTTAGTTCATACCTGCACTCATCCATACTGCGTCAAATGCCTAGAGTGTGCAAGAGCAAAAGGAGTTTCCTCTGGAGAGCCCATACATTGCTTAAATCCTTCTTGGAGTTCCCAGGTCTCTGTCACTTTGAAAGGAAGGTCAGTTCTACTTCAAGGCCTCCAACTACTGCATATCCTAGGTTAGATGAAACAGAGGCCATCATGAAGCAAGAAAAGGGAAAGAATACATCGCTTCTTCTTGCAGAGTAATTCAAGTACCAAATAAGGCTTTCAAGCATTTGAAGAGAAGAAACTTTGCAATACCTCAATTCCTCAACTAGTTCTTCCCACCTTCAAGACAGCTCCTTTGCTCCACATCTATCACCGTGTCACTATCAAAGAGGACAGTGCCCAACCACAACCAGTGACAGCAATTCTACATCAGCATATGCAAGTATCTCCTGGTTTCGACACTTTGAATCTTGACTGTAGAACCTGCCATTGCTGCTACCTCCATAGCAGTTCGCCAGTTCCTGCAGCTAGAGAACAGTTAGAGAACTTGGAAGTTGGAAATAGCCATCGAGATTGCTTCTTCACCTTTGTGATCAAAGCATGGTGAGGCTAACAAAACGAAGCATGCACCACCCCTGGTATGTTTTGGCCAAGGGAGCTAAAATCCAGTGAGAAGCGTAGCAGCTCAGTGGCCCCTGTGTGTGTTTGAGTGTCAGACTCGGAGAGGGAGAGATGGAGAGGGGAGAGAGGGAGGGAGAGACAGAGAGACCGAGACAGAGGGAGAAGACAGAGCAAGTGATGGTGATTAAGTATGACAGAGCCCATGATAGATTGTGTTTTCTGGCGTATGGGGACAATATTTAATGGGTGTTTGGCAAATGAAATCACACCTGTTCTGCTGTCATCACCTACCATGTGCCATGCTGAACTTTTCAGAGAGGCAACAGGTGGTTCTGATCAATCTTGTGATCATCCTTTAAAACAAAAGGCCAAGCTAGTATTTCTCAGTGGGCTCCTACTACTGCACTAGCAGCAGCACTATTCCCGATCATATCAGTGTTGTACGTTCTGGTATTGGTTCATTCACGAGATGCTCCCAGCCTTTGCAGACGACCAGGTACGTTGATTATGATTGCACTTTTAAATAACTACATTTGGACTTCCCATCCCATGATATAACTGAACATTGGTCATTGGAGATTCCCTAGTCAGGAGTCCATGGAGCGATTTTTTTATCTGGTTGTGATTATATTATCTTGTAGCGCTGTACCTTGAAATAGTGAAACTCATGTACATTACTGGCGCCTTCCACAACCATACAGTAGAATTGAAGCACCGAAGAATGTCCTGCAAGATAATTTTGGGCACAACTAGGTGTGCCGATAAAATGTTAACGCCTCTTCGAGGCAATTATGTATATTTTCATAATTTCTAGACGATCCTGTGAGGCAATTAAGCAAGGGCATACATGATTGCGTTGATATGTGGGTCTCAACAGTGAAGTTTCACCGGTGAGGCAGTGACCAACTGCAGACTAATAAATCAAGGGCCCGTCATTCTTTTGGAGATATTGGCTTGTCTCCATCCTTCATTACTAAGAAACTGTATTTTCAAGTACGCTTTGCTGTCCAAGAGAAAGAGAAATGAATGTTCAGAATCGACTATAGATAGTAAAACTAGATACTGGGATGCAAGCTCTTACTCTTTGAAAGCTCCTATGCAAGGGCCCTTGATGTATTAGTCTTTGAAACTATGATAGAGGGCTTGTATTTGTTTCCTCTAGGAGCTCTGATCTGTCTGATCAAGCTCGGCCATTCCTGGGTACAGAAAACTGAAAATGATAAAAAAGAATCTCTTTATAGATCTGGGACGATAAAATAAACTGGAACCATAGGCCATGAGAATCGTATGATCATGAGTACAGTACTTGCCTACGTACCCTATGTATGGCCCAGTGTCTTCCTGGTTCCCTTGTCTCTCGCTGGCAAGCACGTTTTGAGCTCTCAGGTGAGTAAAGACATGACGAGTTCTTCTTTTCTGTAAATAAAAAAGGAAGGGAAAAGACATGGCATGTTGATGGCCACATCAGGCATCGAGGATATGTTACCAAAACGGCGGACATGACAAAAAGTGCAAAGGAATGTGCTTATAGGGAAAAATTTAACGTTGCTCTTCATATCAGATCAAATCTTTGAAAGTATCATATCAAGTATAGTACTACTAGTTCCATTAGTAGGTCAATATTTTTTACTATCTCTGTACTAGTCCCAAGCACATTTGGTGAAATATCAGTACTTGAAATGCTATCTGCTTTGCGCCCATTTTTCTCATGTTTCCAACCCATAAGCTGATATAACGCTCATCTTTCTGTCAACCAACTTTGTTAACCTCATCAATCAATCTCTTTGGGCTCCATATATCAACCATGGAAAAACGCCCTATCCGGTGCTAATAGCGCGGTATAGCATATGTGAAGGGTCCACGCTAATTTTTGACTTGCTTATCCATTCAGTATTGGGTGCCATACCGCGCATCCGGGTATGAAATGCGCCAAGGGTACTGCTGAACGGAATGGAACGTCCTCTGCCACTTTTGCACGCTATGGTGTTATTCACGATATATCACGCTTTATCGTGTTAAAACGTCATAAGTTTATCGTGCTATATTTTTTTTTGACTGAAACTACGGCGGGCCGGGGCCAGCCTGAACTTTATTATGAAGGACCAACCATAGAGTTACATACTAGGTTACAGGTGGTGAGGGGGTTGAGAGTGAGAGAAACGGATCCACATCTAGTGTTCAGGGGGGATCAAATAAGTTACACCAATATAAAAGAAAATCTTTCGTCGAAGGGTCGCGGTATCGATGCGTCCAAAGCTTGACATCTTGGATGCATTTTGCCGCTGTGATCTCCGGGGGCTCATCAATTGCCTTGAAGATGAGGGAGTTTCGCCGCTTCCAAATGTTCCAGAGGACAGCGGAGAGAACGGTGAGCTTGCCCTTGTGTGGCATCTGAGATTCCCATAGAAATTCAATAGAGGTAGGTGGCGGCGTGGGTGTGCATGGAGGGAGAAGGCGCCACACTTCTTGCGCGGTAACACCCGAGGAGCAAGTGGTTGACGTCTTCGTCTTCGGCGCATGAGGGGCATGCGGGGGAGTCGGTGAGTGAGTGGCGGAAGTGTCTTTCGTTTGTAGAGACACGGCGGCGGTGGACCAACCAGTTGAAAATCCTGCAATTGTTAGGTGCGGCATTGTACCAAACAGCTCCTGCAAACTCATCAGAAGACAAGTGCCTAAAAAAACAGCATAGTATCTCGATTCGAAGCAATCTTGTTGGTGAAACGGTTGAGGCGGGAGTCGGCAATGTCAGGGCTGAGGTTGGTGCTGCCGATGAGCTGAGAGATAGAGAGCAGCTCCGAGGAGGCGACGGCGGAGAGGCGGGGGTGAGGGAGGCGGATTGGCGGAGGAAACGGCTGATCGGACATAGATATTGGGGCGAGTGGAGTGGGAGGCGAGGGCGGGGAACAACACTCGGCCAGGGTTTGTGTCCCCGTCCAGCGATCGAACCAGAACGATGTGAGCTCACCGGAGCCAATGGCGACCCGAGAGTTTGAGCGAAAGGAGGGGAGGGTGGAAAGAATGTTCTTCCAGATGGGAGTGTCGAGGCGGTGGGAATCCCCGATATCTCGAGAGGGGTTCCAGCCGTAAAAATGGCGAAACCACGAGGCCCAAGGCGCGGAGGAGCTGGCGTGGAGCTTGGTAAGGAATTTGGAGAGAAGAGAAGAGTTTTGCGAGGAGAGGCAAAGAATCCCTAGGCCTCCTTTGGATTTTGGGCTGCAGACGTCATTCCAGACAACTTTGCAGTTGCCGCCATTGCAGGAGTCTTCCCCAGTCCAAAGAAACGCACGGCGACGTCGGTCAATGGCCTCAATGATGCCTTGTGGGAGGATACCGGCTGCCATGGCATGGGTGAGCAGGGCAGAGAGAACCGAGTTGACAAGGATACGACGACCACCAATCGGGGTGCACCTCCCTCTCCATCCGGCGAGGTACCCATCGCAGCGGGAAACAATGGGAGCAAGGTCCGCGGCGCGAAATTTGTGAGTGGATAGGGGAAGTCCCAGGTAGACTTGGGGAAAGGATGCAACCGGACAGCCAAAAGCGGACGCCAAGTCATCAGCAGACTTGGGGATAAGACGCCAGGTGCTATTTTCTTTTTCCGGCCTATCGGCGAAAAGCACCGAGTTTTCCACCTAAAGAAGAAACAAAAATTCTTTTTTGTTTGTCTTGATGATAAAATGCCATCGCGGATGCTGAGGGTTCTGATTAAATAATTTATGTTATGTTGTTGCCCTGCGGGATATTGATTTTGAACTTCTAGACAATTGGAGAATATTTTTTTGTACGTGGTTATGCATATATTGTTCTGCCATTTCTAGACTATATTCAGTATTCATGTTAAAATTCTATATTTTGAGGTATATCTAGTATTTTTTGTTCAGAATGCTATATTTAAATATAGCAAGTATTAGCACGCTATAGCGTGTATAGCATCGAGGAGGCCGCTGCCATTTTTTAAGCACGCTCTTTTTACCTTGATATCAGCGTCAGCGAAAGTGGACCAAGGGGCATGCACATCTTTCTAAATATTAAGCTCCCTAGGATTGAAGCCCTCTCCTTCTCCCACATGTCAACATCATGGTAGACCCCACATAGCTCACATTATTTTTTATAGTTAATAGTTCTATATTCAGTTTGAATTTATTTATTTTTGGATATATACATATGTTTGTACTTATATGCTAAATTTTTGGTGAAATAAAAATGATTCCCATCTATAAAAAAACAAAATTGTGGCTGTAAAAAAAGGAAAAATAGCTCTATTTTTCCTCAAAAACACTCTTTTTGGGTAGACTAAAATACAAAAAAAATCTTCGAGAGTGTGTGCAATACGTACACATAGTTGTATATTTTGTTTCAAAAACTTGAAACCTAAACATGTCGTTTCGATTTTTTACAAGGAGATGCGGTGAGTCCAGAGCTACTAATGCTACCCGACAACGCTCTCTCTCTTATCTCTGCCGCCGGCGTCCACCATAGCGTCACGTATTTTACCGAAAATGTCTTTATGTTTGGTGGTGTACTCTATTTTCCCTCAAAAATACTCTTTTTGGGTAGACTAAAATACAAAAAAAAATCTTCTAGAGTGTGTGCAATACGTACACATAGTTGTATGTTTTGTTTCAAAAACTTGAAACATCAACATGTCGTTTCGATTTTTTACAAGGAGATGCGGTGAGTCCAGAGCTACTGGTGCTACCCGACAATGCTCTCTCTTATCTCTGCCGCCGGCGTGCACCACAGCGTCGCGCGGCCTGTGCACGCGACACCATTTCTCTCCCTCCGTCTTTATGTTTGGTGGTGTACTCCTAATCTTACTACAACAAAATAAATGTATCCTTTATGTACTCCTCACTATTTATGTGAGAATGTATGAGTAATCGTGTTATAAAATAGTGAGCCAGTGATACTATTTTATCTATCTATCACTGATACTAAATTTTATTTATGTCTCGCTAAGTTTCTGTTTGTTCATCTATCATTGTACGTATTAGGATAGACGCGGCAACGCGCGTGTTTTCCTTCTAGTATGTGATATGTTATGTGTGATTTGCAAGCACTTGGTGCGAGAGGTGCTTGTATTATACACTTCATATTTAAGGGTTAGATCAATTCTTGCAAAGAAAAAGGTTACTGATGCTTTGGTGAAAAAAAAAAAGGTTTATATCATGTTGTTGAGATTTTGGTAATATAGTTCTAGTTATAGCTCGTTGTAGTGAAGTGTCACTTTAGGCAGGAGCCGAAGAATTGAATTAATAGGCCAAAGTTAGCTTGAACGTGCAAAAACAGTCATCCATCCTTGCATGTCACATTTTCTTCCATTACATATCAAATTAGGTAGCACGCGAGTCATCATACAGACTCGACTGCCACAATAGCAATTTAGGTTTGACAAGTTTTGTATAACTTACCAACAACATTTTTCAGGGGGGCACATGTTGTTTGCAACTGGTGTAATTAAGTTTTTTTTTGAATTTGAATTTAACTGGTGTAATTAAGTAATGGGCATTGCATGACACATGTATAATATGGTCTCATAACACTTGAAAATACAGATCCAGTAAACGGGTAGGATAACCAAGAATTCCATATCTTAGCTCGAAAGAGGAAAATGAAGATACCATAGGCCATATAGAACACAAAGGGTCAAGCTAAATCCTTATAAACATCACAGTAAGTACGCTAATAAGCAAACATTGCTTACCACCTACGCACGGCAGGTAAATACGGAGTAAGTCCTAGTGACATTATACTTGCACCAGCCGGTTGAGCAAACATCCCATAAATTTATCAACGCATCACAGAACTTTAAGCACTGCCTTATGCAAAGGCTGGCGGTTTCAACCTCCATTTCGGAGATGACGAGGTTATACCAAATGGGTACCCTACCATGAGGGTATCTGGTGCACGTGATGACTAAAGCCCAATTGTCGATGTCCATTGAATCCCACGAAGGGAGGCCCAAGACGGAGGAGTACTTCCCAAGTTAGGCATAGTCGGTTGAACTTTCCTTATCTGTAATCCTGGTCGGTTACGAACCCGAGACCCAGCCTCCTATATAAAGGCTGGGAGAACGAACGATCAAGGACACGCAATACTCAAACCCAAAACCCTAGCGAGATCAGCAACTCTCCGAGACCCTTGTAACCGCATATTCTCCACAATTAATACAGACAAGCAGGACGTAGAGGTTTTACCTCACTCGAGATCCCTAAACCTGGGTAAATTCCGCTTGTCAGCCGTCGATTCTACTAACACTACGCGTTCTCTACCACATAACTCTAACCCTAGGTACTCAACCATGGGTATTGCCGAGGACACACCTCGTCAATTGGCGCCGTCTGTGGGAACAGGTAGTGTTGGACTAACGGTTTCACCGGTTTCATCATCAAACGGCAACTCGCTAACCGCATCTGCAAACGGCAACTCGCCGTCGACTTCGACTAACGTCGGATCAACAGGCGATCACTCGCCAGCTTCAAAGATCGCATCTCCAAAAAGGATCAAACTATACTCGCCAGAAACTCAGGAGGCCTTTGCTGGTCTCGACTCAGGTTTGGATTTAATTGTTGGAAAACATAATTTTTTCGTCGACAAGTTTGGTGTGCAGGACTTGACCGATCTGATCGCGACTGAGGCACTCGAAACTCCGTCGACTACGTTCGTGTCGCCAGCAGATATGGAAGCTGCATCATCACAGATCGAATCGATCTCGCCGCCAGGATCACCAGTCTCGTCCATGTCAACACGGGAGTTCAACGAACTCATGGCGCAAGAGCTCCCATATGATGAGGTCGAGTCCACCTACCAAGTTGGCACAGTCGAACACACCGAGTCACTCGACATGGTCCTCGACTACATGCAATCTAAAATGCAAACGACAGCATATGCCTCGCTGATTTCGCTGGCACAGAGATCCATGCGGATCACGAGTTCTTCACCAACAATGAAAGCAATCCTGAGCAGTCACTCGAAGCACACGTCGATACTGACGCCCAGATCAGCAAAAGCAACAATTCTGACATGAGCTTGGACGAGGAGTTCGAGTCCATGACTGGCATCGACAGCACGTACACATGCCCTCCGGCCATACCCCATCAGGTCTGCGTTGCGTTTAGCGCGGAAACATCAGCAGGAGCCGGCAGTCGCAGGCCCACAGAGTTCCCTTGCACAGTGACATTGCCGGATGGTGTGACAACACTAACCATCACAGCCGAGATGGCGTCAAAAGTCGACAAAGTCATCAAGGAGTGCACAATGATGCCAGCAGACGCAACCCCAGAGGAGATGATGGCCTACAATTATTTCAACTGGCAAGAAACGATGCGCCTAAAGCAGTACAGAGCAACACTCGAGGAACGCAGAAAGCAAGCTAGCATCTCGAGTGTGCGAAGAAGGCAACTATCCCTCAGCTCCATGGATGGGACGGACCCCAGGCGTAGATCAAGGTTTGCAAATCTCCCAGAAGGAGAATGATCAGGGATCACCCGCAACTTAGAACACTCGTTCATGACGTTGGATCAAGAAGGTATGTTGGTGCCCAAAACAGCCGAAGGTGCCTTGCTGTCACTCAGAGCTTACCTGAAAGCAACAGCACCTCCAGCAGGTGACCCGGCCACAGAACTACATCACCAGCAGATGAAGTCACTGGCACTCGCAGCAAAGGCACTTCAGCCAGGAAAAAGCAGAGAGTGTAGCAGGAGTCGCTCGCGACACATATCGCGAGACCGTCGCAGTCGCAGTCCTCAGAGGGGCAGCACAAGGAGAGACTCAGGCCACCGTCGATCAAGGAGCAGATCCAAAAGATTCGACAGCAGTGATTCAGATGCCAACCGCGACACAGGATCCTGCGGAGCTCGCTGCTTCACATCCGTGAGGCCAGGATGCCCAAAAAGTTCGGATTGCCAACAACGCCAAAATTCAACTGCAAACAAGTGCCATCAGGTTGGCTAGAGGATTACAAGCTGGCGGTAGTGTGTCAGCGTGGCACAACCACAACAGCACTACAGCACATACAGCTGATGCTCGAGGGCACAGCTCGCGACTGGCTCAAACCGTTACCCGAAGGATCATACGACTCCTAGGATCACTTCCGGGAGGACTTCATCAAATTCTTCGACCCTCTGTGTGAGCGGCCAAAAACATTCGAAGAACTGAGGGCTTGTATACAGAGACCCGATGAGACACTCAGGGCATACATAAGGCGATGGACTACCATCCGCAATTTGGTAGGCACAATCTCCGAAGACAGGGCCATGGATGTCTTCACCATGGGAGTCTTTAGGCAGGACTTCAGAGAGGCACTTGGTCGCAAAAAGCCAACGTCCATGGCTGAACTCATGAAGATAGCAACCGAGTGGGCAGATGGAGAAGATTCCATAAGGGCTACTCGCCCAGCCTCCCCACGTAATCATGACGACCGTCGGGACAGTCGAGATCGCCGCGACAGCTACCGAGATGATCGGAGGCGCAAGCGCAAAAGCCGTTACAACGACGACGACAGAACAAACTTTGTAGCAGCTAGATTCTCCTAGCCGAACGATGCACAAGCTCGAGATGACAAGCGGCCTGACGATCGCCAGGACATTCGACCCAGTGATCGCTGCGACAGTCGATACGACGATCGCCATGACAATCGAGACCGCGAGCAGCGCAATGGCAACTATAGAAGGCAAGAGTGGCGCAGGCGCACCGACGCAAGGCCGGAAAGGACATTTGAGGAGAAGATGGATGATCATTGCAGGCTCCACCTGTACAAAGGAGACGATGGAAGGTTAGTCTCCAATCACACCATGGGGAACTGCAGAGAATTTGACCAAATGGTGATATATTACATGGTAAAACTCAAAAGGGTAGCACCTTCAGCTGCTCAGGCGGTACCTGTTGCCGCACCACCAGCACAACCAGTCCCGGCACTTCTTGCTCTGCCACAGCATAGCGCAGGAAGCCAGGTTGCAGGAGCTCACGCTGGGCGTTCGGGTATACCCAAAAATTCGGGTCGGGTTTTTCGAGTAAAAAATGATTCGGGTTTCCAGACTTCATACCCGAGATGCGTCCCAAAAATCTGCTACCCGACATTTCGGGTACCCGTATTTTCGGGTCCGGGTTCGGGTAATCCTGAAATACCTGAGATCAGCAGAATTCAGAGCAGCATAACAGCAGCATAATTCAGAGCAGCATAACAGATCAGAATATAAAATCTGACAGCAGCATAACAGCTAGCAAACTCACGAAAATGACAGCATAATTCACACTGCAATTACACATAATTCACACATCAAGTACACACGAAAATCAGCAGCAATTACACATAATTCACTAAGTTCTCGACAACAAAACAAGTTGAAAAACAGCAAAACAGTGCGAACTCCAAGGCTCCAAGTCTCCAACTCCAAGCCTCCAAGGCTCCAAGCTGGCCGTGATTGCAATTTCCATCCAGTAACGAGATGATGAGTTGATCTCCAAGACTCCAACTACAAGCTGCACCTACACAAGTCCAGCAAGAATTAATGTTGATGATGAGTCGATGACTTACAATCTTGTATGTAAAACTTCATGTTGAAAACTGAAATGTAAGATGCTTGTACCTTTAGGAAGATGAACCAGGCTTAGATATTGACATGCTCGCAACCGACTTGGAAGTGGATGATTTATCATGTTTTCCTTTGGGAAAGTGCATGGCACCAAATTCTTCAATTAACTCTATACAGTATAAACAATGGAATGCAAAATGCAGTCAGCTATGTGGTTTTGTTGATGCTATGATGGAAGAAAAGAAATGTTGTAAAACAAATGAGGAATATTTTACCTTTTCCAATCTTAGCTAATTCCTCCAGATCCTCCTGGATGTCAATTGGAGTTGTCCTTCGAAGCCAATCTTGTCCACAAACAAGAGCTTCCAACATGAATGGAGTGAGTGAAGTACGGAAATCATCTAAAATACGCCCACTTGTGCTAAAGGCCGCCTCCGAAGCTACTGATGAGATGGGTATGGCAAGCACATGATGTGCCAAGTGAGCCAAGATGGGAAACCGGGCTGCATTTGCCTTCCACCAAGAAAGAATGTTGAACTTCATTTCTTGGTCTTCGGTATCTTCAGCAAGATACTTGTCTAGTTCAGACTTGACATTGCTACTTGTTCCATTGTTCCTCTTCAACTTCTTGGCAATAACATCTTTCAACATGCCTCCTCTGCCCCCTTTTGGCACACTCGTGTCATCTACTTCAGCTGTGCCTTCAGTTGGAGCATACAAATTCCTATATTCCTCAAACAAATCATTTAGACATGTGCCAATTCCTGCCCAAGCAAGCTACCCTTTGTCATATCCAAATATTTCTTCAATTATAGCTTCTGTATATAAAGACAACTTGTATCTTGGATCAACTACTGCTGCGATGAAAATCAACAGATTGATATTCTCTTTCTCCTTCTTCTCCTTTCCTTTTCCTTTAGCACTATTTGTACTCTCATTTCTAATGGTGTTCATGTGCCAAACTCCCCAATACTTGTCAAATTTGTCTTTCATTCGCTGCCCCATAGAAACTTGCAAAGCATCATCACTATCAAGCCAAGATTTAATCAACAGATGAACTTCAGCAATCTCATGGAAGAAGGTATTGCATGTCATGGTGAGACTAGCAGACAGCCGAGTTGTCAGATCATAGAAATGCCCCAGAAATTCTTCCATCTTCTTTGCATTATCCCAATCTGGTTCCTCAGGGCAACCGAACCCATCATTCTCTTCGGATAGATCAAACTGGTAACGTAAGTCCTCCTCAGCTAGCTTCAAGAACACTCTCTCACACACATTGGCAGCTTTAAGCGTGATAAAAGTAGAATTCCATCTAGTTGGGACATCGATCTTTAGAAATGCCTTGCACTTCACCTTCTCTTCCTCAATAATTTCCTTAAACTTCACCAACCTTGAGCCACCATTTCTAATATACCTAACAGCAGTTCTAACCCTCTTTATTGATAAGTCTACTTCCTTTAGGCCATCTTGCACAATCAGGTTCAGAATGTGTGCAGCACACCTAATGTGCATAAATTTACCTTGAGCTATGTTGTAAGGTGTTTTATTCAGCTGTTTCTTCACAATGTCAATACCTCTATCATTGCGCTTGCATTATCAACAGTTATGGTCATTACTCTCTCGATACCCCATTCAGCCATGCATTTCATCAAGTTCCTTCCAATATCGTCGCTCTTGTGCCCCTTTATCAAGAAGAAATTGATGACTTTCTTGTGCAGAACCCAGTTCTTATCAATAAAACTAGTGGTAACAGTCATGTATCCATCTAGCTGTTGAGATGTCCAGCAATCAGTTGTTAGACATACCCTTTGGCAAGAGTCTTTCAAAAACTTCTTCACTTGTGCCTTCTCTTTGAAGTAACGACGGACAACATCTCGAGTGGTGGTTCTTCTAGATGGCACAATAAAACGTGGACATGCCTTGGACATGAATTTCCTAAAGCTAGACTTCTCACCAAACGTGAATGGCAGCTCATCTTCAATTACCATTTCAGCAAAAGCTTCCCTAAGAGCTTCTTGATCAAACTTCCAAGTTGTAGGGGCTTCTCCTTGAGTTGCTTGCAGAGTACCTTGACTTGGATCTTTAATGAACTTGTTAGGATTGTGTTTGCATGCACTAAAGTGCTTCTTCAAGGCTGATGTACCATAACCCTTTGATTCTGCCTTGATATGATTTGTGCAATATATGCATTTGCCGGCTCTTACGATACCAGATTCATCCAGGACCTTGTCGGCCCAATAGAAACCAGGGTATCAAGGGCCGGCCTTACTGGGCCTCATCTCGTAGCACGAGACCAAAGAACGTCAAAGGTTGAGTGGTCCCATCAAGAAAGCCTCACGAGGCTCTCCGCCTCGCGGGGGTTTTCACTCTGGAGAAACTGACCAAGTCCCAGCGACCAGGGGACCGCCTCGGGAGACTTTCCCCTCTCGGGGTGTCGTAGCACTCGAAGTGCTTGGCGAGGCTCTACCACCTTGGCAGGGCGCACATGGGGCCTACGCTCTGCAGCAGGATGACGCGATACCTCCGCACGGTGATGGATGGACAACAGTTGCCATTCCCATGCTTAAAGAAAGCAGGCAAAGCTGCTATGAAGAAGGAGGATTACCAAGAATGCCATTTTGGTGCTAAGGGGACATGCTGCCACTCCGCTCCAACGGCGACGTCACCAGTGTGACACCACGGACCTCTGGAGTGCCGGCCACCGCTCTAGACGGACGGTGGCAGGACCTGACGAAGACCAGCAAGAACAACGCGGTGGACCTCGTCCACAATCCCTGGACCAAGGGTGCGCCGCCCTCCTGGACCGGCGCCATGGAGGAACCCTAGCTTCCGCCCCTGCGCCTATATAAGGAGGGGGGCACCACTGGAGAAAGGGATCGATCATTCCTTCACCAAAGACTACTAGTCCACTCAGAGAAGAGAGTTCCTGCACTTAGGGAGCTCTGCCATTGTTGTAAGCTTTGCCCTCGGCAAGCACCCCTGTACTGTAACCTCACGAAGCAGTGCAATACTACACGGCAGGAAGTAGGGTCTTTACTCCTCCAGGAGGGCCTGAACCTGGGTATGAGCTAGTGTCCATCTCTGTCGTGATGTGTTCTGTCGAGCTCGCCGTGTTTGGTCGCCGAGGTTGACGAGTATTTGATAAGTGTCGCGTTCAGCCCCTTCGATTCCTAGTTCACGGGGACTATTCTCCGACGTTTGGCACGCCAGGTAGGGGGCTGAGACGCGCTGTTCAAACTCTTCTTCGACCTCCCTAGCACCATGGCGCGAATCTGAGCTAGGCACCTGGTTCGCCGCGCAAACGCCAGCGGCAGGACCGTCGCCGCGCCTGTGCCGGGCCGCAACCCGCGAGTACGGCCCCGCGTCAACGGCGCCAAGAGCTGCAGCCATCCTGGGCCCTGCGTCGAGGGGCCCGAGGAGGGGGGAGTTCGCGTCTGCTCACCGCGTCTTCCTGAAGACCAGGGGGCTTCGCCACAAAGCCAGCTAGCACCGAGCCCGGGAGCCGTGCTGTTCGCGGCGCGAGAGCTGATGAGCTACCTCCCTACTGAAGAATGCCAGGCCAGCTGGCTAGCACGCATCACCGAGCTCATCCGCGCCTCCGAAGCCCCCGAGGTTCCAGATAGCCCTCGCTCGGAAGAGCGCGGCCTGGGATTCATAGAGGCTTTGGTGTCGGGCGCCCTTTTGCCCCCACCACCATCACCAGCTGAGGGAGCTCCTGGATGCGGCCCACCGGGCAGGCATCACGACTGGGCAGGAGCACCAAGCGGCGGTGGACCACCCCTGGGGATCCGCCAAACGCTCGCCACAGTGCCACAGGAGGAGAGCTGGATCGACGAGATCAAGGCTTTCCTAAGCACGGGGGCTCTCCCCAAAGAGAAGGCGGAAGCAGAACGAATGCTCAAGATGGCCAAGTACCACGCCAAGTCCTACTGCGTCATCGGGGAAGACCTCTACCGCAAACGGCCCAATGGCATCTCCCTGCGCTTCGTTCCGACAGAAGAAGGCAGGCAACTCCTCGAGGACGTGCACAGCAGAGAGTGCGGGCATCACTCGTCCTCACGTGTCCTCGCGGGGAAGGTCTTCAGGAGCGGTTTCTATTGGCCAATTGTATTTCAAGACGCCGAGGAGCTCGTCGAAACTTGCAGAACCTGCCAGCACCACGCCAAGCAGGCCGAGCTCCAGCCAGAATCGGGGCTCCAGACACTCCCGGCCACCTGGCCCTTCGCGGTCTGAGGGCTGGACCTCCTGGGCATTTCAAGAGGTCACGCAGAGGCTACCGCTACCTGTACGTCGCCGTCGACAAGGTCACCAAATGGGTGGAGGTAGCAGCCGTGCGCTCCATCCCGGCAAAATCAGCGGTGGACTTCCTAAACAACCTCGCGCGTCGCTACGGGGTGCCTAACCACGTCGTCGCCGGCCATGGTTCACAGATCGCGAGTGGCACCTTCAGGGCTTGCTGCGAGTCCCTCGGTATTCAGCTGTGCAACGCCTCAGGGTGCCCATGAAGCAGTAACCAAGATGAAGAGGAAATAGAGGAAGAACTCAAAGACTTCAAGATGCGGAGCTTCAAGTGCCTCAAGCGTTCGGGCAAGAGCTGGGTCAGTGAGCTCCCTTCCGTGGTATGGTCCTCCGGGACGACTGCAGCCGGGCCAGCAAGTGAGACACCTTTCGCCCTCGCCTACGGACCCGAAGTGGTTCTCCCTGGCGAGGCGAGGCTCGAATCCCCGCGAGTCCTGGCCTTCTACGACAACGACATCGAAAATCTCGCCAAGCCACTACCTGCATTAGCTTTCAACGAGGATGATCAAGAGGCGCTCCATAGTGGCGACGTGATGCTACTGGAAGGACTGCGCCGTCAGGCCACCATCAGGGCAGCAAGGTATCAGCAGGCGCTGCGTCGATACCACAACCATCGCAAGCGCTCACACGACATTGAAGTCGGTGACCACGTCCTTAGGAGGATACTCTTCAGGGAGGACCCCCACGAGCTCATACCCCTGTGGGAAGGACCTTACAGGGTCACGCGCGTCGCTAAGCATGGGACCGCGCAGCTGGAGGAGCTTGGTGGCATGCCCGTCGAGAATCCATGGAGCATAGAAGATCTCCGCAAGTTCTACCCGTGATAGAGTCACGCCAGGCAATCCTCTTTTTGTCTCAAGAAGGAAGCCCGAGTCGTCACCCTCCCAGCTTCACAAAAGCTTTTTGTCTCAAGAAGGACGCCCGAGTCGTCACCCCCCCCCCAGCTTCACAAAAGCTTTTCCCTCTTCGAGGGCCTCTCCAACTGAGCTCCCCTACCAAGCGTCGCCACGGGCCGCGAGGAGCCTCAGCCACACTCTGTGGAACCCCATGCCCAGGCATGGCCGGTTGTGACTTGGCTACTCCAAGTATAAAAAACCCCATGCCTAAGTTTGGCGGATGTAACTTGGCTACTCCAAGTATAAAAAATCCCATGCCCAGACATGGCGAAGTGTAACTTGGCTACTCCAAGTGTAACAGACTATTTCCCTTCTTGCCACAGTGCGCACCAGCGCCTTTTTATGTAATATAACTTCGGTAAGTGAGTATTTTGGCAATTGGTGGCGCTCATTCTTCCTCCCCACGCGCACCTCGCGAGCGGGAGCTGGGCACAATGTCTATACCTCGGGAGAACCCCAGCAGCGCCGAAGGATCCAAAAGACCCAAGCTCCGGCGCGTGGGCTTGCTCCGCAAAGGCTTTTGATGTTTACTCTCCTCGCGAGCCACACCTAAGGGAGCCTCTGAGCGCACAAAGGCCCTTCTGAATGCACGCAGGGTTCAAGGGAGCCTCGGCTCAGCAAGGGACGCAGCACCCACGACAAAACAGGCGGCCCTCCCCCTCCCAGCTAAGTTCAGCTCCCCGCGGTTTTTCTCCCCTTGTACTTGACGATTGCTTCGCTCCCCGGTTTTCTTGTGTCTCCAATAGAAACCAGGTTATCAAGGGCCGGCCTTACTGGGCCTCATCCCATAGCATGGGACCAAAGAACACCAAAGGCCGAGTGGGCCCATCAAGAAAGCCTCGCGAGGCTCTCCGCCTCACGGGGGTTTTCACTCTGGAGAAACTGACCAAGTCCCCGCGACTAGGGGACCGCCTCGGGATACTTTCCCCTCTCGGGGTGTCAGAGCACTCGAAGTGCTTGGCGAGGCTCTGCCACCTTGGCAGGGCACACATGGGGCCTGCGCTCTGCAGCAGGATGGGCGCATACCTGCGCACGGTGACGGATGGACAACAGTTGCCATTCCCGTGCTTAAATAAGGCAGGCAAAGCTGCTATGAAGAAGGAGGATTACCAAGCATGACATTTTGGTGCTAAGGGGACATGCTGCCGCTCCGCTCCAACGGCGACGTCACCAGTGTGACACCACGGACCTCTGGAGCGCCGGCCACCGCTCTGGACGGACGGTGGCAGGACCTAACGAAGACCAGCAAGACCAACGCGGTGGACCTCGTCCACAATCCCTGGACCAAGGGTGCGCCGCCCTCCTGGACCGGCGCCATGGAGGAACCCTAGCTTCCGCCCCTGCGCCTATATAAGGAGGGGGCACCACTGGAGAAAGGGATCGATCATTCCTTCACCAAAGACTACTAGTCCACTCAGAGAAGAGAGTTCCTGCACTTAGGGAGCTCTGCCATTGTTGTAAGCTTTGCCCTCGGCAAGCACCCTTGTACTGTAACCTCATGAAGCAGTGCAATACTACACGGCAGGAAGTAGGGTCTTTACTCCTCCAGGAGGGCATGAACCTGGGTACGAGCTGGTGTCCATCTCTGTCGTGATGTGTTCTGTTGAGCTCGCCGTGTTTGGTCGCCGAGGTTGACGAGTGTTTGATAAGTGTCGTGTTCAGCCCCTTCGATTCCTGGTTCACGGGGACTATTCTCCGACAGACCTTCTCAAAGTGATCCCACCATGGTGACCTAGTTGCCATCTGCCTCCTTCCTACCTCTTTCACAGGTTCCTTCTCCAAATCAATGACATCTTTGTTAGCAGCTTGCTTCTGTGTTTGTTGTGCTGCTTCACTAGTAGAACCTTGTCCCACCGATGGCTGTGAACCAGGGCAGTGCTCCTCATACGTGAAATCAGTTTCCATTACCACAAGTGCATTGCCCCCAGCCATGTTATGGTCAGATTCAGTCATCTACAAAACAAGTAGATAGCATAATCAGATTTCTGTACATATCACACAAAATAAACCAAGTAGATAGCATAATCAGATTTCTATACATATGACACAAGTAGATAGCATAATTTTAACCAAGTAGACAACATACTGAAAATCTGATCACACAAAATCTGTACATATCACATTTCTGTACATATCACACAACATCTCTATTTCTGAAAACCAGATTGGAAGAACAACATTTCTGTACATATCAGTATATCACACAACATCTCTATTCTATAATATCACAATTATCACAATTTAAAATGCATAGCTAACCGCACAAAATCTGACCAGAACATACCTATTCTATAATAACACACAAAATCTGACTAGAACATAGCTATTCATTAATATCACACGATTTGAGAACATAGCTAACCACACAAAATCTACCATCCAATCATCTACTGCAGAACATGACGATTTAGAACAGCAGAACATGAATTAAGGCGAGAATAGGAGGATTGGATCGAAACTTACATTGGTCGACGATTCTGCAGAGCTTGACGCCGTCGATCTATCGCTGTTGCACCAGTAGAAGAGGGCGGAGCCACGAAGGATGTCTGAGTCTGCTTCTCGTCAGCGTCATCGCGACCTCGCGTGAAAGATGGAGGTGTGGCGTGCCCGCGTCGGAGAAGAAGGGAGAGATGGCGAGTTCCTGCCGGCGGGCGGGGGGGAGGGGGCGGCGGCAGTGGCCTGTGGGATGTGGCGGTTGCCGGCTGAGGGCTAGGTCGAGGCTGGGGAATGCGAAGCTGAGTGGGGAGTACGACTGTACGAGATAGAGATGCTGGGCTGGGCTAGGAAAGGTGCTGTGTGCATGTTTGTTCGAGTTAATCGGGATATTCGGGTTCTGGAGACTGATACCCGGATTACCTGAACTAATTTCGGGTTTCTAAATGTGATAACCGATCAAGCACTCGGGTTTCTCGGGTTTGGGATATACGGGTACGAGTCCGGGTTTCTCGGGTTCGGGGTTCGGGTCTCGGGTAATATGCCCACCGTGAGCAGGAGTCATACATCACATACCACAAGCAACAGAAGATCAGTACCCGAAGCCTCAAGGACAGATGTACATGATCCAAAAAGGGCGTTCCTCTAACAGACAACAGAAGCTGCATACTCGACATGTCAATATGGCAGTCATGGCACCACCAGTCATGCCAGACTTCTTGAAAGGATCCGAGACTACGATCACCTTCAATCGGGAGGACCACCCGCCATCAGTCTATCGACCAGGATATGCAGCCCTGGTATTCGATGCCCAGATTGGTGGATACGCCATGACCAAGGTCTTCATGGATGGAGGCAGCGGCATCAACATCATCTTCGCCGACACGCTCCGCAGGATGAATAGGTCAGTCGAAAACTTACCCAAGTCCTCAAACGCCTTTCATGGTATTGTTCCAGGTAAAGCTGTTCTCCCAGAAGGCACAATGCAACTCGACGTTACGTTCGGCGACGCAAGTCACTTCAGGATGGAGTCGATTGAGTTCGAAGTCGTCGACTGGAAGTCACAATATCATGCCATACTGGGATGCCCAACGTTTGCTTGATTCGTGGCAGTACCACATTATGCATACCTCAATTTGAAGATGCCAGGAACTAAGGGAGTCATTACAGTTAACGGAAACTTCCAAAGGTCCGATGCTTGCGACTGAGATTTCAGCAAGATCTCAGAGATGTTTGGCATGGAGCAAACTTTCGCCGATCTCTCACTCACCAGTGACCAAACACTCATGCCTGAGCATAAGAAGCAAGCAGTCGACAGGGCATTCAGCGCCGCGAATGACATAAGGAAGCATCAAGTCCACCCGACTGATCCGTCAAAGACAGTCAGGGTGTCCACAAGCCTAACTTCCGCATAGGAAAGCGCGCTCGTCGAATTTCTCCGTGAGAACAAGGACATATTTGCGTGATGTCCAGCCGAAATGTCAGGTATTCCCAGGAAATTTGCCGAGCACTCTCTTCAAATTACTCCAGGCGCTAGGCCAGTTAAGCAAACTACACGTCGTGTCTCCGGTCCAAAAATAGAAGCTATAGAAAAAGAAGACAACATGTTACTCAAAGCAAACTTCATTCGAGAAATCAAGAAGTCGGATTGGGTGGCCAACCTCGTGCTCATCGAGAAAAAGAAATATGTCGCTCTTCGGATGTGCATAGACTTCACGGGGCTAAACAAGTGTTGCCCAAAGGATCACTTTCCACTTCCACGAATCGATCACATCATCGACTCCACTGCAGGATGCGCACGCTTATCCTTTCTAGATGCATACTCGGGTATCACCTGATACGGATGAAAGTCGAAGATGAAGAAAAAACAGCGTTCACAACTCCACTCGGAGTATATTGTTACACCACAATGCCCTTCGGGCTAAAAAACGCAGGTGCTACGTACCAGCGTATGCTGCAAAATTGCCTGAAGAAGCAAATTGGTCATAACATCTGATGCATGTAAAATGCATACAAGAACTTTGCACTATATCACTTATATTCCAATCATATTTGCATCATATAAGGGTTATACCACTGTTATATAAGGATTTTAGGCAATAAAATATGTATTCCCTATTTTTATGGAATTAACCCTGCGCAGGCAGAAAACCCTATTTCTTTCCTTTTAAGTTTCACGGACCCAAACGACGTCCAAATGACCTAGAAAATTACGAGCGTCAATAGTTTGGAAGGAAGAAGACTTGGGAGCGAAGGAAGCAAGCAAACGGAGGCTGGAGGCCCAAAAGAGGGTGGCCCACGCGGCCACTATACCTGGCCACGTGGGGCCCACTCTTTTGGCCCCCCGTGGCTCCGTTGCCGTCGATCTTTTCTCCACCGACATCGTCTTGACCTAAAAATGCCTATAAAAGAAGTCTCCCGTCGTTCTCTGGAAGGAGCGCCGCCGAAACACAGAAACACCAAAACAGAGATCTGGAGTTGCAGATTGGAGGGGGAAAACTCCAGCGGGGCGCTACCGGGGTGGTCTCCAACTTCTACAACGACTTCTCTACCGTCTCCATGATGAAGGGGGAGTAGTCCACCCCCTAGACTTGGGTTTATGGTGGTAACTTATGTGTCTCTCCTCTCTTTGAGTTTCACTAATTAGTACCGTATGAGCTGCTGAACATGATTACGGTCATCTATGTAATTACTATGGTGGATATTGTGGTATAAGATGATTTGTTATGCATTTACCGTTGTGTTGGATCTTTTATGATTTGTCATACTTTGGTAGAATATTGTTCATTAAGAAGTATGATATATGTGGGTATAGGATGGCCGATGTGACACGTCATATGTATTGAGTGACTCATGAATACAGCCCAACATCCTTTATCTGGGGGTAAAAAGGAAGAGTATGATGTGGGAGTGACAGCAACCACGCTAGCCTTACAAGGGTGACCTAGCAACACAAATGAGTATTTTTTCCAACTATGTGTTTTAGGACATATAGCCGTCATAAAAGCTACCATTAAACATGACAATTGTGTGTACTTTATCTATAACATGATAATCACCGTAGATGAGAGAGAGAGAGGATTAAGTGAATCCATGAACCCATGTCCATTGTTCCTATAAGAGAAAACATGTGTCTTGTCCTCTTGCATTGAAGAGGATTGGGACACTTTTACACTCTTGTTTTGTTACATTAAATTTCCATCCATCAAATCAACCACCTTTTTCTTTAAACTTGTTTAGTGCATAATCAACAAAAATTGTGACACTTTAGTTGTAGGGAATAGATAACTTTTCCTTCTTACTCCTGCGGATCGATACCTTACTTCCACATTGAGAGGTGCTACAGTGATCCCCTGCTCTTGGGGGTTATCAAGTACTTTTCTGGCGCCGTTGCCGGGAAGCGTAGCGCTTAAGTTTCTATTCGTGTGTGCACTAGACTTTAGATTTATTTTATCCTGTTTTATATCTTGCAATCATCTAAGCTTGGGGAGGTTCCTTTAAACTTGTTTGGTTGTGAGTTTCTCATTAGTTTTACTTTCAGTTTTATATATATCAAAAACCCAAAAAAAATAGAAAAAGGAAAACAACAAAAAAATTAGAGAGCTTTATGAAATTTATCTTGAGTTAGGACATGATGTGTTTGAGCAGAAAATTAAAAAATCTATGGAAAATTATTTGCATGATGGTAGCAATGTTATTACTATAAATTCTTTGCACACTATTGCTAATGCTATGGGAAAGTCTAAGCTTGGGGAAGCTAGTTCTTATGAAAATGATCCTTGCAGTTCCCCAGCTTTGGAGGAGAAAATTTGCTTTGATAATACTTTGTCTTTTATATGTGATAATTCTAATGATGCTTGTGATATTCTAAATCCACCTACTGAAAGTATTCCTTTTGAAATACCTATGGAAATTGTTGAAATGGTTATGGATGAACGTTATGCAGGGGGTGGAACAATCCGTCCAAGTGATCACTTGCTGAAACTTAAAGAACTTTGTGAGTTGTTTAAGGTCGTAGGTTTATCAAGAGAAAATTCCATGAAGAAATTGTTTCCATTGTCACTTAAGGACAAAGCAAAGGAGTGGTATGAGCTACTGGATGATCCTCGTCATTTGGAGTGGAAGGAGATTGAATCTCTCTTTTACTCTAAATTTTATTCTCCTTATGAAGTGTATTTAGATAGGAGTTACATTTTTAATTTTTGTACTCGTGATGGAGAAAGCATTGATCAAGCTTGGGGAAGGCTGAAAACATTATTACTCAAATGTCCTAACCAAGAGTTTCCTAAGAAAATAATTGTTAGTAATTTTTATGCAAGGCTTTCAGGTCATGACAAGGATCATCTAGATGCATGTTCAGGAGGTTCTTTCACAAGTAAGAAGGTTGAACCTAATTGGGATCTTCTTGAAACAATTCAACGCAATACTGAAAATTGGGATAACGACAAAGGTAAAGAATCAGGTATAAACTATAAGTATGCTTGCATTAAGTCTTCTGCTAGTTTTCATGAGCTTAGTGCAAATTTGGTCTTGATTCTCAAATTATGATTAACTAGCTGGGTGGCCCGCGCATTTGCGCGGCTAGATTATATACAATACTCTATTTAATATGATTTTTTTACCAACTCTTTCTACGTAAATCTATTATTTAGCTCAATGCATTACTACATTAGTTTTAATTTACAATTCAAAATATACGTATAAGACGATGTGTAGCCAAAATTGCATGACTCAAGGAACATGATTGTATTTCCATATTTGCAATATTTCCATTTATTTCATTCAATATTTTCTAAGGACCGTTTTGTAGTGACAGCATAAGATTAACGGTACTGATCTTTTTTATATATATAGATAATAGGGTGCGGATCACCACGGTACTGATATCAGCTTGCTGCATATGCCGCGCATATGCCACCATAGATAATAGCATACGAATATTCAGTTTCATCTTCAGATCCTCATCCCTGTGTGCACCTTGCCACCCATAGTTATTTCTAGGAACTTTACATCCTAGTTCTTAAAATTTGTAATGTATATATATTCCTCTGATTCATCAACGGCTGTATTGCGGTCTTATTTTTTGTCAACTCCAATCATGCTTCCACTCATTCTCATGTTAATTTTAATTTATTTGTCAGTTTTTTGTATTTCAGACCGAGTTTGTCACACACTTTATGCATGGAAACCTCCTCCGTAATCAATACCATGGTTACTTTAATCTATGCGACGTTTTTTTTCAGCATAAATGTACCGGAACACAAATGAGCTATAGATGGCGAGAAGCTTTATACAAAGTCAGGTAGTTGCTAGCTGATACGATCATGCATAACACGCTTGTACCTTTTGTTTCAAAAAATTCAAACGTACCTGGTTCCAGCTGCTAAACGTACGCACCATGCATGCTTAGTCGACCCCATTACAGTACGATGATATGCTCCTTGTAATCTTCCTCCAACGCCGGTCAAGTACACAAATAGTACTTGCATATCATTCCAAATCGTTGGTGTGTAGTTGAAGACCTGGAGTGTGGTAATAAATCAAGTTAATCTTGGGAGTAGCCGGTATGTATGCGGCTGGCGAGATGTACAGCCTCCCAAGCGTTGTGCGGCGCCACAACATGCACCGGCGTGCTGGCGATCAATGAGTACGGTGATGTCCCAGGTGCTGCTAATCGCTTCCGGAGATCGCCGCTCTCCATTCCGTCGGCGTGGCTGACACCTTTTGCAGAGCGAATCAAGCTGGTGTAGGCGACGTCGCTGGTCAAGTGCTCCTTCCTCCTGTCCGACGTTACACGGCAGATCGTCGTGCTTCGTCTCATCGTCGTGGAAAGTATTAGCGTCAAGAGAGGAGATGTTCGAGTGCTCCTTGCCGATGGCCTCCTATCTGATATTTGCTTTGCTGCGGCCGCCGGCCCGAGACGGCAGAGTACAGACTCCTCGAAGACTTTGAAGTAGGGTCAGGTCATCTTTGAAGTTAGTCAGCTGCAAAGTCGCAAAAAAAAGAAGTTAGTCAGCTGCATTGGCGCGAGATCGCCGTCGTCAGTCGTCACATCGAGTGGTATCGAGGTAGCGTTGGCGTGATCTTGCCATTGTCTCCTCGAGCTCATGGATGGCTTTATGTTGGGCCAGGAACACTGCGCCTGTGCACACACACTCTCTCTTAACCTTGTACCATGATGTCCCCACTTAGCTCCTCTGCATACATATGTGGCTCTAGCTGATTTCATCCTTGCACGGTCAAATATATACTCTACAAATAAAATTGGGCATATCAGATAATTACATACCTCAGCATCGACATACACGCTATCCTGATTTCCTGGCCGGCTAGTACGAACTACGAAGTGGACTGAGGCAGACTGTAGCCGGCCGCCGGCATGTATTTTTGTCTGTTATCCTTCATGTAGCAACTTCGATCTGATGTGTTCATGTGTGGTTGATTGTCCACTGGTCGTATCGTCAATTAGCATCAATTCATAGTGATTATTCCCAGATCAGGCGCCCGGGCGGTGGTGGTGCACAGGCGCCGGCGAATCATCGAAGACCAAGCGCGCCGGCGGTCATGCACACGCGCAGGCGGAACGACCGTGTCCTCTTCGTTGTTGAATAGAAGGCGGAGAGAGTCCTGGTATGGGTATGGCACAGATTAGCCGATGTTGTTGATCTCCCGGCCTTGCTGTTGCGCTAAGCTTGGCCGGCGATCGCAGGCCTCCGCGGACGACCACGAAGGACGACCTGGCCACGACCCAGGATGCTGCTGTTTGTCCCGTGAACAACGATCTTCAAATCACAAAAACATAGCGTATCAAATTAGTCATAGATGTCTCGGTAAGATTAGAGTACATCGCCTAGCCGGCCGGCTGGTTGCCATGTCTCGAGGCACCATCAGCTCCTCTTCCGGGCTTTTCTGCAGCATCTCAGTGACGCACATGTAGTCATGTATAGGCTCCACGATTATAGACGGCCGGCCCAGGACCAGCAGGGCGATGATGTTTTCTCTGATCGTAACTAAGGCATTGGACTCCTGATTCTGCCGCCGTTCCGTCGAGGTCGTTGATTGGTTCCAATTCGCTGCGCGTCCATGCATGCATGTAGGGTTCTCTCGATCTCATGTGCTATTGGATAGGATCCTTGAAGTTGCTGGCGATGATGCCTGGGTGCATGATGACGGCACAGACGGTGATCCATCAATCTAAAAATCTCCGGCCGATCGAGATGCATCGTGTAACATCTGAAGTGCTGGAGTAGGGTCAGGTCATCTTTGAAGTTAGTCAGCTGCATTGGCGCGAGATCGCCGTCGTCGCATCGAGTCGTATCGAGGTAGCTTCGTTAGCGTGATCTTGCCATTGTCTCCTCGAGCTCATGGATGGCTTTATGCTGGGCCAGGAACACTGCCATCTCCAAATCCACCGGACGGCCGTCGTGAAGCTAGACCAATCAAACGCCGACATCTACATATATACTACTCCATCGCGATTTACTAATCCATCGCGCAGAACCTGCAAGCTGAAATCGCCGCGGAGAGTTTCTCCTGCCAAGAATCACCAATCATAAAAATTCATACTATCCTCGTGATAGGTATTTGGTATATATCATCCGTGGGGTTCCTAATCTTCATCTAGGAGATACATATATGTGTTGCGTGCCCTAGAAGGAGGCTAGGACGTTCCATTGGATATACTCCCGGCTAAGCAGACGTGATCGATTATGGCTCGTACCAATCATGGAATTTTTTAAATAGCGTTCGGTCATTGGCTTTTGTGCACGTGGTCAGTTTCCTTTATTACTAAATCATAACTCTGAATCGTTTTGTGTAAATCTGAGCCGTTATTTTGTCTCCCTAGACGATTGATAAATCTGAGCCGTTTATTGTCTTGTGTTTTAATTATATAATAGATTGTTGTAAAACCTTTGCCTCTCATATTAATGTTCCTAAAGAAAATTGGGACAAGTATCACGAACCTTTTAAAGACACTTGCATGGAAAATGAAATTGTTATTAATGATTGCAATAAACATGCTGAAACCTCTGAAAATACTATTTCTTATAAGCATGTTAATTTCTGTGGAGCACTTAGACCTTGTGAAAAGAATCAAATTGAAGAAGAATATTGTATCCATCATAGGAATGAAAAAACTAGAATGTGGAGCAAGGCTCTACATGATCTTGGTGAAAAAGTTTGTGCCATCTATCCTTTTGTTTGTGAACTTTGCTATAAAGAGGGGCATTTCGAATTCCAATGCTCAGTTTCTAATAAGGATATCGCGGGAGACTTTTGTGATAACATGATCACTCCTAATCAACATGATGAACTTACATTATTTTTGGGGTGTGAAGAGTTATCAAGGAAAACTTCTTCATTGGATATGAGTGCTTTTGATATGAATAGTGTGTTACATGGATGTTATCTCTATTGTGTTAATAAGTGCCATGCCAACACTTACATACAAAATATTATAAAAGATGGAACTACTTTACCAAAACATGAAAGGACTAATGTTTGTTTTACTCTTATTAATGAAAAAGAGGAAACAGTATCTTCCCCTAAGCATGTTGCTCCTATTATAGTTGTTGCTGATGAGTCTGAATTCGATGATGATCCTATGCCTGTTACTTATAGTAGTGATCATGATTGGGAAAAACATAGTACTTTTGATATTGAAAATCTCTTTGGTACTAATTCTGAAAATGATCATGCTAATAACTACAATCATCCTCATGAAACTTGTCATAGTTATGGGGGGATTACGCAAAACCATCCCTTTAATATACAACTTGTCTATCATGTTCGAGTTCTTTACGATGATCCTACTCCCATTGCTATTAATAAGAAGAACTTTGTTTGTGTGGAAAATATTGATACTCTTATGCATATGGATCATGGTAAGAATGTTTCATGTGATGGTTATATTGTGGATTTTATCAATGATGCTACTGGAAGTTTTTATGAGAGAGGGAGACATGACTTCATATACCACGATAATATTAAGTCTCCTCTCTTTTTGTTGAAGATTTTGAAGTTGCACTTGCTTTGCCTTCCTATGCTAGTCACTTTGTGATTCATTGATTTATTTTCTTACAAGATCCCAATGCATAGGAAGTGGGTTAGACTTAAATGTGTTTCATATTTTTCTCTTGATACTCTCTTTCCGATGTGAGCATCATTAAAACTATCAAAGCCTAGCTATATGGCTATAAAGAAAGCGCTTTGCGGGAGGCAACCCGGTTATTTTTATGTGTGATTTTCTTTGTGTCCTCTTGCTGTAACAAGAGACTTTGTTTTTAGTTTAGTTTCTAGAATTTTCAATAAAGTGCCAAGTTTTACTCATTTTGGTTTGAGAAAGTTGCTTGTAGCGTTCGAAGATTTTATTCTTGCACGAATCTGTGCACGGTATGATTTTTACTTTTTATTCTGTAACTCCGAATGAGCTCATATTTGAACTGTAGTTGCAACTTTTCATCCTCTGTATGCATGAATTTTTGTGGAATATTTCGGCAAAGTTTGGTAGGGTAGAAAAATACGTTTTGTTGCTGCTGTTTTTCTGGACAGATTCTGTCCCATTTTGTTTTATGCATCTTTGAACTTTTAACTTGAATATTTTTGATTCAATTGAGTTTATGAGTAGGCATACAACATTATATACTTTCTGGACATTTATATGATGTTTTGTATGAGGATTATATGCAGCAAGAAACCTATTTATTTATCACTACTAATGCACCCCACAGAAAAGAAAATGGAGAAACGGTGTTTTGAAGTTTTTTCACAGGGATTGGAGGAGATGCACCAAGAGCTATCCAAGGATGGTGAAGACCATAAGCTTGGGGATGTGAAGAAAACCCCACTGGACCTACACACTCTCGGTTTGCACACGTCTAACTTATGTTTTTCGATCGAAACACTTTATCGCATAAACTTGGAGCGTCTTTTTGTTTGTTTTTGGTTTGGTTGTTATTTTGTGAGACCACCACACTATCATTTATATGTGAAAGAGCTACTGGAAATATGGGTTGAAATATGTTGGATGCTTTTATTGTATTGGGAAAAGGGATGTTTGAGTTGATTTTTAATGATACATATAGTTGCATGATTCATGAGCTTGTTTATGAGTAATAATTTGCAAATGCTTTATCAAGAGCTATCACTTATTCATGTTTTGATGCTGAAAGTTATTTTACTTTGTTTAACATGGATTAGTTAGTTCTATGGACACTCATGCATGCATCTAGATGGTCAACTTTCTCCCTCTTGCTAGCCCAAAAATTCCAACAAGTAAAAACTTGTTTCCAACACCTTCAACCAAAGTTATTCCAGTGAGTCCACCATATCTACCTATTGGCTTTATGCTATTCCGAGTATGTTTATCATGATATTTGTGTTATCTATACCTCTGAATGAAAATGTTTATGTTATTGATTGTGATGGGAAAAGTTGGTTATATAGCTCTCTCGAACTTGATGCACAACTTTATTTTTATTGCCTAAATAAAACATGACCCATTGTGATTAAGATTATGATGTTAGTGGCTTGATAAATGTCCGAGGTTGAGAGTTAGCCCATATGTGCTCTCACATTTAGTTAATATCATGCACTTTTGTTTATGGATGCCTATCATGGTGAAATGAGGTGGAAATGAAGTAGTTTAAATGAGTTTGTATAAATGGTTAGAGAGACGCCTGGGCCGCTAATCTAAGCCATGCATCATTCATGGTGGAAATTTACTTACATGCTATGGTGAACCGTCTGTGATACACCTTATAATAAAAAGCTATTCCAATGGTAAATAAAAAGGGTGTTGAGGTTGTTCATCTTGTTTGTTTGTCTTGTCATTTTGATATGGGCTTGTTCCATATCTGGGACAAGAGGTACCCCAGTTGACGCTCTTGATGATACTATTATTACTTACAATGATATATAACTTGAACTTGCTGTGTTTCCTAAGTTGAGTAACTCATGGTGTAGGTACTTGTATTCAAGGGGCATGAGACACCTAACCTTTACTTTGTCAAGCAGAATACTCATATTTGCTTTCACATTAAACTTTAATCATTTAAGATGCTATGATAGGGGAATGAGAGCTTGACACCAAGGATTACCACATTGAAATCATTAACTTAAATAGAAGAGTTTGGAAGTTAGATGAAACTTATGCATGCTTTACCTCTACTCACATATACATCTTTCCAAAGTGTCCACCTTTTATATTTAGATTTTCATCTACACTCTATGACCAATGTAGGAAGTTTTTACTTATCATTATGCATACATGTGGTCCATATTACTATCTTCTATGTTACACTTTGTGAACTATCATTGAACATCCTTATTTTGAATACTAGATATCACTTCATAAACTATCTTGCATATTGCTACTCCTTTGAAGAATGAATCATTTGACTCTATGTAGTAGTAGCAATCATCTTTGATATCCATTGTTAGTGTTATATTGCAAAGTCCCATGTCAGTTTTATCACCTTCATACTCGAGGATGAGTATTGGTTAAGCTTGGGGATGTTGATGCATGTAAAATGCATACATGAACTTTGCACTATATCACTTATATTCCAATCATATTTGCATCATATAAAGGTTATACCACTGTTATATAATGATTTTAGGCAATAAAATATTTATTTCCTATTTTTATGGAATTAACCCTGCGCAGGCAGAAAACCCTATTTCTTTTCTTTTAAGTTTCAGGGACTCAAACGACGTCCAAATGAACTGGAAAATTACGAGCGTCAATATTTTGAAAGGAAGAAGACTTAGGAGCTAAGGAAGCAAGCAAACGGAGGCCAGAGGCCCAAAAGAGGGTGGCCCACGTGGCCATTGTACCTGGCCGCATGGGGCCCACTCTTTTGGCCCCAGTGGCTTCGTTGCCGTCGATCTTTTCTCCACCGACATCGTCTTGACCTAAAAACGCCTATAAAAGAAGCCTCCCGTCGTTCTCTGGAAGGAGCGCCGCCGAAACACAGAAACACCGAAACAGAGATCTGGAGCTGCAGATTAGAGGGGGAAAACTCCGGCGGGGCGCTGCCGGGGTGGTCTCCATCTTGTCCAACGACTTCTCCACCGTCTCCATGATGAAGGGGGAGTAGTCCACCCCCTGGACTTGGGTTTGTGGTGGTAACTTATGTATCTCTCCTCTCTTTGAGCTTCACTAATTAGTACCGTATGAGCTGCTGAACATGATTATGGTCATATATGTAATTACTATGGTGGATATTGTGGTATGAGATGATTTGTTATGCAATTTACCGTTGTGTTGGATCTTTTATGACTTGTCATACTTTGGTAGAATATTATTCATTAAGAAGTATTATGTATGTGGGTATAGGATGGCCGATGTGACACGGCATATGTATTGAGTGACACAGGAATACAGCCCAACATCCTTTATCTGGGGGTAAAAAGGAAGAGTATGATGTGGGAGTGACAACAACCACGCTAGCCTTACGAGGGTGACCTAGCAACACAAATGAGTATTTCTTCCAACTATGTGTTTTAGGACATATAGCCGTCATAAAAGCTACCATTAAAACGTGACAATTGTGTGTACTTTATCTATAATATGATAATCACCGTAGATGAGAGAGAGGGGATTAAGTGAATCCATGAACCCATATCCATTGTTCCTATAAGAGAAAACCTTTGTCTTGTCCTCTTGCATTTAAGAGGATTGGGACACTTTTACACTCTTGTTTTGTTACATTAAACTTCCATCCATCAAATCAAACACCTTGTTCTTTAAACTTGTTTAGTGCATAATCAACTAAAACTTGTGACACTTTAGTTGTAGTGAATAGATAATTTTTTCTTCTTGCTCATGCGGATTGATACCTTACTTCCAAATTGAGAGGTGCTACAGTGATCCCCTGCTCTTGGGGGTTATCACGTCGAAGTGTACGTTGATGACATAGTCATCAAAACAAAGGAAGAGAGCACAGTACTCGCAGATCTGCGTGAAACAAGAATTACAACATCAAGCTCAACCCAGATAAGTGTACATTCGGTGTGCCAGCCGGAGAACTCTTAGGGTACTTGGTTTCAGCTCGAGGAATAGAACCAAACCGTGAAAAGATACAGGCCATACTCACCATGCAAAGGCCTACAAAGCTCTACGAAGTGCAGCAGTTAGCGGGTCGAGTGGCAGCATTCAGTCGCTTCATTAAAAAATTAGGCGAGAAGGCGCTACACCTCTATCGACTGATGAAGAAGGCATACAAGTTCGAGTGGACAGACGAAACTGAAGCAGCGTTCATCGATCTTAAACGAATCCTCACAAATCCTCCAATCTTGGTGGCACCCAGGGAAAAAAGGAACCATTGTACCTGTACGTCTCGGCTACCAATCGAGTGGTGAGTACTGTCATGGTAGTCGAACGCATGGAAGAAGGAAAGGCTCAGAGTGTATAAAGACCAGTCTACTACGTCAGCGAGGTCCTATCTCCATCCAAACAGCGGTACCCGCACTATCAAAAGCTAGCATACACTGTTTTCATGACGTCCAGAAAGTTGTCTCACTACTTTTCGGAGCACCCGATAACGGTGATCAACAAATCCGCAATCGGGGATGTCCTCACAAACTCCAATGCAACTAGGCGAGTTGCAAAGTGGCTCATCGAGCTAGGGCCACTGGGAATCACATACGCACACCCGAAGGCCATCAAAGCGCAAGTCCTACCCGACTTCACGACCGAGTGGATAGAAACTCAGCTGCCAGGAGTTCCTGACGTATCTAACTCTTGTACCATGTACTTTGATGGGTCCAAGAAAAATGAAGGTACAGGAGCAGGGGTTGTACTCATATCACGGAGACAAACTCAGTTACGTCATGTAGATGGACTTAGAGTTCCCATCCAACAACGAAGCAGAATACGAAGGCCTGATCCATGGTATGCGAATGGCCAAGGCATTGGGATGCACTCGGCTGATGATCTATGGTGACTCTAACCTGGTCGTGCAGCAAACGATGAAAGTTTGTGATGCCATAGCTGACAACATGATCGCATATCGAGACCTCTACAACACACTGGAAGGAGGATTCGATGGTTGCGAACTACGGCATATTGGGCGAGAAAGTAACGAAGAAGCAGACAGGTTAGCCAACATCGGCTCCACAAAAGCACAAGTACCAGCAGGTGTCTTCCTGGAGCGCATTGAGCACAGGTCCATCAAGGAGAAGCGACCTTCGCCTACTTCGACTGCCACATCCAAGGACAAAGCGCCTAATTCAGAGGATCCGTCAGTCGAAGTACTCCTTTGTCATGGTGATCAGGTAGTGCCAACGTGGACTCAACCCTTCTTGACATACATGCTCCGCGATGAGCTACCAGAAGACGTAACAGATGCACGACGAGTTACTCGACGGTCCAAAGCATACACCTCGTCAGGGGACTTCTCAATAAAATAACCAAAGAAGTTCAAGACATTTAACACAATTTACAGTATTGGAGTTGGCTCCAAGCATTAGAGACAGTCAATTTGAGCTCTTTCTAAAACATGGAGCTATCTAGTTGCTCTACATTCTACAATGTCATGCTGAGGAGTGAGGACAACACTACTCGAAAATTCAACGAGACTCAGATATGTTTAGCTAGGAAACCGGAACTCCCAGCCACACCCATCCGCGCGAAACCCACTGACACTCGGGTCAACGGTGGCCCGCGGCGCGCCAGTGTGGCGAGCTCCCACCCCGGCGACGTCGTAGCCGTGCAGCGCCATGAAGAGCCTTTCCTTCTCCAGCTCCTCGTCTTTGCCCGTAATCCTCCTCGGCCGCTGCTTCTTTACGCCGCCACCTCCAGCCCTCGCCAGTCGCCACCGGCGGTGCCCCGCTGGTCTTCCTCCTACCTCTGCCAATGCCGCCTCGCCGGCCTCTTCCGACAGGCACGGGGACGGAATCAAGGCCCATGAGCTTGGCCACGACGCCGGGCTTGCACCACACCACGCTCTCCCCCGCCACCGTGGCCGGCAACCGCAGAGTCCGCTCCAGGTCCATCTCGTAGCCCCCGGCGCCGCCCTCCCGCGATCTGCAGTGCCCCGCGCCGGGGGCGGCGCAGCACACGGACGCCCTCCGCGGGTACCGGCCGCCGTCGGGATCTAAGGGAACGACTCAGCCATCGCGGAGCGCGGGGCCGTCGAGGCCCATGGCTGCGTCGTGGTAGCTGCTGAAGGAGGCGCGGCACATGGCGTCCCGGCCGTCGAGGGAGAAGCGCGGGTAGTGGGTCAGCACGTCCCGCGCCGACCGGAGCACGTAGTGGTCGGAGCTGTCCACGCAGGACATGCGGCGCGCCTTCTTGCTGGTCGCCTCCTCCTCCAGGTCCAGCTGCAGGATCATCTGCTCCAGGGTCACCGCCGCCTGCTGGCCGGCGCCGACGCTCTCGGCGGCGCAGGAGCCCACCACGGACGACGGCACGGTCAGGAACGAGGACGAAGCCGCGTCGGCGTCCCTGTCGCCGCCGGCAAGCTGCTGCGTGGACGTGGAGTCGACGTCGTGGCAGAAGCCGCGGCGCATCGTCCTGGAGGCCACAGCGAGCGGGTTCCTGAGCAGGAAGAGCGGGGCGGGGTGCTGCAGCTGGTTCTCGCTCATGTCGTGGGCTGCATGCGCTGGTGGTCGAACACTTGAACTTCAACAGCATGTCGTGGCGTGCGTCGAGGCTCGCCTACTCGTGACGCTGTTTAAGAGTAAGAGACGGTGCATGGAGAGGGAGGGATCACACACGAGAGCTGAGTGAGTGTGCTGGATCGGGCGGTGGATCACATGACAGATGACACATGGATGGGCCGGGTATGGATCACAATTCACAACTCACGAGTTCAGGGTACTATAATATCGGGTCTGGCAGCACTGAAATTTCCGTGCTGGAAAACACAGAAACTATAAGTAGACAAAAAATGTGGAAAAAAATATAGATATGAAATTTATGAATACATCACACAAAAATCATTTGCACATTAAAAACACGAGTAGCGCATTTTAGAAAATGGGAAACTAGGGTGATACGAGGGGCTAGCTCTCAGTTTTCATAGATTGAATGATAACTAGCTAGCCAAGCAAGCTCATTTGAGTCACCCACTACCAAACACACACTTTCTCTCTCGTCCCTATCCTCTCGAGAGCTCCACCACCGCCCCTCCTTTTGAGAGTCGTATCCGGATGTCCGGGCCGATCTGAGGCCCTTCTCACCGGTGATGCCGGCCGGGAGGAGCTAAGGAGAGGTGCCGGAGGTAGGATTGTACATAGTAGTCTAAGTATGAGAAGTAAGAGTAGCTCTTGTAGCTTAGTTTGGCTTCTTGCCGGTCGTTGGCCTTGTGCCGGGAGGAAGGTGCCAGATTCCTTGGGCCGGATCTGGTGCTGGCCAGCGCTGCTTGCTCTTGTGGTGGTGCTCCCATGGCGGGAGCCAAACGCCACGACGACCAAGGGTGCTGCCTACTCCGTGAATAAGGCCTTCTTCTTCAGATTCACGTCGGTGCAAGACATAACTCTGCAGGTCTCCTTTGCTCGCAGTGGTGGCGTTGGGGGGAAATGTTGCACTGTTGTGTTCGACTTCGGCGACCCAAGAGTTGGGATACCGCAAGCTGGAGTTCACTCTCGGCGGCCATTGATTGCCGGCCGACTCAGAAGGTCATCAGGTGGCCACGCTCGATGGACATGCTTTCCGGCGGTTCTTCAACCTCCATGCGGAGGCCCTGTTAAGAGCTCAATCTGGCGTTCAACGTCAAGTCGGCGCCAAGTGGTGAAGTCCCCGGTGCCGGCGATGACGGCCAAGACTGGAGCTCTCTGTTCGTCAACCATGGCGGAGGACCTGATCGCTTTTTTCATCTTCTCAGTAGGTGTTATAGGGCGGTCCCGATCTTCACGGATTTGGGCAGTTTGGACGAAGAACACGAAGAACACGAGGAAGAACGCGAAGAACACAAAGGGTAAAAGGCACAAATCAAGGGGATAACTAGCAAGACCTCAAGATACAATCAACCGGTAACCAATCCCCAAGGGTAGCCCCCGATTCTCAAGCACCAAGCAACCTTACTCTTATGATTATTTCTCTGAACGGTCAATCCAACCGTTCCAATAGTGCCACCGAGAGGTGAGGGATTGGCGAGTAATCGCAACTACAAGGAAGAGGTCTTGAATCCACAAGAGGGATCTTCTCCACAAGCGGAGGCCTTGAATCCACAAGGGAGGCAACACCAACAAGGGTGGCAAGGAGCTAAGCTCAACTCAATCTATGCTTAGTCTAATCCTAGCTCTAGGGAGATGGAGGTGTTTTTATAGTCTCTTACAAACCAGGGGTAAAAGGGGCAAGAAGTGGAAAAGGAGGTGCGGCCGATGCGGGTGCGTGCGAGCTGGAAAGTTGGTCAGCTCCAGGGCCAGCCTTGGCTGGCCTGCCAGCTGGTCGGGTCTGCGTGCGAGCCAGCCCCAGGGCCGGCCTTGGCTGGCCTGGCGGCTGGTGCTGTCGGCGTGCGAGCCAGCTCCAGGGCCGGCCTTGGCTGGCCTGCCAGCTGGCGCACTCGGCTGCCCGGCCAGCCCAGGGACCAGCTCTGGCCGGCCTGCGGGCTGGCCCTCTCAGCCACTTGACCAGCTCCAGGACCGGGCTTGGCTGGCCTGCGAGCTGGCGCCTTCTGCGCACTGGCGAACTCGTGGACCAGCCTGGGGGCTGGTGGCTTTCTTCGCGGGTTTCTTCTTCATCTTCTCCCGCTCCTTCTTCATCTTCTTGACTCCTTTCTTGGCCATGTTCAACATCATTGTCCACGCACTCTCCGGCATCGTTGTAGGCGTCACTCCTGAGTATGCAAAGGGTACCATCTTGAGGTAGCAATCCATTCATGGAATCATCGAGAACGTGAAAGGAGAGGAGCGTGTTCACCTTATCATGTAGAGCTTTGACTCGTGCTCTTGTCATTGGTCCACTTGGCGTGTCACGAGTCAGAGTCGAAGGTTGGGCTACATCATCTCCCTCCCCTTTAAAAAGAGTCGTCCTCGACTCTTGCTCTTCATTACCAAGTAAAGGAGGTAGATGCCTTCTTGAAGAATTGGAATTCACCATGCCTATAAATACCAAAGACCAAGCAAACCATGTGTGTGCAAGAAGGAGGAGCATATCAACAATGACATGTCCATACTTTGTCATAGCACCGTTAGCACAACACAAGAATATGAAAAGGTAGTGCCAATGCAAGGTCAATGTGCAAGCAATCCAATGAAACATCGTCAAAATGTGGTCACACAAAAACTCCAAGAAAATATGAGGATGCCATCTAGGTATCTCATGTTGAACCATATGACCATTATTGCACACAAGGGATTGGAAGGTACAATTTGTCATCAACCTTGATGCAACAGGAGGAGAATTTGGCAAAAAACACACAATATAAAATGTCCATAATATTATCATGGTGGCAAACAAAGCATATGAAAGAGGAAGTTTTCAACACATTTGTTGCAACACAAATTGGTAGGAACCAAGAAACTCATGACAAGACACGCACAAAATGTCATTATGGTTGCAAACAAGCCATCTCAAAGAACAAATGCTCACATTTGTTGCAACACATAAATCATCCATGTGAAAGATCAAGTATACATGCTTGTCAACGGGAAAACCAAAAACATCAACATGATTGCAAGCAAACCATAAGCAAGAGGAATTATTCAACTTGTTTGATGCAAAACATGAGAAAGATTTGAGAGTTGGATTCGATCCACTACTTACATATATGCTCTCAAGAGCTCTTTTTGTCAACTCATGCTCACTTGAGGTTGACATTATCATGCGGCTACCGGCACGCACAAAACACCAAATGAAGAAATTATGTGCACGGTAAATGAACACATCATCTATCATGATGCGTCTCTTCATTTGCCAATTACCAAACACATGAAAATCAATTGGAAAATATGATGTATGTGAGTGGTCACTAAGCAAAGTGAAGGATGGAACAAGGTCCATAAGAGAAAATGAAACATCTCCAAAATGTGAGAAAGCTATGGGGGCAATCTCATTATCAAGCATTTCATCATTATTGCAAGCAACACATGTGAAAGATAAATTGTTCAACATGTTGCATGCTACAATGGGAGAAAAATGGAAACATTCATAACAAGGCATGCTCATGGCAAAATCATCACAAATAGGTAATTCCCCATGATCAACATTGGTTTCAAACAAAGTATCAGAAGGGAATAAGAATGACTCATATGTGACATCTAAAGAATCATCCATAGCATGCAAGGACTCATAGTTCATCATGTCCACTAGTGGGATCATGGTCACATCAACACACATACCTTGATAGTCCCGCTCATGTGAAGTAGGTCACTAGTACAGAACGACACATAGGATACCCCTCTATGGAAACGGCAGCAAAAAGACAACAGACAACGCTCACGAAGGCAACGGTTAAAAGGAATACGCGCCAGAATTCGTGACACATCGGAAACGGACTAGAAAAATTAACTGTTGCCGATATATGGGTAACGGTGAAAATTTACCTCCGTGTGCAAATTAACTTCGGTCAAATAAATACCCGCAACCCCCTTGTCCTCATTCTCTCTCCTTATCCTCTCTCCCGCCCCGCACGCTCGCCTTCTCCCCCCATCTCGGCCTCGATCCCCTTCTCCCCACCACCATCCCCTTCTCCCCTCTGCGCCGCCTTCCCCTCCGGCAACCCCTCCTCCACCACCGTCCTCTCCTTCCGCCGCATGCTCCCGGCCGTTCCAGCCCGGGCGCTCCGTCCGGAACAAGGAGAACTGATGCAGATCGATGGCGGTGAGCATCAGATCGACGGCCGCAGCTCTCCTACGACGCCGATGGGGACAAGCTGATGCGGATCGGTGCCGGTGAGTACCAGATCGACGGCCGCCCGTATTAGCCTCGCCGGAGAGAGATGCGGCTCCCTCCCAGCAGCAACGTCCGCCGTTGCTCCACCGGTCACCGCTCTCCGACCACCAGGACAGATAGGGCGCCTTCGCGGAGGGGACGGCGGTGATTCGGTGTTTCCCTGGCCTGGCCGTCGATTCCGACCACCGCTGCTTCACCGGCCTCCTCTGTCAGCCTACTCGCGAGGGCTCCCGGCAGCAAGCAGGCCATGGACGCACCGGACCTGAACGGCGGGAGTGCTGGAGCTGCTGCCGGTCATCTTCCCAACCACGTTCGCGAGCTGTGAGCTGCTCGTCCTGCCCCGGCCGTCCTGAACTTCGCCCGTCGGAGGTGAGACCAAGTCCTCCATCGGCCGCCTTCACCTTCCTGTCCTTTTTCCCTAAGCTGGATTTTTTTTGGAACGCACAAGTTTCGCATGCTTATTCTGCGTCCGTCAGTTTGCGCCATTCCTCAACTGCATCCAGAAACCCCAGCTGTTGTTAGTTGTTATAATCATGGCTTGAATTTCGTCAAAAAATAATCATGGCTTGAACCAATAGCCTGAACCAAGTATGTTCCACACACTGCCTTTTATTTTTAATTTATCAACCACGGATACCTCTATTATTAGCATCGATTAATTCCTTTACTTGATTAGGAGATATGGTTATCAGCATGATTATTAGGTATGTAAATGCACGTAATAGCTAGCACTTGGCCCCAGTACCAAACGTTTCATGCTAGGTCCTCTACTAGCATATGCACATCATTAGCTTTTGACTGATTAACTGAACTTTTGACTGATCCCAAGGTCTTCCTCACGAAGCAACTCCATTTTAGAGAGAACTTGTATGTTTATCTGTCTACTGAACTTTTAAACGACCATGACAGATCATCCATGGGACAAGGTTCAGCCCTGCAGCTTTTAGGAAACTTGGACTTCTCAGATTTGATTTTTAGATCATCCATGCCATCCTCTTATTTTCTGTAGATTATTTACTCCCTTGCCTGTTCGACCTAACTGTATCTCTTTTTTCATTCATACAGCTATGGTTGCTTCGGTTGTGTTCCCTATTACTGGGGGTTTATACAGCTATGCCGGAACGCAGATCAGTTCAGCTCGTTCTGCCGCAGCGCCGCAGGACCAATTCAACCTCGCGGTCTCTCTATGAGCGATCGGCACATCATGTCCGGCCTCCTCCTCTTCATGGCTTCATGTAGCCGTCGCTTGCTATAGGTGAGATGTCTCCCGTCCTTATTCTTCTCGTGGCTTCCCTCTGCATGGTTGTTCTAGTGATTGCAAATTTCTCATTTTTTTGTATGTGGTAGAAAGATTGCTAGTTGGATGAGGCTACATCTCTTGATCTGTAGTGTGTTGTGCAGGCTACAGCTAGCTACATATATAATACTGATCTGTTAGAAGAATTGTACTTAAGTGGTTAAGACCGTACATTGCTAGGATGCGGACATACACATACACGCTTATGATCTGTGTTGTACTTGATTTGTTGTTGCTACCTGGTAAACCCTCTAACAAGTACTTATCCTAGCTTTTCTTCACTCAAGATGTACAGAGTAATATTCAGCAACATTTGACCAATCGTATGTGTTCATTTAATGGATTTACTCAGAAGAATTTGATAATTTTCCTAACTTATTGTTTCCTTCTACAGATGGTTAAGGTCGCTGATTTTGGCGTTGCATGTGTTAGAGTTCAGTCTTGAGTAATGACTGCAGAAACCGGGACATACTGGTGGATGGCCTTAGAGGTGATTTCTCCATTATTAACTACTGGACCACACCAATTAGCATGCTACTGGACCATGTTTTCTTATTTCAACATCTTGTTGGTCTTGTGCTGGAAGTTAACTTGTGTCTTTGTCAGGAGAAGTCTTGAGTCATGTGAATGTTTGTGATGTTTGGCTTCAAGTCGTTCTGGCTGCGGTAGTGCTCGCTGCCGTGCAATGGTGGCGAGTTCACCTGGGCAGGTGGCGTCTTCTTTGTCTCCATGTTTTAGGTGAGTTTCTGGTTCTCTCCTTGCATGATGGTATCCTTCGTTTAACTCTCTTTTGGCATCCTTCATGTTATATTTCGTTCATCCCTTATAGTTGGTTGGAGCTTATGCTTTCGTTCATTGGTGCTTGTTCCAACAGGAAATGGGTAACTGGAAGTCATGGAATGCTCCAGGTGCAATCTTTATAGTTGGTTGGAGCTTATATTTTTTTCTATGTGAGGAGCATACGATAAAACAAACTTGTATATGTAGTACGTGTTAGGTGTGTAAGTGTTAGTATGTAGCTTTGTGGAGAGGAACTATGTAAAGTTGTATCATGTACCTTTGAAACTTAATTCGAAATATAGAAATAATTGCTGTGATAAGCCAGCAGAAGCTGGCCAGAAGCTGCTTTTTTTTAATATGATTTTCACATTGGACATGGTTGTATATGTTTATCCGTTTCCATTGTTTGTCCATGTTGGAAACGGACATATATGTATGTCCGTATGCATTTGCTGTCCACATTGGAAACGGACTTTTGGCCTCCATTGCCTTTGTGTCGTTTCACATCAGTATCGGAAGCGGGGAAACAGACCGTTTCTCCGTTTCCGATGAGGGTTTTGGCCCGTTTCCGATGTGTCGTTCTGTACTAGTGGGTGTTGAAGTAGTAGTCTCTTCCATGTAGCCGACTTGTCCATCTTGATGTAAACATGGTGTGACATCATCATCATCATCCATGTACATCTTCTCCATTTGAGGTACCGTCAAGTTGGGGAGTGGCGTCTCATCATCAATGAAACCTATAACACAATGAGAAAACACACTAGAGAAAGGTTGTAAGTTGTTAGAATGCAAAATGGCCTCACAAGACCTATCAACTACCTCTCTCAACTCAGGTGGTGTATCACTCATTCCCTCAAATTGGAAGCACTCAAACTCACATATGGTGGAGGCACTCAACTCACTCTCACTCTCACTCCAGTGGGCTAAGTGGCTCCCATGCTCACATGGGTTTGGTACCATCTCATAACGCAAAGACAAGAGGGTAGGCTCAATGCTCTCAACTCCAAACGCCTCCAAGATTGAATGGAAACTCCCATGCTCAACCTCCTCAACCATCTCGCATCCAAAGGTCAATGTCATAGTGTAGGCATCATCACTTGACTCCATTGCCAAAGGGAAAATCCCATGCTCGACATGCTCACTTGGTGTATCAACCAAGGTTATAGCATCATCCACGCTCGCCTCCTTGGTCGAAGGGAACATCCCATACTCGACCGTCTTCTCGCCATCTTGGTCTCCCTTTGGGCACTCCCACATCATGTGACCATGGACATTGCATAAGGGGCACAAGAGATTGGGACATTCTCGTGGATCATGGTCTTGGCCTTGGCAATTGTCGCATATGAGGTCTTCTTCTTACCATATGGGGGTCGTTGTGGTGGTGGCACTTGGTGTAGAAACCATATCAAGAGAAGTGCTTGAGATTGGCGCCAATGGGGTTGCGTCCTCACGTTTGTGACCATGTTTCTTCCGACGTCGACGTAGGCTTTGCTCGAAGAATTTGTCGATGCCATCCATGATCTCATCAAACATGGATCTTGCAGCTCCTGTTGGTGCCAATGTCGTGGTGGAACTTGAAGTAGACACCATATGAGGAGTACTTTCTTGATGGCGTGCCTTGCGTCTTGACTTCTCCTCATGTCGATGTTGACGCTCTTAAGGAGAGAATTGACGTCGAAAGTCATTTGGATGCTTCTCCTTATGGCGATGTCGACGTTCTTGATCTCTTGGCGACCTTGCCTTGGAGCTTTCACTCGAGCTTGATGACATGTTCCGGAGCTTGGCAAGTTTGTCGATGTCGCCTTGAAGCTTTGTCATGTCATTGTTCACCGTAGCTTCTTTCTTGTGGCGCCTTCTTGAGGTAGATGAGCCTTGAATTGGCTTGGCCTTGTCGATGCTTCGCCTTGGGCTTGAAACATGGTAGGTAATGCCGCCCTTGATCATGGTGGTGATGGGGTACATCTCCTCTTGCGTGTTGCTGATACGTCTCCAACGTATCTATAATTTCTTATCTTCCATGCTTGTATTATACGAATTGCTACATGTTTTATTCACACTTCATGGCATTTTTATGCATTTTCTGGACTAACCTATTAACAAGATGCCACAGTGCCAGTTCCTGTTTTCTGCTGTTTTTGGTTTCAGAAAAACTGTTCTGCAAATATCCTCGGAATTGGACGAAACAAAATGACACGTTCCTATATTCCCGACACGTTCACGAAGTCCGAAGGAGAGACGAAGGGGGGCACCGAGGCGCCGTCCCCACCCCATGGCGTGGGTGGGCCCCCTGCCACGCCTCCATGTGGGGAGCGGGCCTCGTGCCGCCACCGACATCGCCCCTTCGCCTATTTATTCTCCCCGAGGCGAAAACCCTAAAATATCGAGCCATATTTCCAGAAAACATCCGCTGCCGCCGCCGTCAACCCTAACTCGGGGGGTTCCTGAAGCTCTTCCCGGCACCCTGCCGGAGAGGGGAATCATCACCGGAGGGCTCTACATCGCCATGCCTGCCTCCGGAGTGATGTGTGAGTAGTTCATCTTTGGACTATGGGTCCATAGCAGTAGCTAGATGGTTGTCTTCTCCTTTTGTGCCATCATGTTTAGATCTTGTGAGCTGCCTATCATGATCAAGATCATCTTATTGTAATGCTACATGTTGTGTTTGCTGGGATCCGATGAGTATTGAATACTATGTCAAGTTGATTATTGATCTATTTATATATGTTGTTTATGATCTTGCATGCTCTCCGTTATTAGTGTAGGCTTTGGCCAAGTTTATGCTTGTAACTCCAAGAGGGAGTATTTATGCTAGATAGTAGGTTCATGCCTCCATTTAATCTGGGACAGTGACAGAAAGTTCTAAGGTTGTGGATGTGCTGTTGCTACTAGGGGTAAAACAGCAATGCTTTGTCTAAGGATATTTGTATTGTTTACATTATGCACCATACTTAATGCAATTGTCTGTTGCTTGCAACTTAATACTGGAAGGGGTGCGGATGCTAACCTGAAGGTGGACTATTTAGGCACAGATGCATGCTGGATAGCGGTCTGTGTACTTTGTCGTAATGCCCAAGTAAATCTCATAGTGATCATCATGACTTGTATATGCATTGTTATGCACCTCTTTATTTTGTCAATTGCCCAGCTGTAATTCGTTTACCCAGCATGTTAGTATTTTATTATGGAGAGACACCACTAGTGAACTGTGGACCCCGGTCCATTCTTTTACATCTGAAATACAACCTACTGCAATCATTGTTCTTTTTCATTCTCTGCAAGCAAACATCATTTTCCACACTATACGTCTAATCCTTTGTTTTCAGCAAGCCGGTGAGATTGACACCCTCACTGACTCGTGGGGCAAAGTAGTTTGATTGTCTTGTGTGCAGGTTCCAAGTCAACCTCAGGAACTCTCCTCCCTTCGACACCACAGTTTTCTGACACCGTTGACACCTTCAGAACATCGCCGACTTCCTACTGGTTCGATAACCTGGTTTCTTACTGAGGGAAGACTTGCTGCTACACTCATCAAACCTTACACTTGAGGTCTCCTGACGAACGTGTGCTTTACACGCATCAAGCAGTTTTCTGGCGCCGTTGCCGGGGAAGTCGAGTTGCTTCTGCAAGGGGAGTCTCTCACTTCCAATCTCTTTACTTTGTTTTTGTCTTGCTTATTTTATTTTTATTTTGTCTTGTTTGCTTTCTTTATATCAAAAACACAAAAAAATTAGTTACTTGTTTTACTTTTTGTATTTCGGCCTAGTTTATTTTGCTAAAATGAGTACTCCTGAGAACACCAAGTTGTGTGACTTCACTAGCACAAATAATAATGATTTCATATGCACTCCTATTGCTCCACCTGCTTCTAAAGCAGACTTTTATGAAATTAAACCTGCTCTATTAAATCTTGTTATGAAAGAGCAATTTTCTGGTGTTAGTACTGATGATGCTGCTGCCCATCTTAATAATTTTGTTGAACTTTGTGAGATGCAAAAGTATAAGGATATAGATGGGGATATTATAAAACTGAAATTATTTCCTTTCTCTTTGAGAGGAAGAGCTAAAGAATGGTTGCTATCTTTGCCTAGAAATAGTATTGATTCATGGACAAAATGCAAAGATGCTTTCATTGGAAAATATTATCCTCCTGCTAAGATTATATCTTTGAGAAGTAGCATTATGAACTTCAAGCAATTTGATAATGAACATGTTGCCCAAGCATGGGAGAGAATGAAATCTTTGGTAAAGAATTGTCCTACCCATGGACTGACTGCTTGGATGATCATCCAAACCTTTTATGCAGGATTAAATTTTTCTTCAAGGAATTTGTTGGATTCGGCTGCTGGAGGGACCTTTATGTCCATCACTTTGGGTGCAGCAACAAAGCTTCTTGATGATATGATGATCAACTACTCCGAATGGCACACTGAAAGGGCTCCTCAAGGTAAGAAGGTAAATTCTGTTGAAGAAACTCTTCCTTGAGTGAAAAGATTGATGTCATTATGTCTATGCTTGTGAGTGGTAAATCTCATGTTGATCCTAATAATGTTCCTTTAGCTTCATTGGTTGCTCAAGAAGAGCATGTTGATGTGAACTTCATTAAAAATAACAATTTCAACAACAATGCTTATAGGAATAATTTTGGTAACAACAACTATAAGCCATATCCTTCTAATAGTGGTAGTGGTTATGGTAATTCTTATGGTAATTCTTACAACAATAGTAGGAGTGTACCCTCTGATCTTGAAGTCATGCTTAAAGAATTTATCAATACACAAACTGCTTTTAACAAATCGGTTGAGGAAAAGTTTGGTAAAATTGATGTTCTTGCTTCCAAAGTTGATAGTCTTGCTCTTGATGTTGATCTTTTGAAACTGAAAGTTATGCCTAATGAGGTTAAAGATAGTAAGCCTTTTGCTACAGCCAATGCTATCCAAGTTAAAATTGACAACAATATTAGGATGTTGGCTGAATTGCATGCTAGGTGGGAAAGAGAAGCTGAAATTGATAGAAAGAATAGTATAGCTCGAGTTTGTACTATTACCACCACTAGTAATGCTGAAGCATCACATGTTAGTAAACCTCCTACTATCAATGGTAATGTTATTGGTGTTGGCAATGTTTCCACTTCTACTATAAAGCATGCAAAATTGCCTAAAACTGCTGAAACTGTTTCTGATAAAAGTGCTGAAATTTTTCGAAGTATTGGAGGCAATGGTCCCATTACTTTTGATCATAATGATTTTGATTTTGATGGTTGTAGCATTTCTGAAGTTATTATGTTCTTGCAAAAGCTAGCTAGAAGTCCTAATGCTAGTGCTATAAACATGGCTTTTACAAAACATATTACAAATGCTCTCATGAAAGTTAGGGAAGAGAAATTAAAACATGAAGCTTCTATCCCTAGGAAGTTGGAAGATGGTTGGGAGCCCATCATTAAAATGAAAGTGAATGATTTTGATTGTAATGCTTTATGTGATCTTGGTGCAAGTATTTCTGTTATGCCTAAGAAACTTTATGATATGCTTGACTTGCCACCTTTGGAACACTGTTATTTGGATGTTCATCTTGCTGATAACTCTATGAAGAAACCTTTGGGGAGAATTGACAATGTTCATATTATGGTTAACAATAACCTTGTCCCCGTTGATTTTGTTGTTTTGGATATTGAATGCAATGCATCTTGTCCTATTGTTTTGGGAAGACCCTTTCTTCGAACTGTTGGTGTTATTGATATGAAAGAGGGGAATATTAAGTATCAATTCCCTCAAGAAAGGTATGGAACACTTCCCTAGAAAGAGAATGAAGATGCCTTTTGATTCTATTATTAGAACAAATTATGATGTTGATGCTTCTTCTCTTGAGAACACTTGATTTTCACTTTCTGCGCCTAGCTGAAAGGCGTTAAAGAAAAGCGCTTATGGGAGACAACCCACCTTTTTATTTTCTGTCATTTTATTTTATTTTATTTTGAGTCAAGGTGTTGCTTACTTCTGTAACAACTCCTTTGTATCTTTATTTTATTGCATTGTTGTGCCAAGTAAAGTCTCTAGTTGAAAGTTGATGCTAGATTTGGATTTCTGCGCAGTGACAGATTTTTGCTGTCCACCGTTTTGAGCTGTATTCACTCAGAAAAATTGAAAAATTCTGAAAAAATCACGCATGATCCTTATATATGTACGCAACTTTCATTAGTTTTGATTTTCGCATCTGAGCAAGTTAAGTGCCTCGAAAAAATTCGTCTTTCCAGACTGTTCTGTTTTTGACAGATTCTGCCTTTTATTTTGCATTGCCTCTTTTACTATGTTTGATTGGATTTCTTTGCTCCATAAAACATCAGTGGCTGTAGTAATGTCCAGAAGCATTGGTAATGATTGTGTCACAGTAGAACATGTGAATTTTTGATTATGCACTAACCCTCTAATGAGAATTACTTTGAGTTTGGTGTGGCGGAAGTTTTCAAGGAGCAAGCGAGAAGGATGATATGATGTGATCAAGAAGAGTGAAAAGCCTAAGCTTGGGGATGCCCCCGTGGGTCACCCAGCAATATTCAAGAAGACTCAAGCGTCTAAGCTTGGGGATGCCCAAGGCATCCCCTTCTTCATCAACAACTATCAGGTCATCTCTAGTGAAACTATATTTTTATTCTTCCACATCTTATGTATTTTACTTGGAGCGTCTGTGTGCTTTTATTTTTGCTTTGTTGTTTTTATTTTCTGAATAAGTTGGATCCTAGCATTCTTGTGTGGGAGAGAGACACGCTCCGCTTTTTCATGTGAATACTCATATTCTTCACTTATATCTTTTGAGTATTCTTATCTAGCTACTGCTATGCTTTTAGCTCCTGTTTTTCATGCATCTCTTTTAGAGCTGTTAATTCTTGTGGAAAGTACTCTCTTGTTTCATTTGTAAATTACTTAGAGTTGCTTGGTTGATGTGTTGGTTCAGAAAATGTTGCATGTGGTAGTGGTATAATGAATAACTTGCATAATCTTGTAGATCATTGAACTTTGATAACTTGATTCTTTGCAAACGTTTTGAGATATTTAGATGGTAAAGCTTGCTGGTTAGTTAAGTTAAAATCATTAGTGGATTGTTGTCTTTAAGCTTGTACCGTACTACAAACTCTACTAAAATTGTTGAAGGTGTAGTTGGACTTGATAGCTTTCCATGTCTAAAAGGCACAAATCAAGGGGATAACTAGCAAGACCTCAAGATACAATCAACCGGTAACCAATCCCCAAATGTAGCCCCCGATTCTCATGCACCAAGCAACCTTACTCTTAGGATTGTTTCTCTCAACGGTCAATCCAACCGTTCTAATAGGGCCACCGAGAGGTGAGGGATTGGCGAGTAATCGCAACTACTAGGAAGAGGTCTTGAATCCACAAGAGGGATCTTCTCCACAAGCGGAGGCCTTGAATCCACAAGGGGATCTTCTCCACAAGGGAAGGCAACACCAACAAGGGTGGCAAGGAGCTAAGCTCAACTGAATCTATGATTAGTCTAACCCTAGCTCTAGGGAGAGGGAGGTGTTTTATAGTCTCTTACAAACCAGGGGTAAAAGGGGCAAGAAGTGGAAAAAGCGGTGAGGCCGATGCGGGTGCGTGCGAGCTGGAAAGTTGGTCAGCTCCAGGGCCAGCCTTGGCTGGCCTGCCGGCTGGTCGGGTCTGCGTGCGAGCCAGCCCCAGGGCCGGCCTTGGCTGGCCTGGCGGCTGGTGTTGTCGGCGTGCGAGCCAGCTCCAGGGCCGGCCTTGGCTGGCCTGCCGGCTGGCGCACTCGGCTGCCCGGCCAGCCCAGGGACCAGCTCTGGCCGGCCTGCGGGCTGGCCCTCTCAGCCGGTGGACCAGCTCCAGGACCGGCCTTGGCTGGCCTGCGTGCTGGCGCCTTCTGCGCACTGGCCAGCTCGTGGACCAGCCTCGGCTGGCCTGGGGGCTGGTGGCTTTCTTCGCGGGTTTCTTCTTCATCTTCTCCCGCTCCTTCTTCATCTTCTTGACTCCTTTCTTGGCCATGTTCAACATCATTGTCCACGCACTCTCCCTCATCGTTGTAGGCGTCACTCCTGAGTATGCAAAGGGTACCATCTTAAGGTAGCAATCCATTCATGGAATCATCGAGAACGTGAAAGGAGAGGAGCGTGTTCACCTTATCATGTAGAGCTTTGACTCGTGCTCTTGTCATTGGTCCACTTGGCGTGTCACGAGTCGGAGCCGGAGGTTGGGCTACATCAGTAGGGTCTTTCTTGTAAAATTTAGGGGCCTGGTTTACGTTTCTATATTTGTGTTGGTCCCATCTGTAACTTGTACCCGCCGATGTGCTATCAATGGTATCTAGGCCCTTCGGGGCTGCTCCTTGTTCAAAAAAAACACACACAAGTGATAGCCTTTGTGAGGAAAGAAGTCAAGTCAAACTCAAACTCTTAATTTATACTGAATTCCACACATTATCAGTGCATTTGTCCAATAAAATCCAAGAGGAAAGATTAGACAATGTGAAGTACATCTTCACATGAGAAGGGAGTCTTGCTCTCGGTCTTAGAGGGCGCGCACATGTCTCTCATGGTTTAAACATCAAGTCTAACCTTAGTAAGAGGTGAGGGACGGTTATTTACATTGAAATCCATATTGATTTGCTACTATGTATGGAACCGCATCAAACGGTAACGACGGTGTCAAGTTTTAAAATATAAAAGATTGTTCCTTCATTCTTCCTATTCCTTGTCGGGCACGCCTTCCTCCCTATTCTTTTGCTTGCCAGAAATCAGTTTCGATTCATACCCATAACACTGATTTATGCACCACTTCAACCCACGACATCCAAGACATTCCCTGCGGGGTGGCCCTTTTGTAGAAGCTGCTGCATTAAGAGTTGCCGAATGATCCCTTGCTACAGAGTGCGGATCAACTATATGAAGGAAGGCTACGAGATTGAATTTAAATAACAAGTCAGAGACTAAACCGTAACAACAGACAAGGAGCGAAGAGCCCACAAAAGGCTATATACCAGTCTCTCTACCCAGAGGACCAAGCTTTCATCAACCCCACGCGGCGCAATGACATCACCTTTGTTACAGTATACGTGGATTGCGCTAGCCCTTTCCATTAGATCAATCTAGAATAGCGGTAGGCGCATGAAACTTGACATGGTATTAGAGTGAATGTCTTGAGTTTGAGTTCTAACTTTCGCACTTTATTACAAAATTATTATAACCCCTCATTGTGTCCATGTATACGTCTATTGAGACCAACCTCTGAGTCCAAGTATTGGCTGATGCGTATATCTATGAGATTTGTGTGCACTTCTTGTTCTCTCCGAGTCACATGTGAGAAATGGTGCTACAGTATAAATGGTTGTGCTAGCCCTTTTCGTCAGATTGGTCTTTTCAAATAGTGACATGAAACTTGAGAGGCTTCATAGTTTAAATCTTAGGTCCAAATCCTTCTTGATCGAGTGCAACTATAAACTCGGCGATATTCCCTCGCAACACCTTATGCAATCATGTAGCCACACAATGAATAAAGCCTGAGAAATTTCCATCCACATCATCTTTGATTCAGCCATGCTGGCACGTGCCATCTACCGAACAAATAATTTTGTTTCATACCTTCGAAAAAGTGTTTGTAATGGGATTTTAAAACCATCCTTCAACATGAAATAATTAAGATAATCTTTATTTCACCTTTCAGGTCACAACTTTGTTCCAACTGCCCACATTCCATAAAAAGGCCAGTCTGTTCATTGCTTGACCAAATCACAGGGAAGCATCTACCGCTCCAATTCCCAATTTGTTTTCCTATTTTGAAAATGTGGTCAATGATAAAAAAAATTTGGCATGTCATGGAGATATCTTTGGACGCCCTTTCTATTTCTTCGGATGCACGAAGGAAAAAATATCCGTTCTCATGGTTCTTTCTCCTTCGAGCAGGACAGTGATGATGTGTCGCGATAGGATCGCAGACAGTGATGTGACATTATTGGATTCCCAGCGGTCGGCCAATCACGAGTCACCACGCCACGAGCGCGCGGTCAGCACCCGCAGGTAAACCGCCAAAACAACCGTCCTTCTCACCAGCACCGGACACCATCCCACCGACATACTGGGTCCACTCAAACTTCAGCCCACAGGTCAGTGACCCCTAACAGCTGAGAAAAAGTAGCCCCCGCCTTTCCAGGGGTAAACCCGCTCGAGGAGATCTATCCCGATTCACATCCCATCCCCCTCGACGGACACGACCTCGTCTAAACCCAAACCCTAATCCTCGGCACCCTAAACCCTACCCGGGCGGCGGCGGCGGTCATGGACGGCGGCATGGTGGGGGGACCCGTGGGAGGAGGGGCCATGGTGGGGGGTCACGTAGGCGGCGGCGGGGGAGCGACGTGGAGCTCGTCAGCAAGACGCTGCAGTTCGAGCACAAGCTCTTCTACTTCGACCTCAAGGAGAACCCGCGGGGCCGGTACCTCAAGGTCTCCGAGAAGACCTCCACCACGCGCTCCACCATCATCGTGCCCATCGCGGGCGTCGCCTGGTTCCTCGACCTATTCGACTACTACATCCGCACCGACGAGCGCGACGTCTTCAGCAAGGAGCTACGCCTCGACACCAAGGTCAAATTTAAGCCCCGATTCCCCTTAATTTGAGCCGATATTATGTGTCTGATTCCGGTCTCGCCGAGGCTAAATTTCCCCGTTCTGCGCTGCGCAGGTGTTCTACTTCGACATCGGGGAGAACAAGAGAGGCCGCTACCTCAAGGTGACGTGACATTCTTTCTATTTTTCTTTAACGTCCAGTGTGGTGCTATTGCCTAATTGGTATATGGTAAATTCCGTAAATGAGAAGCTCAACTGTTTAGCTAAAACAGGAAACAGGTGTGTGAATCTAGCAAGGGAATCTTTCCTCGAAAAAAAATCTAGCGAGGGAAAGTTGTGTGCCCAAAAATTAAATTTCTTTTAGAGCAACTCCCGTTTCCTAAAATAGCATATACTGATTAAATAATGATAGATGAAGCCTGTCATATTACTATATGCTAAAAATACACCTACACCTACTGTCAGATTCAAGTTAAGAGGTTGCTTCGGGCTTTGAACCCATAGTTTGGAGGACCAAACTGGAACCTTCCCCTTTAGTAATTATGTTTTCTCAAAAAGTTGGCTTCTCCTAATCTGTCAATTTCACCTTTACTGGTCGTCTGCCATCTATTAATGAGTCTGATGCCACCTTCCATGTGAAAATAGCACTCCATGCTGGCTGTTTATAACAATATTCCACTTTTCAAACTTTAGAGCATCATTTACCTTAAACGTGTGCATGGAATTGATCTTGAATGATCCATGAAAAAACCAAGAGGATGCAAGCTAGTCGAGGATTTTGTGGGTGTTGTTGATTGGAGCCACACATCTGCCAATTTCCTTCTGGTCTAAGAAAAACTGTGTTTTGTGTGACGTATTCCAGGCTCGTAGAAACTGATTTGCTCCATCGTTTTTTCGTCACCATCTGTAGTTTTGTACCTGATGACATTAGTTAGTCTTCATACAGAACACTAGTTTCCCGCCAAGCACTCGAATTTCCAAGATAAGAGAAAAAAAAATCTTGATTGCTCAATGTCAGATTGATGTGGCAAATCCGATCTGAATACTGTGTCCAAAACTGACAAATATGATATGTTCCCGTCTCTAATTAAGTTGTATGTCCTTTTACCTAATATTTTGGATTCTTTTGGTGAATATTCATTGGCAATTAAATGTATAATCATGATGATCAATTTTTTTGAGCAACTGAATCTATCCATTGACGGTAACTTACTGCCAACCTGATTTTGAGGATAATACAAGCAAGAAAAAACTTATTCAGATATAAAAAATGTGCACTCAAACTCAACATCACTCACCTAGAACAGAAATGGTTTTTTCTTCTGGTTGTTGATATTGTGTGCTTCATAAGATGTCCCTGATTTTTGACTGATCATATTGCCTAGTAAATTATTTCAATGCTGCTTTGTTGTGGATTGAAGATATTGGCCTTTCTTGTTCAAATACCTAAATGTTCCTCCTCCTAAATGACTCTGAACACCTTCTCATCTTATGGATATTATGTGTCGTTTTGTTTTACTTTTCTGTGAATCAACTGTCATTCCCCCCCTTGACATAAGATTCTGCACATCATCTTATATTTTTGTCCTTCTCATTAAGATAATTTTTGGTTGTGAAGTGTTAGCTGTGATAAGGATTATTTCAATAGTATACTATAGGCAGCCTTGTAATTTATGGCCTTTGCAGTGACATGAAATTTTCCTTTAATACAAGAGAGTACAGTAGGTCCCACGTCCATCTCGTGTCTAAGAAAATATCTTATGGATGAGGTGAATATCCTGTGCGGGTGATTCTGTCTTTACAGGCAAAGCTCCCACCTTGTATAGATTGAAATAACTGTAACTTGGTTTGAAGGCAGAGAGTAATTTTTTGGTGTGTTTTGTTTCTGTTCCTGGTGTTACCGTGTCCTTCTGATTCACCGTTTGCTCCACCTTTTAGTTAGAAACTTAGGATCCTGGTAGTCTTTGTTTGGTTCATATTTTTCCATATCAATTCTAGTTACACGTAAACTTATTATGTTCACCCTATGATTAACATCTTTCCAATCAATGATCTTTCTCGGTGCATAAGCGAGGCTTCACGGTCGAGTGATGAATTCAATTATTCGAAAAAGAACTAAGAGATGGATGAAATTACACATGGAATCTTTGTCTCAAAGAAATCGGTAGATGCTACTTACTTGATTGTATTGAGCCTTGGCATGGAAACCTGCTAAGTGGTAAACTTACAAATCCAGAGAAACCCTGGAATAAAAAAGGGCAATCCTGAGCCAAAACATGGGTTTCCGTTATTGTCAAAAGGGAGGGAAAGATCGTTTCTACTGATAGTCATAAGATCCTTTTATCAAGTTGTGCGAAGACTCTTAGGTATTCCAATAGTTAACCACCGTCGCTCTAACAACAATGCTTTTATGCACTAAAAACCATGGGTTCTGCGGTGTAAATCCCATTTATGAAATTTATTCTTATTTCAGATATGCGTCCCCAGCTCCCTTTATTATGAACCTGTTGTGATTATGATTGCAGTTTTCAATTAAATAATAACTTAGGTTGTTTATCCTGAGCTCTGTGGTCACTACATCTAGCCTCTGATGTCTAAGGACCAAGACCAGCTGGGTCTACTTAGTGTTATTTACGTACTTGTTGTATTGTTCAATACTTCTATCGTTTTTGAAGTATACAAGTGGATGTTATGCAGATAGAAACAAGTGACCACACGATCTTATTGGCGGGCTGCACTACTATTTATCTTTATTGATACATTTGCTGATTTGCATCCATTCATCTTCTCTTATCATTTTGATTGACCTGCATCACATGCTTTGCTGTTTTCACTTCTAACATACATGGGTAGTGTAAATAATTTGCTTGATATGATTATAATATTTACCTGCTGACACAATTCTCTTCAGGTTTCGGAGGCATCTGTCAACAGAAACCGTAGCACGATAATTGTTCCAGCTGGTAGCTCTGGTGAAGAAGGCTGGGAAGCATTTAGGAGTGTTCTGTTAGAAATCAATGATGAAGCTTCCCGACTCTATGTTCTTCCTAATCATCCAAGTCAGGTATAACCAAAGTACCAGTTTCGGGCGTATTTATGAGCCCCTTAGACTACAATGACATTGTTAGTAAATTCTTCTGATTTTGTATTGGTCAGCAACACCTGGAACCTCCAGAGCGCCTTCCGGGCCTTTCTGACGATGTTGGTGCTGGATTTATAGCTGGACATGGCAGCCAGTCTGCATCTGTACCAGAGGTAGACGTTGAGCGCTTGGTTGATGTGCCTCCTATTGAAGAATTTAGTGGCATGGGGCTGTCTAAGGTGATAAGGGCAGATCAGAAGAGGTTTTTCTTTGACCTGGGCAGTAATAACAGGGGCCATTATTTGAGGATTTCTGAGGTATCTTATTCATGTTCATCACTTGTGATACTTACAGCTCTAACCCTGTACCAGAGTAAGACCCTATTATTCGTGTTTGATGCAGGTCGCTGGAGCTGATCGATCGTCTATAATCTTGCCGCTTTCTGGTTTGAAGCAGTTCCATGAGATGGTGGGACACTTTGTAGATATAATGAAGGACAGACTTGAAGGTATGACGGGCGCGAATGTGCGCACTGTCGAGCCCAGTCAGAGATGATTAGCTCGACCTTGTGGCCCTTACTGCTGTTATGCCTCCTCTAGGATTCGTCAGTCATGTGGTGTGTGGTTGTGTAGATCATGCAGTATTAATTCATCTGATGGGGATAATAATGTTTGATCTTTAGCTTTTTTTTTTCTTTTGAATTCCGTGGTGAGGATTGAGTTGTTTGGGACCTTTTCTGTCGAGGAATAATAAGCAGTATATTGTCTGTGGGGTGGTATATTCTGGTTGTTGTGTGTGTAGAGTTCTTTTCGTAGGATTTCTTTTGATCTGTGGTATAAACGTAGGGCTCTGCAAAATCCAGATTGATCTCTTTCACTTCAGTCGGACATATGTTCTGTGTTTCTAGTCCACACAAGGTCAATTTGTACTGTGGAACGGGTGGCTATATCGGGGCAATTCTTTGAAGAAACAATGTGTAAAAAACATATGCGGGTTGTCTCAGAAGCTTACGGTGTGGCCAAAGGCTTACTGTGCGGTCTCAAATCTACCAACTCAAATATATAAAACATAGCCAATTCTCAAAAAAATATAGCCAACCCAAGTTCCAGAAAAGAAGGCCATGGCTCCCCAACTCATATATGCTCCTATTATACTAAACGAAATTAAAAAAAATAGTAAAACATGAAATTCAAAAAATAATAATAGTAAAACATGTCTAAAAAATCTGAAATTTTTGGTGACGAATATATACATGTTTTTTAAATACGTGCCAAGTTTCGTGACGAAATGTCATATGTTGCGCTCTGTGCAAAACTAACAAAATCAGTGAAAGGGCATGGCGCCCCATGTGTGGTTTTGCTAATTAATGACAATCCCTATGGACTAATGGTTGCATTGAGTTTTTCTTGTAGTGTTTGTCCATAGGCAAATGTTTGAACTCCATATGTTGGATTCAAGGTTGATGCCATAAAGATATTGATATAATGGAGTATTTGACATCAAGATCATCGAGTTGTATGGATATATTTGATATGATCAAGAAGAAGAGTATGTGATGACCAAGTTGTTATAAGAGGAGTTATCCGATGATTGGTCATATGCGAGTTGAGCATATTGCAAGTATGTCTTGAAGAAAAGAATTATGTGATCATTCATTGTTATCTTCAAGACATCATCTATTGAAAAGAGAAGAAAAGATACAAGGTTGATCAAGATATTGATCAACACACAAAGCTACAAGATGTACCAAGTGGGATCATGTATCTCTTGGTATGGTAAACAATTGTCCATATAGCTTTGTGAACTAACCCATGATATGTGTGTAGCATTTCTATGTGTGGTTAGGTATCTTTCTATGGGCTTGCATCAAATGAAGATTTCATATAGCCCATGAACGATGACGTCAAGTGGTGATTGTCATCAATGTTGAGAAGCGCAAGTTCAAGAGGAGTATCTCGAAGAAATCCTAGGCTTGAAGCTTGCCACCCATCTAAAGATAATGTTCATGTGAAGATGAGCCTAAGAGAGGCTCTCCCATAGTGGAGTATGGGGGAGCAATGTTTGAGTCTTCACCAAGCGAAGCGCAATCAAGAAAGGTGGTCCACTTGAACAGATCAAGATCGACGTCATCTAGCTCAAGTGGAATGCACAAGGCAAAGGTAAGATGTTGATAGGGTTTCTATTTTACCGGTCTCTTGGTACTAGTTGGGAGACCGGGTTATAGGATAGATACCGTACTATAAAGAGGGGCTCTCATTGAGCTTTAGCGTATCAGTTGGAGAGAGCTCAAACCTTTGCATACTTGCCTTCATCATCTTTCTTGGTTCTTATTTGGATTTTCTCTATGTGGGGTTTTGGAGCTTGTTGTGATCTTCATAACAAGCTCAAGTTCATCAAAAACGGTTTTTATTATGAAAAACTTTGGGTTTTTGATATTGGAGGTTTACCGGTTCGTCCTTTTTAGAAAGGTTTTACCTTTCTACATTTGGTTTTATCCTCCCATGTTGGACTATGATGTTTCTCTGCATGATCTTGTAATGCTCGTTGCAGTGATTCCAACGAGATCAAGAACATCGAAAACGGAGTTCGTATGTAAGAGATATCATGTTTTTCGTATGTGTGTTTCTGGAATTCCGGGTGATTCCGGGTGAAAAACAGATCCATTTCGGACGGCTCGGAATTCCGAGTCAAAAACAGATCGATTCTGGAACAGCTCGATTTGGCTACTGGTCTTGTCCGGAATCAAGTAAGTAGACATCCGGAATTTTCCGGACGGTCCGGAATTCCGGGTGAAAAACAGATCCATTCCGGACGGCACGAAAACTGCATAACGGTTGGATTTTGGGGACCTATATAATGGGGGTTTCTTCCCCAACGGTTTCCCAACTCTTGAGCTCGAAAATTGCCCCCATTGTTGACCTTTTTGAGCTTTGCTAACTATCTATCCCTCCATGATTCTTGCCTCCATTTAGTGGGAAAAGAGAGAGGAGATCTAGATCTATTGTTCTACCAATCCATCTCTCCTCTAAGTGAGGGGAAGCATTTGGATCTAGATCTTGGAGTTCCATTTGTTGAGTTCTTCCTTGTTCTTCCTCACTTCTCCCCCCACGAGTATTAGTTGCTTTTGGTGGGATTTGGGAGTGAAGGATTTGGCCACCTCTAGTGGTCTTGCCTTCATTGCATCGGTTGCATCGGTTTGAGTTCTCCATGGTGATACGTGGAAATCGAAGTTGAGAAGCTTGTTACTCTTGGGTACTTGGGGTGCCCTAGAGCTTGTCCTCTTGGGTACTTGGAGTGCCCTAGACGGTCCTTGTTGATCTCGGAGTTTTGGTGGCTCGCGGGATAGTTGGGAGCCTCCAATTAAGTTGTGGAGTCGCGCCCCAACCTTGTGTTTCTTGTGGCTTTGGGAGCCGCAGGAATTCAGTGAGAGCCTCCAATTAAGTTGTGGAGTGTGCCTCATCCTTGTACGGGTTCGGTGACCACCCTCTAGTGTCCCATAGTGGTTCGTGGCACTCTACATTGGTAGAGGCACGAAGGAGATTACGGTGTGCCATTTGACGACTATTCGGGGATCATTTTGTGACTCCGCACCGCTCCAACGGAGACTAGCTTCCATTGGGAAGTGAACTTCGGGATAAATCATCGTCTCCAAGTGACTCAGTATTTCTATACACGAGCTTCTTACTTATGCAATTTACCTTGTGATAGCCATTGAGCTTGAAGTAATATATCTTGCTATCACATAGGTGTATATCTTGTTTAGCATAAGTTGTTGGTGCACATAGGTCAACCTACCTTGTTTAGGTTTTGCGCTTGATAAATTAACCGCTAGTTTTATTCCGCATTTATTCAAGCCTAAACTGTAAAAGAATTTTTAATCGCCTATTCACCCCTCCTCTAGGCGACATCCGTGTCCTTTCATATATTTTAAAACTTGACACCGTCGTTACCGTTTGATGCGGTTCCATTATGCTGAGAAGGTAGAATTTTATAGGCGTAAATTTGCAAGTTGGAACTCGAAATTATTTAGGAGTTATGGAAATGACAAGTTTAGTAATGAATATTAACATTTATAGCGATACTATTCATTATGAATTTGTTATTTTCATATCTCCTAACCAATTTTGAGTTTCAAACTGCAAATTTACATATTTATAGAACTCGGCCCATTTTTAAAACTTCAAATATGATTTTTTTTTTTGTGGTTTTCACTTGTTTCCATTGACTATTTCCCCTATTTGACCGTGATCTCTTCTCTTTGCATGTAAACCTTAAATCCTTCTGTCCCCCTTTTCGAGTCAAACCTTTTGATATACCAAAATATAAGAAGTGTTATTCTTATGCACTTTTTTATGCATGACTTTAAATACTAATATATACTAAATTATATGGATTGAGAATGTATAAACGGTATATTTGGTACTGTAATTTTTCATTTCTTATATCTTCACAATTATTTTGTGGACATATTAGAGGTACAAATCACAATCAAATATAAGTCGTTAACCAACGGAAATTAATTGCGACTTATAGTTTGGTATCGAGGGAGTATTTTGAGCCGTGAATTCACCATCGGAGAGGAGTGGTGCATGTTTGAAACTCGGTTTGTTTAGACTCAATAAACTTGGCGTGAAGATATGGATGGGCTTTTGGTGCGTCGCAAACTCGGTTAGCCATTATGTGATGTTTTACTCCTAAGACAAAAAGACCCAAGGCAACATCAGGAATGTTTATGTGATCCTTCACAACATTGATCATAGAGAATGAGTGGGGCCATAGCTCGTACTTCGAGTATGACTATGTTGGCAGTTGGAAAACCAGTGAGACCTCGCAGAAACACAGACTGGATCCATACTTTTTTTAAGGTGTACCGAAGGATAGAAAATCGGGCATCACATGACCAGCTTCGCGAAGATGTGATTGGGCATCAGGTTCATCTTTATGTAGTTAGTTTGGTTGTGTTTGTTCATGTGTTTTCATGTTTTATTTGGATCGTTTGTTGGATATAGACAACCTACTTTATGTTTGGATTCGACTTTTTTTGAATTAGGGACTTGGATTTCAATTTTATGATGTAGATAGTTTATTAGTGACAAACGCGTCAAGTTTTAGTCACTGGATCAACCTCAAAAGTCAAAACGCAACCGTTCCATAATTGACTTGTTATGCACCACGCGTGGATGTACCTAGTCATGTTACATGTCCAAATACATTCACATTTGGTGCATAGCAAGTCAATTGAATTGGAAACGGAGGGAGTAATTTCTACGAATTTTCTTAAAGTATATTTGACTAGGGTATGTTTGACTTGATTTTTAAGCATCTAGGAAGCTATTTTTTTGTCAAATCTGACCTTTTTCGCAAACTAATAACATATATGGCCTCTCTCGAAACTATTTTCAAATCTGGCCTCTCAGTTCGGCGCCAATCTCGATGGAGCCGACATCGTGCAGGTCGGCGCCATGTCACTAAAGCGCCAAGGTTTGCTAGTAGGTCCCGCAAAAATCCAACTTGGATAGGTCGGCGCCATGGCGCCGAAGTGTGCTTCCTCAATATGCATGCATGGCCGGTAAATTACTAATGCATGCTTGCATACAACGGGCTAATTAGATTACTAGTGGCTGGAGTACATGCCAGCACCTTCACGCATAGACTACTGCATGCAAGCACCTACACGCACACGCATAGGATGATTAGCTTCGGTGATTAGCGTAGCTGATTTTGATCAATGCAGGCTCTAGTTTCGCGTGCAAGCACCTATATGAACATCATTATTTTTAAATCTTTTTGCTAATTAAGGGACTTGACCTCGTGATTTACTACAATTACGGGATATTTACTTGCCAATAAGTATTTTGCTCTTACTATGAGTTCTAGACTTTGCTTTAATTGGCTGATAATTTTATTAATCGATGATTCATATTTGGTGGTTAGTAGTAAATAATATTAGTTACTTCTTTTGTATAGAGTTGGACGCCCTACACCGGGACGAAATAAAATTCATTCCAATACAAGAACACACGTAAGAAAATAACACCATCGCCACCACCGTTGCATCTATCTAGGAAAATACTTTATTTATCATGCAAAGCACCTTTATGTACATGATTTATTTATCAAGAACTTAACTTTCTTTTCCACATCGACAACGATGAACTCAACGGCGTGGCGCTGCAGAGTCTCGACGACGGGTGCGCGATAATGGACACAAGTAAGGAGGTGGTGATGTCTCGTGTCTTGGTGACATTGACGGCAGGCTTGCCAAGGTCAATAGATTGATAGCGGTTTTAAAGATTCATCGGCGGAAGACAGTGGTGGCGTCTTCTAGAGCGTGTGCATGTGGTGCCCGCTTAGAATCTGCTCGACAAGTTTGTGCTATTGATCCGTTGTCGGGCAGCTTAGTTGAGACCTCCGATTTTAAATGTTGCTTGTTGGTGTGAGTTTTGGGCAGACAGCCCGACGAGTCGATGAAAAACTCATATTCTAGTAACCAAATCATTGGTTCAAAAAATTATCAGTCCAATTAAAGTGAAGTCTAAAAATTCCGAGCTCGCAGTGTGAGCAAAATATCGAGTAACTGTAGTAAATCAAGAGGCCAAGTCCCTTAATTAGCAAAAAGATTAAAAAAATAGTTGTGTGCATATAGGTGCTTGCACGCCAAACTAGAGCACGCAATGATCAAAATCAGCTACACTAATCACCGAAGCTAGTCAGCCTATTCGTGTGCGTGCAGGTCCTTGCATGCATTAGTCACATTTTACTTACCGGCTCATGCATGGCGGATCAAAACGAATCGAATAAGCGCACTTCGGCGCCATCCATGTTGGCGCCGACCTATACACGTCAAATTTTTGTGAAGCCCAGCAGCAAACTTCGGCGCTTCGGTGATTTGCCGCCGACCTGTATTATGTCGGCTCCATCCGCATTGACGCCGACCCGAGAGGTCAGATTTGAAAATAGTTTTCGGAAGCGGTCATAGTTCGCAAAAAGGGCAGATTTGGTAAAAAATAGAGGACGATAGAGGAGAAAGGGGAATTTGACCGACCAGCATCGAGTGTGTGTGTGTGAGAGAGCGCCATGGCGGAGGTGGTTCTTGCTTCAAGCATCGTGAAGGCGGTGCTAGTCAAGTTCGGATCCTCGATTTGGGGCGAGCTGTCGCTCCTGAGGAGCTTCAGAAGCGATCTGAAGGCCATGGAGGACGAGTTCGGCACCATCCGGGGCGTGCTCGCGGACGCTGAGGCACGTGGCGGCGGCGGCGACAGCGCCGTCCGCGACTGGCTCCGGAGGCTCAAGGATGTCGCCCACGACATCGACGACTTCCTAGACGCTTGTCACTCCGACCTGCGCGCCGCCCGTCGCCGCCGCCGCCGAGGCATCCCGGCTTGCGGATCCACCGCCGACTGCTTCATCCTGCATTCCGTCCTCATGGCACACAGACTGAGGTCTCTGAGGCGCAAGCTACACGCCGTCGCCGCCGGGAGAGACAGGCTCCGCTTGAATCCCAATGTTTCTCCACCGGCGCATCCGGCTGCTCCCCCAAGGCGCGAGACCATCTCGATGGTCGACGAGGCCAAGACGGTGGGGAGGGCCGCCGACAAGGAGAAGCTCATGAAGCTGGTGCTTGACTTGGCGAGCGAGGAGGACGTGTCGGTGATCCCCATAGTCGGCTTCGGCGGCCTCGGCAAGACGACGCTCGCGCAGCTAGTGTTCAACGACCGGAGGGCGAACGACGAGGTGTTCGACCCCCGGATCTGGGTCTCCATGTCCGTTGATTTCAGTCTCAGGAGGCTGATACAGCCGATTGTGAGCGCGACCAAGTTGAAGCTCGATCTTACCAGCTTGGAAGCCATTGCAAAATTCTTGTCGGAGACATTCACGGTGAAGAAGTACCTGCTGGTTCTTGACGATGTGTGGAGCGAGAGCCAGGAAGAGTGGGAGAGGCTGAAGCTACTCCTCAAGGATGGCAAGCGGGGCAGCAAGATCATCGTGACTACACGGAGCCGGAAGGTCGGTATGATGGTGCGCACCGTGCCACCATTTGTGCTCAAAGGCCTCTCCGATGATGATTGTTGGGAGCTGTTCAAGGGAAAGGCTTTTGAGCAAGGAGAGGACGATTTGCATCCCAAGTTGGTCAAGGTAGGGAAGGAGATTGTCCGAAAATGCGGCGGCGTACCGTTGGCAGCCAAGGCTCTTGGGAGCATGTTGCGGTTTAAGAGGAACGAGGAATCATGGATTGCTGTTAAGGACAGTGAGATATGGCAGCTGGATAAGGAAGACACAATCTTGCCGTCTCTCAAGCTTACCTATGACCAAATGTCACCTGGTCTAAAGCAGTGCTTCGCGTATTGCGCATCATTTCCAAGAAACCATGAGATTGACAGGGACAAGCTTATTCAGCAGTGGATTGCTCTTGGCTTTATTGAACCTGCAAAGTATGACTGCCAGTCGGTTTTTGATAAAGCGAACGACTATTTTGAGCACTTATTGTGGATTTCTTTCCTTCAAGAAGTGGAGGAGCACGATTTATCGAAGAAAGAATTAGAGGAAGATGGCAATATCAAGTACAAGATTCATGATTTGGTGCATGACCTTGCTCAATCTGTTGCCGGGGATGAAGTCCGGATCATCAACTCTAAGAATGCCATTGGGCGTTCTGAAGCATGCCACTATGCATCGTTGGCTGATGACATGGGGGTGCCTAAAGTTGTATTTTTTGCCAAATCTGGCCCTTTTGCCGAACTAATGACGTATCTGGCCGCTCCCGGGAACTAATTGTAAATCTGGCCCCTGAGGTCGGCGCCAACGCAAATGGAGCCGAACTTGTGCAGTTCGGCGCCAACCAAAATTTGCAAATCTGACCCATGAGGTCGGCGCCAACGCAAATGGAGCCGACCTTGTGTAGGTCGGCGAAACCTACACAAGGTCGGCTCCATTTGTGTTGGCGCCGACCTCGGGGGGCCAGATTTGCAATTAGTTCCCGGGAGCGGCCAGATACGTCATTAGTTCGGCAAAAGGGCCAGATTAGGCAAAAAATACCCTAAAGTTCTCTGGAGCATGCTTCATAAAGTTCGTGCATTACATTCCTGGGGTCATGCTCTTGACACCCAATTGTTTCTTCACTCCAGCTGCTTACGAGTACTAGACTTGCGAGGCAGTCAAATTACAGAGCTTCCAGTCGGTTGGTAGATTAAAACACTTGAGGTACTTGGATGTCTCCTCATCCCCTATCCGAAGTCTGCCCAATTGCATCAGTAACCTCCACAATCTGCATACACTTCATTTATCTAATTGTATCAATCTATATGTGCTTCCCATGTCAATATGCAGCCTTGAGAATCTAGAAACCTTGAATCTTTCATCTTGCCACTTTCAGACCTTACCAGATTCTATAGGGTATCTTCAAAACCTACAAAATTTGAACATGTCATTTTGCAGTTTCCTTTGTACATTACCCAGCTCCATCGGTGAACTGCAAAGTTTGCAAGCCTTGAATTTTAAAGGCTGTGTCAACCTTGAGGCTCTGCCTGACACTATATGCAGACTGCAAAGTTTGCATTTCTTGAACCTTTCACTGTGTGGAATTCTCCGAGCATTGCCCAAAGATATTGGAAATCTCTCAAATTTGTTGCACCTGAATTTATCGCAATGCAGTGATCTTGAGGCAATCCCGAACTCAATAGGCTCTATTACAAGGCTGCATACTCTGGATATGTCTCACTGTAGTAATTTATCAGAATTACCTGGATCCATTGGTGGTCTTCTAGAACTTCAAACTCTCATTTTATCACATCATGCACGCAGTTTGGCATTGCCCATAGCAACCAGTCACCTACCAGTCTTGCAGACATTAGATCTCTCATGGAATATTGGTCTGGAGGAATTGCCTGAATCAATTGGGAATCTTCATAGTCTGAAGGAGCTAATTTTGTTCCAGTGCTGGAATCTTCGTAAGCTACCTGAGTCTATAACTAATCTCTTGATGTTGGAGAGTTTGAGCCTTGTTGGCTGTGAAGATCTAGCCAAGCTACCTGATGGCATGACAGCCATCACTAATCTGAAGCACCTAAAAAATGACCAGTGTCAATCTCTGGAGAGACTGCCTGGTGGATTTGGGCGATGGACTAAACTTGAAACATTGTCGCTGCTCATTATAGGTGACACATGCAGCAGCATTGCGGAGCTGAAAGACCTAAATCTTCTGACTGGCTTTCTTAAAATTGAATGCTGCTCACAGAAGAAGGATTTGACAAACGATGCCAAAGAGCAAACTTGAGGAACAAGCATAAACTAGGCACCTTGACTGTGTCATGGACCAGTTCTTGTTCTTCTGATGATCTGGAGAATGTTGAAACGTTTCTTGAAGTTCTCTTGCCTCCTGAAAACCTTGAGGTCCTTGAAATATATGGCTACATGGGCACTGAATTTCCCAGTTGGATGATGAAGAGCATGGAGTCCTGGCTTCCAAATATTACCTCTCTAAGTTTAGGAAACATCCCTAACTGTATATGCCTCCCACCTCTTGGTCATATTCCCCATCTCCAATCTCTCGAGTTCCGCCACATGAGCAGTGTCCAAAGCATGGGATCTGAAATACTTATAAAAGGACAGAAAAACACACTATACCAGTCACTGAAGGAACTCCATTTTGAAGATATGCCTGATCTGGAGATCTGGCCAACTTCACTGGCAATGGATAGCGAAGAAAGTCAACAGGAACTATTCATGTTTCCAGTTCTTAAAACTGTCACTGCAAGTGGATGTCCAAAGATGAGGCCAAATCCATGCCTTCCAGATGCCATAGCAGATTTGTCACTATCCAACAACAGTGAGATGTTATCAGTTGGTAGGATGTTCGGGCCATCATCTTCAAAATCTGCATCACTTCTTAGGAGACTGTGGATTACAAATTGCCATGCATCATCAAATGATTGGAATTTACTGCAGCGCAGGCCAAAACTTGAGGATCTAACCATCGAGTACTGCGAAAGGCTACATGTTTTGCCAGAGGCCATCAGGTATCTTAGCATGCTGCGTAAGCTGAAGATTGAATTGCACTGATTTGGAAGTCCTCCCAGAATGGCTAGGTGACCTCATAGCACTTGAATCTCTAGAAATAAGCTGCTGCCCAAAGTTGGCCTCATTGCCAGAAGGTTTGCGATGTTTGACTGCACTGGAAGAATTGATTGTCAGTGGTTGCAGCTTTACCCTGACTGAAAATTGCCGCAAAGAGACAGGCAAGGATTGGTTCAAGATCAATCATATACCAAGTATCCTCATCTCGTGACAGGTAACACTGCATCTTCTTTCGGTGAAGATCTGCTTTTAGTTAAATACTATAGCAAAGCTAGTTATTCTGTACCATTTACCTTTCTTGTTTGAGTACAGTTTACCTTTCTTGTTTGACATGGGCATCAACAACATAGGTCGGCATGTACACACAATAATATTCCTAAATGGAAGTATAGTTTGTTACTACCTGTTGAAAAGGTAAATGACCCCCACAAATCCCTCCCCTGCATTATTTCAAGATCTGCACTTGCTGAGTATCATTCATTATGTTAGCAAAAACAGTTATTATAGTTGTTAGATTGTATGTACTCCTGCTGCGATTCAGGCAAAGAACATCCATGTTGCCAGCTAGTTATATTCAACGGAGTGCAGTTGCAGGTCCGGGTCTGCTACTATACACTGATTGGCAGTGTAACATGTGCATTATAAACTAAAAAAAAACAAAGTTATGTTACTAACTTACTATGCAGCCAACAACATTGGCAAACACCATAATTTTGTTTAATAGCAGCACAAAAGACGGAAACTGCAATATTGCTAACTCCATAAACAGATAACTTCGTGCAATTGCAATTTTAAATGAAATCTTTTGATTTTTTGGTTCCTATCATCCTATGTAGTTTTAGCTGCTGTACTGTAGTTACTACGATGAAAGGTTATATGTTTATGGTCTATTCAGTTGAGCTTTGTGTATAGCATATGAGTGTGGCGACATCGCCACCTCTGTAGCTCTCTCCCTGAATGTGTTTTATTTTCTCTAAAAGATGTGCAGCGGTCTCACAAACTGAAAATAAGCACTTGTTTCTTTCACCACTTGAAAGAAAACATCTCAGATTGCATTATTTCTGTGTTTTCGGAGTTCTGTATCAGCAGCGTTCTCTGGATTTTTGGGTGGTAATATTTGATCGGTGGCTACTTGTATGGTGATTTGAATATGTGCTCTTCTTCTTTTGTATGGTGTGTTTCGCGCTTATGAAATTAGATTACATGTATTTAATTTTTGCAGGATGTTCACGGGAAAGGAATGGGATTCAATGCATAGCGAGTATGCTGACTTCAATGAGGCGATGGGGGATTTTGCGCAAGGATCAAGGCCAGGTTCTTGGAGCCCTTCCCTGCTCGGAGCAGCGGCTACGGCGGTCCTGGGCACGGTATCTGCTTCGGCCACCAGGTGAGACTGTGAGAGCAGGGCAACAGAAGCTTGCCTCTACGTTAATTCTCTATCTCACTGCGTTCTTCCTGTTTGTCTCAGGTTGATATGTGGCGCTTTGGGTGGCGGTATCACGAACTCACGAATGCCATGAGCAAGCGTCTCGGGCATTGACATCCTGCGAAGCTGTAGCTTCCTCGCCGTGTCGCCCGGGCGTTCCTATCCTGGATGATGTTCGTGGTTGGCGCTAATGACCAATACGGCTCGCCGGCCGAGTCTCCTAGCCAGGCACACGACGGTTGACGGGGTCTTTTTTATCTGGTGTTTTAGAACTTTATTTGAAAGTTATATTTGGGCATGGATGCTGCATCTTCTTCTGTAGCTCCTCCTTCTAGAGAGGAATACCAAAATGGACATCTCAAAAACTAATTATAGACCTCGGAACTCATGTTAACATCAGCATGCATGCATGCAGCAAACTCCTTTGGTTTGGTACAGGCAAGCATGAGAAGACCAAAGAGACGAGAAGACAAGCCCACAAATTTCTATTTTGGGAAATAGTTGTCCAAGACACAATCATGATGATTGTGAAGATAAGGTTGAAGCCATATCATACAAGGCAACGTGGAGGCTGCACACACACAATGCCCTCCAACATATGATCATGAAGCTATGAAGCTACAAAGGAAGTCTACAAAGGCTACAAAGCCTATAAAATCTACAACATAGGTGCATGATGCCTATAAAGAAAAGAAGAGGTGAATTATTGAGGAAGACACTCGCGAAGGCTCACCTCCAGCTTATAAATAGCAGCTCCCGTAACTTATAAATAGCAGCTCCCGCAGCGAAGCAAGACACCAACAAGCAATCCATCCAGCACCAGAGCAGAGAGTTAGAGCAGCTCTAACTCTCTGCTCAGTAGTAGTAGTAGTGTAGTACTCCCACCAGTGTAATAAAATCAGTTGTAATCAAGAAGTGTAAGAGGGAGGTCCAGTAGTAAGGTAATCTCCCTCCTCTGTGTGTAAACCCTTCGGGGGTTCCCGAAAGGGAAAACCAGTTCTGTTTTTTCCCTTTGTCTTTTTAAGCATGTTTATACGGGTTGGGTTCTTATGCTAGGGATCCTATAGGAGAAACCTCTGTGTATAGTTCTCTGTTAAGCCATAGGGCGTGAAGATGAGAACCTTTTAGTCGTAGAGAAGTGTTCCCTCTGGGTGGAACTGCCTGGGATGACGATAAGAAAACACCTCATATAAACTTGTTTAAAAACATTTAGGGAAAGAAACTTAGCTACTCCTGAAGCAATATAACGGAAAATACGGTGAGTACCGAGTAGAAAAATACGGTGAGTACCGAGTAGATATAACGGAAATAACGGAAAATATAGCTCGTTGGCCTCGCCAGGCCTAAAGATCCTGTAAAAAAGAAAAATATTAGTCTTAATATTAATAAATCAATAGGTAAAATTAAAATTATAGTTTAATATTAACGTATATTTATCGTATTACTAATATCTCGTTATACCATAAATACGAATTAATATTTATACTGCATGTCCACAATATAACTTCCATATGGTTTTCCCTTTCGGGAACCCCCGAAGGGTTTACACACAGAGGAGGGAAATTACCTTACTACTGGACCTCCCTCTTACACTTCTTGATTACAACTGATTTTATTACACTGGTGGGAGTACTACACTACTACTAGGCTCGGCTCGTTTCGCAACGAGTTCAAGTCAAGCCGAGTCAAGTTCCAAGCTACTTGTTTAACTCGCAAGTTTTGAGTTTTAATTCCAACCTAAAAGGCTACAAGTACTTTGATATGTGTTTTTATTTTCAGCGCTAATGCTCCCGCTGTCTGAAAATTTTCGCTGATATGCGGATTTCTTTCACATGCAAGAGCACGCAACAAGCAAAAATCAATAAACTCATGTTGGAATTAGACGTGCCGGGTGAAATTGTAGATCAAGGCCTTCTCTTTGTTGAGAACTTGCTTGTGGCAAGATGGTTAGGAGGGTGGTTGTACTCCCAGCCCACTAGAGTTCAAACCACAGGTTTGTGGTTTGACACTGGTATTTCTCGTTTAGGCGGAATATTCTTTAGTGGGAGGCGACGTTCTCGTCGACAGCGAGGCGCCCGTAGTGACTTCGTCAATCTCAAGACCCAACCGCCGTGCTCATAGGGGTAGGTAGGGTGTGCGTGTGTGAGTTCATAGGGGTGAGTGTATGCGCGTGCATGTGAGCGTCTGCGTTGTACTGTGTTTCGCAAAAAGAAAGGGTCTTCTCTTCTCTTTGTTTTTCCTCAAAGATTTGCAAGATGTTTTTTTTAGAAATCAGACTTTGGAAGGTCAATATTGGTAGATGAGTGAGAGAATAAGAATATTACCTCAGTTTATGGAATAATGGAGGATTTGGTAGTACACCTTCAGATCGGCATGTTATATTTCAGTGAACATGCCCCGACCTTCCGGATCATAGGACAACCAGACTTTTAAACCAGCCCCGATCAAGGTCATTTGTGGTAACTAATTTTGAATATTAAAATTCCTATAAGAGTCCAATTTTTTCCTCTTTTAATAGTACTGATTTTGCTATAACTCAAGATAAGTAGTAATGAATGATAATTTTAATCCTCAGCCTCGTTTTTTTATTTCTGCTTAGGGGTCTTCTCTATAAGTATAGCTCACGAAGTATGTTTAGGGAACTAATTTTTTTTTTACATTGGAACTAACAATTTTCATGAGTTATATGTCTATTGTCTGGGCGTTAGTCCCATATTAATATCATGTTTTTATCTTCTCTCAAAAAACGTGAGAGATAACATTATCTTATAATCAGTCTGCATGCCGGAGTTCCCATAGCAAAGAAACTTCATGGCCCTAAAGTAGTGAGACATTATTACTCCATCTGTTCCAAATTATCATGCGTTTTAGATTTAGTCAAAGTCAATATTTATAAACTTTGACTAAGTATATAAATAAAAATATCAATATTTATAATGAGAAATAAATATTATTGGAATCACAATAAAATATCTAGTCGTATAATATTTTGTTTCGTACTATAGATGTTGGTAATTTTCTCTATATGTTTGGTCAAACTTTAAAAGGCTTGACCTTGACAAAACCCAAAACGCAGGGTAAATAAAGACAGAGGGAGTATGTACCATCAACACATGCATATTCTGTTTCCAAATCACTTAATTCACATGGCCATGTATGAATGACACACGAATGCATTCGTATGTGTTTAGTCACAGTCAATGTATCCACAATAACTTGATTCATCACCAAGCAATTAACGTCGCGGCTAGAATACCAGGTTCTCGTCTCCTCACCCAAAATCGTGTCCAGTAAGCAAGTGACTGTAATCGTATCCCTCTGTTTTAAATTATAATATGTTTTTGATATACTAATGTGGACTACATAAGGATATAGATTCATAAATCTACACACTGAATCGTGCATAGATGCATGTGATTTAGAAGGAAAAAATGTAACATCTTATATTTTGGATCGGAGGGAGTAACAACTACTAACAGACGAAATGTGGTGAAAACACAAGGTCGGTCCCTTTCCCTGCCATTTTATTTTTATAAAAACATGTTTGGAGTAGCTCTCGGACTTGTGGAACATGCAGCCCTTAAGTGAGAATCTCTCAACATTGTTCTGATATAATAAAGAAAGATGTGAAGTAGCCCCACTAGTAGGTAAATATTGGATCAGTTATGACAACATTGAATTTTGATATACGGGACCAAAGAGAGAAAAAACAACGAATGGTTTTTAAACATGTGGTGCCTACAATATCATTTCATGTTATATAGAAAATATATAAAATCGTCTTGGTGTAAGATATATATTTTTAGCCATACTATGTATCAGTACTGCTATGTATAGTCTTCACTCTGTTTATAAATATGTTTAGTTATTTCAAAAGCGGCGATGATATTTATTATCTTTGATTAACCGAAGTGACCTGGGATCTTTCACGGAATGAGATCCGGGTATATAGTCATGATCTAGCGGCAGGCCGGGATGAGCCTAACTGACCTCCTTCATGAGCTTGGTAATTCAATTCCGTTAGCTTTGTTTCCTCGCTTCCTCTTGCAAAAATATGATAATCGGTACCCCTGCTGCTTGATCATTGAACCAGACTTGGGATAAAGGCCAAGAAAAAGGTACCCATTGGTCTAAGGCGAGAACGAATATCTCCCTGGATTGACTAGTACTCCCTCCGTTCTAAATTAAATGACTTCCATCTGTCCAAATTTGGACGTATTTATACATGTAACATGTCTAGATACATCCACATGTGGACAGATGGAAGTCAATTAATTTAGAACGGAGGGAGTACTAGTGAAGAAGGGTTGTACTTATACATAATAGGTGCACCCCTTGACCCGAGGAATATTGACTAGATGTGCACAGAAATGAGTGCATATACACACTATAACATATAAAGTGAATCTGGAAAAAGAGAAAACATCTTACATTTAAAACAGAGCGAGTACAAATTACAGACATCATACATATAACAATAAAATTGCCTTCACTAAGGTGTCTGTAACAATCTTACGGACCATTTATAACTTTACAAACAATCTCATTATCTCTCTCATTCTTCTTACTCCACGTCATCAAAACCACATGTAACAATCCTTAAAGACAGCTGAGTCATCGTCATTGTATATGGCCTAAACTATTGCGTGAGAGAACGCTGTAGGATATACATTGAGCCGGACACGCAGTAGTCGGGTCGAAAAATTAATTACAATGCTATCGAGGCCAAATCCTCAAAAGTACCATAATATTACTAAATCCCAGCGTGGGCTCCACCCTAGCTACTCTGTTCTTTATATGCTCTCACACCTGTCAGATGAACACTGAATCAAGAGCCTGTCTTTTTTTTTTTTTTTTGCTAGGGAAGAGCCTGTCTTTCTTGCTCTTGAATCGATTCAACATCGGAGGGGAGATGGCCGTAGCTAACTGCGGCGCCGCGTTCTTGTTCATCCACCCGCAAAAACACCGCAATGAGCGTCGATTCTCTATCCGAATTCCCGCCGGCAGATCGCGCCTCCACATCCCGCGCGCCACGTCGTCCGCCGCCGTGCCGGAGGAGCCGGTGCGCTTCGGCATCATGGGCTGCGGCTCCATCGCGCGGAAGCTCGCGCGCGCCATGCTGCTGGCCGGCCCCGCGGCCGACGTGGCCGCCGTCGCCAGCCGCTCCGGGGACAAGGCCCGCCTCTTCGCCGCGGACAACGGCCTCCCCGCCGGCACGCGCCTCCACGGCTCCTACGAAGCGCTCCTCGACGACCCGGACATCGACGCCATCTACCTCCCGCTCCCCACCAGCCTCCACCTCGAGTGGGCCACCGCCGCCGCCGCGCGCGGGAAGCACCTGCTCCTCGAGAAGCCCACCGCGCCCTGCGCCGCCCACCTCGACCCCATCCTCGCCGCCTGCGAGGCTAGCGGCGTCCAGTTCATGGACTCCACCATGTGGATGCACAACCCCCGCACTGCCAAGATGCGCCAGCTCCTCGACGATCAGAGCACCATCGACGATGTCAGAGTTGTAAGTTCTTGAACATTTCGTGCTACATTTTGATTAGTCATCGGAATGTAGATTTTCTTTAGGGTCATTAAGGATCATGTTGCACGCCTTTATGAATCTCATTTTGTGACTGTAAATAATAATTCTGCATTCTAGGTATAGAAATATTTAATTGTTGATGTGATTTTCTGTTATTTGAGTGTTCAGTCCTAGATGAAGACCACTTCACCAATAAATTTGTGGGTAAGTTATCATTTTGACTTAATCTATTCCTGTGATCAAGCGTCAAAAGATTCTCTAGTGGACTTGAGTGTATCTAATCTAATATTTTTATTCCAGTTTGTATTCAGCACGCGCTAGTTGCCTCTTCATAGAAAAATAACTTTTACCCAACTATGAGACAATTTTTGCTTATGAACAATCTGAAATATTGTTCTGAACAGAAGAGGAATAATTTCAAAAGCTTTGCCGGAATATTTCTTGGTATTAATCTTCTTACACTTCCTTTTTTTACTTAAATCGTATGGTATGTTACCTGATAAACATAGTTCATTATCTACCGGAGGAGCAACTGCTGATCAACAACAACAAACACTATAGTGAAAACATAAATCACCTTATAATTTGAAAGGATGCTCACACATCAAAGGCAAAATAAGAAGACAAAATGTCATAGTACCAAAGACATAAAACGAAAAAAAGCCAGGAAGCATTATTAGGCAAGGCACGACAGCTACCTCTGCATATAATTGCCAAATTGATCACAGTGGGCATGCATAGAATTATGTTGTGTTTCTGGCACTTTGGTATCATCGTCATTCTTGACATATATGCTCTGTTTGACTTCTACTTTCTGCAAAATTTGCCCCAAGCGAATCCCTAACCAATAAATCGACAAAGCTCTTATGAAGCAAGACCACATCATCTTTCCATATCTCTATTTCCTAGTCGACCATGGTGAATATCAGCGATATTTTGTTGCTGGCAATTGGAACTACCAAAAGACCTCAACGTATTTGTCAATGTGTACGCCAACCAAAATATTGACAAAGCGGTTGCTAGTACGCCATATATCCAAGTTTCTGTCTCCCTTAGTTTACAGAAAGGAACAGATGTCTTGTTTCTTGCAACTTAATCTATACTCTCAGTTGACATGTAGAGTTTGTATGTTCTGCTTCTTCCTCTGAAACTCCTTGAAGGTCCTAATTAACATGACCACACGGGTTGAGCACCTACTGCTGCTTTATTGTCTGTCACATCTTGCACTCTCATAGACACTGGTCTAAATATGTCATTCTCCTAAAATGGTCATCTTTGCTGGTTTTAGTATTTCTTCTCTTCATCGAGAAGTCTGTGAGAATTCTTCAAAGTTTCAGTTTTAGACATTATTATAACCAGCGATTTATTCATCGCTTTGCCAATCTTTTTTTTTTCTCCCTTATAGTGATTTATGTTCCATATAATACCCTATCTGTTCACATAATCTGACATACAGTTCTGTTCCACTGATTTGTTGTTCCCACGGAATTAACCGAGTTCAGTGCCCTCTTGGGCTATACAATTGCTCACTCAACACCTAGCCGGCCTACCAGATGCTTGCTTATAGATATAGTGTTGCTCTGTTAAAAAATGTAATGCTTCAAGGTCTCACCTACACGGCTACACCTAAATCTAACATGTTGTTGCCTTGATAAAAAATTACACAAGTTACCCTCCCGAAATCTGTGTTATTGAAGTTTTTATGGATCAAATAGCAACACATGACAAACAATGTTCCCTGGTAGTTTGAGGCACCAAATCAGCATATAAATTTCGAAAAATACTTACATGTGTACATCCCATTTTATTCTTAAGTTTAAAATATTAAGTTCAGCTCAGTACTAAATGTCATAAGAGTAGCAAAAAAGAGGGAAAGTTTCGAGAAGTAAAAGTCTTAAGAGAAATGTAAATGAGAAACAGACCAAAGAAAACAAATCTTTTTGTTTCCTCTAACACACTTCAAGTTTAAAGTTAAGAAAGTTGGGGTGCTATAACACTCCAAAGAAATTCTCATATTTGAAGCCTCGAGTGAAACCCAATTGCACGATTACACCCTTGAGCACTGTGGCTGGGTTGCATTGTCGCCTGATATGTTTATGTGCATAATATACACTTCCAGGTGATCTGGCAACATCATTCAGCGACGCTAAAAGTATGTCAGCGGTTCTTGTAACTCTCGCCTGTATACAATATTTGCTATTTTGCGTAAGTCTGAACTTCCCAATCTTAATGTTGAAACTCAGACCTGGCAATGGCAGGTATTACCACATAATAGCCAGGAATTGTATTTTTGCCAAAAAAAACTTCGCCACATGTGCTCGGAGAAATTCCATCATCACCCAGAACTTGAACTAGCTGACAGGGGGGATTTGTTTTAAGCTGGCTTTGGGAGGTAACAAACAGGCAAGCAGTTCTCTAAAAATGACCCTTTGATGGGTCTTTCTAATTGCCTGTTCGACATCGATGCTGGCCATTGCGACACTGAAAGCAACCAAACCAAGATGTGATGAAGTTAACAAGAAGCTGATCAAATACAGAAAACTCCTAAAGATAGATCAGCATTTTGATATAAATAAATTAAAAAAGCATAAATTTATGTTTGTGTTTGTTGTGTGACCAATAAATTGGTGACGGCTACTAGAAGGGAAGGGGTTCCTCTGTTAATGTTGTACAGCTTTGGGTTCAGATATACCATTTTGATACTGCTGGAAATGTTGAAACTGTTGTTAAAAGTTAAAGCTGTGGTTGGCTTTGTCTTCCACAGTGGCTCAAAGCCTCAAACCTCTCAGTATGAGTTGCGGAAGGAGAAGACAATGGAACTGTAGAAACGGTGTGATCTTGTCAAAGCTTTGCTGTTTTACACGTATCCATATTTCAACTGTCATAAAGCGCTAGCATCTAGTTTTATATGTTATAGCTCGAGAAGAAAAATCGTAGATTGATAGTTTGTCTAGAATCTACAACTTATGGAAGAGCAAAAGTGCATACTGGTGATTCCATTGCAAAATTTGTCAAATTTTTGCTTGTCAGCACTAAACTCTGGGCAGAGAATATATATAGCAGCATCAATGTGATTCTTGGTTTTTGTGTTTGAGGGCAAAAAAATCTTGGTTATTGTAGGGAAAAGTTTACGGATCATAAAAACAGACTCAGAAATGGCTGCAGTCACAGGACTTATAGCACATGTATGGATTCCTGAAATGCTTATGAGGTGATATATTCCCATTTGGCATGTGCTAAGTGTGTTCTGCCACTACCCGTGATGATCTATTTCTTGTTATAACATCACAACTATTGGTGTCCATTTAACGTAGACACTTACATTTGCTAGAGTTTAACCTTGAAGGTGAATAATTATTTTTTCTTATGTTGCTTCAGATAAACAGCATTGTCAGCTTTCGAGCAAACGAAGATTTCCTCCAGAATGACATCAGGGTAAAGCCAGACCTTGATGGCCTGGGTGCACTTGGTGATATCGGGTGGTACTGCATCCGTGCAATCTTGTGGGCTGTTGACTTTGAGCTTCCCAAGAATGTGATTGCTCTCCGTCACCCTGTTAAGAACCAAGCAGGTGTGCTCCTTGCTTGTGGCGCTTCGCTGTACTGGGCTGATGGCAAGATCGCGACCTTCCACTGTTCTTTCCTTACGAATCTTACCATGGACGTTACCATTGTTGGCACAAATGGTACCATTCATGTTACTGACTTGGTCATCCCGTACGATGAAAAGTTCGGTCCATTCAGTGTAGACTCCAAGACAAACTTCACTGAACTCACTACGGGGTGGGATCCACATCCAAGCAAGCATCTTGTCACGACGGACCTACCGCAGGAGGCCCTGATGGTCAAGGAGTTCTGTAGGCTGGTGCGGAACATCAGAGATGCCGGTGGCAAGCCTGAGGGGAAGTGGCCGTCCATCACCCGAAAGACACAGATTGTGGTGGATGCAGTGAAAACTTCTATTGACAATGGATCTGAGTCGGTCGATGTTGCCAGCTAGATACATCACATAACTGGCCATTGCCATTGTCATCCTGACCATGGCATATAGTTTGTGTTTTTTTCTCAAGCCATACTTCGACTTGCACCAAACTACTTCTAAAATAATTTGTAGAAACTATGGGGCAAAAGCTTTGCCCCTTATATTAATTAAGAGAGAGTTTTGGGTGAACAACATAGAACATAGGACAACCGAAAAAAAAAAGATACAACCGGACTTGCTTCTCATGGTCAAGACAATATTGCAATGATCAAGTCAGATGTTACTGCGAATTTGCTGTGTGAAATATATCGATGCTTTGAGTGATCTATAAATGGTGCTATCTATGTCAACCTGACAAATTCTAAGAAGCCACATCAGTCTCTCAGGAAGGTTTTAAATAACAGTAAGATTTTGCCATTTTCCCTGAAGAAAACCTGTTTAGAAATTACTAGTTTCAAGATTCACGGTATAGACAATATATGGGAAATGGGAAATAGAGTGAGAGAGGTGCTAAAGCTAGAATTTGGGCTGAACATCGTTATCTTGGGTTGAATCTTCAGGAGCACAAGAGGCAAAAGGCCACCCAGTATGAATGACAAATAGATATGATTTGTTCCGCCGATTTTATCCTACAGTATGTTGCTATTATTTTTGTAAAAAAAGCATGCGAAAAGTCACTTTGGCTTCCGAGTTCCAGTGATCACTCTATTTTAAAACAAAATCAAAAACATATTAAAAAGGCCTGTAAGTTCTCAATTATGTATACTATAAGCTTACATAATCACAATACAAATTTCTTTATATTATGGACTACACAAAAATGAGAAATTTTGGAGATTTGATGTATTGTTAAGTATATTCTGATATGTACATTTGTACTTTTTGTATAGCTCAAAATAGAAAGCAGTTCGCATTGTGATTTTGCATGCTTGTAAGATACATCAATGCAAACATACATGTTTTTTTCAGTTTTTTAAATTTAATTTATTTAAAATAGAGATACAAGTGGAACTCAGAGGCAGAAATCTCTACCCCAAAGCATGGAGTCAACAAAAGCAAGTTCTCATGTTTATATTTTATTTTTTCCAAAAAATCACGCGAGCCTTTTTTTCAAATTCATTGGCATCATTCATAGGCAGTCAAAAATATTTCAAAACGATATCTTTTCCAAGAGGAATATTTTCTTGAATATCAGGACGGTTCTCATAAATATATGAAAATTTGCAAATAAAGTAGTTTTACTTGTAGTCTTTCTATATTTTCTTATATAAAGAGCGCGTACCACCCACGAGGCCATGCTCTTCATCCCTCAGTCGATGGACGCTAGGCGGTGCCATCGTAGAGGTGCTCACCGTCGTCAGGAATGACAACAAACCACGAAAAGACAAAGTAGATAAGCTACTTGGTTCCATCTACACCCAGATGTTCCACCGATTCATCTCGATTGGGAAGCTCACAACAAAATTTCAGCGCAAGAAAGCAATTAAGTTTTAAACAAGGTGCTAATGTGTAGCACATGCCACAACCAGGAGTACATTTCTGCATTTTCGACTATGCTCCTCACTCTTCAAGAATTTACTCGTTCCCATCTACACCCAGGTGTTCACCAATTCAACTCGACCGAGAAGATCACCATGATTTTTCGATGCAAAAATGTAAAAAGGATAATTTTTGCAAAAAAAAGCCAGGCGCTAATGTCTAGCGCATGCCACCACGGGGAGTACATTTGCGCATTTTCAACTATGCTCCTAGCTCTTTCCAGAGTTAGGAGATCTTTTCGCTGTTTTTTTATTTTGGCCGTGGAATTATCGTCCGCACGGCTGGGCTCTGCCTCTTTTTTTGTGCACTTTGGCATCTTTCTCAGCTGATAGTTGTGTACATCTAGGGGTGAAAACGGTACGGATTATTTCCGACCGACCGACCGACCGGAGCCTCACGGAAGGCAAATACGGATACGGTTGGATAGTTGCCGGATACGGTCACGGATACGGATAGTAACTAACGGATATGGAAAAGGATGTGGTTTTACTAATATCCGCCCATATCCGAAGATATACCATATTTCATGGTTATATCCGACAAATAACCGGCGTAATATCCGACAAGTAATACCTCGAACCTGAGTTGTTGGGCAAGATAAAACTTATGTACTTACACAACTCTTGAAAAGTCTTTGCTCAAGTCACTAGCATATTTGTGAATCACATTTTTGGGAGGCATCCTTAGGTCATGCAAGGGCAAAATTAAGTAGCCACTTGGAAATGGAAATATGAGTATGAAAACATTATCTATCTTAGTATATCACAATACATAGAGTTAATTTGAAGTAAGTTAGTTCATAATATCTGCTATATACCAGTCCTATTTTCAATGCGACATCCGACGAAATGTTTATCCGCAACCGAACCGTATTCGTTCCGTATTCGATCCATATTCGTAACCGACAAGATCTGATTCCGTATTCGTATCCGCACACTATCCGCTCCGACTCCGTATCCGGAAAAAATATGGTCACGGACATGGTTTCACTACTATTCGACCGTATCCGCTCCGTTTTCACCCCTATGTACATCCCCGTGTTGGCGATACGGTAGGCTCGTCGCGCCTAATAAGCAGCTGTAATCACGCTTAACGGAGCGAGGTGGGACTAATAATTGGCCGCCGGACTGCAGAGCGCACGGGTTTCATCCCGCGGTATTGGTGGCAGCCCAGTTCATCCCGGCCTGCGACGCTGTCCGGCCCAGGAAGCCCATCCTCCTCCTCTCACAACTCAAAAAAAAACTACTCCCGGCGGAAGCGACGGCGCCGCCGCGCCGGTGACAACCAACCCCGAGCTCCGCCTCGCCTCCTCTTCTCCCACAGCCCGACCGCCGCCGGGCGCTCCCTTCTCGCGCTCGGCCAATCGTCCGGCGAGAACCTATGTGTCCACCCGCAGGCCTCCGCCGCCGGCGACTCCGTTGACACCTCAGCTCGTCCTGGTCCGAGCGAAGGCCGCCTCCGACCCGCGGTATCCACCCCGCTCAGCTAGTTCTTCGAGCCCTTCGGCCGCGCCACCGCCGCTGGCGAGTTCGCCTCCTTCACGATCTTCTAACGAGGTCGTAATTTGCTTGTAATGCGATTGGTACCATACTGCATTCTTGATCTGCTAATGAGGTCGTATCTGTTGCAGCTCATTTGCCATGACGCTCCACTCGCAAATCGATCTGTGCGGCGGCAGGCAGCACCGGCACCGGCGACTCCGAAGCGTCCCCCCATCGTCGCTGGCGCGATGAAGCTCGATGTGGATGGCACTTTCTCTACGCGGCGATCTACCCGGAGCATCACGTGTACCGGCAAGACGGCAGCGCTCATCACCTCCTACTCCATCGCCAATCTTGTACCTGACCCTGTCGATTAAACTTATTTGCTGTAACTTGCTGCCTTATGGCGTGACATTATACATTGGGACAGCCAACCAACAGAGCATCATGAACTCCCAGTTTCTCGCGGCATTACCTGATTAGTCATGTTGATTCTGAATCATCAAGTGTCCAGTGCAGTCGATGTGACCTCACCTAATGTCAGATAATTACAGTAGTTTCTGATTGCCTGATGGGGCCTGATAAACAAGCAATCAGAAACTGATAGGGTCCTAAGGTCAGAGAATCAAAGTAAAAACCCTAATTTTAATTCTGACTCACCACCCTTCCAGCAATATACAAATAACAGTCATGAGACAGCCCTGGTTTCAGGTTTCTTACTCATCTTCTTTAGAATCTGTACAACACTAGTGTTTTGTGAAAGCTAAATAATTATCCCAATGAATATCAGCACGGACAAGAAATCAATTGACATGTTGACTGAAGCTGTTAGTGTTGTATGGCGAGCTGCGAAAGAAGCATCTGGTAGCATCTTCAGAAGACAGTCTTTCAGAGGGAATAGGATCTGAGCGGCCGTTGAGTGAAACTTCACCGATGAACGATGATTTAGATGATGGAGGCCCCATGCAACCTGATGTGAAGTTGAATTCCCGAGCAGTATGTATTTCAATCAAATTTCTTCACATTTGTTTTCCTTTTAGCTGAATATGAACAAGAACATACATACAGAACAAGAACATACATACAGAACAAGAACATACATACAGACCTCAAGATCGAGCGCAGGCAGAAGCGGCAGCTGATCTACGATTGCTGCTCTTTCGATCTGTCGTTCTTCTCCGCCCATCGTGTTGAAGGTACCACCGTTTCTTGATTTCGTCTAACAGAACAACCCTAGCCTCTATTGGTTGGTTCCTCTGTTTGATGTAGCTCTTATCCAGCATATACCTGTGCGGTGTGCCACATATTTCTTCTCATTATTAAGTACTCCCTCCGTCCACACAAGGATGTCTCACTTTTGTCCTAGCTTAGGCCAAAATTGAGACATCTTTTTGTGGACGGAGGGAGCATTTTGCTTTGCGTTTTGAGACGAGCCAGGAGGGAACCAGTAATATCTAGCTAGGGAACTCGATTCCCTTTACACACTTACATTGTTCCGTTAGTTATGCCATCCATTCTTTCTTGCCCACGAATTGTAGTGCCTCATTACATGCTACTATGCTATTTTTCAGTAATCAGTTAACTAGTTAAGTGCCTGCAAATACGTAAGTTCAGCAGTGTCGTCTTAAAGACTTTCTCGAATTAAAAGTTTAAAACTACAGTAGTTTTCATATAAAAATCTACAGTAGTTTTTTTCTTAGATTCTTTTCCCATTCCCTGCTCCAGTAATTTCTACTACTTATGGAGAATTGTCTTAATTAATGTTCATTCTGACGCTTCCCTAAAAACAATGTTCATTCTGACGAGGAGCAGACGATTTTCTAACAGATACAGAATAACAGAAACTTGATAACTGATAAGTATCTTCATATGCTTCATTATGTTTCCATTAATTTTCCAGTGCCCTGGATACATTCTGAACCTTGATTTTACACAATTTTAGCAGCTGCAGTGCTCGATGACGGATCTTCCTGAGGCACTGGCTGAGATTTTCAAGAGGGTTACGAGGCTAAGTGATTGGAATTCTTTCTCATGTGTCGAACCTGCTCTACCAGATCGAGGCGGATCAAAAGGTTGCTATCAGTGTTGGCAAAGGCCTTTGCTTCGCTACAGAAGCATTGGCAACACTTTTCTCCCCGTTCTCAAATTTGTGGAAACTGGATGTTCAGTACTGTGGTTGAATTGGATACCTGGCCATGGGAATCAGTTGGACAACAAAGCTCTCTTTGTGCCTTTCATCTTGCTGCCCCTCGCTGACTGATCTCACCTTAAGCTCCTTCTCATACATTAATGATTCTGGTCTTGGTTGTATAACTCATTGGAAGAAATTATCTCTGTGGCTGTTGGTTGCAAAAGTCTATCTGCTTTCACCTAATTGAATGCGACAAAATAGGCAACAAAGAGTGAATGGAGTATTCTGGTTGGAGTGGATCGTTGGAAGAACTTGTGGTGAAGAACCACACGGAAATCAGCCAGTGTCCCATCCTAAAGTTTGGTCCAGGATGGACAAAGATCCTGAAGTTTGAGTTTCGGACAACGGGAGGATTTTGACCTTGTGATAGGGTCACGGATGATGCATTATCATCCCTGATACAATGCTCACACGTGCTAGAGTCATGTTCTGCTGGTGCTCATTTAGTCTTGCCCAAATCGTGTTCTCAGGCTAAATGGCGCAGACTTCTTCGATGATGAGGGATGAAGGCACTCTCACCCACCCCATTCCTGGAGACAGTACTTGAGCTTGTGAATTGTAAGGCGATAGCTGATGCTGAGATGCGCTTCATCATACATACCCCGCTCTTTAGTAATCTCACGCTCTGGTGGTGTCATCATGTTACTAATGTTAGAGCTGGTGCATGCTCGTAAGTTGGAGTCTCTAATCATTGAAGGTTGTTCTAAGGTCTCCAGAATGCCCAGAGCTGGTGCATGCCGGGATGTACGTAATATGTCCAGGCTGCAGCCCTTGCCGATCTAAGGGCTGCTCGAGTAGTTCGCTACTCCGTCCAGGCTGCTGCGCCCACCGATCTAAAAAGAATGGCCTATTAAGACTGTTGATGAAGTGACCTCCAAAATTAGTAGTTTAAAACCCGTTTGTCAAGTTGGTAAGTTGTTGTTATCTGCGCAGCATCGACAAGAGGGCACTGTCGAACCCAGATTCATCTTTTTGTTAAACCGTTATCCTTTCGGCCTCAATCTTCTGAGATTTCTTACTGATGTGAATTACCATCATATATGTTTAACCTTCATCACTGCAAAAGGGAGAAACTGTAGCCTTGACTTTTATTCAAGTTGCGGACGCGTCAATGCATCCATCTGCGGTAAAAGCTAAGGGTGTCACACTTTTTTTTGCAGTTATGCGCTGCCTCGGAGGACTGATTCCTGGGGACTTTTGTTGTGGAGGAACATACTGCGAAATTCACTCCTTGGGTGCAAGCTCAACTTTCCATATAGGCAGATGCGCTCCAGGGAGGCCGAAGCTTTGTCTCCCAGGCTCTTTCCTTGGCGTTCCACGTGGGCATGGGAGAATTGTGATTGAAACTAGTCCCTCGGGTTTAGCAAACTCCGACCTTGCTGGGCGGCTGGGCGCGGTGTCTTCTTGTTCTTCAGGGAAGCTAAGTGTACTGCTACCAGTTACCGATAACATTTTTCGAATTTGGTGTGGACTGTGGAGTTTTGCCTCCGCCAATATAACCATGCGGGGCGTTATATATATAATCTTGCTCGGCAGGGTGAGAGTTAGTGAAACTGGGTTCTTGTAAGCTATGAACTTTGTAACTGAAGTGGTGTTGAGCGATTTGACCACACCATTTGGTTAATGAAAATTTTGTGTTTCTTCTATAAAAAAAAATAAAGATGCTGTCATCTTCTAATTTCTCTTCTGAAGACATTGAATATTGTCACCGTCTAAATTGCACCAACAATGGCACTCGGACATTATTGCGAGACCTGAAGATGGGGAGGGTTTTGGGGCTGCCCCTCTAGCTGTTACACCGGGAGACAAAAATAATTTGCATGGGCCGGTAGTCTCTGCCGTCCAAAGAACGAAAGCACGATTGGTGTTCTCCATGACGAACACGTCCAACAATATTCTCGTTCGAAAGTAGTATATATAATATAATCTCTGAACAGACAGGTGATCCATCAGCAGAGACCGGATATCCTCCTATCTGAATCATTCCGCCCATCAACTCAACATATTCAACTTTTTGCCCACCAGCTAGCTAGACTAACTTCCACTATATACGAATGTTCTCCAAGCCAATCATTTCTTCATATGATCATGCCTCAAAATTGGTAACACCTAGAGTTTCTCCGCAGTAAACTTACTCAACTCAAACTTTGTAAAAGTTGATAGTAATCAGTTACTGTTAGCTTTAACACCACAGAGATATACATACACTTTAAACAAGACTAGACTAATTCTAGGTCATGTCAATGTTTTTACACACTTTAAAGAGGAAAGGTGCGTGCATGGCCTCTTTATCCTCCACTAGTTAGCCCCAGTTTTCTTCAGCTACTGCCCCTAACCCGATTTAGTGAGCATAATATTCCGAAAATAATAAAACAGTTCCCCACTAGAAAGGCCCGCATCTCCTTTAATCACCCCTGTCTATGCAAAGTCTCTAAATTTGGATTACTTTACACCATGCCCCCTGCATAAGGTTGACTGTTAAGCAGTACCAGCTAAACTGATATTTTTCTTCTTACAGTGCGCCTACATGCATGCCCTCCATGTACATATAATTGCGTGCACTCCTAAGGAATCTAGCTACAAGTAAATTTAAAGTGCATCAACACTTTAAAGTAGTACTGTCTCGTTCGAAAATAGTCCCTCTTTTGAATATATAGTGTGCTGAAATACAGGCAAGCGGCAAGCGGATTTTCTTGTACTTTGCTTGTTAACATATCACGTATAGTATCGTATTCATATAAATTTATCTATGTTTCAAACATCGGGCATTGGAGACCATAGGGGATTACTTGCTAAATGCTAAACATCTAAACTAGAAATGCCAGAACATGAATAGTAAAATGAAAAAGTTGGGAGTTACCATAATTCTATATGCCTGCATGCCGGAAAAGTAATTAGCTAACCAGGCTTTTTACCCTCTGCAGCAGTGCAACTCATCATAGTTTCAACCTCAAGTAAACTATGACTGTTGCCTGTTTGTGCTCGACATGTTGCGTGCATGGCTGTCGCTTGTATGGCCATCAAAGGCCACTACCGCGGATGTCTGACCAATGCCCACCATTCTTGAGAAATTAGTAGTACTATATACAAGCTTATGTATACATAAAATTACTTCAGACTTAATTAAGTAATTCTAACCTCTTATTAACTTATGGCACCTACCAGCATAGAGTTGAACAACAATATCAGTCTCTCAGTTGGGTCTCGTTTTCATGACATTAAACAAAAGAAGCAAAATACGGTATGCCGCTATTGCAATTCCAAGAATGAATATGGCATATACATTATAAATTTGCATGGTCAGTTGCTTTAGCTTCCGGGGCTAGCTAGGCTGCACCAGCAAGTCTAATGTGATGATGACTGAAAGGCCCTGAAAAATTCCATAAGGAAAGCTCTGACCCATGCCTTTAATCTCCCTTTTGATTTTTATAAGCAGCAGACTCCACTGAGATTCACATCCCCATCATGCCCCAGAGAAATAGTAGTAGTCATCATCAATACTAAATCCATTCTGTTCTTGCAGACAGCTCACATCTGCAGGGTGTTGGTTCCTTTGTGTCCAAACCAAGGAAAGGCTATCCTCCCTCTCTCTCCGGCCATTGCCTTCTGGCTCTCTTCAAGCTGAGGAAAGGTAGCTGCATGCTCTCCTTGCCAGGCGGGCGCCATGGAGGCCAACAAGCCAAGCTACTATCTCTTCACCGTCGTCTTCGCGGCGCTCCTCCTGTCCTCCATCGCTGGTTAGCTTGAGCACCCCACATGGTTATTGCATTTCTTCTTAGTTAGGTCATGAATGTGTTTTTCTTTTCTGTCCTTCGTTAGCTCTTGTGCATCAGAGAAATATGCTGGTTGCATTACTTGTTTCTGTGTATGATTCTATGGAGTTTGTTTGATGCAGGAGCGCAGAGGAAGCTTCTGTATAAAGATCATACAGGATCGACGATGGTATATAAATGACCCATCTAGTACTCGGTGCATATATATTATTTGGGTTTTCATATTTTTGTCATTATATTTCCTTCTATCTTTTCTTTTGGCAAAGGGTAGTCAAGATGATACCAATTACACATGATATGCAACATATCTAAATTTCTAAACAAGAAACTAAATAGTGTAAAAAAAGTTGAATCAAAATTTATTTCAAAAGAAGTACTTGTTTTGCGAGAAAAAAGAAGTATGGGATAAATCAATTATTTCATTAACTTCTTCTCCCATCTCCCCTTGATCCTGAGAGCACGAAAATTAATACTCTCTCCGTACACAAAAAGATGTCTCAACCTAGCCCAAATTTACATGTATTTGCACACTAAATTATGTCTAGATACATACAAATTTGAACCATGTTGAGACATCTTTTGTGGACGGAGCGAGTAGGACATATGCCACATGAGTTGATTAGCTAAGCATTAGACCGATCGATGCAATTTCGCCTGATTGGAACACAGATTTTGAATGTGCCAATGTCTGAATCAATTTCTACATAGGTTAAACTGCATTTTTTGTTTAACGAGTAGTTCGCACAAACTCTTCAAGAGATATTTTATAACCACAACAGCTGGAATCAAATCCTTTCGTAGTCATGAGGTTACAATCGTAAATCATCGAACAAATTAGCACCAATTTATTCGTATATGCCTTGGTATACATGTGGGACTGAATTATCTCATCACTATCAGATATGCATGGCAAGGCGGTATTTTAATTTTTTTAATAGATTAGATGTTGTATAAGTGTTACATCCTTCTTTACTTTCTGCTGGTTGGTCTTTCTGGCAACCTTATATCATCCAAGATTTAGTAAACTCTGATTAATCAACTCTGCAATAAAATGTATGTGTTCATCAATTGATGCAGCTCTCTGTTTGGAAGAATAATAATCGGATATGCACATGTATATGCATCCATACAGTTATTCATTTGTAATATGTTACTCATATACTCACTCTGTTTTAAATTAGATTTATTATTATTTATTTATTTTTAGATAAAGTGTTTTAAATTAGATGACTTACATTTGTCTAAAAGTGGATATTTCTATACATGTAGCATGTCTAGAAACATAGGCACGTGGATAAATGGAAGTAATCTAATTTGGAACCGAGTGAGTAGTTGTTAACTGGTTACATCTTTGCTCTTTGTGCTAAGGTTAGTATATATCAGTAATTGGTTGTACTATTAGCTCGTTAACTCTTGTGCAATGCATATGTGCATGACATGTAGGACACGCCCGAATCATCCATGCAGCAGGAGCAGGAAGACGACGAAGCGTTGGTGGTGGTGCATGAGGGGAGAATCCTCAAGCAGGTGAAGACGAACGACTACGGGACCTACGACCCAACTCCGACCATGTCCAAGCCTCACTTCAAGGACATACCTAACTGAGATTAACTGACCATCTATAGACCTGAGATCGATGGCTGGATATAATCTGCTGCTAGGTGCCCCAATATGATCAAGATCTCGACCGATCGATGGCCGGGTTAAATGCTGTCACACGTATATGCGGAAAAATGATATGCGCCATATATTAATTTGTCCTCCAATAAATCTCATCTCATATAGCAGTGTGTGATGGGTGTGTGGAACATATATATTTGTATGTATGTACAATGGTTTTTGTGGATATATACACGTCGTTTGCATGCATCTTTGGTACTCATGGTTGTTGATTACTCGCACACACACGTGCACGTACTAGAGATCAGTAATTGAAATATTGTGGATCATGTGCCAGTTTTTGTCTCAAGAGATGCAAATGGTCCGATATGGTATGTATTACTAAATGACATTGTAAACACGTTGTATCTGGATTGAACTGAAGGCATTGAACCACGCTTATCTAGCTCATGCCAAATTTGAAGTCACTAATCATGTTGATCTGCATTATCAGCTCTACAAGTTCACACGATATGCAATTATAATTTTCAGGGGTATATTAGGTAGTTTATGTATAGTGAATTTTGTTAGGACAGTTCCTGATTCAATAGGAATTGTCCCCAGATTGCATGATTAATAGTGTGTCTTCTTAACATCTAGACTTGCTTTGTTTGTAGAACTAGACTATTACTAGGTAACAATGTTTTTTTTCTAATATCGTGAGACTGTTTGTAGACAATCAATTGGTTTAGCCTGTATTCCTTGAATAATATAATACTATGATATTTCCTTTCGAAGGTTCTGCAAAGGGAACTGACATTGGCGTGAATGAAGAGGTGCAGAAACTCCATTGCCCAATTAAGGGCGTGTTTGGTAGCCCGTATGGGCTTTCTCATCTCATACATGCCCAGTCCATCCGTGCTCACGCGGTACATGTGTGTTTTAATTGCTGTGTTTGGTAGCCCGTATGAGGCAAGCAGTGGTGAGTTGAGACATTGTTTGGTGGCCTGTATGAGTCGAACCATGCCAGACATTTATAAAACGCAAACAGATCCCTAGACAGAAAAATAAAACACAAACAGATCCCTGGACAGAAGAATAAAACGCAATCAAGTCCTGCCACCATTGACCACCTCTGTCCCTCCCGGAAGTCGCCGAGCTCGGCGTCGGAGAAGGACCGGCGCGCCTCAGCACCGGCGCGCGGCATCGTCTCCACTTGCTCCTCGGCCGCCAGCACCGGCTCGTGACGCGTACGGGCTCCGGCGAGGGGCGGCGCATGGTCTGCGCGGCGCGGACGGGCTCCGTCGGGAGGCGGCGGTAGCTCGTCGCGGCTCCAGCGACGGCTCTAGGTTGTCGTCCGTGGCGGCGCTGGGTGGTCGTCGGCGGCGGAGATCGCTGGTCGTCCTCGGCTACGCGGGTCGCCGTCCGTGGCGGCGGCGCAGGACGGGATTGAAGGAGCCAGTAAGAAGATAGAGAGAGGGTCGCGGCGGCGCGGGCGGCGCTAGTACTCCTCGTCGGGGGCGCGGCGGTCGGCGGCGGACTCTGTGGCGGTCGGCGGCGTCCTCTACGGCTCTCGGTGGCGGCGGTAGAAGGGAGCAGGGCGGCGTCGGGGTTGGGAGAGAGGAGCTCGGGAGGCAGTTGAGAAAGAATGAGATGGGGAGAGAGAGGTGGGGGTCAGGGTCTGGGGGGGGGGGGGCGTGCGCGGGGGCCGTGGACGAAGCGAGCCGGGATGAGGAGAGAAGCTCGATCTGAGCTTCTCTCGTGGGCAGGGCTGAGAGGCATTTTTGGGTGAGGTGGGCAGGGCCGAGGCGCACGACGCAGGCTACCAAACACGTAAAATCGGGACGGGTGGAGATTATCTGAGAGCGCACGGGCTACCAAACACGCCCTAAGTGTTTCTTCCAACCACACAGCCTAACAGTCTAAGGGTCTGTTTGTTTGGGCTGCAGCTTTTGAGAATCAGCTATGAACTGCTGTGAAAACGCAGCTGTGAAAAATCAGCTGTGAGAAGCAGCTGTTAGACGCAGAATTTGATGTTTGGCAGTAGGGCTTTTTTTTGTTGCAATATTACAACATTACAACCCGACGGAGGAGATACGGCGAGGACGGGCGAGGCCGGGGAGAGGCCGAGCCGGCGCCGGGGAGAGGCCGGGGCGAGGCCGTCGCCCCTACAGGCCGCCACGCCGCCCCCCACACCGAATCCCACGGCGCAGAAGGAGAAGGGGGCCCGGATGCGGCGCTGCCAGCGGAGAAAAGAGGCGGCGCGGGGTGCGGGCTGACGCCGGGGGAAGGACCACGCGCCCGAGGCTGCCTCCCGACGGCCGTTGCGCCGCTCCGTACGCCCGTCCTCTGGCTCCTCACTCGCGCGAGCTCGCCACACGCCAGCGCCCGGAGATTGACGAGCCACGGGCAGCGCCGAGCTTGACGAGAAGAGAAGAGAAGAGGGAGGCCGAGGGCGGTGGGGACGAGCAGAGCCCGAGCGCCGAGCCCGCACGGTGGGGAAGAGGGAGGCCGAGGGCGGTGGGGAAGAGGGAGGCTGGGCGGTGGGGACGAGCGGCCCGGGCACGGCCGAAGCGCGCCGGCGAGGCGGCGGCGGCCTGGCCGCGACGAGGGCGAGGCGGCGAGCCGGGGACGGCCTGGAGGCAGGGTCAACGGCGGCGGGGGTCGCGGCCGGGAATGGGGGCGGGAGTGAGGAAAAGCGGGTTAAAGCACCTCACCCGGTGCTTTCGCTGCTTTCGGCCGGGACAGTGCATTTCGCTAGCAGCGCTTCTCCACCGCGCTTTCCAATTTGATGATGTTTGTTTGCGCTTGTGCTTTTCGACCCCAAAAGCAGTAAAAGCAGAAGCAGAAGCGCTGCCAAACAGAGCCTAACACTAAAACTTTATAACTTCTATTCCTTGGTCGCATGTAGGGGAAGTATTAACACGTACGTCAAATTATCAGGGTGGACTCTAGGAAACTAACCCTCAGACTTACACCTCCTTTTTCATGGTAAGTTAAGATTATTTCCAACTGTCGTGGACCGTGTAGATGACGGTCCTTACCTTGTCTATGCTCTTCATCGACTTCTTGATCTCCGTCCCGCCTGAGACACTGGATTACAGACCCGATCTTCTTCTTCGCCCAGCTCTCCTCATAGAACGGGTTTGTGCTCGCGGGGAGGGAGACGATCTGCGCGTGGTGGGCGGCGACTTTGTCCAGCGTGTCCTCGACCAGCTGGAAGGTGGGCCTCATCTGGCTCAGCAGCTCTCGCAGCCGTTCCGTGCGTGGACTGGTGATCGCGACGGCCGCGTCCTGCTCTCACGGACAACTCGAACTTCCTGACCTTTATCTCCAGCTGCATCAGCTTCTCCGTCGCGTCGGCGCCGACCAGGGCGTGGCCCTTGGCGATGAGCCTCAGTATGATGCGCGACACGTCCTCCTCCTCCTCCTTCATGCTCATCGCGGTCTTGCCCGCCGCCGCCGTGGTCACCAGCATGGCCGTCTTCTTGCCTTGGTGCTCCAGCAGCGACTTGCCGATTCTTCTCTCGAACGAACTAGACGTCGATCTCGATTTGATTGCCTTTTGATCAGGGTTCTTTCCTCCTAACTTGTTGCCCGATTGAGTACTTACGTCGTGGTCTCGTCCCGTGTCCTATTTAAAGAGGATGGAGATGAACCGAGAGAGATAGTACAGGGTCCGGCCGGGGTCCGTCTTCCTCTCCAACCCAATGATCTGCTCTCCGGATGTCCGATCGTGCGTGCAATGGAAATCAACCAGGTCACGGAGTCCTTTCAAACCCCGTCGATCAAGATTTGCAAAAAGATACTCCACATCGATCTCTTCTCTTCTCTGGACTCCGGTCGTCTGATCTCTGAGATCGTTTTTTTTTTAAACAACTATCGACCTCTATTTAAACGTTCAGAATTACAGCCACAGGCATATGTAAGCCAACTGGCGGATCTAAAAACCAGATATGTCTCCCCACCGGCAACGATGTCGCGAATATTGCCAGCGTATGAGCTTCTGTGTTCATTTCCCTTCTTTCATGACTGAAGGAAGTATCTCCCCTCTGTTTTGATTGTTGAATATATAAGCAATTTAGCAGTAGATTTAATCCACGAATACAGTAAACAAATCATGACTAGGATAATAGGAATTAAACTAATCATGCGTTCTACTAAAACCGTAGACAAACCGAACGAATCTAGAGCAACTACCACAAGCAGGAACTCTAGTAGCATATCGAACAAGAAGATCAAGATGACATACGTTGCAGCGGCTATAGTAGCAGCTGTCCCGGTGTCGCCCATGTCGTTGATGAAGAGGTTGGCGATGTCGGGGAAGAAGTCGTCGTTGGGGAAGAACTCGAAGCCAGCAGTCGCGCGAGTGCGCTCCCCAAAAACCTGATCGCCCCTCTCCCGTACAGGATCACAAGAGGCGGGGTTCCGGAGGCCTGCTGTCCCTTCAACCGGTGCACGCCGGAAGACGGGATGGAGAAGACTTGAAGACGGCGGCGCAATATTCTGGAACTAGGGCGGCGAGCTACCATGTGTTGCGTATGGCGGCTAGGGTTCGCCCAAGCAATATATAGAGCGGTCGGGTAGGACGTGGGCTGCAGCCCACGATTGAGTCGGTAACGTCTCCACCAAACGGAAACGGCAAAACAATTAACGCGTCCGTTAATGATTAATCAATAACTCAATAAATTTCCCGGACTGCAAAAATATAAGCTCGGCTCGGCGAGATTCCCGCAACCCGCGGCGTGTCGTGTCGTGACGAGACGGACGGACGGCGGAGGAGGAGGAGTGCGCACGAGAGAGCCTTCCTGTTCTCACATGCTTACCAAGTGCTAGCACAGCTCACTATATAAAGTGGTGCAGCACTCTCTTAGCTAGCAGTATGGGACTAAAGGTTGCTTTCACGTACACACAGCCAGCCAAATAAATGGGCCAAATGGGAATTTCGAATTTAGTAGTTGGGCTTTTCAGGCTGTGGCCCAAGTACAGCCCAACACCAAAATTCCAGCAATCCCCCACAAAGTCTCATTGGCACATCATACCACGTTTGTTCCAAAACATTGTTTTATATACCGGTGTTTAGTGGAGACTGTTAAGTTGAACACCACTTAGAACTAATGCTACGCTAGACCGCAACTTGAATAGTGGACTATGCCTTGAACTACAAGTTTGCTGCAAATCTAGTTTCACACAAGTCCTTTACCGATACTGGGCTACCGCAAGGCTTCCCCGCGGGTGGAGCGTATGCGTCATACTCCGAGACCTTTCATGAGTTTACTAAAGAGCACCCAACTCTCACGGACTGCGACGTTTAACAGTCAGGCTCATATAGGTGTATTCCTCAAGAGATGTTCTGCAGGGCAACATCTCCGCTTATAAAAGTAAGCCGCTTGGAATACATTAAGATATATAAATATCAACCTGCCATGCAGATCAGGAGAGTATTGCATCTATACGGAGTGGGATGGTAAAATATAAGGATACCTCCTCTCAGCTGTCCAACAGCTTGTCACCCACTTCTAATTCACGGGATCTCCGATCACATAGAGTGGTTTACCACTGTGGACAACTCATACCGTGGGTCTCAAACCCATCTCCCTCGATGCACTATCTATCACATTACGTGATAAACCCTTTGTGAAGGGATCTGCCAAATTCTTAGACGTTTGGATATAATCCAACGCAATGACTCCGGAGTTCTTTAATTTTCGGACAGATTTCAATCTCCTCTTCACATGCCTTGATGACTTCATATTATCCTTAGAACTTTTAATCTTGTGAATCACAGTTTGATTATCACAGTTCATAAGGATAGCGGGTATTGGTTTTTCAACCACAGGTAAGTCCATCAAAAGCTCTCGAAGCCACTCTGCTTCAACAGTGGCTGTGTCTAATGCTGTGAGTTCTGCTTCCATAGTTGACCTCGTTAAGATGGTCTGCTTGCAAGACTTCCAGGAAACAGCTCCACCACCGAGTGTAAACACATAACCACTCGTGGCCTTAATCTCATCAGCATCAGATATCCAATTGGAATCACTATAACCCTCCAGTACTCTTGGATACCCGGAGTAGTGAATTCCATAGCTCGCAGTGCCTTTTAAATAACGCATAACTCTCTCGAGCGCATGCCAATGATCATCTCCCGGATTAGAAACAAACCGGCTCAACTTGCTTACAGCAAAAGAGATGTCAGGCCTCGTGGCACAAGCCAAATACATAAGCGAGCCAATAATCTGAGAATATCTCAGTTGATCTCTAGCAGTCTGTTGGTTCTTTCGAAGCAACACACTAGGATCATATGGTGTCGGAGAGGGTTTACAGTCGTCATACCCGAAACGACTTAATACCTTTTCCACATAGTGGACTGAAGCAGTGTAATCCCACCATCACCATCTCGCAGCAGCTTGATGTTCAAGATAACATCAGCTACTCCTAGATCCTTCATCTCAAAACAACGAGATAAGAAATCCTTAACCTCCTTGATTAAATCAAGATTGGTTCCAAAGATCAGTATGTCATCGACATACAGACAGAGAATAACTCCCTCGCCCCCACCATAGCGATAGTACACACACTTGTCAGATTCGTTTACAATGAAACCTGCAGCAGTCAAAGTTCTCTCAAACTTTTCATGCCATTGCTTAGGAGCTTGTTTTAGGCCATATAAAGACTTCAACAACTTGCACACCTTTCCTTCCTGACCAGGTACTACAAAACCATCAGGCTGATCCATGTAAATTTCCTCGTCTAACTCTCCATTTAGGAAAGCTGTCTTCACGTCCATTTGATGAACGAGAAGCCCATGCGAGGCAGCCAATGAAAGTAGCACTCGAATCGTGGTCAGTCTAGCCACAGGTGAGTAAGTATCAAAAAGTCTTCACCTTCTTTCTGGGTATAACCCTTGGCCACAAGTCGTGCCTTGTACTTCTCAATAGTACCATCAGGCCTAAGCTTTTTCTTGAACACCCACTTACATCCTACAGGTTTGCACCCATAAGGACGATCAGTGATTTCCCAGGTTCCGTTAGCTAAGATGGAATCCATCTCACTACGGACAGCTTCCTTCCAGTAGTCAGCATCAAGAGATGCATAGGCTTCTGAAATGGTACTGGGTGTGTCATCCACAAGGTACACAATGAAATCATCACCAAAGGATTTTGCAATCCTCTGTCTCTTGCTCCTAATAGGAACTTCATTGTCATCCTCCACAGATTATCAGTGTGTTCTATCGAATGGTGGGATCAGGAATATCAACCAATTCCTGACTAGATGTATTAGGTATCTCCTGATTTGATGAGCTAGGCGTATCCTTCATCGGAAAGATTTCCTCAAAGAAAGTCGCATCTCTCGACTCTAAAATTGTACCAACGTGAACGTCGGGTACCTCAGATTTTACCACCAAAACTCTATAGCCAACGCTATGAAAAGCATAGCCCAGAAGAACACAATCCACAGTTTTTGGTCCAAGCTTGCGCTTCTTGGGAATTGGTATATTGACTTTCGCCAAACAACCCCAAGTTCGAAAGTAAGAGAGTCTCGTATTTTTCCTTTCCCATTCCTCAAAAGGAGAAACAGTTTTCGTTTTCATGGGAACTCGGTTTAGGACATGACAAGCTGTCAAAAGCCTCCCCCCACCATGCCTTGGAGAGACCCGAAGTGTCTAACATGGCGTTAACCAAATCAGTTAGAGTTCGGTTCTTTCTTTCGGCCACCCCATTTGACTGAGGCGAGTAGGGAGGCGTCCTCTCATGGATTATACCGTGTTCCGCACAAAACAAATCAAACTCATTGGAAAAATACTCTCCACCACGGTCGGACCTCAATCGTTTAATTTTCCGATCAAGTTGGTTCTCTGCTTCAGCTTTATAGATTTTGAAGTAGTTAAAAGCCTCATCTTTTGATTTCAGAAGATACACATAACAGTATCTAGTGGAGTCATCAATAAGCGTCATGAAATATTTCTTTCCGCCTTTTGTCAACACACCATTCATCTCACAAAGATCAGAATGTATAAGTTCCAGTGGTGCCAAGTCTCTTGCCTCCGCAGTCATATGGGACTTGCGAGGTTGCTTAGCTTGCACACATACTTGACACTTGGAACCTTTGACAGTAGTGAATTTCGGAATTAAATCCAAACTAGCTAGCCGCGTCATGGCACCAAAGTTAATATGACAAAGTCGTGAATGCCAGATATTATGCTCAATTTCACGACAAATATTATTAATAACTTTAGTACAAAAGTCTGACAAGGAGAGGCGGAACAAGCCTCCGCACTCATAGCCTTTACCAACAAATTGTCCATACTTGGAAATTACAACTTTATTGGACTCGAAAACCAACTTATAACCATCTCGACACAGAAGTGATCCGCTGACGAGATTCTTATTGATGGAGGGCACATGATGAACGTTCTTCAGGCGCACGGTCTTCCCCGAAGTAAACTTCAGATCGACCGTACCAACACCACGAACAGAAGCATGTGAATTGTTCCCCATCAGCACGGGGGCAGTCCCTGTGATCTGGTAAGAAGAGAACATCGAGGCATCAGCACAAACATGTACATTAGCACCAGTGTCAATCAACCAGTCAGGAGAATGACAAACTGAAAGGATGGTGGGAAATATTCCGTACCCAGATTCCTTCATATCGGTGTCACCAATAACAACATTGGCAGTCTTGCCTTTGTTCTCAGATCCGCGCAGCTCATGGCGGTTGGGACACGAGGTGCCCAGTGCTCCGGATCACCAAACATGGCATGATCCTTTCCTCGGCTTGTTGTTGTTCTTCTTGAAGTTGGTAGGCTGTGACGGTTTGAACCGTCCATCAGACTTGCCTTTACCCCCAGAGTTACCCTTGTTAAATTTGGACTTGTGGGGCGGCTGGTAGTTCTTCTTCTGTACCACATGGGCACTAGAACCAGCCTCGGCAACTCGAGCACGTGTATCCTTCGCTCTCGCCTTCTCTTCCACATCAAGCGACCCAATGAGATCCGAAACGGAAAACTCTTGTCTCTTGTGTTTCAGAGAAGTAGCAAAGTTGCTCCATGAAGATGGAAGCTTGGCGATAATGCCACCGGCGACAAACTTGTCCGGTAAGTTACACTTGAAGTGCTCAAGTTCCTTTGCGAGCGACTGTATCTCATGAGCCTGTTGTACAACAGAACGCTCATCAGTCATCTTGTAGTCATAGAATTGCTCCATGACGTACAACTCGCTGCCCGCGTCCGAGGCCCCAAATTTGGCCTCGAGCGCATCCCACATGCCCTTGCCAGTGTCAAAGGACATATACGAATCCACGATGGAATCGTCAAGGATACTCAGAAGGGCACTCTTAAACAGAGTATCGAGCTTCTCAAAAGCTTCCTGTTGTTCAGGATTAAGCTCGCCCTCAGGTTTGCCTTTGGTGGCAGCATAGCAGTTACTGTTCTGAAACCAGTAGACTGCTCTCATGCGCCACCGTTTGTACAGGACACCTTTGAAGGGAAACGGCTTCGTCGACGCGAGAAAGCCAGGCGATACAAATTGCCTATAATCAGGTTTTTGGATTGTTGAATATATAAGCAATTTAGCAGTAGATTTAATCCACGAATACAGTAAACAAATCATGACTAGATAATAGGAATTAAACTAATCATGCGTTCTACTAAAACCGTAGACAAACCGAACGAATCTAGAGCAACTACCACAAGCAGGAACTCTAGTAGCATATCGAACAAGAAGATCAAGATGACATACGTTGCAGCGGCTATAGTAGCAGCTGTCCCGGTGTCGCCCATGTCGTTGATGAAGAGGTTGGCGATGTCGGGGAAGAAGTCGTCGTTGGGGAAGAACTCGAAGCCAGCAGTCGCGCGAGTGCGCTCCCCAAAAACCTGATCGCCCCTCTCCCGTACAGGATCACAAGAGGCGGGGTTCCGGAGGCCTGCTGTCCCTTCAACCGGTGCACGCCGGAAGACGGGATGGAGAAGACTTGAAAGACGGCGGCGCAATATTCTGGAACTAGGGCGGCGAGCTACCATGTGTTGCGTGTATGGCGGCTAGGGTTCGCCCAAGCAATATATAGAGCGGTCGGGTAGGACGTGGGCTGCAGCCCACGATTGAGTCGGTAACGTCTCCACCAAACGGAAACGGCAAAACAATTAACGCGTCCGTTAATGATTAATCAATAACTCAATAAATTTCCCGGACTGCAAAAATATAAGCTCGGCTCGGCGAGATTCCCGCAACCCGCGCGGTCGTGTCGTGTCGTGACGAGACGGACGGACGGCGGAGGAGGAGGAGTGCGCACGAGAGAGCCTTCCTGTTCTCACATGCTTACCAAGTGCTAGCACAGCTCACTATATAAAGTGGTGCAGCACTCTCTTAGCTAGCAGTATGGGACTAAAGGTTGCTTTCACGTACACACACAGCCAGCCAAATAAATGGGCCAAATGGGAATTTCGAATTTAGTAGTTGGGCTTTTCAGGTTATGGCCCAAGTACAACCCAACACCAAAAATTCCAGCATTGATCTGCCGCTAATTTCACGCAAAATGCTTCCAAAAGTACCAAGCTGATCACCATGCAGGCCTCTGCCAACGGGTGGAGCGATCCAGTATGCTCGTCGCGCAGGAACTGAGTTCCTTCCCCGCTGCTCACGTCCTGGCTCCTTGCTCGCTGCCAGGTCCTCCAAGAAGCGGTTCACGAAGGAGACTGTCGCCATGAGACTCTGAAACAAATTCTCATGGATGGCCTTCCTTCCTCCTTGCATGCCATATCGCCCAAAGCGTTACAAGCATACGCACTACATCGCCCCCCTTCATGGACTGAATCATCGCAAACAGCCAATGACGCGCCGCCGGCTCAGTCGATAGAGAAATATGTTCTGTGATATCTTCATCAGTCAGAGCCCATACGCAACGCGCCATATTACACTCGATCAACGAGTGACGCCAAGAGTCCTCCTGGCCACAAATAGAGCACGCCGCCGTTGACGCCATGTTTCTATGATGGCGGAGGTCCCCTGTAGGAAGAGAGTGTTTCGCTAACCTCCAAAGGAACACCCGTATTTTTGCTGGGACAGCAATCTTCCACAACCTTGTCCACTCCTTGCTGTCATCCGCCGAACTTGACGACGCCGGCCTCTCATCAAGCGAGTCCTCGCGCGTTCCCCTTGTATTCAACAGTGCTCGATAGCATGAGCGTACTGAAAAAAACCCAGTACGTTCAAAGTGTCAGGCCCAAAAATCGCTCTGTACTCGGGTACATAAGGGAATGTTCCTGATGATTTCAATATCCATCGGTAGGAAAAATTCTGCTAATCGCTCCAAGTTCCATGCAGCAGATTGTTGATCTATGTAATCACTTACTTTTTTCCGGCGCGTTCGCTCTCTGAGCAGCGATCGGCCGTAGTCTTTCATCCCTTGGTAGCCAATTCTGCTCCCAAGCATAAGTAGAGCGCCCATCACCTATTCTTCTAATTAGGCCAATTTTCATAGCATCTCTACCTTCCAGAATTGATCTCCAGACCTGGGACGGATGAGATCCCAAACCAGCAGAGAGAAAATCTCCATTTGGGAAATAAACTGCCTTCAAAACCCGAGCACTAAGAGATTCCGGTTCCTGAAGAATCCGCCACGCCTGTCGTGCTCGGAGGGCCAGATTGAACAATTCAATATCTCTGAAACCTAAACCACCACAAATTTTGGCTGTGTAATTTATTCCCACGAGACCCAGCACGTTCTTCGCTGACCCTTCTTGCACCCCACCAGAATTTACGAAGCAGGGAGTTAATGTGCTCACATAGGCCCCTGTCGTGTCCTGAGGATAGGAGCACGACAGAATCGGAAGGATAAGGTGTATTACCACGATTTTAGGAAGAATCAGGATGAGAAATCAGAGAACAAGGGGTGAGGAACCGAGAACAGAAGATGAGAGAGTTCAGACCGTATTCATATTCAACATGGGATCTTTCTATTTACAAGCCTGGTACGTATACTGCTCATATCATGCGTGCACAACAGTGGCACTCGGCCCATCTCGTATTCTAGGCCCAGATAACTAATCATATGGTGACAGCCCAAAGCCGGGGTGTTACACTCTCCCTCCCTTGAAATTGAGCTTGCCCTCAAGCCGATGATGAACAATCTTGACTCAAAAATGCCTCCAATCTTGTGTAGCCAAAGAGCGATTCCACTGGATCGTATGGTAGTAGCAGGTTCGTGTAGGTGATCTTAGTGTAACACCCTGAATGTCCAGGAGGCAGCAGCCCTCATAGATGCAACGGCCATGCAAGGCAAGAGCCCGTGCCGCTCCGTTTCTGGATCGAAGCTGAACGTCCGCCTCCACAAGGTCGACTCAGTGGCAAACGGAGATCTGCACCACCCCATATGCCTCAAAGACCTGATGCAACACCTCCTCAGTGACGGATTATACACATGCTGCACGATGACGTGAAGAACACCGCCGGGGAACTCCTTCATGGAGCTCGACATTTCGTCGAACAGGTGGTAGGCAGGAAACGGGGTGGGGATTTTTTGTGTGGATTTTGCTGGCTTAGACGGCGTCCTTTCTGCTCTTCCTTCGTCAACTCCAACCCCGCTAAGGATTTCGAGCCGAATTCGCCGAAGCAAATCAGCACCTGTCGCGGTGGAATTTTCCGGAGTCGATTGCCGGAATTTCGAGCGCAAACGGAGCGATTCAACGGCTCTGATACCAAATTGTCGTGTGCTGAGGATAGGAGCATGACAGAATCGGTAGGATAAGGTGGATTACCATGATTTTAGGAAGAATCGGAATGAGAAATCAGAGAACAAGGGATGAGGAACCGACAACAGGAGATGAGAGAGTTCATACTGTATTCATATTCAACATGTGATCTTTCTGTTTACAAGCCTGGTACATATACTGCTCCTATCATGCGTGCACAACAGTGGCACTCGGCCCATCTCGTATTCTAGGCCCAGATAACTAATCATATGGTGACAGCCCAAAGCCGGGGTGTTACAGCCCCTTGGTAGCTTGAAACATGACATGGAGTATGTTGGCACTGCCTGGGCTACAGACTTGATCAAAATTTCTTTCCCCCACCGAGAGCAGTTGTTCCAACCAGCCAAGTACCTTTTTCCAGACTTTGTTTTTCAGGTATTTAAAAGCTCCACTCTTGGATCTACCCACGTCTAATGGCATGCCAAGATATTTCTCGTTCATGTTTCCTTCTGAACTTCTAACACCTCTTTTATACCCCTCTTTCACTGCTTGTGGACATCCTTTACTGAAAAAGATGGAGGACTTGTTGAAAGGACAATGATGTCGCCTAGAGGGGGGGTGAATAGGCGATTAAAACTTTTCCGGTTTAGGCTTGCTAATTGCGGAATAAAACTATGTGTTCAAATTAACAAGCCAACAATCTAAATTAAACTAGGCTCACCTATGTGCACCAACAACTTATGCTAAGTAAGACAAGCAACAAGGTGATAGCAAAGGAATACTTCAAGCACGAAGGCTATCACAATGTAAAGTGCATAAGTAAAGAGCTCGGGTATAGAAATAACCGACGCACGTGGAGACGAGGATGTATTCCCGAGTTCCTCCTTGAAAGGGAGTACGTCTCGTTGGAGAGGTGTGAACCGACACAACGGTTCAACAACCACAAAGGTTTCACCCTCTTCTCCGATGAACCGCACCACAAAGGTTTGGTTCACCTTCCACTATCGGTATTCCTTCGAGGCGGAATCCGGAGCCTTTCAACAACAATCCGAGGCACAATCCACAAAGGGATTGGGGGCTCCCGAACGGCTTCAAGTGACCACACAAGGGTCCAACCACCACAAAGGCGTCTAGGGTCCGAAGACCCAAGAGTAACAAGTTCACAAGCTTTCAACTTCCACGAATCCTCGTGGAGAGCACACCGATGCACCAAATGCAAAAGGCAAGAGCACAAGTGCTCAAGTCCTCCACTCTCAAATTCCAACAAAGCACAAATGCTTATGGGGGAATAAGAGAGGAAGAACAAAGAGGAGAACCACTCAAGAACTCCAAGAACTAGATCCACTATGTTCCCCTCACTTAGAGGAGATATTGATTGGTGGAAATGTAGATCTAGGTCTTCTCCTTCAATCCTCCAAAGATCAAAGAGTTTGGGTGGAGGGATTGGGAGATATCATGGAAATGAGCTTGCAACAATGGAGGAGAGAGAAAGCAAAGGTTGCTGGGCTCAGCTAACTGGCTGGAGGAAGGTGGAGGGGTATTTATACCCCTCCCAGAAAAAGAGTCGTTGCAGCCAGATATCACACCGGAGTTTCCGGCCAAAGTGGCCGGAGACTCCGGCCTACACCGGAAACTCCGGCCCACTGGGGGCGGAAACTCCGGCCCCCACCAGGGGGTGAACCATTTCCAGACGAGAAAAGCACAGGCATAAACTCCGGCCCCTGGGACCGGAAACTCCGGCCTGGGGCGGATACTCCGGCCTATTGGGCCGGAAACTCCGGCCCCCACCAGGGGCTGAACAAGAAAACACTCTCCGAGGAAAACCAAGGACCGGAGACTCCGGTCCAGAAGACCGGAGACTCCGGCCTGAAAGCAGTGAAACTACAAAGCCTGAAATGTAATAACTTTCTCGTATGAACTCCAAATCAGGTGAATCCAATTGCGTTGGAAAGGTAACGACGAGTGTTATCACACAGAAAGTGGAAATATTAAGGGTCACAAATATAGAGGTGATACCACACATGGGAAGGTGTGGACCCTAACTCGAAGGTGGACCGGTAATATTTCCAACACGAAAACGCAACAAGTTTTCCATAAGAAATCCGTTTTCGAAGAACTTGGGCTTGTCATGAAGATCACGACAAGCACCAAAACCCAACAAGGAGAAAAGCCAAATAAGAACCAAGAAAGATGATATGCTAAATATGCAAAGGTTTGAGCTCTCTACAAAGATGCGATCAAGTTACTCACTTGAGAGCCCCTCTTGATAGTACGCCGTCTATCCTAAAACCCGGTCTCCCACTAACAACATGAGACCGGTAAAATAGAAAACCTATCAAGATCATACCTTTGCCTTGCGCATTCCACTTGAGCTCGATGATGACGATCTTGACTCTCTCAAGTTGGAACACCTTTCTTGATTGTGCTTGCTAGCACATGCTTGATGAAGACTACTCCAAATGCTCCCCCATACTCCATTATGGGAGGGCCTAGCAAAGCTCCGTCTTCATGTCTCCTTTGCAAGCTTGAATCAAATGATATCTTCGAGATGCATCATATTGAGCTTGCGCTTCATCTTCTTCTCTTGATATGTAAGATGGCTTGGGGTTAAACATGATTGTTCACTCAATCTTCTTTTCCAAGCCATACTTGCAATAAGCTCAACACTACACATGACCCTTCTTCATATAAACCCTTGAATAGAGCATTGATCATCATGTCATCTTCTAGAGTCCAACACATGAACTCCAACCATTTCCTATGGACAAGATCTACAAGTATATCTCAATGAAAACATTAGTCCATAAGGATTGTCATTAATTACCAAAACCACACATGGGGGCAACCATGCACTTTCACTTGTCCACATTGATTCTGTGACTAGACGCATTGCAATATTTATTTAGCACCGTCTTGATCTCCGAGGCACCCTCACCACTTGCTTGGAAGAACAGCAGGCTGTCATCGGCAAAGAGCAAGTGGTTTACTGCCGGAGCCGAATTAGCCACTTTTAAACCATGTAGCGCTGATGACTAATCAATATTTTTGAGGAGGCACGAAAGGCCCTCTGCTGCCAACAAAAACAAATAAGGTGAGATTGGGTCCCGCTGGCGTCTCCCCTTGAGGGATGAAACTCCCCCCCTGTGGTGCTCCATTAAAGAGCACAGACATGTCTACATGGTTGACATGGATTCGACCAACGAGACAACAATGGAGACCTTCTCAAGGCCAAGCACAAGGCTAACCCCTAGTTCTGGGACGCAATCGACTTCAGCGAGCAAGTGCCAGATGGGCGGCTAGTCACGGTGGACTTGGCTGTGCTCTGCGTGGAGGCTGCGCGCGGTGGGAGAGTCGACAACGGAGGAGTGGAAATAAAAATAAACCGGTATAACTTGTGGGTGGTATGGTGGGTAATTATTTAGAACTTTAAGGACAAATTCAATGACCTACCAAATCAAATGGCAAGAAGCCTTACTGCTTTTATTATTAGGTAAGAGTCAATAACACAAATGGTACATAAACTCTTGTGGGATGTGCATTTTCATACAAAAACTCTCAAATTGGGAAAAAATGGTACAACAACTCTAATGCGGATTGGATATTGGTACAGACGTCTGTCGACGCGACACGTGGAACTGCCATGTCAGACAGAACACATGCCTGGTTTTGACAATTTTGCAAAAACATCCCCAGTTTTTGTAACAATTGTGGATTGGTCTGTGTCTTTGTTAGTACCAAATTTCCCAAATCGACAGCGAGTCGTAGCCTTATCCTCGACAGCGGCGGGGGCGAGGATGAGGAAGGACCGGAGCAGCACGCAGATGGCCCGGAGCGCTCGCGACGACGGCTTCCGACGCTGGGCACGAGAGGAGCTGCATGGCGTGGTCCCAGACGGCGGCGCGGAAGTCGGCGGGGTCGGATACCCTGAACTTGGGGCAGCTCCCGAGGCGGACGGCATGGTGGTCGAGCACGGGGGCACGACGAGGGTTGAGCCGCGCTGCCGCCACCGCGGCGTTCCACAGCTCGCCCAACTGGTTGTTGAACCCGTTGTGCGGCGCGTACCACAGGAACTTATCCCCATCCAACTCCGCCGAGCGCTCACACCTCTCGACGCCGCTACTGCTGGAGGCACAGAGAGAGCCGAAGAAGGGGAGGCATCAGCTGTGTGGAGTTGCAGCGGCGGCGACGGCGAGCAATGGGCTCCAGAAACCGCCGTTACTTTCTGGAAGACGGAGGTGCCGTTCGAGCCTCCGGTTAAGGTACATGATTGCGCTCTAGAACACATCGCAATTTAGCTGATTTAGATGTCCAATTGTGATCATAGCCTCCTATGTTCTTGTTCTTTTTTCTGTTGTTGCTCTAAGTAGCATTTTGTTATGAAGAATTTAATGCCCAGTTGTGAACATAGCATCAAGAAAGAGGAAGGAGATGACGAGAAGGTGCAGAAGAGAATTGAAGAGCTTGAAATTGTGCGGAAGAGAATTCAGAAGCTTGAAATGAAGAAGGGACATGAAGGATGTTGTGCTTGTCATAGCTGTAGCTAGATTTCCAGTAGTATATTGTGTATGTGCTATGTTAGTTAGAAGCTTCGTCTGAAACAAAATCATTTTTAGTGCTCTGTTTTGTGGGTCACAAAGATAAAATGAATAAACAGAAACAAGTCTTTGTTCACCAAATTTGTCAGCGGTAATCTTCATCATTTGTCAGGAAGCAATGACATCAAGAATAAATATATCAACAGTAGCAGAATTAAGACCAGATAGACATGAAGATTGCAAATTTGGTTCTAATCATGACATCATACGACATAGCTAGTTCATAACACAAATGGTTTGCTGACAAGTTGGAAAACAAGTTGGAAAACAAAAAAAGTGCATGAATTTGGTGTTTGCTGCACTCATCATGGCTCTACAGGTGTATTCAGATCATGAACTGTATCTCCAGGTGGTGTTTGCTCCTGTTGTTCGACATCATGACCGAAATGTAGGTATGCATTTCTTGCTCTTTGACTATCCTGCTATCCATCTTGCATATGTGATGTGCTTGCATGTGCTGGTCTTTTTCTTGCTGTACCTCTACTTGTTTCACCTGTGTTGGTCCTTCCTCTACCCCTGCTCCTGGATAATGCAGTACCTCTTCCACTGGATCTTCCCCTTGATGTTGCATTAGTAACTCTCACTCTGGCTTGTGGTATAGTTTCTCTAGCTGCTTGTACAAATGAACTTTCATCTGGTAATGGACCATGTGTCCTGTTAGGAGGGACATGATTCTGGAAGAGAGGGAGGATGTGCATTAGTGATAGTTTATTAATAAGATTGGTGAACTATGTTCTGGGATAGATAGAATTTGTATTACCTGTTGCTGCAATGTGTAAACCATCGAGTTCATTAGCTATGTAGGGTCTAATCTAGGGTCTGCAGTTTGAGGAACAATGTTCTGCAAAATGAAGTAATTCATTGGAAATATTAGCTGCACATAGTAATTAATGGTAAACCACAATTAGCTTAGTGATATTACCTGAATGTGAGATGGATCATCAAAAGTTTCATCTTCTGGATCAATTACAGTGTGTTGAGCATCCTCTTGTGCATGTTGCATACTCTCAATGTACGTAGCATGACCTAATTTGTTGTGGTCTTTTTTTTTGCAGATCGAGCAATGCATGACTACACCATGCTTTGAGAGAACAGTTGCCCTTTTTGATCTTCTCCTCTGGTCCCTTCCTTCTGTTCTTCTTGGGCCTTCCCATAACCTTTGTGTACAATGGAGGAAGCACGTGCACTCACAACAAAAGCACATGTTCTACTATCATTTGATGCTTTGAGCATCCATGGGCACCCATCTTTGCAATTAGCGTCAACTATGTTTGTCTCATTCCGAGGTTTTGTAATTTTTCTTCTGTTCCTTACATTTTATGCCCTCAAAGCTGATCGCATTTCCTTCACATCAGCGAAGGCCATGCCAACCTTGAACACTGGATCGTCCATATCTACCTAAGGATTGAATACAGCAAATTTGCATTGCAATTTGTCATGCATATCAGGCCTTAAATTGAGATCTCCATCATCCAAAGCAGAATCATCCTCATGTTCTACAACTGGTACTATCTCATTGTTGTCATTAACATCTGTGTCTATGTTGTCATGGAACAAATCATCATCTCCTTCCTCTGCTTCATCTGTATCAACAAAGTCTGAATCTTGATCATCATCATCTTCTTCTTATTGCACGTCTAATGTTTCTTCATTTCCTCACACAGATCTCGAAGATGACCTAACAGGAGCAGCATCTGCTGTCGATGAAGATGGACCTGTTGTGCCTAAAGATGGAGCTGCACCTGCTGTCGATGAAGATGGAGCAGCACCTGCTGTGCCTGAAGATGGAGTTGCCCCTAAATTGTTGATGGATTCAGGCCTCAAATTCTTCAGGTAACCTGTATGATCAACAAGCAGGACTAGTGTCTTGTGTGTCTCTGCATTGATCATCTGCAATATATCTAAATCTCTTTCGATGCAAACCAGTCCCTCATGAATTTCTTTCCATGGTGGAGACCAATACACAGTCAACCTATCATCCAGTGCATAGCCTAGCTGTTGTAGGATATCTTGTATCCACAGAATTGACCAAGTATCTCTATTGCAAAAATCAATATAGTCATGTGTTCCCATGCAATATGTGAGAGTGTCTTCTTTTCCAGAGAAAAATCCATTGTTCTCTAGTACACATGTGAATAAATCTTCATTACCACCTGCATATAAGTTCATTCAGTTAAAAATGAGGGATTCTTGTGAGTTTACACTACACAGTACTGAAATTACAAGTGTACGACAATTCTGAACCTGACAGAATAATGCGGTCTCGTAAAAATCGAAGAATCAAGGCATAAAGCCGAATCTCTTTGATGTTTTCATGCTAAACTAACATGTAGCAATGCCATGTAATGTCAATTGATCCATCAAACGATCAAGACCACCCAGAATTTACATACTTGCGGACACACACGCTGCGCCGAAACAGGACACCAATATAATCTTTGTTAGATCAGGTTTTTCTCGTACCAACTCTTCCTTCGTTGTTTAACCGCTATGGGTGTGGAGGGCATGAATATTTTAGACTTGAGAAACCAAATTGCTCACTGACTCTGTTTACCAAATAGTTTTCAGGTCTGAACTATTTTTGTGTACTGCCCAAATTGTATAGTGCCCAGGTCTGCACCCTGTTTAACTAATTCAGAAATCGTTATGCATTAGCACCTCAAGCACAGGATTTCAGCAATGAGGCATATCACAGATCACCACTGCGTTCAACAATGAACGGAAAACAGGGCACCAAATTACTCTTTCTCTAATCAGGTTTGTGTCGTACCTACTCTTGCAGCACTGTTTACCTGCTACTAATAACCGATTTCATCCACAATTCGGAGGCAAAAACGGCCCGATCAACCTGGCCCCTGTAACCACGCCCGCCAACAGAAAACGGAGACGACGAGATGAAGAGCGAAGGCGCAGGGATCACCTACTGTAATCGGGCTGCTCATCGAACCATGGCCGCAGCCGAGGATCGGGCGACATTGAGCAGAGGCGCAGCGGGCGGCGCGGCGGCGTCGGGGAAGTGCTCGTCGTTAGCGCGTACAAGGAAACAACTGCCCCTGTCGCTGCGTGATCTGTGGAGATTAACATGGAAACAGGTAAGGACCTAAACGTAAAATTTAATCTCTGCTCACAAAAGTCAGGGACTTATTTGTCAGATAGAAAAGGTACCGGGTTAGTTCTTCAATAGTGCATTTTCCAGCGTGCCAAATCAGCATTTCGGACTGTTCTGACCAATTTTGCACCGGGATTGGAGTTTGTGTACCATTTTTTTCCCAATTTGAGAGTTGTTATATGAAAATGCACATCCCACAAGAGTTTATGTACCATTTGTGTTATTGACTCATTAGGTAAAGATGTCATGTCATGACATGCATATCTCTACATGTTCTTGAAAAAATGAATATTTATACATCTGTTGTGACAGTGTGACACACGGTCAATTACCTAGTTGGCAACATATCTGTGCATCCCGCTGATTTATGTATCCGTGCATCCACCCACACTTGACCGTCCGATTTACGTCACACACATACACCGCATGAGTCTTGCGATTATTTTGCACATACATGCCCGCTTGCGCACACACGTCATTAATCTTTGACATAAACCACCTTCAATTGTTTCTGTTGGAACTGATTGCTATGTACTCGCCGCCGCCGCCCTTCGTGGTATCTACTCGCCGGCTCTTCGCCGCCGCAGCAAGCGGTGTTGTTCGGGCCGGCCGCCGCGTTGTGTGGTCGTGGATTAGCGAGCATATGCGTTGTCACCAATTTGCCTATGGTCTGATCTACTGTACTAATCGATCAGTTATCTGATCGTTGGCAGCCGCCGCTGCAACCTGCAACCAGTCTTGTACTGTCGCGACGGCCGCCGGCCGCGGACCTCTGCCTCGTGTGATCGTGGATTGGGCTGCATATGCGTTGTCACCATTCACCAATTTGTTTATGATCTGACAGACTCCCTCCGTGACTCTCTACAAACTTACGGCACATACGTATATAGACATATTTTAGGGCAGCGCTGAGCGTCCTCCGCATGGAGCGAGCGACACGTGCCCCATTACGTGATCAACTAGACAACCACCCCCATTGCATCTTTCCTCCCTCCGGCAGGAAAAATCCTCCGTCCCCAACGACCGGCAGATGCAACGGGACACGCCCATAGCTCACAGCTCCGGTGAGCTCTGCTCGCAATACCTCCTGCCGGCGGTGGCCGGCGGTTAATAGCACTCGCCGTGCCTTGGCAGCACAGTCGTGGCACACTAGGAGCAACACCGCTCTGCCATGGAAGCACCACACCTCCACCATGGTAGCAACGCCGTTGAACCTTGGCCTCCACGCTGGTAGCACCGTGCCGCTTGCCGCCGGCGGCGCCACCATGCCCTTGAAGCACCGCGCCTCCACCATGACAGCAATACCGTTGAGCCTTGGGAGCACCGTACGTGTCTCCACGCTGGTAGCACCGCGCCGCTCGCCGCGGCGGCGCCGCTCTGACATGGAAGCACCGCGCCTCCACCATGGCAGCAACGCCGTTGATACTTCGGAGCACCTTACCTCCACGCTGGTAGCAGTAGCACCACGCCGCTCGCCGGTGGCGGCGCCACTATGCCATGGAAGCACCACGCCTCCACCATGACAGCAACGCCGTTGAGCCATGGGAGCACCTTGCCTCGACGTTGGTAGCAACGCCCTTGAGCCTTGGAAGCACCATCTGGTAGCACCGCCTGTGCCCCCGGTAGCAATGCGCCCCAACCCTAGCAGCAGCCTCCCCAAGCCCTGGTAGCATCGAGCCTCAACTCTGGCAGCATCCGTGCACCACCAAAGTCTTGGCAGGAGGCGGCGACGGCGTCCCGCTGCGGCCGCGTTCGGCTACTGGATGAGGCAGGAGACCAGAGAGGGTAGAGGGTGGAGGAGCACGTACGGGGCGGTGGCAGGCCAGAAAAAGTAGGCAGAATTTAGGGTGGAGTGTGTGCACAGGGCGGAGGCAGTGAGCTAGCCTTGAGCTTGTGATTTGGGGGAACGACTCGTTGAGGAAGACAGATTGCTGGTGAAAAAAGGCTAGCGAGAGGATAAGGAAGGAGCAGACGTGCCGCGTGGGCTATGTGTGGGGGCCAGGGTCACCTGGCATGCGGAGCGACCCGGAGGAGATCCTCCGGGGGTACACCAGCGTTTTCCCATATTTTAGCGTAAGATTGATAAGTTGGTAGAGAATCTTTTATTTTGATGTGGAGAGTATTATACAATCGACCAGATATTATTTTTTAAATATTGACCAGTTAAATCTGTGAAGAAAAGAAACGATCAGGGGGTTACTAGAATAATTTTCTAACTTAGTTTCCCGATGGGCATGTAGTTTCCAGATGGGCATGTAAGCGTAAATGAGCCACGTTTTAATCTTGTGCGTGTGATGTAAATCAGACGGTCAAATACGGATGGATGCACGGATACATAAATCAGCGGGATGCATAGGATATACTGGCGACCTAGTTTGTGTAAGAATTGTAGTTGCTTAAATTTTTTTTTAAAGAGAGTTGTAGTTGCTTAAGGGTAAAGCATATTACAGGTAAAAATGGCTGATTTCTACTCCCTCCGTTTGGAAAAGGATGTCACAAAAATGAACTATAGATAGACCATTTTTGTGACATCATTTTCCGAACGGAGGGAGTACATCATATTACTGTTTTTTTTTTTGCTTTGTATGACAAGGTGCATAAAATAATTTAACGGATTAAGCAAATGACTGACATTAAAAGAAATCCCAAGGAAACAATGGCATCGATTCATTTTGAGCAGAGCTCATGGTGATCTTTGTAGGAGAATTTCTAATCGAACAAGGGTAGAAGTATATAGCCTGTCAAAAAGAAAGAGGGAGAGAGGGATAAAATATTCGCTACAACATTCAGATCAGTCTGCGCCTCCTAGTCAATCCCCATTCCATTTCGACCAAAATCAAACCAAACCCTCACCTCGCCACCATGGCCGACGGCGCCGCCTCTGTCCCCGATGGCGTGGACTACTTCAGCTCCCTCTTCGACGATCTCCTCGTGGAAATCATCACCCGTCTCCCCGTCAACGAAGCCGCGCGCACCGCCGTCCTCGCCAAGCGCTGGCGCCACCTCTGGTCCTCCACCAGCTCGTCCTCTTCGACGACAATCTCCCCGAGGACGCGCGCGATGCCCTAGTCCCCGAGTCCTCGTGAAGCACCCCGGCAGCTTTCACTCCGTCTGCCTCACCGACTGCAGGCTCGCCTCCCTTGACCGTGAGACCCCACAGTGGCCGCGCCTCCTCGCGGAGAAATTCACGGAGGAACTCGCTCTTCTTAACAGTTTCCCCGGGCACCTGCCCCTCATGCCCTTGCCCGGCGTCTTGCCGCGCCTCCCCGCAGACATCTTCCGCTGCGGCTCGCTACAGGTTCTGGGACTTGGCTACTGGGATTTCCCCTTCGACCTCTCTCGTGGCGCCGGAATCTCACTTCCCCCTCCGGGAGCTCCACCTGACGATGATTAACGGAAGCGACCAAGATCTCGAATACATGATCTCTGCCTGCCCCGTCCTGAACATCCTAAAGTTCGGGGCATTTGATGATAACCCTCCCCCCAAGCCACTTAAACCGCACATGTCAGTGACACATAAAAGGGGCATGGGAGCAAACATAATGGTACCTGGGGTTATCATCAATTATCCCCTAAAGTTCACCACGAGCAAAGATAATAGATTCAAGCACATCCGTCTCAGCAGCAGAAGCCTCCAGTTCGTGCTCGTTGGGCTGTCCAGTGGGTATGAGTTCACGGTGGTGAATGCTCCGCTCCTGGAGCGGCTTGTCTTCGTTTGGCCGGGGGATAATGTCACAGTCAAGATTGGTTATGCACCCAACCTGCGGGTGTTCGGCAACCTGGATATGGATACAGAAGCTAACAAGCTGCAGATAGGTGACAATGTGATCGAGGTACATCCATATGGCTCTCTCTCCAACTTTCTCTCAAGTCTCAACCTTGATTTGTAATGATGTTAACCTGTCCTTGCCTTGATGGCCTGCAATGCAGCTTAACACAATGCCGAGCACAAGCACTACGATCCCAAGCGTCAAGATATTGGCGGCGACGGTGAATTTTGGCGTCCTCATGGAGGTCAAGATGTTGGTCAGCTTTCTTAGATGCTTTCCCAACATTGACACGCTGCACATCGAGGTAGCTGCCAATTCCTTCAGTCAGTGGATAGTTTTTCAATATCAACATGAGCTATATATGTAACTAAACTGTCAACGCATTGGTATGCATTTGCAGTCATACTGGTATGATCCATCACTAACTGCCAGTGAACCCAGTCGGGAGGATCATGCCAGGTTCTGGCAGGCCAATCCGGTTGAATGCTTGAGATCACACGTCAAGAAGATTGTAATCCACGGATTCCAGAGCGAATAGCTCAGGTACTACATGTTTTCAAGAAATTGGCTCAGCAGCGACATCTTTCTAAAAAATAGCTCACATGCGCCATATTTTCGAGCAGTAATTGCTCTGAGGCAACATGGCCGTCAAGTCATGTTCCCTGAGCTGTAACCCAGGTTTGACCGGTACGTGGAGTCGTTTTTCTCGAGTGGGACCCACGCGTCAGCGAAACCGGCTCTATTCGTGGGGGAACCGTCTCTGCCACGCGCCGGCGTCCCGCGGAGCTCGCTCACTCCTCACTCCTCACTCTGTCCCGTCGTCTCGGTTTCTCCGGGCTGGGCGAAATTATCCTGGCGACGGCGAGTCGAGCGACAGCAATGGAGCGCGCGAGTCGAGCTGTGGCAGCAAAGAAGCGGGCGATTCGAGCTGCGGCAATGGAGCGGGCGAGTCGATCTGCGGTGAGGGGGCGGGCGAGTCGAGCTGCGGCGAGGGGCGGGCGACTGGAGCGCCGGCAATGGAGTCGAGCAAGCTGACGACGATTCCAGCGGCGGAGGGAAGAGCGGCCGCGCGAGTCCAGCGGCGGCACCCGGACTCGAGCGAGCTCGCGACAAGCTGGTGCGTGGAGGGAGCGGCGAGGGAGGATGGAGGATGGGGTGGTGCGGGTACACGGTCGCAGAGGCAACCGGCGGCCCGATTTGTGTCTCGTATCTACCGGATTTCACTCCACCAGGTACTGCAGCAGGCGTGGAAGCGTCACGGCTACTACAGCCGCAAGGGTTTTCCGCACGGCCGTGGTGATTCGCCGCCGATGACGAGGCAGAGGTTTGCGTCGATGCGCAATATTGCTGCGAGCGACGAGAGCAGCTCGGGCGGTGCTGCGGACGACAAGAGCAGCTCGGGCGGTGCTGCGGGCGACGAGAGCAGCAGTTCATGGAGCAGCAGTTCATCGAGCAGTAGTTCATCGAGCAGCAGTTCATCGAGCCTGGACTTCGATGCCGCGTTGAGCCTAGAGGCTTTCAGCCTAGTTGCCGGGATGGCGGCGGACAGATTGGTGATGGTCTCCTCCGAAACCCTCTGTGCTATGAAATCGAGCTAGAAGATTGTGCTGCAGAACCATGGCGGAGGCAAGATCGTGCTGCATTCTGTAGATAACTAGTGTAGTGAATTTTGTTAGGTGCCTGCAACCATTTCAGGCAGTGTTTGCCCAGCGCTGGTAGCGTGTGGTGATAGTTCTTTTGCGAAATGACAATGTAAGCACTACGTCGAACACCTTGGAGGCGTGCTCTGGACGTGAACTGGACGTGCTATGGACGTGAACTGGGCACGTTCCGGTAGGTGAAACCTAGTTTTTGTAGGTGAAACTTTGTCTCCAAAATGTAAATTATTGAGTTCCTTGTTTTAGTGTTCTTTGTGGCGTCAGATTGCGGCATGCACATGTCGAACACGCTCTGGGCACGCCCGATTGTGGCATTCGCACGCCGTCGTACTGCAAAGGAGTTGAAAGAGTTAAAACCTTGTCAACTAGGTAGAGGCTTATGTCATTTTTAGACAAAATGTTTTAATTTGTTATTTAACTTACCAAAATTCAAATATTTCTAGTGTTGCTAGTGTTACTAAAATGTAAACATTTGTAACTATTACCTCCAAATGGTGGTAGATTTTTCGCAAACAGAGGCATAGGCTAGTGGCAAAGGGTTGATGCTCCCTTTGCCCACCTAAGTTCGAGTCCCCTTACTCGCAATTTAGGTGTTGCACATTATATGTCATGTCCAGTAGCTTTGTGGCTCGGGCATCTCATTATTATCGATTTAAGTTGTCCCAACCACTGAGATGCTGCAATGTGACAATTTTTTTGATTTTTTTTTTGAATTTTTGATTTTTTTTTATATTTTGATTCTTTTGTGCTAATTTATGAATATTTGAATTCAACTTTGAACCAAAATTGAAATGTACATGTTATTTGTGCTAGGCATGGATGTTGCAATGATTTTATACTAATTTTTTAATTCAAATTTGAACTACAATTCAAATGTACATGTTATTTGTGCTAGGCTTGGATGTTGCAATGAGGAGGATTCCATTTGCAAATATTAACCTTCTACTGGTGGTAGATTTGTCGCAAACAGAGGCATAGCCTAGTGTCAAAGGGTTGATGCTCCCTTTGCCCACCTAAGTTCGAGTCCCCTTACTCGCAATTTAGGTGTTGCACATAATATGTCCTAGTCCCGTAGCTTTGTGGGTCGGGCATCTCATTATTATAGAATTTTTATAATAGTGAGTTGTCCCATCCATTAAAATATTACACTTGGACAATTTCTTTTGAATTTTTTTTACAGTTTGATTCAACTTTGGATATTTGAGTTCAACTTTGAACCAAAATTCAACTTTGAATATTTGAATATTGTGCTGGACTTGGATGTTGCAATGATTTTATACAATTATGTAGTAGGTTGGCCTAACTTGGTCATTCCAATTTATAATCCTGTCATTTTTCACATTAGTTCTCCAAAATGAGCTACAAATGAGCCCCAAAGGTAGCCCAAACAGCCCCATTTCTAATCCTGTCATTTTTTTCGACCTTCTCCAAATGATCTCAAACTCTAGGGTTAACATATATTGCACTAATATAGTGCCCTAGACCAATTTTTAACTCAAAACTTGTTTAAAAGTTGGTTTGACTTTTGTTGACCATTTTTTGAAATATTCAAAAAATATTCAGAAAACTGTAAAAAAAATGCAAATCCAGTGCACATGGACTTAGTTTATCATGGACTTAGTTTTATTCATCATTTCTCTTTCATCTGATGTAGTTGGACACTGAGGTTTACTCAATGTCTTACCCTGCATGGGCAAGAAACCTTGCTTTGCTTTTTTCATTTTGAACTTCTTCAAAACCTTGTCAAGGTATGTATTTTGACTAAGTCATGTTACGCGTCTCGATCAATCTTTATATATCTCAATGCCTAATATCTATGAAGCTTCACTGAGGGTGTTCATTGAAAAACTATTATTCAGATGACCTCTTACACTGTTAACTCTCCTTCACTTCTGATGAGTAAATATGTCATATGAGTATAGAGTCACGAACGCGACCAAGCTCCCACTTATGTTTTTGTAAACACAATCTTCTTCATAATGTTGAACAAATACAAGGGATCACCTCATTAAATAAAAAATTCCAGCTCTGTAATGCCTGCTTCAGCCCAAAGATAGAACATTGAAGTTTGCATACTTTACAAATATCTTTCGGATCAACAAAACCTTGCCGCCAAACAGACTGGCAGAAGGCCTCTTTGCGCCACGATGGATGGCGGAAGGTCTCTTCGCGCCAAGGTAGAGGCGGAAGGTCACTTTGTGTTGTTCAAATATGCAGCATTGCGTGCACTTTACGCCCAACCAGAATGTGACACGTGTCCTTACGCAACTGGAACGGCACGAAGTGACTTTCCGCCAACTTCCGCCACCTGCTTTGGCGGGAAGACACGTGTCGCTTTTTGTGCTTCCCGTCAGGGCCATATTTGACAATATTTTTCAGTGGGGGCTAGTTTTGACAAATTCGTTGGGCAGGTAAAAAATCTGAAATGCTAGTAGAATGCGGTGGGAGAAACTCTCATGGTAGTTAACTCATTAAATTTGTCAAAATCCTTTTACGACAACTCGTGCTTTATAGACTCCATTTATTACCTCCAAATAGTTACTCTTTTTTTCGAAGGCAATGAACTCAGGTGGAGATTTCAGACTCCCGATCTCAAGTGATCATGTGAAACTAAAAAAAAAATTATAAGTTACAAAAAATCAAAAATATTCTAGATGTAGCCAATAGTTTATCTAGACTAATATTAAAAGAGCGAGAGTGGCTGATCCAAAATCAAAAAAGGGTGGCTGATCCAAACAATCTTGGCTGTCAAACCACGTCGATCTAACGGTCTAACTTGCCCCAATGATGAGCATCAAACGTGTTGAGCACCCACGATCAGCGCCAATCCCCTCATCATCAGTAGCAAATAACTGCCCACGTCTTCCTCGCGACTCCGCCGCCTCCCTGTCACTCGACCGCCCACGCGCCTCTCCGCTAATTGCTAATCGCTCCCCACCGCGTGATCCTCTTCTCCATGGCTTGCCCAAGGCCCAACCCGCCGCCGCTGCCGCCACTCGCACTCTCCTTCCGCCGCGCACCACACTGCATCCAAACCCGCTCTGGCGCCCTCCATCCGTCCCTGCCGCACACCCTTCCTCTGGTCGTCGCTGCCGCATCTATGCGTCAATCGTCGCGCCACATGACGGATTCCACACCACCGTGGTAGCCCTTGCCATCCTTCGCCACACCTTCCACATGTTGCATATCGTCGCTCCTCGCTCGCCCAGGTCGTCATGGCCGGACAAGGATTGGGAACGCCTTTCCGGCGACGTGCGCGTATCATGTGTTTGTCGCTTGCAAGGCCCGAAGAAATCCTGAGCATATTTGCGCTTATTTTCATTATTGATATGGATCAAACTGCCCTGCAACAGTCCTCATCCCCTGACCATTGTACTCCAATTTCATGTTCTCAGTTCCTCTTTTTACTGCTTTCTCACTTTAGGAGTCTGATATTTGGAACGTACAGGCTTGTCGTTGAGGACATGGAGCAAAAGGTGCTCACTCCATCTTACTACCGTAAGAAAGATGTGTTCATGAAGGACAAAGCGTGCTAGGACGCGTCGAGGATATATATAGATTTTTCACCAATTTTTGACAAGGTCTTGGAGGAGGATCATGATGTGGACTGAAGAACGGTAATACCTATATTCTGTACAGCTAGCTAGAGATATTCTTAGGTTGAAAATCACAACCAGACTTGAAAGGAATATTCAAATGTACTGTCTACACAACGATGGCAACAATAAGTAGTCCCTGCGATATTACTATTTTGTTTTCTTTTCTGCAGCCTCAGCCAAAGAGCATGGAGTGGACGATGCATTACATAACACTTGAAATAATTCAACTGTTGTTACTACTTCATATATCCAAACAATCTGGCGTTCCACCCCTTCCACAGATTTAACACAGAAGCCGACGACTGAATCAAAGCCTTTTTTTCCTCAAATAATTACTCAATATTGAAGAAGAAGAGAGGTGTGAACGGCAAACAAGAAGAAAAAGCAACGGGTTCAATCCTGGAAGCCGTTGTTGCTGCACTTGATGTATGCTTACCTTTTCCCCTAAAAAATGTATGCTACCTGCTCCATCCCCATCCTGGCACATTCAGACTATAAATAATTTGCTAGATACTTGCACATGACCCTAATGCTTTCATTTTTTTTTTGCCAGAGAACTTTTTTATTAAACTCTCGCTCTTTTAATATTAGTCTAGATATTTAACAACCGGTAATTTTATGATTTGATGCATAAATAGACTTCTCTTAAGAAATGGAATTTACCATCATCTTTGAATTGTTGACTAATATAATTTTACCCAAACAAAGAAGTGTATTGAACATGTTACAATCATCGATTTACATAAATACTCTCCAAAAACAAGTTCTTATTATTTACGAGACTACTGATTTTATTAATGGAAACAAATATTCCTCTCCACAATACATTTTACACTACATATGTTTGTTCATTTTCATAATATATTTTCTAATATGACACGTGCACGATTACTAGTTCCACAAACGTGGAAAAAAACTAACTTCAAATGTTTGGTATTTCTAGATTCCAGCTTCAAAACCAACTTCACATTCCCTAGCACGAAATTCTGTACATAACACTCTATTCTATCTAATCGAATGACGGATACGACCGTCTTAAACCTAAAAAAAACAGCTGCGGACGACACGAGCCGGACATGGCTGACCGCACACTACGGCCGACATGCGCCACCTGGTGCTGCCTACCCTAGAGTCAGCGGGAGCGAGCGAGTGAACGTCACACTCCGCTTCAGAAAAAAATTCTACGTACAGAAACGCGCCACGCTCCGTCACGTAGAGCTCCATAGTCAATGCGTGTGGGCCCGACTCCGCTCAGCGCGGGCAACGCCGTGTGTACGAGCTCGGGTGGCCGGAGGGTTTCCACCCGGCACCGGCAGGCACGGAAAGAAAACCATTTCCCACCAGTCCTTTCGTACCCACTCCTCACACACCCACACACGCGTTCTCCTCTCCCCCTCTCTCTCTCCTCGTCCTGCCCCCTCCGCGTCTCCCGGCCCTAACCCTAGCCCCCGCGAGGCACCCGCCGGCGTCGTGGGATCTGACCCGGACGGCCCGTGTCGGTGGAGCCTCCGATTTGGGCTGAATTCTCGCGCTGGTTCGAGGTAATTTCGGGGAATTTCATTCGGTTTTGGATGATGGGGGGAAATGGTGAATTAGGTGCCATTTCAACGGGAGTTGCGAGATCGACGAGCTTAGGGTTTATTTTATTATGCGATGTGCCGTGATGCGAATTTTTAGAAAACTTTCTGCACCTAGGCTGCTTAGTCTTGCCCAGAGTCAGAAATTGCTGCTAGGGTCGGTCAATTTTGACGGAAAAAAACACCGATTGTCCCGTTGAAACACATAGATTGTTCCAGTGTCTATTCACACTTCTGAGTGAATTACAGTCAGGCAGTTTTTTTTTAATCTTACATCGTTGGTCACTCTCAGCTGGTATGTTCACGCCTGATTTATTTTATTTTGCAAGATCCAGTGTACCAGTTTCAGAAGAATTCTTATACTCCCTCCGTTCGGAAAAGGATGTCACAAAAATGGTCTATCTATAGTTCATTTTGGTGACATCCTTTTGCGAACGGAGGGAGTATTGTGCTTGCCATGGTGATTTAACCTGTTACACACACAAGAAAATTAAACTGTACATGTAATTCAACCTTCTGTTCGACAACTCATGTTCACGTGTTGCACACAAGGAATAAGTTCGCTTTGACTGTGTCTTGGTTTTGGAATATCTTGCACATGAGTATTTGTTGGCTAGCTCCTAGGTTAAGTTAATAGCTTTGTGGTGGCCTGACGACAGTTAATCACTCAAACTAACATCTGCCACATGTGCTCAGCGATTGACATGTCTAGAAAACACGTGTTGTCTTTGCATGTTCATTCCTTTGTTTTAATATGAATTTGTTTATGTGTAATATTTTACAGCCCACAAACGCAATGTGACAATTAAATTTGGACCCCTCCTGCATTTCTTTCTTGATTGAAGACAAAATGTACAACTGTCCCAAGTCAAGAGTTTAGCTGTCTCAGATTTAATTAATAGTTGAACACTAGTCCTGCGTTTTCTTAAATGAATCCACTTATGATGCTTCTTATCTTCTGACTTCTTGCTACGATTTTTTTTTTTTTGGTTTTCTATTCTCTCAATGCCTCTAGTACAACTTAGGGTGTCCCTACCTATAGCATAGAAGTATTATCTATTCTTCTTTGAAGTTCCATCTTTCTTCTTTGTTTGAAGCATCTCATTGTCTTGCAGTTTCATCTTGGGAGAGTGATCATGTTATGCACGACTTCCATTTTTTCGTCACATGGATGAATTCTGAAGATTTGGTGGTGTATAAGTCAAGGCAGTCAAGGACATTGATATCTTTTGCACAAATATTATGGGGGCTAATTGTTGCATAGCTGCCAAGGAGAGGCCTGAGCCATCAGTTGCTTCAGTTGAAGTTTCGGCATACAGGACAAGACACTCGCCGTCATGGAGCTTCCGGTGGGACAACCGCACACACATAGAGGATATAATGGAAAATGCTGCAATGTTTTCTAACCACAGTAGTGGAAGCATTCGGCCAGAACTAAAGAGTGGTTCTGTTGCACCAACTGAAGCCCATCCCAGCGAGAACAGCCTCTCTGATATTCGTGGGGTCAAATGGCAAAAATCTGACAAGAAGATGGAAGCATTCAGATGCTCGAAAGGTGTTCCTCGAGGTATTAAACATTGGTGCTCTGTGGTTTTATTTGTCATCTGCTTCCTTATGTGGTTTTTTTTTTCTCTGGGATTAATATTACTGGTTGGATAGTTATGGTGGTCACATTATTGTATAAAAACACATAAGTTGTTGGATAAGAAATGAAGCTGCTTATGCGGTCATATTGGGAGGCATCTTTTAATCTGGTACTACCATTTTTGTTTTCTGTGCACTCAAGACCAGTTGTGCTTACGTTCCTTTTTCACTGGCTATTTACAGTGTGTAGAAAATTAGGAAGTCGAAGGAAATCAGTTCTCTAGATCAGAATTCACACTTTACTAAAGAACTGAACAAATTTTCATTGATATCCATTTCATGTTTTCAGCTGTTCAATCTACAGCAAGCAGTTCGCCTCCTGAGGTATGCAGTATAGTATTACAGCTATTTTTCTAACCTTGTACTCTTGTTTCCCAAATGGTATGTAAGATTTTTCCTTCATTGATCACTATTTTGTGTAGGCAAATTCCTGCAAATCACTAGACATGGTAACTGTTTCTTCGGACATAAAGACATCAAAGTCGCTTCCTTCAACACCACCCCTAGTCGCCAGAGCAGACCCTTCATCCTCAAGGTGTCATTCTCTTCACGTGGACTCCTTTTCAATGAGGAAAGCACGTCGATCACCTGGACATCAGTTATGCAGGCAGATCTCGGACAGCAAAATCCCATCTCTCAAGTCCTTCAATGAGAGTAGCTTTGCAGAAGGAAGACCATCGAGTTCCATGCTATCTGCTTGCAGCAATGATGTATTCCCAGGAGGCTCACAACATGGTGGGTCATCTGATGGGTGGTCAACTCGCACATTTTCTGACTTGGTGGCCTCATCTCAAAGAGACCGGTGGTCAGTTGACAGTGAGTTCTTTGGCTCCGTCTCCAGTAAAATAGCTAGATCAAATGATTCACATGCTACTGCTCCCTCTCCAGACCAAGAGGTTTGCAAACTGTGCTTAAAGCTATTAAAGGAGCGGTCTACATGGAGTGCTCATGAGCTGGGAGTCGTATCTGTTTTATTCTGCGGTCATTCATACCATGCAAACTGTTTAGATAGTATAACTGCAGAGAGTGAGAAATATGACCCTCCATGTCCTGTATGCACCCATGGTGAGAAGGGTACAGCAAAACTGTTTGGTAAGTTGGACTTAAAGATTAAAAGCAAGAAATCAAAAAACTTGATGTCAGATACTGATCTAGATAGGAGCTCTAAGCACCAGAAGAAAAGTATGAGAGAACCCAGGTTAGGTGCAAGTTCTAGCATGAAAGATTCCTTCCGTCGACCATTTTTGAGGAGGCATTTTTCAATTGGTTCTCGACCACCAAGATCAATGCTGGGGAGTGAGCTGACAGGAAAGAAAGGTTTCTGGGCAAGACACTGGAGAGAATAGCCAGCTACACATCATCAATGTGGTTAGCATCTTGGTATGCATTTTTACTCCATAAGTTCAATGCCATTGGCTCCTTACAGACAAAGTGAGCTCATGAGCAAGTAAGGATAGAAGTCAGGCTTCATATTATTAGTTTCAGTACTATCCCTGAAAGCACAGTTTGTGCTAAACAAATTTAGTGAGACTAGAAACTGTCTTATACTTTGGGGGAGGATTGTTGCGCCTTACTAGTTACTTCACTTCCTAGGCAATGCAAATAGAATAGAAATGGGAATAGTCTCTCAGACCAGATTTAATGGTTTACTGCTATGCCATTATTATCTTTCAATTCTCTTTTGTAATATTTATTGTTGTCAGTTCATATACATAATGAGAACTGTAGCATCCGGAAATTTCTTCTCGTATTTTTCACAACATAATGGCTTATAATGGGGGAGGTAGTATATCAAATCTTATAGATCATCTGGTGAGCTACCTCTCCTCTTCGTGGACCTGCTAGTTCACTTGCTTCATTTCGACCTTTCAACTAGAGTGCTGTGCATTTTCAATAAAAAAAAGAGACCGATTGTGCTACTTAGGGCATCTCCAGCCCCCCCCCCCAGCGCCCCCCAAATAGCGCCGTTTTTCCACCAGCCGCCTCCCCCCCCCCCCCCCCCCCCGAAGGCCAAGTAGCGCCGTTTCGGTGGAAAATAGCGCCGGCACCCCCAGGCGAACCCAGCCCACTGGGTTCGGTTGGGGGCCGGCGGAAGGAAAAAACGCGTGGGACAGCGCTGTCGGCGAGACGACGCATTTTCCCCACCTGGCTCGCCTTTTCCTCTGCCCGTCTCGCCGTCGCCGCCACAACTCCTCCTTGCGCCGCCGCACACAAACAGCTAGGAAAACCCGCCGTCGAGCCCCGCCACGCCGCCCCACTCCCCTCCGCGCGATCTAGCCTCCGGGGAGATTCTCGGGGCGACGCGCGCCACCCGCCCGCAAGGGTGTTCGGCGTTCCGCCCGACCCAAGCCATGGACTCCGACGACGAGGAGATGCTCGCCGAGCTCTTCGACGAGGAAGATCAGGCCGCCATCGACGACGAAGAACACCTGGTGGTGTTGGCCTGCCTCGCCGGCTTGCTCGTCAATAGCGGGCCGCGGCGTGTTGGATCGACGCGCGGTCGCCGCAAGAGCAAGCAGAGGCAGCGGTACGAGGGGTACTGCATCCTCTACTCCGACTACTTCGCCAATGATCCTACGCAGGACGAGAAGGTGTTCCGGCGCCGGTTCAGGATGAACCGCGAGCTCTTCCTCAGGATCATGCATGCCATCCGGGAGTTCGACACGTACTTCAAATTGAAGAATGACTGCACCGGCACGGTAGGCTTTACCTCAATTCAGAAATGCACGATGGCCATGAGGTTGCTTGCATACGGTGCTCCCGCAGATGCACAGGATGACTATCTGCGCATGAGCGAGTCCACGGCCCTGGAGTGCTTGAACTATTTCTGCCGGGCAGTGGTTGCAGTCTTTGGCCCAAGGTACTTGCGATCACCCAATGCGGAAGACACTGCTCGCCTCCTCGCAGAGAATGAAGCAAGAAGCTTTCCTGCGATGCTTGGTAGTATCGACTGCATGCATTGGGCATGGAAGAACTGTCCCTTTGAGTGGTAGGGGATGTACAAGGGAAAGGAAGGAGAGTGCTCGGTGATTCTTGAGGCCGTGGCTTCATATGATCTATGGATTTGGCATTCATTCTTTGGTATGCCAGGAACTCACAATGACATCAATGTCTTGCAGTGCTCGGATGTCTTCTCCGACCTTGTCGAAGGCCATGCTTCCCCTGTGAACTACGAGATCAATGTGCACCAGTACACAAAGGGCTACTATCTTGCATATGGCATCTACCCGAAGTGGGCAATATTTGTGAAGAGCATTTCCAACCCTGTGCCAGGAAGCGCGAAGGCTTGGTTTTCCAATTGCCAGGAGGCTTGCAGGAAGGATGTTGAGCGGGCATTTGGCGCGCTGCAGTCTCGATTCGCTGTTGTCCGGTACCCAGCTTTGACTTGGTCGAAATCCAACATGTGGGAGGTGATGCAGTGTTGTGTGATCTTGCACAACATGATCATTGAGAGTGAGCGGGAAAACCCGGTGCCTGCCAATGAGGCAATGGCACCATACTACCGCCAGGGTCCTCTTGCAGATGTTGATCACCAGGTGCCGGCGCCATGGGCAGCCTTCCTCACCACGCGCCGGGAAATTCGAGACGCTGGAACACATCTAGCTACAGAATGATCTGGTGCAGCACTTGTGGGCGCGCAAGGGCAATGACAATGCCGATAATGGCGATGCCAATGCCTAGTACGATTTGTTTTATTTGCTTGCATTGTTAAACTATTTATTTGTATGTGGATTTGTACGTTAAACTATTATTTGTGTGTGGATTTGAATGTTAAACTATTTCTATGCCAAAAAAGGCCGGTCTTTGTTTATGCCGAAATATGGCCGAATCGCCGGCTGGGCGGTTCACGGCTGGTGAACGCGCCCCCAGGGTTCGGTTTCGCGCCGTTTGACGCCGCGGCGGCCAAAAAAATCGCCATTTTAGGTCCTGAGGGGGCCGGACGGCTGGAGATGCCCTTAGATCCAGGTTCAGCCCTAAAGAAGGGCCAGTTAAAGAACTACTACATGCTGAAACATGTCGATATAAACATCTCTCCATGCTATCTTGAGCTGACAACACGTCAATCAGAACAATTTGAATTAACGCACCTATTATTAGTGAGGTGGCAACTCCGCGATTGTATCTGTGAAAAGCGACAAAATAAACCCTTAAAAAATTGAACATACCTTGTTTTGAAAATAATTTCAAATCTAATAATATTCCGTAGTGCCTGCATCTGGGGCGCTATGTTCAACACCAAACAATCATTTGGAGTTGTGGACAGTATAAAAATCAGTAGCTTCTTAGTTATTTCATGTCATCTAATCTAGGAAAAATAATCACAAACAAATGATGATTGACATGTGTACTTATGTCTTCTCCATAACTGTTTTAATGAAACAGACAATATGTATTGTCTCATTTTATTTAAATATGTGGAAGAAAACTGACAGATTCACTAGCGGGAAATTGGCCCAAAAAACACTATAAATGCAGCAATATTGTCATGTAACACGATGATACTGGACCACCGGCCGACCTGCACAGTGCACACACACAAACGACGAGCGTCACGTCGCCACTTCTCCACAATTTTGGAGTTTTACTCTCTCTTGGTTCTCCCTATATGCCAGCGAAAATTCCAATTGGCAGAGATAGACTCAGGATTATCCGACACACACTAAAGTGACTCAAATTTAAAATATATCACATGACTTGAGTTTCTGTCAAATAAGATCATTGAGCTTCGGCGAAGTATAGAAATTCAAAAAAAAAATTGCAGTATTCTCTTTGACTTCCTTTTCTTGCATGACAAGCATAAGTAGGATAATACTTGCACGTACTGAAACAAATAACTTTGTGTGTGAATAATTCAAAGTAATATTTTGACGAAAAGCAGTTAGAATTGCAATTTATTGATTTTAACAAGAAGAATGACACGGTGTAGCTACACTAGTGGAAACAGGGGCTTTGGTAGAGATGGGTGTTGGGTTCTAGTCCCGGGCGTGGTTCAAACCCGGACTAGAGGAGGGAACTAGTACCGGGCCGGCTGCTCTGACGCTGCGCAGGTCGGGTCCCGGGTCGTAGGGCTCCTCTAGTTCGGGTCGTGATACCACCCGGGACCGAGGCAGTCAGCGGCAGGGTGGAGACAGGAGGGTGGACCTTACGTCCCGGGCCGTGGTACAGCCCGGGACTAGAGGTCCCGCTACATCATCTCCCACCCCGGGCCAGCCACCATTTTTGAACTCTCAAGCTCATCTCCATTGTTTCCTCTCTCAAGCTCAAGTGTAGCCTCATTTTTTTCCAAGATTTGACAAGATAGACGGCACCCATCTCTCCAAGGGTTAGCAACACTTGATCCTTTCACCCGGCGGCCGAATTTTAGCCCTTTCCATACAAGTTTAGCTCATTTCATTTTTGTAGTGCTACTTAGGTGTTTGATGAAATGCCTAAACTAGATAGTTTATTTTTTTATGTATTTTGAGCTCAAATTAATTTATGATTTGTGGATTTTAGTGTCGTCTCGGTCCTCACCGCCGTTGATAGCGCCCGCCGTCCCGTGACCGGCACCACCTCGGTGAGCCTCTTTTTTATCTTTTATTTTACAAAATTACTTGTATGATTTGAATGCATAATTATTTTTCTTATATAATTTTCTTAAGTTTTTTTATATGTATAGTGTCATGGTTTTTACATCCGTCCCCGTCGGCCCTCGTCCGGTCTATGATTCGGATGTGGTATATTTTTATCACTATTTATTTTGTTTCGTGTTTATAACAATCATGCCGACCAACTTGACGTAGATATATTTTTATTTAGGAGGTAGTTGAACCGGAAATTCCAGCCGACCTTATTGTCGAGTATTAAAAAAAGAAAATGACGATTTGAAAGCAAAATTGAAGATAAGTGAAGATCTTCGTCTCCAATGCCTAGAAGAGAAGATGGTATTGGACTTGAAGACTGCCGACATCGATGATGCTCACGGGGTCGTCGTCGCTGCTCACGAGATGAAGATGGAGGCAATGCGCTTGAAGTTTAAAAAGATTAGAAAATATGTCATTAGTCAAGAGGCTTGGTATCATTATGCTATTGGTTCAATAGTTACCTTAGTTGCGATTCTGATCGCATTTGTTGTTGGATTTTAAATTCTTTAGATAGTTGTATTCTAGTTTCAATTAATTTATGTTTTATGAGAACTATGTATTACATTTGGTCACTACTCTACTTTGGTTTTAATGTGATGAACTTGTATTAATGAATATGGTATGTTTCCTATTATGTTGGTTTATCGTAATAGGTTTTAGCGGTGATTTGCAGATGAGTCATCCATGGATGTACGTTGACCGACGCTCTAAAGAGTACATGGATGGCGTGCAATCTTTTCTCAATGTGGATAAGGATAACAAGGGCCGAATGGTTTTATGTGTTGTCCATGCAGTAAATGTCGGAATGAGAAGGATTACTCTTAGCACAGACAGAATTCACCTCCACCTGATAACTTCTGGTTTCATGCCCGGCTATAATTTTTGGACCAAACACGGAGAAAAAAGGGTTATGATGGAAGACAACGAAGAAGAAGAGAACGATGACAACTACATGTACCCTGAATACGATGGTAACCCAACAGGGAAGCTGATGATGAAGAGGTACCAGATGATCCCATCATACATGATGATTTACGTGGGGTCATCGTTGATGCACATACCCTGGCAGAAACTACACTTGAGAAGCTGAAGTTGGAGCGCATGTTAGAGGATCACAAAACAAAGTTGTACCCAACTTGCGAAGATGGCAACACAAAGCTCGGCACCACACTGGAATTATTGCGATGGAAGGCAGCGAATGGTTTATCTAACAAGGAATTTGGGAGTTTACTGAAAATAGTGAAGGACAAGCTGCCGGCTGGTAACGAATTGCCTGAGAGTGTGTATGAAGCAAAGAAGATTATCTGCCCTCTAGGATTAGATGTGCAGAAGATACATGCATGCATTAATGACTGGATCCTCTACCGCGGTGAGAAGTACGAGAATTTGAATGAATGCCCGGTATGCGGTGCATTGCGGTATAAGATCAGAGCAGATGACCCTGGTGAAGTTGAGGGCCAGCCCGCCAGGAAGAAGGTTTCTGCCAAGGTGATGTGGTACGCTCCTATAATACCACGGTTGAAACGATTGTTCAGAAACAAAGAGCATGCCAAGTTGTTGCGAGGGCACAAAGAAGACCGCAAGAGCGACGAGATGTTGAGACACCCGGCTGATGGGTCGTAGTGGAGAAAAATCGATACAGAGTATAAGGAATTTGCACGTGACGCAAGGAACTTAAGGTTTGGTCTCAGCACGGATGGCTTTAATCCTTTTGGGGAGCAGAGCAGCAGTCATAGCACCTGGCCTGTGACTCTATGTATCTATAATCTTCCTCCTTGGTTGTGCATGAAGCGGAAGTTCATTATCATGCCGGTGCTCATCCAAGCCCGAAGCAATCCGGTAACAACATTGATGTGTACCTGAGGCCATTAGTTGATGAACTTTTACAGTTGTGGCGTGATGAAGGGTACCTGTGTGGGATGAGTACAAACAAGCGGAATTTAACCTACGAGCATTGTTGTTTGTAACCATCAATGATTGGCCTGCTCTTAGTAACATTTCAGGACAGTCAAACAAGAGATACAATGCATGCACGCACTGTTTAGATAACACTGAAAGTATATATGTAGGTAACAAGAATGTGTACCCGGGTCATCATTGATTTCTTACAACTCAGCATCCCCTAAGAAAGAAAGGCAAGCGGCATTTCAAATGTGAGGCAGATCACCGGTCGAAGCCACCCTCCAAAATGGTGAAGATATATTTGATGCGGTCAAGGATTTAGATGTAATCTTTGGAAAGGGTCCTGGCGGACAGTCTGTTCCGAAGGACGCTAATAACCACGTTCCCCCTGTGGAAGAAGAAGTCTATATTTGGGAACTACCCTATTGGAAAGTCCTAAAGGTCCGCTCTGCAATCGATGTGATGCACGTGACGAAGAATGTTTGCGTAAACCTTCTAGGCTTCTTGGGCGTGTATGGAAAGGCAAAAGATACTCCGGAAGCACGAGAGGACCAGCAACTTTTGAAAGATCCAAAGAACCTGCATCCAATGAGGACGGATAAATGACGTCTACGTCCTGCTAGCTACGTTCTTACCAAAGAAGAGAAGGAGATATTTTTGAAGTCCTGAGCAGTATGAAGGTCATGTCTGACTTCTCGTCGAATATAAAGGGAATAATAAATATGGCAGAGAAAAAGTTTCAGAACCTAAAGTCTCATGACTGCCACGTGCTGATGACTCAATTGCTTCCGGTTGCATTGTGGGGGCTTCTACCAGAAATGTTCGGCTATCCATTGTTCAGCTATGTGCGTTCCTCAATGCAATTTCGCAGAAGTCAATCAGCCCAACCACTCTAGTAAGGTTACAGAAGGATGTGGCTCAATGTCTCGTTAGTTTTGAGTTGGTGTTCCCACCATTCTTCTTCACTATTATGACACATCTCCTAGTACACCTGGTCGATGAGATTCGCATTCTGGGTCCTGTATTTCTACACAATATGTTCCCCTTTGAGAGGTTCATGGGAGTGTTGAAGAAGTATGTTCATAACCGTGCTAGGCCAGAAGGAAGCATCTCCAAAGGGTACGGAACAGAGGAGGTCATTGAGTTTTGTGTTGACTTTATTCCGGCATTAAGTCGATTGGTCTTCCTGAATCACGACATGAGGGGAGACTAAGTGGAAAAGGCACTCTAGGAAAGAAATCATACATATGCAGGGACGGGTATTCTTTCACAAAGCACACTACACAGTTCTGCATAATTCCTCTTTGGTGGCTCCGTATATCCAGATGCACAAGGATATTGTACGCTCCAACAACCCGAGGATGGATGACTCCGCTATTGCAAAGGAACACATGGAGAATTTTGGCGGATGGTTGGAAACGCATCTGAACAACAACAACAACAACAACAACAACAACAACACAGTCTCAGATGAGCTGTACTTGTTGTCTAAGCGGCCATCTTCGACTATTGGACTTTCCAAGGGTACGAGATAAACGGAATACATTTTACATGAACGCCCAAGATAAAAAGAGCACCAACCAAAATAGTGGTGTCCGCTTCGATGATAAGAGCACGAACGACAATGGGCAAAATGGGGCCACGGTCACATATTATGGTTGCATAGAGCAGATATGGGAACTTGACTATGGACCTTCTCTTAAGGTCCCTTTGTTCTGGTGCAAATGGTTCAATCTGAAAGGCGGCGGGGTAAAGGAAGACCCATTGTACGGAATGACTACAGTGGATCTCACGAATCTTGCATACGACAACGAACCATTCGTTCTAGCCAAGGATGTGGCTCAGGTTTTTTATGAGAAGGACATGTCTACCATGCCAAAAAAAAGAAAAGATAAGGAAGTGAATACATCAGCCAATGAGCCAAAGCGCCACATAGTTCTTTCAGGGAAAAGAACCATCGTGGGAGTGGATGACAAGACAGACATGTCAGAAGATTACGACAAGTTTCATGAAATTCCGCCCTTCAAAGTGAACACCGACCCAAGCATCAAGTTATATGCAGACCCTTGTCCATGGTTACGGAGCGATCAGAAGAAAGGGCCTCACAAAAAGAAAAAGCGAAGACTAAATAGGGATGTTGTTGATGATGTGTAATAATTTATTAAACTTTTATATAATTTTGCTCTAAGCGCGAGCATCAAACTTTGTCAATTAAATCAAGCGTATGTAGTACATAATAGTACTACTTATTTTATAATTTTTGATGTAGCATCAAACTTTGTGATGTGAAATGATCGCCTGTGCATGTAGTACTTGATTTATAATTTTTAAATCGTTTTTAAATCAACCGTATGTAGTACTTAATTTAAAACCAAGCGCATGTGTTACTTCATTTTAAACCAAAATAGTAAACAGGAAAAAAAAGCAATTTTTACTTGATTTGGACAACTAAATCAAAAGATATAAAAAACGTATGAAATCAGAATTTTAAAAAAAACTCTAGTACCGGGCCGTGTGACCACCCGGTACTAGAGGTCCACTGGGCTTGGCGCGCAAATTTTCGCGGCCCTGAGGGACCTCTAGTACCGGGTGGTAACACGGCCCAGTACTAGAGACCCTCTAGTACAGGGTGGAGCCACGGACCGGGACTAGAGGCCCTTTTGGCGCTAATTTGAGTGGCTCGGGCTGAAAATTTGCCCAAGTCCACCAAATCGACGCTCCGCCTCCGGGCTCCAGACGACGCCGCCCCCTGCACCGCCAGGCTGCCGGATTTTGTCCCCGCGCCGCAGCCGCCCCGGCCATTGCCGCCCTCTACTTCTCCGGCGCCGGCCGTCCCCGTCCTGCTCCGGCTCCGGCGGCCGTTGCGTCCCCGCCCCGGCCGTCCCCGAGCAAGATCGTCGTCCCCCGAGCAAGCAAGCTCGCCCCCCTCGACCCAAGGTGAGCTCGTCCCCCGACCAACTACCCTCTCCCTCTCTCAGATCTAGCGCGCGGTGGCGGCAGCGGCGGCGGCGGACCCTATCCCTAACCGCGGGGCTGGCGCCGGAGTTGGCAATGCAAATTCAAGGACACATTTTTTAGGGCCTAAGGGCCATTACATTATATTAGGGGAGGCCACAAACGGCGATTACATAGCTAGGGGGGGCCATTAGGGCCATTACATTTTGGGGAGGCCATATGGGCCATTACATATAAGGGGAGGCCGGGGTCGTCGTCGCCGGCGCCGCGCCTAGTCGATGATGTACAGGGTCGGCTTGGTCCACAGGTGGGCATGCACTTCCTGTTCCTGCGGTGCCTGGCCCTCCGGCGGCGGCGCCTGCTCCTGTGGTGGCTGCGGTGGTGGTGGCTGCTCCTGCCACTATGGCCACCCCGCCTCCTCCTGCTCCTGGGGCGATCCGACGACCAGCTCCCGCCGGTAAACACCCAGGACTGGCCAAGGAGGCCGGGAGGCAGAGGAGGCGGCGGCGGAATGCCCTGCCGCGCCTGCTCCAGCCGGTCCCTGCTCCTGCTCGCGCTCCATGGCGTAGTACCATGTGGCTCGACCTCGTCGGGTCGACGTACTGCGGTGGCGGTGGCGGCAGCATCAGGGCCGCGGTCACATCAGCCTGGACCTGGGCCATCACCTTCTCCCACCGCTTGATCTCGTTGTCGACGAGGGTGCGGTTGGAGGCCTCGAACGCGGCCAGCATCTCTGGGTCCTCCTCGTCCTCGGGGACCTCCTCCTCGAACCACAGCGCGTCGGGCAGCGCTGGGTGCGTGGTTTGGATGGCGCTGCCCACCGGGGCGAAGTAGGAGCGGCGGCGCTCCTTGTGCTCGTCCCTGAGCCACCCCTCCCAGTACGGGGACGCCGGCCCGTAGGCAGGGTCGTTGTACAGCTCCGGCGGGAGGAGGCGGCGCCGGCGCGCGATCTCCCTGTCCAACTGCCTCCCAGGGAGCGGGACCGCTGGCACCGGAATCCTCTACGGGTTCAGGTGCCAGCCCTCAGGGACGTGGACGTCGGACCACTCCAGCATGGCCGCGTTCTCCCAGTGCCACTGGCACTCCAGCTCCGGCACGTAGCGCCGGTGCTGGATCTTCCTCCCTCCGGCGGTGGTGGTACGAGATGGCGCGACGGGTGCGGGGGCGGCACGCAGCGGTGGCACGACCCTCTGCACGCCCTGCGGCGTGATGCCCAAGGACACCGGCGGTGGAGGCGGTGGAGAAACGGAGCCACGGCCCTGGCCACGGCGACGGCCGGAGGACTCATGGTTGGAGGACTCGCCGGCCTCGTACTTCAGGGACTTCCCGAACCAGCGCGACATGGCGGCGAGGGCGCTGGATTCTGTGGGGGTGGGAGTGGAACTGGTGTCCCTATCCGCACGGGCGCGCCCCTTTTTTAAGACCAGGGACGGGGAACCGTCGGGTGGGGCCCCTGGAACCGTCGCGGGGAGGGGAACCGTAGGGTGGGCCAGCGCCACGCTGGAACCGTCCCGGGGTCGCTGGCAGGTGGGCCAGGAACATTGACTACGGCTGGGCGGGGGCCGTTGGCGGTCAGCATTGACCGCGGGGGGGTGAAGGCGAGGCGGCCGGGTGGGAACACGAGGCGGGGACATGAAGACGAGGCGGGGCGGGAACACGAGGCAGGGCGGCGGGGTCAGAACTGGGCCGCTGGCAGGGTGGGCCAGCATTGACCACGCGTGGCCAGTGGCGGGTCACACGTGGCGGGGGCCGCTGGCAGGTGGGCCAGCATTGACCACGCGTGGCCAGTGGGCGGTCACACGTGGCGGTGGGGCGGGTGGCGCTGGCAGGTGGGCCAGCGATGACCACGCTGGCCACCTTTGACCCGGTTCTGGCCCAAATTTGGGCTGGGCTGGGATTGGGACAACCCATGTTACTATTTTTTTTTTGAAAGATTTTCTTTAGATGCAATATTAAATTGTTTTTTTGCATATTTGTATAGTTCCCTAGTTTGAATTATTGTACTAATGCTATCATTGTTTTATCTTTTTTTGTATTAGTTAAGCAATGGATGACGATGCTATGCAGAGAGAAGGGGAAGAAGAGATGCTTTCCTACATTAGGGAACCCGGGGAATTTTGGCATCCCGCGGAAGGTGTTGAACACCGTAGATCAAAAGATGATGGCTCTGAGTTTCGAACGACTATGGTCCGGGAATGGAACCAGATCAAAGAAATAACGAGTACGATGAGGACTCGGAAATTGGTGGACCCACGTCGTCTGGCGAGGTATATTAAGTCTATGTTGAGCAGATGCAATAACTGATTTGTACATATATGTATTCACACATGTTTCATATTTTTAGACCTCCGCATCGAACCAATCCACTAAACGAGGCCATGCCCAAGGGATGGGCCAAGAAGAGCATCTCCCAATTGACGAGGTGAATGCAGTTGGCCAACCAGTGGCACGTGTGCCGAACACAGTTAAGTTTGTGCATCAATGCAGAGTCACCGTCAGGGACAACGTTTATATCAGCACTCAGGAATGGATTAAGCCAGCAAAGTTAGAGGGAGTTAGTTATGTCGACGAGAGAACCATAGGTCTGCTTTGGAAAAAGCTCATTGCACATTTCACCCTACCGGTTTTGGAAGATGAGGTGTAGACAAAAGCCATGACGGACAAAGTCAAGCATTTCGCTCTTAAGAAGATGGCTCAACAATTCAATAACTACAAGAACAAATTATTCCGTGAGTGGAATGAAGATGGGAAACTTCCGGATTTCACCGGCACACGAGAGAGGCAGCGGCCTCACTGGCCTGCATTTTTGGAGTACAAGAAATCGGAACTAGCTAAGAAAAGGTCGAAAATGAATAAGGATAATGCAGGGAAAAAGCAATATCACCATAAGATGGGGCCAGGTGGCTACCGAATTGCCGAGCCTAAGTGGGAAAAAGTTGAGGCCGCATTGCGTGCAAAAGGGCTCATCCCGGTCACAGAGGAATGGGACAGAAGGATAAGGAATTGGCTACTTGCGCATGGAGGGGAGTATGACATGGAAACGGGGAAGTTAATAATTGATGAAAAGAAAGTAGTCAACAAAACCCAGCAAAAAATTATTGACTTAATTGCCAAGTCTAAAGAGGGAAAGTTTATTTCCGACAGAGAGAAGGACGAGCTGTCAGAGGCCCTCGGGACCAAAGAAAAAGGAGGACAAACACGAGGCTTAGGAGAAGTGCCGTGGAGTGAAGGGTTTCCCCAGGACCGTGAATCTTATAGAAGCCGAGCGAGAGCAAAGAGGAGGAAGGAGCAGCAGGAATCAGACCGGTTGATGATTCTAGAAAGAAAGAATGACGAGATGGTTGTCAGGGGAATGATTAATCCGCGACTTATTCGAACAGTGACTTAAGGCTGCGCTATCATTATTGGGCCTCAGGAAGATGGGCCAATCTCGCATCATGACTCCATAAAGGAAAGTTCCAGAAGGTCGGTGCAAACTTGCCTTGGAAGACAAGAAAGATAATCAGGCTTCGTGTAGAACTCTTGTAACCTGACGAGCCTCTGTGTATATAAAGAGGACTCGCAGGACTTAGAGAGGGTCAAGCTATCAAGCCCTAAACCCTAGCTCATACGGCGAGTACCAGATCGGATCGCCTCCATTGTAACACCTCGATTATCATATCAATACCAATCTAGGGTAGGCAGGAAGTAGGTCTTTTACCTCACATTGAGGGGGCCGAACCTGGGTAAATCTGTGTTGATCTTTGTTCCTGCGATCCCAAGCTCGGAGATGCTTGACTCGCGTAATCCCACACCTACGAAGTCATCTATGACACCTGACGTGACAAACCCACGACAGTTGGCGCCCACCGTGGGGCCTGCGGTCAAGAGCGTCACGTTCCGCGCAGGATCCATGAAGGGAGCTGAAGATCTTGTTGTTGGCCGTATCATCACGGTCAATGGCACACCCCTCATCGACGATTCAAGCTGGGGGCCGGAAGCAGATTACTTGGAGACCGGCCACGTCATCCCGTTTGGATCCATCAACGTCTTCGTTGGCTTCATCGGTGGCAGGTCCATTAGCTCGGTCCAAGAAGGCGATTCAGTAGAAGAAGTCGCCGATGATGGGGAAGAATCCGTGGAAAGCATGGACTCGCAAGAGTTTGGGTCCATTATACCTGCCTTTGAAGAAAGTTGCTGGGGTTACCCACCAGAAATCGCATTATCACCAGATCGAGAGACGGCGCAAGTCGCGGTTTACACGAGGAGCAGGCGCATCAGGAACTGCTGGAGAAACCGAGGCATCGGCACCCCCAAGCAACCCACTTCTTGTCCCGTGTCAGCCACGAACGCCGCCCTCCGTGCAACAGAAATTGAGGCCGCCAGGGCCGAGCTCCTGTATGAGGTTCGAAGGATGGAAGAAGAGCGCCGCAGGCTCGATCAGATAAACCAAGGAATCCAACAGGAGCGGCAGAGAGTAGCCGCGCTGGCTGCGACTCAACGACAGGTTGACCCGCAAACACAACTGCGCGCGACTCAACCAACAGTGGAAATCCCGCTCACTCCAGCCGGGGAACGGGAATCCAGACGACTGCGGAAGGAAGGGTACCAACAAATCAAGAGACCCAGCAACAACCAAGGAGGTTTCACACCCCGCAGGGCCATTACCAGAACCCTGTCGATAATATGTATGCTGCGGCTAATATCTTGACTCAGATGGTACCAACAGGCGATGACCCGGTCAATGCTGAGGCGCGGCGCGCGATTCAGATGCTAAGTACGGCAGTCCTGCAACAAGCCAATAGGGCGGAAGCCGAAGCACAGCTGCCCCTCGTACCAGCCAATCACAGGATTGCAGCAGAAAGAAGCGTCCAAAGCAGGCCACCAGAGAACGTATCAGGAGTCGCACAGAGGCAGCAGGAGCAAGTCGCAGAAGCGCAGGCGAATATGCCAGTGGTGCAAACGCGGCCCGCAGATAACCCCGCGGGCGCCCACAGCCCTGTCCTCGCGACTCAAGGGACCGGCGTGTTTCACTGAAAGGATCAGATCGGAACCTTTTCCTGAAGATTTCAAAGGGCCACGCAAGGTGGCAAACTACAACGCCAGCATGGATCCAACCACCTGGCTGAACAATTACGAGATGGGGATGAGCATTTTGAACGCCTCAGAGGAAATATGTGCAAGGTACCTCAACATGATGCTAGAAGGTGCAGCGCACATATGGCTGCAAAATTTGCCTCCCAACTCTATAAATACTTGGGAGGAACTGAAGGATGCCTTCGTTAAGAACTTCCAAGGAACTTGCAAACGACTCTGCAATATAGAAGATCGAGCGTTGTGTCCAGAAGGAAGGCGAGTCAAGTCGCCATTGGATGAAAAGGGTGGCAGAAATAATACACTCCTCAGATAATATACCACCAAGCTCAGCCGTCCTGGTAATGGAGAAAAACTGCAAGTTTGAGCCGCTGATTCATAAGCTGGGTCGCATGAAGGATAAAGTCAAGAGCCTCAGCGAGGTGATGGCTGCGGCTAACAAATATGCCAGCTCAGATAAAACCAGAGACGCGTCAGACGGAGAAGAAGAGGAGGTTGCTGCCAAAGGAAAGAAAAACTCCAACAAGCCCCAGCAGCAGCAAACAAGCCACAACAACGCGAATCAAAACAAACGCAAAAACGAAGATGGTCACTCAGGGCTCGTCGCCAATACGCGTGGAGGATTCAGAGGCCAGCGTGGAAGGGGTCGAGGATACGGCTCCCGTCCAATCAATATGCAAGAAGTTTTTAACCGGCCATGCGACCTTCATGCGACAGGTGATGGACGGCCAGCGGACCATACCAAGGCAATGCCACTATTACAAGAAGTGGAAAGAAGAGAGCCAACACAACGGGGGAATTCCCATGAAGGAAACCCTAGTGCGGCTCATAACACAAATATTGGGCAGCACGCGCGAGTAACCCCAGGCAAACGGGGCAGTATCACACAATAGTTATCGATACCTCCAAAAGGGAAGAGAAATTGAGCCGCAGAAGTCAGCAGGTGAACGCCGTGATACCAGCAACACCCAATTGGTTAAGGTGGTCAGAATACGCAGTAACCTGGAGTCGCGACGATCACCCGCCACAAGTACGGGAACCTGGCAAGTTGGCTGGTTGTGGCACCGTACGTTGCAGGATACAAGCTGACCAAAGTGCTTATGGATGGAGGAAGCAGCATTAATATCTTGTACTACGATACGTTCCAGCGTCTAGGACTCAAGGATTCCAGCCTGCAGCCCACGTCAACAGTGTTTCACGGCATTGTCCCAGGAAGGTCCGCACGGCCAGCGGGAAAATAACCCTAGGGGTAACTTTTGGGACAGAAGAGAACTTTAGAAGCGAATTCCTATGCTTCGAAGTGGTAAAATTCCAAAGCCCATATCACGCCTTGTTTGGAAGAACGGCCTTTGCTAAGTTTATGGCCAGGCCATGCTACGTGTACCTACAGTTGAAGATACCAGGACCAAAAGGGGTCATCACAGTGTACGGAGATAGAGAAAAAGCGATAGAATGTGAAAAGGAGATGCGGCCTTCGCAGAATCCGCCTGTGCCGCGGAAGAGCTAAAAGGTTATAAGTCGCAGGTGGACCCAAACGACATGAGTGTAGTTACCACGCCATCTGCCGAGCCACCAATGAAATTCAAAGCGGCCCAGGACACTAAGCAGATAAATCTTGTTCCTGGCGACTCATCCAAGCAAACCAGCATTGGAGCACACATGGAAGAAGAGCAGGAGAAGGCCCTCGTCGCTTTTCTCCAGGAAAATAAGGACATCTTCGCATGGAAGCCGTCAGATATGCCAGGGGTACCAAGAGAATTAGCAGAACATAGCCTCAAAGTGAACCCTGCGGCTAAACCAGTGAAGCAGCCACTACGGCGTTTCCACGATGATAGGAGAAAGGCAATAGGAGAGGAAATAGCTCGCTTGCTGGCTGCAGGATTCATCACGGAGGTATACCATCCGGAGTGGGTGGCAAACCCAGTTTGGTTATGAAAAAGAACGGTACGTGGCGAATGTGCGTTGATTACACCAGTCTTAACAAAGCTTGTCCAAAGGATCCATTTGCTTTGCCGCGAATCGACCAAGTGATTGATTCAACTGCTGGGTGCGAGCTGTTATGCTTTTTGGACGCCTATTCAGGCTACCATCAAATCAAGATGAAGAGGGAGGACCAAGAAAAGACGTCCTTCATCACACCCTTTGGAGCTTTTTGTTATGTCAGCATGCCCTTTGGGTTGAAGAACGCAGGTGCGACTTACCAAAGATGCATTCAGAATTGTCTACATGAGCAAATAGGTCGCAACGTTCACGCCTACGTGGATGATATTGTGGTTAAGTCGCAAGTTAGCCAGGATCTTATTAGTGATCTGGCAGAGACATTCACAAATCTCAGAAAATACAACATGAAGCTCAACCCCACAAAGTGCGTCTTTGGAGTACCAGCAGGAAAGCTATTGGGATTCATAGTATCAGAAAGAGGCATTGAGGCCAACCCTGACAAGATAAAGGCCGTGATGGATCTCCAAAACCAGAAAAGATAAAAGATGTGCAGCGACTTACCGGTTGCGTAGCAGCTTTGAGTCGCTTTATATCAAGATTGGGAGAGAAAGCACTACCTTTGTACAGACTGTTGAAAAAATCAGACACCTTCGTTTGGGACGCAGAGGCCGACGAAGCTCTGACAGCCTTGAAACATCAATTGACAAATGCTCCAGTTCTGGCGGCTCCAAAGGATAAAGAGCCATGCTACTATACATAGCGGCAAATTCCCGTGCTGTGAGCGCTGTCATGGTTGTGGAGAGACAAGAACGGAAAGGAATACCCTGTCCAGAGACCAGTATATTACGTGAGCGAAGTCCTCACAGCTTCCAAACAGCGTTACCCACAGTGGCAGAAGTTGGTGTTTGGAGTGTTCATGGCGAGTCGCAAGCTGAAGCACTACTTCCAAGAACATCCAATAACTGTGGTTAGTTCAGCACCGTTGGCAGATATCATCCGTAATCGAGAAGCTACTGGAAGAGTCGCTAAGTGGGCGATCGAGTTGGGACCACATCACATCAGCTACGAGCCGCGCACATCAATTAAGTCGCAAGCCCTTGCAGATTTTATTAACGATTGGACAGAAATCCAAGTCGCTCCTAGCATGGCAGAAACCAAATACTGGACCATGCATTTTGATGGGTCAAGACAGTTGCAAGGCTCGGGGGCTGGAGTTGTTCTAACATCTCCCAAGGGAGACAAGCTGCGGTATGTGCTACAGATACACTTCAACTGCACAAATAACGTGGCGAGTACGAGGCACTGCTTCATGGTCTACGTATAGCAAAGGAGATGAACATCAGTCGCATACGCTGTTTTGGCGATTCAGACTTGGTGGCACAGCAGGTCTCTGGAACGTGGGACAGCAAGGATGCGAACATGGCTGCATATAGAAGAGAGGTGGACAGAATTGCTGGACATTTCACTGGATACCAAGTTGAACATATTGATCGGAGACAAAACGAAGCTGCAGATGCCCTGTCTCGGCTTGGATCCAACAGACAGTCAGTCCCACCCAATGTTTTCCTGGATGAACTGCACAATCCATCAGTCAAACCTCCAGCAGAGATTGACATTGCAGAGCCAGAGGACGATTCAACTTTAGTCGCAGCCCTGCATGAACAGCCAGGATGGACAGAGCCATACATGGCATATTTAAGTCGCGGAGTGCTGCCAGACGATGAGATTGAGGCGCGCAAAATCATACGACGATCAAAGGCCTATACAATCATCAACAACGAATTATACAAGCGCAGCGTGTCAGGAGCATTCCAAAGATGTGTCTCACCAGAAGAGGGACGAAAAATCTTGCACGAAATTCATTCAGGCGATTGTGGCCATCATGCTTCGTCAAGATCTTTGGTGGCAAAGGCGTTCCGACATGGATTCTTCTGGTTAACAGCATTAGCAGATGCAGAGCAAATTGTCAGAGTGTGCGATGGATGTCAAAGATACGCTAGGCAAGATCATATGCCAGCTCAAGCACTTCGCACAATACCCATCACATGGCCTTTTGCCGTATGGGGTTTTGACATGGTAGGGCCCTTCAGACGGTCTTCAAACGGAAAAACTCACCTCCTGGTCATGGTGGACAAATTCACAAAGTGGATAGAAGCAGAACCTGTGGGAGATTGCGAGGCTGAAACAGCAGTCAAGTTCTTGAAGAAGGTCATATTCCGCTTGGGTACCCCCATAGTATCATTACAGACAATGGGAGCAACACCTCTGAAGGGGCTACACAGATATTTTGCGCAGACAATGGGATAAGATTGGACCTCACGTCAGTAGCACACCCGCAGAGCAATGGACAAGCTGAGCGAGCTAACCAGGAAATTCTCCATGGAATTAAGCCGCGCCTTATTGAAAAGGTCGAAGCATCTCCAGGATGTTGGGTGGAAGAATTGCCAGCAGTACTGTGGAGCTTAAGAACAACCCCTAACAGATCCACAGGATTTACACCATATTTCATGGTCTATGGAGCAGAAGCAGTCATGCCCAGCGACATCATACATGATTCACCAAGAGTTGCGGCTTACATCGAGACAGATAATGAGATAGCTCGGCAAGACTCGGTGGACACATTAGAAGAGGTTAGAGACTTGGCAGCATCAAGGTCAGCGGTATATCAACAAGACTTGCGACGCTATCATGCCAGACGCATCAAAACCCGCACCTTTCAAGAAGGCGACCTAGTACTGCGACTTAAACAAGATCACAAGGGAATGCATAAGCTGTCCTCTCCATGGGAAGGACCCTACATCATCAGCAAGAAGCTAAACAATGGGTCGTACTATCTGCTGGATGTAAGGGAAGAAAGCAGCGAACGCCATGATTTCGAGGATCGTCTCGAGGCACCTCGCCCTTGGAACGTCGCACACCTGCGACCGTACTATACATAAGAAAAGGCTAATCAGAGCCAAGCATCATCCTTTCCAGCTTTATAGCTGAGTATCATCACAGCCACTCAGGGCTAGAACTTCAACTTTGGTCGCCACCTAGGCGCGACCTATGCAACATCTGATCGCCACCCAGGCGCGATCGACCCTTGTATCAGAAACCGGCTGCCACCTAGGCGCGGCCGTAAACTTTGTATCATCTCTGGTCGCCACCTAGGCGCGACCGACCCCATGTATCACCATGGATCGCCACCTACGCGCGATCCAACCCTATGTATAACACTCGGTTGCCACCAAGGCGCGACCTTATGTGTCATCATAATCAAAGCTTATCATAGCTTAGCCTATCATGGCATATCATTATGTTTCTTGGGGTCTTTGTTACCCTGAAACAGCCAACTTATTGGCAATTATCAAATTTACCTTAAGTTGGATTGCTACTCGCATTATGTGGCCAAAGTACTGGGGTGTGGCGTCAATCGAGCTTGATTGCCTATCATGGCCGCTCTCGACCCTGAACACACATGTTCCTAGGAAATACTGAGTCGCGCGAGTGCCCACTTAAGGATTCAGATGGCCTAACTAGAGGTCGATGTACTGCTTATAGTACGGCAACACCAATTACAATTACTTGTATCTTAACAATTGTTTTATTCATGATATCAAGTTACAGGTGATGACCTTCAGAATTCTCTGAGAAGAATTGAGATGATTACCACGTTACATCCTCTCAATCCTTGGGGGCTACATCATATTATCATCAAAAATTTGAAGATGGATCGTCATCAAGTTCTGAAGCTATCAGGCTACTCTAACAAAGAAGCTCACGAAGTCAGATGATCTCCAGGTGCGAGTCAAGGCCAATCCTGCACAATTATAAGTCGCGAAATAAGGAAAAGCGCGGCCTAAACATTCAAGATCAAGAAATACTATGAAGTTCAGGCCACGCTTGGGGGCTAATGTCGGGGGAATGATTAACCGACTTATTCGAACAGGACTTAAGGCTGCGCTATCATTATTGGGCCTGAAAGATGGGCCAATCTCGCATCGCGACTCGATAAAGGAAAGTTCCAGAAGGTCGGTGCAAACTTGCCTTGGAAGACAAGAAAGATAATCAGGCTTCGTGTAGAACTCTTGTAACCTGACGAGCCTCTGTGTATATAAAGAGGACTCGCAGGACTTAGAGGGTGTCAAGCTATCAAGCCCTAAACCCTAGCTCATACGGCGAGTACCAGATCGGATCGCCTCCATTGTAACACCTCGATTATCATATCAATACCAATCTAGGGTAGGCAGGAAGTAGGTCTTTTACCTCACATTGAGGGGGCCGAACCTGGGTAAATCTGTGTTGATCTTTGTTCCTGCGATCCCAAGCTCGGAGATGCTTGACTCGCTTAATCCCACACTACGAAGTCATCTATGACACCTGACGTGACAAACCCACGACAATGGTTGCTCTCTATAAGGAACAACAGAAGCAAATAGATCAAATGCGCGAGCAAGGGGTGCCAACTCTTCAGCTGGAACAAGCGAGTCAAGGCGGCCCATCGCATCGAAGAAGCAGCGTGGCTTCCTCGGTTATGGTCGGTAATGATGAGACAAGTTACCCCGTGGATTATATCACGGAGAAAACAACTTGTGAGCTGCATGTCCCAGTCTTTAACTTATCCATGAAGGCGGCGGACGGCTATGCTTTAACTGTTGACTCTACAGCATCGTGGCTTGACAATGCAATTCCAGATGGATTTGCTCGTGTCGGCGTGGATCAAGTTGTACCAGGATATGAATCACTGAACCTTGAGTTCCCAAGAGCTGACGATGAGAAGGTGCTAGGGGACGTCGTGGGTGGTCTAATTCTATGGCAGAAGAAATACATCAAGTTTGCAGGCTGGGCGCCAAGGCCACCATCGTCTCAGTCAATTCACGATTCTCCACCTGATGACGATGGGGACGACAACCATCAGTCGTCTCCGCCGCCGCGTGATCCGACTCCGCCGCCGCATGAGCCGACTCCGCCGCCGCGTGACCCGACTCCACCGCCGCGTGACCCGACTCCGCCGCCCCGACTTAGGAAGGGCGCCACTTTGTCGTCGTCCATGGGATTCCGGCGAGACCCCCGACGTTCGCCCCTCCCAAGAGTAACCAAAAGCCTTGACGACCTCAGAGCTTGCGACATGACTAAAGAGCAATTGGATGCGTGGGTTGATGCAGACACAAAAAGACAGCTTGCACCGAAACAGCACGAGGAAAAGCAAACATTTACTGCAAAGGAAAGAAAGTGGGCTAATGGATTCCTCACGGAACCATCGCAATATGACAAAAATAAGCCAGATAACTATTTACGAGCTCTGAGTAAAAATAGTAGCTCTCTCAAGACGGGAAGTGATAGTGCCAGAGGGAAATGAGACGTTGCCCAGCTCGGACAACAGGCAAACAAGTCGATAGCCCCGCTCGTAGTTATACCCACTGGTCATGGCTCCGCGACAGACCTTATTCCTAGTTTATCCTTCAAGGCGGACTTTGCTGCAGATGCTGGTGTTACTCTTGCTGAACTGGACAACGAAGATCTCCTTCGGTCGGATGTAGATGATTCATGGAAATGGAAATGGGGGAGGTCCCTGCTGCGAGGTGATCAGATAAAGTTTCTACCGACATCTCTGCGACAACTCCATAGTTGGTACATGAAAACCACAAAGGAATTTTCTGAATGTTTGATCTCTGTGAAAGTTACAAAAAATCATTTCATGGGTGAAGACAAGTTCATAATTGAGCTCGAAGAACTCTGGTACTTATACAACCTTGACGCCCTCGACTTGGGTCTCGTCGGTGCCTACTGTCTGTAAGTGATTCAATTCATTTATTTCCAAAAAAGATAAAGTCTTTAGCTCTCAGCTCGGTTAGTGCCATTGCTAACTATGCTCAATACAGTATTATGCAGAATGAAGAGTGATGAATGTGACAGAAAGGGCATCTATAGCTTTGGGTTCGTTAACCCAGTACGAGTTAATGCAAGGGCACTAAAAAATCGCATGAAGGACACGGAGAAGAACTTGCTAAATGCCCTAATGAAGCAACATTTCAAGGTGCAGATAATGTTTCCTTACTACTTCAGGTAAGAGAGTGTTACTCGCTTGTACAAATTAAGTGTAACTGATGAGTTACTGACGTGTATATAATCATGCGCAGCGAACATTACATTCTGCTAGTCATTGAAGTTGATAGATCAACAGTTCAAGTCTACGACTCATTGGACTGGCCTGAGGAGAGCTACCAAAGCATTCTAGATATGCTACAAAGGTAATTTCAAACATTATCGCACTATATCAGTCTCTCTTATTGATTTCAGAGATATCAAGTAACTAATAACTCATTTATTCTTTTTTTTGGCCGGGCAGGGTTTGGAAACAATTCAAAGCGAGGACAAAGGGTTCAGGTTCATTTGAAAAAGAGCTGACTTTTATTCACCCACAGGTAGGTAGTACGGTCTAGCTAGGTTCGCGCATCTCTTTATTTATAGTTTTCAATACACTATATGTTGACTATGATTTGATTGAATTCTATTCTCATAAAGCACATCGAGAGACAACCACAGGGGACCAATTTCTGTGGATATTACGTTTGCGAGTGGATTCGTCGGGCGGTCACTGAGCGAAACACAAATACGTCGACACATGTGGACGTACGTGAACAAATATATTCATAATTTTATTTTATGACCAACAATTGTCTTCAGTGTCATTCATAATTTTTGTTACTCATGATTGATATTCGTATTGATCTCCTTCTTATACGTGAAGGATTCAATGCGGTCGAAACTACCACTAAAGACGCGCTTTCAAGCACTAGGAGAGGAACTTGCGGGGTTTCTGCTCAGCGATGTCATACCTTCAAAAGGAAGATACAATGGAGAATAGCGGTGAAGTCCCGGTTATGATCTCCCGTGTAACCGAATAGACGGGCTCTAGTCCGGTTATGATCTCCGTACGTGTAATTGAATAGATGGGCTCTAGTCCCGGTTATGATCTCCACACACGTGTAATCGAATAGACGGGCTCTAGTCCCGGTTATGAGCACCTCCATGTAACCGGATAGACATGAACATATTTTATTTATGAACATTTTGATATGTTATATGTAGTTCCTGTTTTTAATTAATTAACCGCATATTTTTTGCACCATTTCAATATTAAATTGGGGGAAAAACAAATATATTACTAGCTGCCCCGTGCTGCCCCGTGTTAGATCCTGCGTCCGGGTCGTATGACCAATCGGGACTAGAGGTCCTCCACCACGCCCGCACCTCGGCGGCCACATGGGAGCCTGTTGTTCCGGGTCGTACCGGTACTAGAGGGGGGCCTCTAGTGTCGCCTTGCTAGTTCCGGGTGGACACCCGGTACTAGAGGCCCTTACGACCCGGAACCAGTGGCACTGTTTCCACTAGTGCTAGGGTTTGTCACCGTGTTGCCCGAGCGGGTACTGGTGCACTCCTTAATATATTTTATGTACATTGTGCTGCAATACATGCATGCCATGCTGATTACGTCGGCAATGACAGAAGATTCTGGAGAAAAATGTCAAACTTCTTCATTTCTTAGCGTGCAAGAACTGAAAGATAATACAGTATAAAATTGTGTTATCGTGTTGCAACTTCTTAAAGGGAAAAATATTGTCGTTGAAGTTTGATTGACCGGCACTGCATACTGATCACGCTCTTGGAAACAAACCGTACTTTAATGAAGGACGTCAGCGGATAGATGAATTATTCCTGTCTTGGAAAGCACGAATACTCTGAATTAGTGTAGTCATCTGTGGCTTTTTGCCTATCTTTTACTACTGATCACGTTCTTGACGATAGCGGCCGGTATTTGGATTTTATTAACGCTATTTTTATTGTCTCCAACCTGCTATATATACCAACCGCTGGTTGACAGCCAAACACGACAAGGCAAGAACCGAGCAAAAGTAGGCCGGGCACACAAGCTTACCAGGTATTTATACCATAAGGCTGAGACCTCGAGATAGCAGCAATGGCCGAAGGAGGAGAGGAGCTGAAGCTGGTCGGCATGTGGGCAAGCCCGTACGTTCTGCGAGTGCATCTTGCGCTCCGGCTCAAAGGCCTGAGCTACGAGTACGTGGAGGAGGACCTGAAGAACAAGAGCGAGCTGCTGCTCAAGTCCAACCCTGTCCATAACAAGGTGCCGGTGTTGATCCACAACGGCAAACCCGTCTGCGAGTCGTCGGTCATCGTGCAGTACATCGACGAGGCCTTCGCCGGCGCCGGCCCCTCCCTCCTCCCCGCCGACCCCTACGAACGCGCCGTCGCTCGCTTCTGGGCCGCCTTCATTGACGACACGGTATGGTGTTCGTTTGCTTAGTTGTGTGTTCTTGTGATCATCTGGACGGGCGTTTCATCTGTGTGTGGTTTGTGGTGCAGCTGTTGAAAGCGTCGACCCAGGCATCGAGCGGCAAGACGGAGGACGAGAAGACGGAGGGGAAGGAGAAGGCGGCTGCTGCCATTGTGACCCTCGAGGGAGCCCTGAGCGAGTGCTCCAAGGGGAAGCCTTTCTTCGGCGGCGACAACGCCGGTTTCGTGGACGTCATCCTCGGCGGCCTCCTAGGGTGGGTGCGGGCGATCGAGGCGATGCAGGGCGTCAAGACCTTCGACCCCTCCATGACCCCGCTGCTGGCAGCCTGGGCGGAGCGCTTCGGCCAACTGGAGGAGGTAGAAGCGGTCATGCCGGAGGTGCCGAGGCTGATCGAGTACGCCCATGCCAAGGCGGTTCTGCAGGCTAGCACCGCAGCGGCGACCACTGGCTCAACCAATTGAGTTCTGATCGATTGTTTGCCCAATAAAATTTCTGATGTTTCTGTTTCTTTCAGCGCTTGGTTAGAAATAATGTTATTTGCAATCCCATAGTAATATCGTCGATATATTAATTTGAATAGCTAAATTGAATTGTGTGGTGTTACATGCTATGCTATTTAAACCATCTCGTGTTTGAAGTTAATGTGAATTTCAATTGCTAAATTGAATTAAAATTGCAATTTGTGTGAGATAAACTAAAGGTTCATAGCTGATTTTTTTTGCTGTCAAGTGAAGATTGAGGATGACAGAAATTCTAGACAGTCAACTGAAGATTATACTCCCTCCGTTCCAATTTAGATGACTCACATGTGGATGTATCTAGACATGTTATATGTATAGATACATCCAAATGGAAGTCATCTAAATTGGAACGGAGGGAGTAGATGTGAGAAATAATAAAGTGAATTTTCACAGACAAACAAGTAATTCATCACAAAAGTAGGCACTGTTAACTGAATATTGACATTTAACATAATTTTGCAGCACCAAAAGCAAGGGGAAGTTTTATATCACTCGGAATATAACAAACATCTAGAACACACTAAATATCAGGTGGGTGGATCAGAGCCAAACAACAACCAGTGTTCCAGTGTTCCCCTCCTCTTCTGACTTCTCTTTCTGTTCTTGGAATCTTCATGAACACAACATTTGTCCTTTTTACACAAGCCACAAAAATATCGATTTGTCCCGAAACTTTACATGCGGACATAGAATGTGGGGATGTATGCTCCTTTTTCCAGAATTTTTTGACATTTCAAAATGTGTTGTTTTGGTATAGAGAGCATGTACACATGGGAACTAAATTAATATTTTGTCCATCGAGAGCTATTTATTGCAGAGGGTCCTTGACTTGACCAAGTCTATCCTTCAAATGGTTGGTTGGTGGGAGGCGTAGGGGATCGACTAGTCCAACAAGGGGTGTGTGATGCATGGTACATGGTGGACTACCCACACATCTTGACTTATTTTTTTAACACATCATAACTGCCTCTTCAAGATTGCCTTATCCATATGGCTATATCTGGAGTTAGATCCGTGGATATTGCGATGGCAGAACACACTGTTACCATAGCGGCTATAAGATACATGGAGACTTTGCGTCAAAAAAGATATATAGGTCTGCGCAAAAAAAAAGATATATAGGGACTGAAGCTAATATGGTGATAAAAGATTAAATTGTGTTCGATTTAAACAACTAGAGGAAGGGAACAAGTATATCAAGTGTCAAATATTAGAAAGTAAAACACTTGTTGCTAGGGGCTCATTTCTCTTGGTGCGTTATATCTGCCCTTTTTCTGCTCAGTTTCACAACATGTCAATCGTCGCCTATTTTGGTGGACAAGAGGTTATACATAATAATATGAAAACAACTTTTATGCATTGAAGGAAATCACACAAAAACTCAGTCGTATAAGCAACCGGTTGGAGAAAATAAGAAGGTGCTCTTGGATGGAGATGGTCACAACAAATGTTTATGCTATTAAGGAAACTTGCTCTCCTCGGTTATGCAAAATCAATTGTCTATGCAATAGTCAGCTTTTGGCCTCTTAATCATGGGCTATCAATAAATTGTATTTCCCTTCCAATGAACTATCTATAAGAAAACCTTAAGCAACAAGATTAGGAAACAAAACTAAATTTTAATTCAAAAAATATTTCCCTATAGTTTGAAGGTTTTCTTTCAATCATAAGATTTGTACTAACCTATAGTTGTTTCGTGTAGTAGTTATTGCTCCGATGAAAAATACCTAGGTACATAGTGTTGATTTGAGTGGCCATGCCCGTAACTACTAAGTATGATAACGCTTCCATTTCAGAACTACAATCTCTCAACTCGATGTATCTAATCTGACTGCCAGCCGTTTGATGAGCACACGCGCGGCAAACCGTGTTTCTGCCCAGTAATCCAAATGTCGCATAGCACGGGCAACACCTGTAGGCTGTAGCACCCCAAAAGGCCAAGAGGGTCAATGCAAGTGGCCCCGCACATCCGGTGACACGCGGCACTCGCAGTCTGGAAGCGTCACCTCTCGTGTCCACTGGTGTGTGTCGCCGGAGCAAATACTCCGTAGAGCCCTTCCATTCCTACCAGTTTTCATACCCACACCACTCCGCTCCCACCTCCCGTCGTTTAGCGGCGGAACCTAGCCCAGCTCGGCTCGCGCCGTTGGCCCCGCGGTCGTCTGTCAGATCCGGACCCGGTGCCGGGCCGCCGGGGGTTCCTCTGCGACGGTGGAGCTGCGGGGACGCCGCCGCTCGCTGATCGGGCCTGCTTGGTCGCGTGATTCCAGGTAATTCCCGCGAATTGTGGGTGCAGTAGGTGGGGAGAAAATGGAGAATTTCGGTGATATGGTTAAGTGTTGCTAGTCGTGTAGCCAGTTACCGATTAACTGTGTGGGGTTTCAATTCCGCCGGCACTAGTATGTCGTGGTTCTTTCCTGTTTGGTTAATCGTAGCGTACGTTTATGCTGACATGATGTTCTCCTGTTCCCGGTTTCGCCTGCTAGATTTGCTATTTGCTTAGTTACTACCCATTCATTTCATGTACTACTGTAGTTGATAGTTGAAATGTTTACGGCAGTATTTCGCGTTGCAAAAAGAAATTTAGGTTCGAGGCCACCCCCGATGTGACGAACTGTGCCTGGCCGCCTACCATTGTAGTCTGGCTTTTGAGTCATACACGAGCATAGAACAATTTTGCTTTGTCTGTTGCTTTAACGCGATACCCTGTTGTCAGTCGGCCCTGTGGTTGCCTACATAGGTCTTGATTCGACACGGGAATATATGTGATATATGCTGGTGTGTTGTGTGGGGAGAAGAATCGGTGCCCTTTGAGTGTGTTTTTGTTTTGGAATGTCTTGGATACTGGTCCACCTAACAGTGACTTTTTTCTTTCTTTCTTTCTTTCTTTCACATTATCATATCACATAGCTTCACCAACTGCGGTTAGCTGGCTTCCCTGTTTTGTGCCTTCAATGATACGAAAGCATCCTTTGTGTTTTACTTTTAACTCCTTTTTAATTGGGAAATAGGTTGAATGCTTGCTTTATGTTTGTTAATGTTCGGCTTCTGGTAGAACATGTGTGAAACGAAGGCAGACGCTCTCTTTTTTTGAACATTTTTCAGAGACGTCTCAGTCTTCAGTCTGTCCTTCCCTTAAGTTAATACTGACTGGACTATTTTTTAAAATCAAATAGGAAAATAAGTTAACATAAAGTAATTTACTTTTGAATTTTGTAAGATTAAGTTGCACCCTAATTTGAATTGATGAACCCTACCTATCTGATTTTACTATCAAATATGTGGACCTCATATTAGAATTATGTTTCTTTATTTTAGCCTTCCATATCCTCTGACTTTTCTGTTACCACACATTGGGATAGGGGACCATGCTTCCTTTCATGTATAGCTTTTGTAGGGCCATGTTACGAGGCTGACACATGCAAGGAACGAATTTAGATCTATCAAAGTTTATTACTCTCTAGTCATACCTTTTTATTGAGATCAGCTTGCTGTCAAAACTCTTAAAATTCATTGCCGATTTGCTTTCTTATTTTGATCTATGCCCCTAGCTGTCTACTCTAGATGGTATTTTCTCTACCTCTTGTATTTATTCTTTTCTTGATTGAAGATGATCCTTAATACTGGTATCTTCCTTTTCACAGCTAGGTAGGGTGAGCTTATTAAGTTTGGCTCATGGACTTGGCTCACATGATTAAGTTATTGGTATTTTGATCTTGAGTGATAAAATCTGCGTCATATTGATTTATCGATATGGGAGCTAATTGCTGTATAGCTGCAAAGCAGAGGCCTCAGCCATGTGTGACTCCAGTTGAAGTGTCAGCTTACAGGAATATAAGACACTCCCATCATGGAGCTTCCGATGGAACAACAGAACACACATAGAAGACATAATGGAAATCCCCACATATTTTTCCACCCATAGTAGTGGAAGTATTCGGCCTGAAACAAAGAGTGGTTCCATTGCACCAACTGAAGGGTTTTCAAATGGAGGTAGCCCTTCTGAGCTCTTCCACAAGGTCAAGTGGCACAAATCCGAAAAGAAGATGGAGCCATCTAAAGTCGCGCAATCTTATACTCGAGGTAAACAGATATGTTCATGATATTTGATATGCTCTGGTAGTTTCACGTTATTATGCATTAGTACATTATGGATTTAACATTCATGATCTTCATAAGCAAATTACTCTAACCAGATAGATATGATTATCTTTGAGGATGACAGTAACCTACGACTTTGGTACAAAAATAACTTGGGGATGACTAGATAGATGTCATTGCAATCATCACCGCTCGAATGTTTCATATGCAACCGCCATTCTGTTTCCTCCACAAAGCTGCCATACCATGCTAAAAAGAACATTCCCTAGTTTACTTAAAATTCCCTAATTTGTAGTGAATATGACTTTTATTTTAACCTGTATCTCTTAATCGCCACTAGTACCCTGAGAGGCTGGACAGTATGAAAGGAAGTGGGTTAATCTGAAGCTGACCTCCTCATGACCTGGTTCCCTCAAACCAATACAAAAAGGTGGACTGGGTTAGTCATCTAGGTTGACATGTGATGGTTCAGACGCAGTCGAGTGCCCACAGGGATTCATAACTGTAGGTGGACCTGTGGAGTGCCATGGTGGACCGATCGTTGATGTTGCCAGGGTGCAGCTGCTCAGACCACCTTGGCCATTACTTAGCTTCCACCAGGTTTAGAAGACCCGCTCACAGACTCATTGGTCCAATTCTTGAAGAATCTCAACATTGTCAACAGCTATCAACACCATTTGCACCTTGCAGCATTTGGGGCTTGAGTTGCTCTGTATTAGACTATTAGTGTAAGGCATTGACAACGCCCACAGTAGCTGGCCAACTAGCTTTCATCCTCTCTCGGGAGGGAGCAAACGTAATATAAGATGTTATTACAACGAAAATAGGTAGCGGGACTACCATGTTAAATGGGTGTATATTGAGTTAGATAGCATTCTTGAGAGTATCCAACCATTCCGGTGGGCAGAATGACTACAGTTGCACTCTTCAAACTATTCAGCATCATGACACATTTGTTTAGATAACCATTTTTACTTTTAACATGTCATCTTTATTTATTAAACGCCTCACCAGTGGATATCCTGAGCATTTCCTTGCTGATTTCCATTTCTTTTTTCCTCAGCAGATAGATCTACTGCAAGCAACTCTTCGCCTGAGGTATAAATCAGCAACTGTTACATTATGCTATATGCAATTGTAAGATTTATACGGTTTGTTTTTAACAACTCTATTCTTCAATATCGTTTGTAGGCAAAGCATTGTAGGAAATCATTAGACATGGTAAGTGTTGCTTCAGATACAAAGACTACAAACTCTGTTGCTTCAACAACACCTGTAGTATCCAGAGCAGATCCTTCATCCTCTAGAGGGCATTCTCTGGCAATGGATCCAGATTCAGTGAGAAAAGCACGTCGATCACCAGGGTATCAACTGTATAGACAGGTATCAGACAGCAAGATTCCATCTCTCAGGTCTCTCAATGAGAGCAGCTCTCCTGAAGGAAGGCCTTCCTCCTCCACTCTCAGTCTGTAGCAATGATTTATCTGCAGCAGGATCACATTGTGAGTCATCTGATGGTTGGTCAATGCGAACATTTTCGGAAATGGTTGCATCATCACAAAGAGAGAAATGGTCAGTTGATAGTGAGATCTTAGGTTCTGTTTCCAGTAAAATGAGTCGATCAAGTGCTTTAAATCCTACTACAGTCTCCCTGACCAAGAGGTGTGCAAACTATGTTTAAAGCTACTAAAGGGGTCCGCGTTGAATGCTTATGATCTGGGTGTTGTCGCTGTTTTATTGTGCGGCCATGTTTACCATGCTGACTGCCTGGATAGCTTAACTGCAGAAGCTGAGAAATATGATCCTCCTTGTCCCGTATGCATCCATGGTGAGCAATGTAGCGTGAAGCTATTTGGTAAGCTGGAATCGAAGATTAAGAACAAGATGCAGCCAAATGTGAAAGTTGATGGTGATCTGGATGGGAACTCTAAACGCCAGAAGAAAAGTAGCAGAGAGCCCAGATTAGGCACAAGCAATAGCATGAAGGGCTCGTTTGGTCAGCCATTTTTGAAGAGGCATTTCTCAGTTGGCTCTCGACCACCCCGACTTGTTTCAGAGAGCGAGTCAGCAAGAAAGAAGGGCTTCTGGGCTAGGCACTGGAGAGAATAGCGTAGCATTCAGTCGTCAAAGAGGTGAGCAGCTTCACCTATGTTCACGAGTTATGTTCCTTTACTTTTCAAGGATGCAACTTGGACCGTGATACCAATTTTCTCGTAATCATTGGCATATATGATGAAGACAGGTCAGAGAATATGCTTAACTAGTCCATGTTTTTCTGATTCTGCTAGAAAGGCTCTTGAAGAGGAGGCGAACTCCCAAGTAACAAGCAATCATGTCGGTTTTGCAGTGAAGTTGAACTGATGCAGAGGATATTTGCTGTTTAAGCCAACCATTGTAGTTTGAAAGTTCCTCCCAGTCGTTATGTTCAGAGTTGGGCACTCTGAACACATTTGTGTACTCTCTAACAAATAGAGTTGGGCACTCTGCGCTATCACAGGGTTTCCAGGATAGTGAATAACAGTTTCTATACTATGCAACTGAGGGTTCTTGCAAACCCCGTCGCAGCTTATTAGCAAGTATTCTAACAGAGAAGGTGATGATGGCCTTCAGGCTGAAGGTACAATCCAGCTGTAGATTGTTATGTTTGCAGATGTAATTTTTTTATTATTATTGGTTGAGCGCACAAGCTATTGTTTGATCTCAGTACATAATTTGGAACTGTCGTACATGGCTGAAAAAAATGCAGATGCTATTTATTTAACTGCAATGCATCACAGAAGATGATATATTGTTCAGTGTTTTGCCTGACATGTAACATTGTTGGTTATGAGGTGCAGATGTAGTGATTTATCTTCGCCGAAATATTATGTCTGGCTGTTGGAGCGGACAGCCAGTATATGCACGACGAACATCATGAATATGACAGATTTTATAGTTCCATCTCGTCTAGAATTGAACTCCATGGTTTGGTGTTATTCATGCTTCTGTGCCAGCCTGCGTTGCTGGTTTGGTTTTGAATGATTGTAAAAACTCTGTTGTTTTTTAATTAATACATAGAAAATTCAAAAAAAAAAAATTGAACTCCATGGATAGATGATTTTGTACTGCTAGAGATATGAATCCGTGTTGGTCTCTGTTTGGTGGACGAGATGCAGCAGGTTCAGGAGGCACGTGGGTTGAAAAGTGGACCCAGGACTGCGATAAAAACCATAACAACTTGTATAAGGGTAAAATGTGGTAATACAGTATCATCGGAACTGAAAAACATAAATCAGAATCCCATGTTGAATTTGCGACTATTGGTGTCACATAAGTTTATCTAGAAATTAACGTGATGCTCAAAGAATCATTTTCTTAAAACAGTGGCACTAAAAAGTATCGACAAAAATAGCTGCTTTAATTTTTCGGCCATAGAAATTAATGAAGCAATACAATAATGAAGTACACCATGCTGAAGTCAAGGCAGCCAACACCGTCGTTTCTCGTCAGCCTATCCTACAAGTGGAGTAGCTGAGAAATGCCATACTAGAAAAGGCACAAGTTTACAAAAATCAATTCAACGGCGACTTGCAGCCGAGCAATTCGTTGGGAGCAATACTGTCAACTAAGGTTACTCTCCAAATTTTCCACTGCAAAACTGCATCATATTTACACGTTTCACAAGAACTTTATCTATCTTCCATCATCTCATTTGAATTGAATACTTCCTGCACTCAGTGAATGTAACCTAACACCTATATATCCCTTCATGTTTACCTGTTAGTTAGTATATCACCCAATCCTTGTTTGAAGTAACTACTGGAAACAGAGCCTGAGAGCCCTCAGCGAAGAGTCTTTAGCTACTGCCAGCGACGTCTTCCAACCTTCTCCCGATGACGTAGCGGTCATCCCTAATAGAATCATGGAGTTTAATGCAGAATACCTTGGCAAGACGCCAGAGCGCACTGCAGAATACCTTGGCAAGACGGCAGAGCGCACAGCAGAATACCTTGGCAAGACGGCAGAGCGCACAGCAGAATACCTTGGCAAGACAGCAGAGCGCACATAAGGTGAGGCTGCCCAACCACGCAAAACGGTAAACTGTCGAGTTCACGACGGCAGAGTAGCCCAATCTTGGGAATATGCCCTTGGCAAGCACATAGGGAACACCCAGAGAAGTGAGTAGCTTCGTGGCAACAGGCATTAATTCATCTTCCAACAACCATATTAGTCTAGAACTTGTAAGCACCTCCCTTGCCAAGCCGATCTGCCCGTCCCAAGTTTCATCAATGTAATAGGCAATGAAAGGGAAGAAAGGATCCAACCTTGCCCAAGGAGCCTTCATAACAATAAGAACATAAGCAGTTAAATACTTCCTTAGTTTATCCAACTACTCCTATAACCTAATTTAGAATAACTGAGTGTCCTACAAGTGTGTACCCGTTGCACACAGTGAGAGTTGTGCTGAGTGCTTCAGGTGACATAGGAGACGAGAGGAAAAACTATATGAGTTCAACAATGGAAAATGACTAGGTAGTAGGTACAAAAGACACCGCGGAAATAAGCAAAACTTCAGAAATGAGATAGCCTAAACTGAAAATATGCACAGCCCTGATGGCCTTCCATAGAAAAAAATGAAAATATGGAAGCATCTATTTCGGTGAATTGGTAATTCGCTTCAGCAGTGGTTTTCCTTTTGCAACCAGTACAATCTGAATGCCATATAGCAATTGTTTCCTATATAATCATTCCAAGTTTGGTACATATAGGATAATAACACAAGTTCTGAGGTCAGCATATCGACAATAGAAGTTGCAACTCACCAAGTCGTTTGCAATATTCTGCAATACCCGCCCCAGGAACCACGTGCAGAAAAAGCCTAGAACTGGAACATTATCATCAGGCCCGATGAAGGGTGACAGTAATAATAAATCGACCAGCAAGCCCATCAAGAGAGGAATGATGAAAATCTGGAAACAGGCAGATTTAAGTTACAGAGCTGTAGCATTAAATAAACAAACATAAATGAAAACACCTCGAATCAAATTCCTCACCCATATGAAGAAAAGAAGATGCATCTCCAAAGCTAGAAGGCGTGCCCCCCCAGAAATCACGCAAGCAAATGAATCTCTAGCAGCGGCAATAATAGTTGATATTATGCAAAATCCAACAGCAATAGCAAACAGATCTACATGAAAAGATTGGCACAAGTAAGCCCAAACGAGATAAAATATATTTACATTGCTAAGCAAGTCCTTTGATCATCTATGAACAATCATTACCATTAGACTTCAATCGACCAGCCACTGGCAGCTGAGGGATGGCAAAAAAAAATCTGCGCCCAACTGAGATTGAGAACAAAAGCATAGCAGAACTGAATATCACAACAGTCAACCATGCTAGCACCACGCGTGGCATTCCAACAGCAGCAGATCTCCTGGTACAACGTGCAAGAACCGTAAGCATCCATACAAAACAGAGCTGCAGCCAACACTTCTGGCTGTAAAGAGCTTTTAGTTAACTTAATGGTAAAGATGGATCATATTACAAAATGGACAAAAATGCAGTCAGGCTAAAAGATGTGCAGATTGTGCACCCTGAACGAAGGAAACTACGGTTGATACCTTTTATCATTAACTTCATCGTTGCTGCAGTACTGGTCTTTTGGTGCGACATTCTTCCCCAGAACCTCTCCAGCAGTGACAAAACAATACAGTGTTACCCTCTTTACTAACCACTCAAGGTATAAAACTGTATTGCCAATGAGAAACTGCATATGATGAATGGCAGAGAGTGATTCCGCCCAGTATCGCAGTCCTTGCCAAAATGGTGTGCCTTTAGCAGGACAGTCGAAGTAGCTACATTCACAAATATTAAGATAGATGTGTTGAGTCATCAAAGGCTGGCAGATACATCAGATGAAATAGCAAAAAAAAGGATACTTACGTGATATCTAGTGGGAACAACTCGGTGCCATTTGGACAGCAATTTTAACAGGAACAAGGATGACCAGAACAATAAAGATAATGTCGGCAAAAAGACCAGGAAGCATCTTGAAATAAAATTTGTAGAATGGTTCGTGGACATTATGGTCGACAAAGGGAATGGTAACTCCTGGCCTTAATATCTACTCACAAAATGAAGACAACACTCGTTATGCCACTGAACTATATAGTGCATACATTAATTACATGATGACAGGTATAATACGATAAATACCTGATGAAGAAGTTTTGACAATTTGGGGCGTAGTCTCAGAATGATGTTTCCAACAAGCCAATGAAGAGCATTAGAAGCAATAGATGATGCAATCAGAAGTTTAAACCTCTCTGACATTGTTGCACCAAACATTTTCGAAGTGCAGATATCAAGCAACCAGCCGATGAGCAATGGATATATAACTATGATCAGAAGATTAAGACAAGTATTGGCAAGGGTGATCAAATATACGATCCCTCTGTTCGCAAGGGCGGTCAAATATACGATCCCTCTAAAGAATATACCACGCAAACTTGCCAACAAAATAACAACCATGGGGCGCTCGCCCATGAAGTATTGACAAAAATCATACAGACCAGCAAAAGTTACGCCCACAGAAAAGATAAATCCATATCCAAGTAGAAGGACTGAAGCTGTTGAAGTATAGGAATCGGCTTCATCCACATTGCTAAAATTGAAACATGACACACACCATAAGATCATCCTTCCAAGTGAGAATGGGAGAAACCCAAAAATACAAGCAAGGACCATGTCAACCATTAGCACCTGATTCGACAAGCATATTGTTAGAGTTTTATGGAAATAAGTAAGAAAAAAGCAGAACAAATGTGAGGTACTCCCTGCCCAAAAGGATGCACAACTAAGTCACAACCATGTAGATAAACCCAGGGTCTAACTAGGCTAAAAGGGTAATAAAAAACTACATTAGCAGAGTAACTAAAGCACCAAAAGAGCAAGCTTAGACCGTTTTGATGGTGCACCCAAAATAATTACCAGAACAAATTGGTACATAGTCCTCCCACCAGTCTCTATCTGTGCTAACGGAAAGAAGGCCCAATGGCAGACTAAGAAAAGAAACTAATAACTCAACATCGTCTAAATTCTACAGAGCAACTCATACTAGTTTCTCCTATGTGACCACCGCTTTAGTTTTAGTGCTACTTCTGGCATGGAAAACCATGACAAGATGTGCTAAATGCTCCAATTGGAGAATACAACTGCATAAACTGGTGCTTCCCTACAATGAAAAACTAGATTCTCCGCAGACAAAGGGCATGGGTTGAGAGAAAAACAAGCATACCAGCAAGGAACTTTTAACAGCAGCTAGGGCAAGGACCTGCACGCCATCAAATCCCCGAAACCCATGACGCCGAGCTTCCAGACGTGCAACCCAGCGTGCAAATGGAGCTACAGCGAACGGCGCAGCCATATGCAGAAACACAACCCAGAGCGCTATGGAAGCGATGACAGAGGAGGTGGTAGAGAAGCTGATGGAGAACAGATGATGCACTTGAGCAAAGGTCCTGGCGAGCACGATACGCCATCTCCAGAGCGTGATGAGGCGAACAAAGGAGTCGTGGATGACACAGATGCTGAAGAAGAGGGAGAGCAGCAGACCCATGATCCTGTTGGGCGCGCCCAGCATGAACTCCACACGGACAGCCTCGCAGGGGTGCCTGCAGCGTAGAGAGGCCGGGTGGAGATGGTGCGCTTGCACACCTGCAATTACGCGAAACAAACGAGCCCGAGTAAGCATTGACATCTGAATTAGCTAAGCGCAATCACAGCAGGACTATGACAGGAAATGATTGGGGACAATTTCGGTAAGGAATCTGTGGAAACGCTCAGCAGGCAACATCACACGGCATCTAAATCAGTCTGAAATTACTGGCAATTAAGATGAATCTAAACGAAACAAACACCCATGGCGGACTTGCTGGATGAAGGGGGGAGGGGGGGGTGCTGAGAGGGAGGATACGTTGCTCGCTCCTGGAAACCCTAGGCGGCGGAGGAGGAGGAGGCGGGAGACGTTACCTCGCACCGGCGAAGGCCGCGGATGGCCATCCACCGGAACTGGCAGTCGTCGTGGACGAACCGGATGCTGCCGTGGCAGGCGCAGGGGTTGCGCAGCGGCCGGTCCGCCTCGGCGGGGAAGCGGCAGATGCGGCACTGCTCCTCCTCGTCTTCTTCGTCGCCGTATGCGGTGCAGGCCGCCGCTGGGAGCGCCGTCTCCGGCGGAGCGGCGGCGGCCATTCGGGCCTGCTTCCTTGTCTCCTTTTTTGTTTTGTTTTGTTTTGGAGGTAGAGCCTTCCCTTCTCGAAGCTTCTCGCTCCCTCTCCGTCTCTTAACGGTCCGCGTTTCCCTGTGGCTTCGCGCTGCGTTTGGGTTTTGCGTGGAGAGGGTTTACACGAGTCGTTGGGTGGAGATCCAATGGCTACTAAATTTTCAGTTCATCTTGCTATGGATAGATTTCTTCTTAAAAGCATCATGTGATGATGTTATTTGTTATGTGGACAAAAAGAAATGAAGAACTCATCAATGATCAATTGGTTAAGTATTTTCATGGCTTTAAAGAATGGGACAGTACCAAAAGAGTAAAAGTTAATTTTAAAACTTTCGCTACTCGAGTACTATATTTTGGTCATTCTACTATGTTCCACGTGAACATTAAGTCTACATTTTATTTTGCAATTTATCGGGCCTTGATGTTATTTGTTATGTGGACAAAAAGAAATGAAGAACTCATCAATGATCAATTGGTTAAGTATTTTCATGGCTTTAAAGAATGGGACAGTACCAAAAGAGTAAAACTTAATTTTAAAACTTTCGCTACTCGAGTACTATATTTTGGTCATTCTACTATGTTCCACGTGAACATTAAGTCTACATTTTATTTTGCAATTTATCGGGCCTTGATGTTTGATGATATATGTTGGAATTTGAGAATGCAGGACATCTTTTTCGAGTAACTTTGTCCTTTGTTTCATCAATATAGTAGGATTTTTATTACTAGTAAATTTGAATTTATATGTTGTTTGTTACAGTATCTATGTAATCAGTATTTTATATAATAAATGGTTACTTGAAAATTTTAGCACAGTAAAGTAGTACATTGGGGTGTCTCAAGCTCGAGCTCCACCATTGCAGGAGCAGTAGAGAACAAGTAGTCTTAAGCCTTGTAAGAGTAAGTTATGATTTACCAGATTCAGACCAAGGAGGATTTTTAAGTGGCTGTACACTTTTGGCTTACAATATTATTAAGTTTGTAAGATTGTGACTTGCAATGTTTCCGTTGTACAATTCTGAGAGATGCAGTATTTATGGAACAATGTTACACACTTGTTGTGTCAAGAATTGTGCACTACAAAATGCAATGATGTGCCGGATCACCGCATATATTTCATACTTGTTCACATTTACTGTTACAGTTGCATGTGGTTCTTATTTATCTGCTCTTAAGCATCATTATTTGTTCTATCTATTGTTGCTTCATAAAATGTTGCCTTTGATATGTTTTTGTTCTAGTTCTTCAGCAGATTACTTGAAACATCTGCCTATTTGTTTACGGAAGCTAACCTAATCTAGTTTTTAGCGGCTACGAATTGTTATATAAATAACGGATATCGCTCATTCATGCCCTGTCTCGTGTCTTAATACCAGGTGTCAAGAAAATTCAAACTATATCTAGGAGTCTTGATCAGAAACTATTCCTCGGTTTCAACCTTTAAGGCAGGCACCCAAAAATGAATATTAGGCAACTTACAAGGTGAGCACATCTGCACATGTAGGACAGATCGGACTTGAAGTGGTATATTATTAGGGAAAATATTTGACATGTTTTTTTTTGTCAGAAAAATATATTTGACATGTTAATCGAAGGCCTGAACTGAGAAAAGTTAATGTTCACATGACATGATGTATTGACTTCCTTTTATTCCTGGTTAGTTCGCCAAGAAAAAATATGCCTAGCTAGGGATTGGAAAAATGTAGGAACGAAAAAGAGTTCAAATTTGTCCTCAATACTATGGCATCGTCCTCAATCATACTGAAATTTGACTGCAGTTCAATTCAAAATTCTGAAGGGTTAAAGTCAAACGGCTCTACAAGCAATCGATCAACCATCAGACTTTCCTATCACAAGTCTGTCACACGAAAGCTTAGGCAGATCACATTCTTAGACGTGTTTTTGGTTGGTTGTCACGGGTTATTCTCTCACGCATATCATAGACTCAGCTCTGCCCAAATCTGTCACAAGCATATGACGAGCAACGTCAGTCTTGATTCTTGAACCAAACAGGTCGTCAATTCAGATGAAAATAAATACCGGCAATCTATAGTTAAAGTGATGATGGAGTACTTGCTAATTTACATAATGTATCCTGAGTTCATTTTCATACAGAAAAAATGACTCCAAGCTACAATTCTAACATGTAAGCTATTATCCCCCCTTGTTTTTTTTTTTCTTTTTCTATTTGGCACTCAACAATCACCATAATAGCTAGTCAGACATCGAGTGGATCAAAAAGAAAGAACTTCCTATATACAGAACAACGCAAAAACCAGATGTAAGGGGATCAATATTCTGCACCAAAGAGCACGCATCTCCGGAAGGCAAGCATCACAGCCGCATACTCAACTGCTCATCCACTTCAATCACAGCGCCGACTGTCAAGATGATAGTGGGTAGATGGTAATGATTTGTACAGCTAAAAACTAAGCATGCTTCTGATCACTTAACTATAAACTGATCCCAGCACCTCGGTGATGCCCCTCAACTACAAACTGACCACAGCACCTCGGTGAGGTCCATGATGCAGTATTGCTGCAGCAACTCCAACCATGAAAAGAGCAACTAGTATGTTCAGCCCGACAGCTGAATATCCTCCAAATGCCCTTCGAACTCCCCTGAAAAATCCTTGGTTGTTACCATTGCTACTCGACTTTCCTGCACCAGACTGCTTGACAGAAGTAACATCACGCACAACTTTCGTCTGGTGTTTGACATTACTCATGAGATCACAATGACCGTTGTTGTCAACGAATTTGATGGTCTGATTGATAGATTCAGAGCTGCTCATTACCATCCTGCCTAGTTTACTCTGCATCTTAGCCCCAATTTGTGGAATGCTAGCTGCAGGTGTTTCTCCAACACGCCTTCGTACTATAAACCCATTATCCGAAGGCTCATTATTTTCCAGAGGTAACTGTAGCTCTTCCATCTGAAATCCATCAGCAAAGTTGTTTGGCAGAGTGAAGGGATCCACCCCCGTAAAGTATGTTTGCTCAGCAAAAAGAGCTGCCTGCTCCGCATGCCATGAAGTGAAGTCATCAGTACCAGGATACAACATGGTGTGGATGTCATCTGGCAACAGGTAGTCTGTTTCATCCACCCCAATCTGGTTAGGACTGGCATATTCTGGTTCCACCTTCAGAGGTATTGCACCATGGTTCTGCAAATTCAACAGGGGAGAGTGAGCATGCAGGAACCAAATCCAGTCAACATATAGTAACATGCACAGCCAAACGGAAAACTTAACCCGGAATTTGCAGTAGGACATATATGCCCATTACTTAATTAATATTGTCTAGTTTTTGCAGTGATAACCAGTAAGGTACGGGCAAATTCAGCATTATAGAAAGGATAAACTGGTACTCCCTCCCTTCCACAATATAAGATGTTTTAGGTGTTTTACATGTTGTCTAGATTCGGAGTAAGAGGAGTGGACATATACACTAAAACGTGTCTAGAACTCTAGATACATGTGTATATACGTGAATGTGGAAAAGACCTAAAACATCTTATATTGTGGAACGGAGATAGACATAAGCAAGTTAAAGGAATTGAGGGCCACTTACACCAGGTTCTGAACAAGTCATAATGACACAGATTAATTTTAACTTCACATTAAATGGAATCGCACAATTTCAGATTCCCTCGAAAATAATTAACAACACTGAAAAGCAAGTTTTTGCAAATAGAGAAAGAAAAAAAGGCAGGTTATACCAAATTACAGCCAAAATGTTTGGCCACTATATTACAACTAGCCTAAGGTATAGGGGTCCTTTAGCACATCACCAGTTACAAGCTTATTATTAGATCAATCATTTTAACATCCAAGCAGGAATCAATGCGGTAACAGGTCAGCATATTTGAATTTGGTTTATCATTGACTCTGGAATCAACCCAAAAAATTTTTGTCTATACATTAGCACTTCGATTACAAGGGAACTAGAAACCAAAGAATCCCGTAACGAAATAATGGTTATGTTCAGTCTGTGCAATACCGAGAGGATAAGAACATACCGATGATTCAGCATTTTGTTCATCGAGAGATGGTTCGGCAGAAACAGAATCCAATACAGTGGTGAAGGAAGGATCAAAGGAAGGATCAATAAGTTCTTCCAACCACTCTTGTAATCCTTTGTCCTCATCTGGAGTTGCTGTGTTGGCAGTGTCAGCTACAGTAGCAACATCACTAAGTTGTTCAGCAACGATAACTGATGATGTACCAGTATCCGACTGTTCAACACTAACATCAGAAATAGCTGCAACATTTGATTGTTGTGGATGAGGGTTACTGTTCCCCGCCTGGTTACCATTCTCTGATGTCCAGTCAATTCTTTTAGTAACTTTACAAAGAACAAAGGCATCCTGAAGAAAAAGGAACACCATGAGAATACAGATTGGGCATCAAAAAATGAATGACAAACATTTCCTCGAACCCAACATGTAAAGTGCAGATAACTTCCATAGCATGCCAAAGATGTAATGAAACGTATCTAGCTCTCATGCTGTTTCTAAATATTACACTGTTATGGTAGATCAATCATTCATACAACGTGTGTTGGTACAATACCTTCACATCGGGGTTGGCTTGACATTCGTTCTCATTTATGTAGTATTCATGCATAATCCATTCAGTACGCCTTCCAGTGGGAGGCCGACCTTCATGAAAAACTAAAGTTTTCTTTGTTCCGATGGTCCGTTTATCTACCTTAATAGTCCGGTCTTTTCCAGTAGACTTCCAATACCCAGCAACCGTTGCCCTATTTGACCGAGCACCGTTAGGATACTTTCTGTCTCGAGCAGTGAAGAAATGCCACTTGTTATCCTGGGTTGGAACATTGCACTTTGCTGTAACATGAAATATCATCAGAGGATTAGACACAATGAGGATTTGGTGAACAAAGCATATAAATTATAGAACATAGGGAGTTTTAGCTACTAAAGACAGACTGTAAATCACCCATAAAGCTGAAGGACATGTGCAGGACAAAGAATATACATCATTAGCAACTGAAATTAATTGAAGGAAGACACAGTAGTATGAAGTATTCTTTAGTTATTACTTCTACCAAATGTCCAGTTATTCATGTACCAGATTATTATGACTCAGGAGGCATGTTCAACTTACCAGGTAAATCCCATGGTTCATGCTTGTATATGTCCACCTCTGGTATGATATCATACTCAATTTTCTGACCGAGTATTTTCTTCTTCAGATAGTGAGAAACAAGTTCAGTGTCTTTTGGATGAAATCCAAATCCTGGTGGCAGGGCCATGTCACGTAAAGTTTCCATTTCGTAAAATCTGTGCAAGAACAACAGAACACAAATATGATTAGTACGACGATTCCCAAACTTAACAAAGAAATTCGTAGAAAACTTAGGTCTAGAAAGACATAATACTAGTAATATAGTCAAGCATTATTGTTTATTTCCTCCTTTTCATTCTGAGAGTATACATCCACTAGAAATTTGACGTTGATACACTAGGATGTTGTCAGTTATCTGCAAGGCTCTAACCAGAGGACAGAAACAGAGGCAGTACTTGCTCTCTTCACTGACCTAACACGAACGCCTACTGGTAATCACAACTTCACACCAAGTACCCATAACCATTTTACAAATTCTATGGGGATATCTGGAGTCAGACATAAAGAGAACCTCGCTCGCTATCCCCAGTTCCTCACCCACGAGGATACCAATCGAATCCCCGCCGGTGTTGCCGATCGAACCCACGGAACGAGATTTAGCAGGACGGAGAGACGAATCGGTACACCAATCAGAACGAGAACCTAGAGTCCTAAACCAGCGGTATAATAGAATCGATCGGAAATTGCTGGCCGAGAAAGGGGATTCCCTCACCTCTGGCGCGGAGAGCAGAGCCGCCCGGTCGATCGGAGGGGCGAGGACGACCAGGGGGGAAGCCGGGGCCGGGGCTAATTCGCCATGAGGGGAGGACGGAAGACGGCGGGCGGCGGAGGCGAAGAGGCCGAGGCGGTCGCAGTCGCCGCAGGAACTGGTCAAGTCGCCGGTGGTTGGGCGGGCGGGCGGCGTGGTGCTCTGTCTCTTCCGAGAGGGCGGCGGCGGCTGAAGAAGGGGACGCGATGGGAGGCGCGTGAGGTGTGAGACGTGGTGCTGATGAGTGCGCGGCGGAGGAGGACGATAGGAAGCTGCGGGGAAGCGGAGGTTGTGGCGTGCGCCGCTGTGTGCGCACGCGTTTTTAAACCAGGAAAAAACCGCTTCCTTAACGCGGGCGTCCTCCCTCCCGGCCCGGTCAAGCCGTCGGATCCGCTGATTCGCGCATCCGTGGCGCCGGTGCGTTGGCGGTGGGGCCAGCGGCCACGTGGGCGTTGCCTTGCATTCCAAGCTTCGATGGCCATGCTCCTGCCACCGGGAGCAGGCGAGGTGATGTGTCTCTACACTGGCTCAGGCTGCTTACAATGGGGGTGTTACCTTCATAGTGGAGAATAACATATTTGTAGTGTCATATTTAATAGGTTATATACTCATCTTGCCTCGAAACGTGTGATGTTACGATAACATAGCTAGTTACCACAACCATCTCTCTCCTCTTCAATTACCCGCCACATCAGATTTTTTGCCTACGTGGCGCTGATGTTACTCCTCATGTTACTCCCATTGGGACTAGTCTCACTGTTTGGACTTTGGAGGCTCAGCTTGTCGAGTGCCAACTCGGACGTATCAGCATTGTGCATTCTCAATTAATATATTCGGGCAAAATTTAATGTCCCCGTTCTAAAAAACTAAAATATATATGTGTTTTATATCGTCCAGTTGTGTTTATCTCGGATCCATGGGTCTGACTGGGACATGGGTGTACAGATGTATGCTTGTGCGCCTATGTATAATTCACATCGATAAATGAGTTATTCACATGTAAAACAAATTTTTACAAAGATAAACTTGATTGAAGTTGTGATTTGGAAAGGGGTGGGTGGGGAAGGTTGGGATAGAGGAAGGGGCACCTCTGATATTGCTCTCCAGTAGGGATGTTTGACTTGTAACTCTGGCTAGTTTCGTCTTTTTGGCTCTAGGATATTTGACTCTTTTATCAAGAGGGCCCAACACCGTATAATACTATGGTTAACTTCTGCATGTCGATGTTGAAGACTCTTTCATGACAAGGACGGGAGGTGTCGGGGACCCGGGGACGCTTGGCATTTTCCCCTAACTTTGGTGCGGCTCTCTCTCTAGTTTTGGATGATCTAGTTTGGGCAACGGGATTCTTTGGCCCTTTGAGGTTTAGAGAGATGCTCAAACTGGAGAGAGCATATTAAGATGATGGATACTTAGACAATAGTACTGATATATATACTTACGTCTTGTGTTCTTACAACATATATGACCATTTTGTAACATGTGCAAAAAATCATAAGGAGCAAAACCAGTTCATGTAAAAGCTATATTACAAGCTAATAAACTTCTAAATCCATATATTTGATTTCACACGTCCATTAAATGGTCGTGCTGTTTTATGATAAGTTCCAAAATTGGTCTTCTACCCAATAATTAAATTTTGCGAGACTCTGTATGATCTTGGAAGAATCTTAGAAAAATTTGTGACTATTTTTTTAATAAAATGCTCTCAAACTGCACCATTTTTATGAACGTCTGAATATAAACCATTGTCTTCTAATAAAGCACAACATTTTACTATGGATGCTTCAACCTACCTATTACCTCACATAGAAAACTTAATTTGAATGAACTGAACATACTTCTCACCTAATCGACGAAAGCAGGAACACTACTGATCGGTAAACAAACCGATTTAGATGAGAATCTATCAAAAATGCACATTTCGTGTTCCTTAGTTGTTAGAGCAACACACAAGATATGCAAAGCGTCACCATATGACCTCTTAATTAGTTTTATCGCTCACTGAAGCTGCCACACATGTTGTTAGATGTTAGGATGTAACCCCCTAGACTAAGGATGTATCTCCCAACATCACACACTTAGATCAAACAATTGACAGTAGATGAAACTATCACGTCCGTCGTGGGATGCCACGTAAGTCAATAATTTTGCGTTCTATCTTGATGTTTCTTTTATGGTTGTAACCCTAGGGTGAGGCAACCGATACCTGGTGTCATGGATAGAAAGGCGGAGTCCACTTTAGCCCATGGGATTGGAACCAACAATAGATTAATTATTACTTGATATTTTTACGAAACAATTATTTTATTTATAAATATAGTCAAACTTGGACCAACATAGGGGTAAGGAGAGAGATGTATATCTTATTCCATCACGCTCATCGTCCACTTGGAGTTTACTTATCTGTTTTTTTCTTGTTCTTGATGATGGATCATATAATATAGTGAATGCATTATCTGTTTGAAATGATTTGCATTCCGAGCTACACAAGAATGACAAATGCATATATCTTAATATAGTGAATAATGTATGGTTTCAGATCCCCAATTTTGTCATTTTTGTGTAGCGGATAGTATTTAAAAAATCACTTATAATTGTTTTTTTAATTTTGTAAAACAAGTGATCACTGAAACTCGAGAGCCAAAATGAATTTTTTTTTGTTTTCTTTGGCCTTATATAACCTATTTTTGTGTTCATTCTCTTAACATATTGGCATAGGTTTGGACCTTATGTTAGTCATGAGTGTTCATTGTCTTATCCCCACAATTTTGAGTCTACAAAGTAACTAGACCAACGAGGGAGGGTACATCGTAATATTTCATCAAGATAAAGTGAGCTCATACACTGTTTGCCTAGCTCACCGTCATGGCTAGCCAGTATCTCAAATTCGAGTCTTGTTTTAAAATGCACTTACAGTATTCGATATAGTCGACACCATTTTCATCCTTGAAACTTGAAATATATCGCCCTATTGCCCTATACTACACCATAGAAAACACTTGGAAGAAAAAGAAGCTATTGCAAGAAAAATGCTCGATGGGAAAATTGCTGAGACGGCCGACACTTGTCATGGACAACTCGAGGATCTTGTTCGTCAACAACCAAAACGAACCAACTTTGCTAAGTCTAGTCCCAATGGGGAATTTTATTTTTTTGCCCCACTTTACCACTACTAGGAGAAGGGCTATCAGTGGCGCACCAAATTGACATTCTGTGGCGCACCCCCAGAATTGCTGGGTGCGCCACAGAATCATCGCCACTAAAATTTGTTTTCTGTGGCGCACCATGGGCATGCGCCACAGAAACCACTTTCTGTGGCGCACCCAGGCCGTGCGCCACAGAAATAGCTCGGTAGGCCACATAGCAAAGGAATTCTGTGGCGCACCCACGCCTGGTGCGCCACAGAAAGTGGTGCGCCACAAAAAAAAAAGCGTGCGCCACAGAAATATGAAACAGTATTACAGGTATTTTTTTTCATTTTGCTGTATAAATACAGGTATATACAGGATTTATCCAGAAATACAGATATATTTGACAGGTATATAAACAGACACACATTAATCACTATTTCATCACACATATTACTTAGTGTGCCCGAGATACATACACATAGTCACAAAAGTGCCGAATGTTAATTTACACAATATATTAGTTATGATAGAAACAAAAGTTCATCATTTCACACTACACATACAAATGAAGTGTTCACCGCCTAACTAGGATCAAATGTAGCACACATCGGCGATGATGGTGAGCAAGAGCGGCGGAGCATGCATGATCATGGCTTCCTCTTCTTGAGCGGCGCCGGGAACGGTAGAATGCCCCCTTTCGTCCTCCACTCCCTGGTGTCACTCTGCGCCGCTAGTCGTTCTTCCATCTCCCTCTGAGACAACGCTGAAGATGGATTGGGATATATATTGGTTAGTGATATACATAGAGTATAATTTGTTCATCTAAGTATAGAGGCAAGACGATCAATCAATGTTGTCATGGTTGGAAATCATATGGCTATCCTATTTGGGTTTCATAGCATAGCATATATATAATATATAACCCTACACATGCACTTCTACAAAAAAGTACACACTAGCTAGTAATGCTTAGCAAGGCTATCTTTTATAATACATCCTACGTACCGAAGCGGAAGTGGAAGGACCCTGAGGCGTGCATGACATCGTCGAGGATGATATTTGTTAACTGCAGCCGGATGCGATGGAAGTCTTGTCTATAATCAGCATCGGTGAGACCTTCCGCCATTTTGGTGTATTCTGCGAGATTAGATGCAATCTTCGTTTTCTCGCAATCCCGGACAATCGTTTTAAGGTGACGGAGGGCATAGTAGGCCTCCATCACACTGCCATCCAGTTGCTTGACGCAATGGAATCCGGTCCCATGCAAGAACTTGTGTGTGTTGTCGTCCTCCGTGAAAAATTCCGACTTCTTATGGAAGGGGCCGCCCTTTTTGGCATAGGCCTCGAGAGCGTCATCGAGAACACCCTTTATTCTGTTGTATGATCTCGGCTGGGATTTATTCCCCGAGTCCAAATAAGTGGCAACGGACCACCTCGGGGATACGTGGATGAGTGCGCAGTACTTGTCCCTGCTCAACACAATTGAAGCAGAATGTTGGACAAAGGATCAGCGATGGAAGAAATGTACAAGAAGACATAAGATAGGACGGTGGCGAGCAGATGTGTACTTACTCGAAAAAGTAAGGCAGAAGAAGGGCGGTCTTCTCCTTGTTGGCCAGGAAGACCCTAACGAGGTACTCCTTGGCCGTTTCCCGTGTTGTTGATCCTTCCACCAGATGGCTGTCGCGCATGTAGTAGGGATCCACTATCGCGATGTACGGGGTATCATCTCTCCTGATCTTCATCGCCGCATCGAGAGCATATAGGCGGACCATGTTATAGTCCAGCCGTTTGGAGTGATACAGGTTGAAGATGTCCTCGTACGCTATGAAGAACACATCTGCGGGGTCTTCCTGGACGAAGTCCACCAACTCTTTTGGCACCTTGACCGAGAACGCCGGGTAACCTGGGTTCTTCTCTTTAAGAAGGGTCTCCTCTAGATACAAGATATTATTCTGCAAAGTAATCATGGGTCCTTCTGCAAGGCGGAGCATGTCCCCGGACAAGATAGATTTACCAGCTTCATGAACTCTGGAGTAGCCTTGTGGATTCGTGTCTTCAGGACCCCGGATCTTAGGATCTTGCTGGCTCGCAGAGTATGCTTTTCTCTTCCTTTGATGACTCTTCTTTTTCTTCTTCTCTGGGGATTGTGGGGGTGCAGTGAACCCCGCTTTAACTGTTTCTTTCAGTGTGGTAGGGCTGAAAATGGTACCCGGTTGAGCTTGATGATCGCCGGCATCCGGAGGCGTGTCGGTGAAGGCCAGGCGCTGTGTGCATGAAGTGGGACGAGCAGGTTGAATGTGGTGGTCGCGGAAGGGTTCTTCATCCATAAGAGGCATGAACATATCATCCGCGGCGGCGCCAGTGTTGATGTAGTCATCGACGTTTACATCATTATCATCATCCTCCTCAACATTGTCGTCGTTGCCACCAAGTTGAGGTGCAACGGCTTTGTCCTAAAACATAAACAATAGCACATCCGTTAGTCGGGAAAGTCGGAAAGTCGGGGAATTCGGAAAGTCAGAACTAACCTTGGACGGTTGCGGGAAGACGTTCCCAACAACTGTTTGTGGCGGTTGGTGGCGGCGATGACCGGCGGCGGTAGCTTCCGGCCGGTGTGGGGGCGACCGGCGGTAGCTTCCGGCCGGCGGTGGCGGCGACCGGCGGTTCCGTCTGGGTGGTGGTGACGGCTGCTTGTGGCGCCGGTTCATCCGCAGCATCTTTTTTTGTCCGCCTCGGCGGGGGCCGAACGATCGGGGCTCGGGGCCTCGAGGTGGCGCCGCCGGTGCGCCTGGCCCCTGAAGAACATCCCCAAGACGAATTTGGGTCTTCGGCCATTCCAGCATCCACTGCCCGCATTCGCCAAGCTTCATGTGTTTCTCGGCTCCCTGAGGTTGCTTAGGGGGGTCGATGTCACAGAACTCAGGCAGTACCTCCTTCACATTTACTTTCATCACGAGCTCGCTCATTCGGACGTTGTGGATATCGCGGGTCAAAGGTTGTACGGTCGAGGCCCTTGCGACTTCCTTCAACTCGCCGTCGGTACCCACCCTATGCAGGAGTATGCAAGGCATGTCCTGGGAGTCAACACATAGCGGGCACCATGAGATAAGGCATATATAGTCTCACACACAATGTATCATACATATTCATGATCATACATATATATGTTTCCATTGCCTCACACACACATACTAATTAGTTACCTTGGTGACGGCGTTGAGCTCGGCTAATGTCGAGACAAGGGCGCCGGTGCCGGCGGCCGGCCTATCAATCTCCGGCCGCTCGTGTGCATTATCATTATTCTCCGGCGTTGGTGTATGTTGCTCCACGGCAGGGGGCACCGGTGGGGTCGGCAGGACCGGCGACACGTTATTGCTGGAGGTGCTGCCGGCGAAGCTGGGCACGTGTATCGGCCCCTGCTGACCTCCCGCATGCCAAGCAGTTATCCCCTGCACCAATGCATCGGGTAACAAAGCCCGGAGCTTCTCTTCCACCTTCTCGGCCACTAGCTTGTCCACCACGCTGGAGTCCACCTTCTCGGCCTCTAGTGCGTCCAGCTTCTTCCTTAGCTCGAGAACCTCGGCTCTATCTTTAGCCGGCTTCCTCCTCTCCTTTTTCTTCTCGGTGTCCGTGCTGTAGTACTCGGTGAACTTCATCGCCGTACCAAAGCCGGTCACACGGCCAGCTGACGTCGGCGGCTTTGACTTGTCCCTCCCCTTGTAACGTTCATCACCCGGTTGAAAGTCGTGTCCCACGGGCCGGCCGGAGGCTCCTGGGACGACGGGCCGGCCTCAGCCTCAATCTCCAACTCAGCCGCCTGCGGACAAAGGAAATAAACGTGAACCCATGTAGAAATCAACGCAAATGGACTTTGAGATATCCGCGGTAATTAAGTTTCTTACCAGCTTTTTCTCGAATTCCAACACATCTTCATAGTCGGTAACGAATTCCCCCGTCCCCGGCTTCAGATAGTAGCGGGACCGAACAAAGTTCCTAACTTGCTCGTCCGTGAATTTATGCCACGGGTTCTCTTTCCCAAGTCTCGCAACCTCGGCATCCTCCTTGTCCCAAACGGGCTTTTTTCCTGCGTAACCGCCGCTTCCCAAATGGTGGTTACCTAAGTTCAGTGCCCGCATGTTCTTCCCCCACTCGGTCCATTTTTCAGCCTCCGGAGATGACAAGGATGCCTTGAATATATCGAAATCGTCTTTCTCGAGGTACGGCTCTTTGGCACTGATCTCCTCCCAGCTAAGACCCTTTTCAAGAATCTTCGCCTTCACCCGGCCTCTCCAGCTTGTCAAGGCGGTGTTCATCTTCGTGATGGCGAAGTTGTCCACCTTTTTGTTTCCATCAGCCGGGAAAATATATCGTTTGTGAAGCTTCTTGAGGAGGTCATTGCGCAAAGCCTCATTCTCCGGATTCCTGAGGTCATACGTGTTGATCGATGCGTTTTCCCGGAGGATGCACCCTAGTTGCATGCCGTACCCTTTTGCGATGTCCCTAGGCTCCAGTGGTTGGCCACTTAAGGAGACCTTAGTGAACGTGTCTGTGATGTTGCCGACCGCTTGCGGTGTCCGGTCCTTCCTCGGCTTCTTAAGCCTCTTAGCAGGCCTCTTAGCAGGCGGGTTACTACCACCACCGCCATCCGTGTGGTCGCCACCCCCGACATCCGTGCTGGTGGGTTCTCCATCGGTGGTGGTGGCTTCGGCAGACTCTAACTGAAAGTCACCATCGCCGTCACGAGCCAGTTCGGCGGCCTCCGCATCCTCCATCTGCGGGTTCAATTCCCAGAACGATATGTTCTTTTGTCTAGCTTGTTCTTCGACGCTCATGTGCTTCTCAGAAGGGCCGGCCTCGGAGGACATGTTTGCACTACATTAAAAAGAGGCAAAATGTTAGTACAACAAATATAACAAAGCATCACTTAATTTAGTACTAAGATACCCCGGCCCATGCATTAGCCGCAATACCCCATATGTCCTATTTTTAGCAAAGTCATGCTAAATTTCACGAATTTTTTGGCATGACCTTTGCTAAAAATAGGACATATGGAGTACCCGAATTTGCCGGAACGGAAGTTAATCGACGTTCCGGCAATCTCAAGGGCCTCACGGGGTACCTGCACAAGCATTTCACAAATAATGGCCGGCAACAGCATCACATCAAGACATTTCCCGCCGGCATAGCTGGCCGGCAACATCATCACTTCAACACATACATCACCACATCCACATCCACATCGAGGGAGAGGAGGAACTACCTCGGGTAGGGAAGGGAGGCTCGGGTCCGAGATCGGCGTGGTGGAGGGGTGCTCCTCGTGGTGCTGCAATAAAGAACAACAGATAACCTTTAATGAAAAGAACATAAAGCACATATCATTATTCATTGCTCACGAAGTTAATCTGTTGAGTTTGAATAGAGATTCTATATGAACACGGTGATATGCATTTACTTGAGATCTATCAGTGGTGTCAACAAGTTTCGCTAAATAAAATAAGCTACTAGTACTAGTCGTCACTAACAAGCTGAAGCTAATTTGTGGTGTGCTTCTGGATTTTTCCTCCATGATACATACACATTCCCTTCTCCCGAGCAATTTGTGACTCGGAATGGAAGGGAAGGCTAGTAACTTTTCTCCTTTTGCTTTGTCTCCTGATGTAACAAGAGCCACTACTGGGCTCAGCTCAGATATTTTTTTGTCAAAAGAAACCACTACCGTTTGTGGTTATTTTCGGGACCTTCAGCCATTGTGCTGTGTCTGATAAAATACTAGTGTTCTGGTCCATGCTTGGCAAGGAATGATGACCGGCAAGGCAATACACACCACTATTTTGATCCAGCCAGGCTTGTGCACAAAGCAATGCTCTGAAGGAAAGAAAAAGAGAAAGTGTCACGACCAACCGCAGCAATCCATCTGCAATCCATCTGCAAACGACCAACCGCAGCAGCGCGCGCACGAACCGCAGCAATCCATCTGCTCCTCCTCCTTCCTCCCTCCCTGCAATCCATCTATCATAGCCCTGTGTGCGCGGACACGGTCTGGGCATTTCCACAAGCACCTAGTGTGCAGGAGAGGATCGGGGAGGCTCCATGGAGAGGAGGGAGGAGGAAGATGGCCGGGAGGGAGGAGGAGGATTGCAGGGAGGGAGGAGGGAGGAGGGATACCTGCGCAGGCCGGGTTGGCGCCGAGGAGAGTCGGCGCGTCGAGGGCACGGGCACGGGCGCGTCGAGGGCACGGGCACGGCGAGGCACAGGCGCGTCGAGGTAGCAGCGGTCGGCGTCGACGGCGAGGGGAAGGACGCGAGCGCGGGAGAGGTGCTGCCGGTTTCAACACTTAGCGAAATTTGGGGAAGAAGAGAGGCAGCGCGGGGCGGCCCCACATGTAAGTGGCGCAACACAATTCTGTGGCGCACCACGGATGGGATGCGCCACAGAATTATGATGATTCTGTGGCGCACCACGTAAGGATGCGCCACAGAAATACTTGGCCTGGAACTGGGGCAGGGCGGGACGGCCCACATGTAAGTGGCGCAGCACATTTCTGTGGCGCACCTTGGAGGGGATGCGCCACAGAATTATCAGGATTCTGTGGCGCATGTGTTGGAGGTATGCGCCACAGAAATAGTTGGTTAAATTTGCTGAACTTTTTTTCTTACAAAATTTTGGTTAAATTTGGTTCAAAAAATACACACAATATGTGTCCTACATATTTAGTTCATTGAATACATAACTCTTGCATTGTCATACATATTCAAGATCATACATATATATGCTTCCATTATCTCACGCACACACATACAAATTAAATACACCAAAAAAGTCTCTTCTTCGTCTCGGTTCCACGAGTTAGCTTCTCTTCTTTCCCTTCTTCACGGTTGAAAACTTTAGTACGGACACCTTGAGATTTCTTCGCGTGAACGGACAACCTTTGGTAGGTAGGGAGGTCTTCCTTCTTTGTGTACTTGTAGTAGGCATGTCGAAGAACTTGTCGAATTCCTCCTCGATCTTTGGCTCGTTGTCCAATTCTTGCTCGGTGGCGCCTCCTTCCATTCCGATGATGCTCCTCTTGCCCCTCCTCACGACAACACGGCTAGGCTTTGACGGGTCGGTAATGAAGAAGCATTGCTCAACTTGGCTAGCGAGTACCCATGGCTCATTTTTCGCGGAGGCGTTCTTCAATTTGGCATCGGGTATTACCATGGTGGTGAAATACCGGCCTTCTTTGACGACGTCCTTGGCCCATCTTACACGGAACATTGGCACCACCTCTCCACAGTAGTTGAGCTCCCATATGTCCTCAATCCTTCCTAAGTATCTTTTCTTGACAGTAGCCTCCTCATCGCCGTATGATAGCATAGTTACTCCTGAGTTTTGATATTCCGACATCTTGTCCTTTTCCTCGGTGTAGAATCTGTAGCCATCGATGTCGTACGCCTGATAGGTCTTTACGTTATGCGAGGGACCCCGTGATAAGGAGAATATGAGTTGTTCATCTTCCGTAGATGGCGGTTTCCTCTTTGCTAGCTCCATTTGATTTTGCTTGAACCAACGCGTGAAGCTGGCGTTGTGCTCTCTGGTTACGTCTCCCTTCTTCCTCGGCCGGCCCAGTTTGATGTAATGTTGCTCGAGTAAGCATTTGTGCTGTTCCACCCAAAGTTTCGATCAGCTGTAAGTGTTGTAGCGTGACCCGGTGAGCCCTTTCGAAGTCGTCCTTTCGACCCTGCATGCTAACAAAGGTTCAGCTGGCGCCCTCTCGGTGACCGTATCCATTGAGCCTGTTGAAGTGTTTCCTCGTGGGCAGACCTACATCCTGGTTCTCGGTGCTTAGATAATTCTGGCAGAAGGAGATGCACTCGTAGGTTAGAAAGCCCTTGGCCATGCTTGCGTCTGGACGGGCCCTGTTGCGAACGTATCCTTTCATGACACCGTTCATCCTTTCGAACGGCATCATGTAGTGCATGAACATTGGCCCTAGCTGCCTGATGTCATCAACGACATGGAGAAGGAGATGCACGCATATATCAAAGAATGCTGGCGGGAAGTAAATCTCGAGCTCGCATAGTACCAGCTCGATCTCTTTTTGTAGCCTGTCGAGCTGCTTCACCCCGATCGACTTCCTGTTGATGACGTCGACAAAGTTGCAAAGGGCAAGCAGCGTATCACGGACGTGCTCGTCCATTATCCCTCGAATCGCAACGGGAAGTACCTGCGTCAACAGCACGTGACAGTCGTGAGACTTCAACCCGCTAAACCTCTTCTTCGTACCGTCCAGATATCTGCTTATCTGCCCCGCGTAACCATTCGGAAATTTGACTCCTAGAAGACACCTGTAGAATTGCTCGAGCTCCTCCGGACTCATAGTGAAGCACGTAGCGGGAAGCACCACACTGTTCTTCTTTACCCTTTTGCGGTGACCTTGAGTCCCTTCCGTCTGATCATCATCATCGTCATCGCTATCGGGGGCCTGAAGTTCTTTCCTGACACCAAGCCATTTCAGATCGTATCTTGCTTTCATCCCATCCTTGGTCTTTTCCGGCATGTTGGAAAGAGTGCCAAGAAGACTCTCGGTGACATTCTTCGTAATGTGCATCATATCGAGGTTATGTGGCGTCTTGAGGACCTTCCAGTAGGGCAAGTTGTGGAAAATAGACCTCGCTTTCCATACACCCAGCAGCGGATCTACCTTCGGTCGTTTCTTTCCCGGCGCGGGGCACTCCTTCCAATTATTCAATAGCTCATCGATTTCTGTGCCGCTCCTCGGGATCGGGGGTCCTTCGGGCTCGTCCTTACCATTAAACAGGTCACCGCGTTTCCTCCACGGGTGATCCATGCGAAGCCACCTTCGAGCCCCAGGGTACACGATTTTCGAAGACCCTGGATTCCTTGGTAGCTGGAGATGTGGGGTTGAGTCCATGCACCTGACACATGCGCAGAATCCGTGGCTTACCTGGGCCGATACATATGAGATACCAGGATAGTCCTGCACCGTCGTGAGCAGCGCGGCTCTCATGGGGAAATAATCTCCAGTGTAGGCATCCCACGTACGTGCTGGGGTCGCCCACAACGTGGCTAACTCCTCTTCCAACAGCACGAGATACGTATGTATGTGGACACCTGCTTGTTTCGGCCCCTGAATGAGAAGACTCATGTGTATATACCTTTGCTTCGTGCACAACCACGGGGAAGGTTGTAAGGCCATACAAACACGGGCCAGGTGCTATGCGTGCTACTCTGGTTGCCGAACGGATTGAGTCCATCGGTGCTCATACCGAGCCTGACGTTCCTTGCATCGCCTCCAAAATTTCCGACGGCGTCCAACTCTTGCCACTGGCTAGCATCTGCAGGGTGTGTAAGGATCCTGCCCTTCTCCGGATCTTCTTCAGGCTTCTCCCTTTTCGCGTGCCATTGCATGAGCTTTGCTTCCTTAGGGTCCACGAAGTACCGCTGCAGACGGGGAGTGATAGGAAAGTACCATACCACTTTGTGAGGACCTTTCTTCCCACGGCTCTTGTACCGTCCTTGGCCACACACCGGACATGTGGTTCTGTCCTCGTACTTGCCCCGATAAATTGCGCAATCATTGATGCAGGCGTGGTATTTAACGTGCGGTAGGTCAAGAGGGCACACGACTTTCTTGGCCTCCTCGATACTAGTTGGCAATGTGTTCCCCTCGGGAAGACGCTCGTGGAAGAATTTCATATTCTTGTTGAAGCTCACGTCGGTCCATTTGTTTCCTGACTTCATCTCCAAAGCATCAAGCGTTACTTGCAAGCGCGTATCCTGTGGCCGGCACCCTGGATACAACGGAGTCTTCCCGTCTATCTCCATTTGCGCCAGCTTGGCTTTCTCTCTAACGGTCCTCGCCTGCTTAAGGAGCAGTTCTTGAACATGAGACTCCATCAAGGCCGACATTAGCGAGCTCTGCGTGTGTTCGCGTCTTCTCCACCACCATCTACTCCTTCATCATGACCATTTCCGTCGGCATCTCCTCGTCACGATCATCATGCCCACCCTCGTCTTCAGGCGCAACATTTGCTGTCGGCGCAACATTTGCTGTCGGCACTTCATTGAAGCCTTCCATGAAACCGCGCCTGAGCAGGTGTTCCTCCAATAGTCTGGAATCAGGGTCGATCCATCTCACAAATTTGCAACTTCTACACGGACATCGTATGTGGCGCTTGTTGCACCGAATCATTTCCGCCTTCGCTTCTTCCTTGTAGTTGTTGATTCGACTGGAGCTCATCTTCATGACCATGGTCGCCTACACGGTATACATATAGAGTATGTGTTATTAAGTCGGAAATGTTCGACGCAAAAATTCGGCATGACTTCCCCTAGAAGTAGGACATATGTGGTGCAAAAATTTACCGAAATGGAAATGAATCAACATTTCGGCAAACATCCATGCACCACGCCGGCGCAAGCAACAACAAGCAAAGATTCATGCAAACCACACACACAAGTTTCATGCATAGATCCGTTCAACAAATAGTTTGCTTCATGCAAACCACACACACAATCGCCCGCTGACAAGTTTCTCATGCCTTTAACAAACACCATCCAACAATACCCACCTAGTAGATCTAGACCCATTCCCGAGACATGACCGTGATCGATGAGAGAGAGTGTGTGTGGTGATGGAGGAAAAATAGTGGACAAAAAGAGAGGAGGAGAATATATATGGAGGCTTTCCCCAAGCCCTCACCAATTCTATGTCAAACAAAGTAAGTTTAACAACAAATAATGGATAATAGGATGGTCAAAATGCCATGGGAGAGAGGAGAGCTCGAGCTAGATGCATGGTGGGGGGGAGAATGAAGAAGGTCACATGGGGAAAGTGGGTGCTGCCACCTTTTTGTGGATCTGGGCCAACATTCTGTGGCGCACCGTGTTGGGTGCGCCACAGAAATCCAATATTCTGTGGCGCATGGCGGCTGGTGCGCCAAAGAATATGAACTTTCTGTGGCGCACTGCGCCACGTGCGCCACAGAATCTCCCCAGATGGACCTGGCCCAATAATTGGAACGTGGGACCCACGCTATTTCTGTGGCGCACGGGTGGGCATGCGCCACAGAAATATGAGATTCTGTGGCGCATTCACTTCCATGCGCCACAGAATGTCCGATTTCTGTGGCGCATTTCTGTCAGATGCGCCACAGAAAGTCCAATTTTTTGTGGCGCACCTTCTTCCATGCGCCACAGAAATATTTCTTTGGTGCACCAATTAAGGGTGCGCCACAGAATGCTAACCCACCTATAAGGGTTTTCCTAGTAGTGTACCTGGTACCTATCCGATTTGCCCTCTTTTACTTTGACCTCACTTTCTTTGCCACTCTTTACTTTGTCAATCGATTATTTGCCCCCTGGCAGACTGGGCCTACGACTAAAGACCAAAAGCCCCCTCACATGTGTGACTTGATCGAACGAGTTAAACAGAGCCCACCTGCAGCGGAGATATTTGGCGGCGGCAACGGCAAAATCCTCACGGCGGAGGTGGAGACGGCGATTGGCGGGGGGATTCCGAGGAGGACGGTGATACGTCCATTTTGCATCACTATTTTATATCATAATTTACTGTTATTCATTGATATATGTCATATTTAGAGATGATGCTTATGTTATTTTACCTATTTTGCATGTTTGATGATTATTGGAGGATTAACCACCGGAAACAGATTTCTGCTAGAAAAAGGACCGTCAAGACACCATATTTCTGAAGATCAATAATTCGTGGAAAACATCCTGAAGTTCCTATTTTGTCAGATGACGGAGGAGCCAAAAGGGGAAGCCAAGGTGGGCCACCATGGGCCCTCACCATGTGGTGGCGCGGCCCACCTTGCTGCCGCGCCGCCAAGTGGTGAGGAGGCTCTGGCCCACCTCTGTCAGTGCCCCTTCGCGTACATCATCCGCAGGAAACCCTAAGCCTAGAGGGGTCGTCGAGGAAATATTCCGCCGCCTCCACGAGTCGGAAAACACCAGAGAGAGAAAAGCTCTCCGGCAGGGAGAAATCTGCGGGGAAATTCCTTCCCGGAGGGGGGAAATCATCGCCATCGTCACCGTCATTGAGCTGGACTTCATTGGGATCATCATCTCCACCGCCACACCATCATCTCCGCCGCTCCACTCCGTTCTGCTATAACATCTAGGGTTGAATCTTGTCTAGTTCATAGGGGAAGCTTTCCCGGTGTTAATTACTCCTTGTGGTTGATGCTATTGAGTGAAACCGTTGAATTAAGGTTTATGTCCAGATTGTTATTCATCATTATATCACCTCTGATCATGTTCCATATGATGTCTTGTGAGTAGTTCGTTTAGTTCTTGAGGACATGGGAGAAGTCTTGATGTTAGTAGTGAATTATGTTGAGTAATATTTAATGGTTTGATATTTAAGTTGTGGTGTTATTCTTCTAGTGGTGTCATGTGAACGTCGACTACATGACACTTCACCTTTATGGGCCTAGGGGAATGCATTGTGTATTCGGTTGCCAATTGTGGGGTTGCCGGAGTGACAGAAACCTAAACCCCCGTTGGTATATCGATGCATGAGGGATAGCAGGATCTCAGAGTTTAAGGCTGTGGTTAGATTTATCTTAATTACTTTCTTGTATTTGCGGATGCTTGCAAGGGGTATAATCACAAGTATGTATTAGTCCTAGGAAGGGCGGTGCATTAGCATAGGTTCACCCACACAACACTTATCAAAACAATGAAGATTAATCAACTATATGAAGCGAAAGCACTTGACGAAATTCCCGTGTGTCCTCAAGAACGTTTGGTCATCATAAGTAAACCTACCGGCTTGTCCTTTGCTGTAGAAAGGATTGGGCCACTCGCTGCAATTATTATTACTGCATTTTATTTACTTGTACTTTATTTATCTGCTATATCAAAAACCCCTAAAAACTTGTCTGCTAGTATTTACAGTGAATTCATATCAAAACTGCTTGTCAACACCTTCTGCTCCTCGTTGGGTTCGACACTCTCCCCCCTATACTTGTGGGTCATCAAGACTATTTTTGGCGCCGTTGCCGGGGAGTGAAGCGCTATTGGTAAGTGGAATTGGTAAGGAAAACTCTTACTGTACGTGCTGTTTTTATTTTTGCCTGCTGCTATATTTTATTATGGAGAGATCTTCTCTTGAATTCCTATTTGGGAAAACCACTACCACTGCTAAGGTAGTAGAGGAGGCGCCACCTGCAGGTAATCCCATTCAAAATACCTATGAAAATTGTTGAACGTGTTACGAATAACCGCTATGAAGGGGATGGAACTGTCCATCCTGGTGATCATTTGCTATTTTTACATGAATTATGCGAGTTATTCAAGTGTGCAGGTATTTCAATGGATGAAGTTAAGAAGAAACTATTCTCTATATCGCTGTCTGGTAGAGCTGCACAATGGTATAAACTGCTGAAGAATGGGCGTTCTCTTGGTTGGGAGGAAATTGTACCTCTCTTTTATTCTAAATTCTATCCTCCAAGTGAGATTCACAAAGACCGGAACCTCATATATAATTTTTGGCCTCATGATGGAGAAAGTATTGCCCAAGCGTGGGGAGATTGAAGTCATTAATGCTCAAATGCCCCATTCATGAGCTTCCTGGTAATGTTGTTATTGATAACTTCTATGCAAGGCTTTCCTTTCAGGATAAAACTCTATTGGATACTGCTTGTTCTGGATCATTCACTCGTAATAAAGAAGAGTTTAAATGGGACCTTCTTGATCGGATTCAGGAGAACACTGAAGGATGGGAGAACGACAAAGGTAGAGAGTCAGGTATAAAATAGATTTTGAATGCATTAAAACTTTCATGAATACTGATGATTTTCGAAATGTTAGTACTGTTTATGGCCTTGACTCTCAAGTTGTTGCAAATTTTTATAAAGCTTTTGCCTCCTATTTCGGTATGCCTAAGGAGGGTTTTAAGAATTATCATGAACCTTATAAAGATAAAATTGTTTCTCCTGTGACTAGAACTATTGAAGTTAACACCGTTGATCACATTATTCCTGAACCTTATATTGAAAAAGTTCCTTTTCCTGCTAAAATAAAGGAACACTCTATTATAGCTAGTGTTGTTAACAAAAGTACAAAGAAAGCTATAGAACCTGATGAACAAATAACTGTTGAACCTGCTGTAGCAATGGTTAAGGACCTTGTCACTGAAAATATAGAAGATGGACATATTATCTTTTGTGAAGATGCTTCTAATATTGTTTCACATCCTAAAAGCTCTAGGAAAACTAGTGTTCCTGCTTTCTGTTAGGATAGGTGATCATTGTTATTATGGTTTATGTGATATTGGTGCAAGTTCAGTGTATTCCTTATGAGCTTTACAGGGAAATCATGCATGAAATTGGTTCTTGTGAACTTGAGAAATTGATGTGGTTATTCAGCTTGCTAATAGAGAAACTATCTCTCCAATTGGTATTGTTAGAGATGTGGAAGTTTTATGTGGTAAGACTAAATATCCTGCTGATTTTCTAGTACTTGGTTCAGCTGCTAGTAAAATTGTCCTATCATTTTTGGTAGACCTTTTCTGAATACTTGTGGTGCTGTTATAGATTGTAAGAAAGAGAAAATCTTTACTAAATTTGCTGGTGAATCTTATGAGTTCAATTTCTCTAAATTTGCTAAAGCTCCTTATGAAACCGAATTGCCTAATGAAGATTTTAAAGTTGCTCAGCTTGCCTCTATTGCTCTTGCTCCTAACAATGCTTTGCAGCAACATATGGAGGACCACGAAAGTGAGGTCTTTATGGAAGAAAGGAATGAGCTTGACGAAATATTCCTTCGTCAACCTATACTTAAACATAACTTACCGGTGGAAGATTTGGGTACCACGCCACCCCAAGGAGGATCCTGTTTTCGATTTAAAACCTTTACCTGATAATCTTAAATATGCTATATTGATGATAAGAAACTATATCCTGTTATTATTAGTTCTAAACTTTCAGGTAGAGAAGAGGAAAGGTTATTGGAAGTGTTGAAGAAACACCGTGGAGCTATGGGCTATACTCTTGATGATTTGAAAGGGATTTCCCTGCTATTTGTCAACATGCTATTAATATGGAACCTGATGCAAAGCCAGTTGTTGAACATCAACGTCGTTTAATACCCAAGATGAAGGAAGTGGTAAGAAATGAGGTATTGAAACTTCTTGAAGCTGGTATTATTTATCCTATTGCTGATAGTAGATGGGTAAGTCCTGTGCATTGTGTTCCTAAGAAAGGAGGAATTACTGTTGTGCCTAATGAAAATGATGAACTTATTCCTCAAAGAGTAGTAGTTGGTTATAGAATGTGCATTGATTTTAGAAAGGTTAACAAAGTTACTAAGAAGGATCATTATCCTTTACCTTTTATTGATCAAATGTTAGAGAGGTTGTCTAAGAAGACTCATTTTTGTTTCCTTGATGGTTATTCTGGGTTTTCTCAAATTGCTGTGAGAAAGCAAGATCAAGAGAAAACCACTTTTACTTGTCCTTATGGAACTTATGCTTATAGACGTATGCCTTTTGGTTTGTGTAATGCTCCTGCTACTTTTCAAAGATGCATGTCTGCTATTTTTCATGGTTTTTGTGAGGAAATTGTGGAAGTCTTCATGGACGATTTCTCCGTCTATGGAACTTCTTTTGATAATTGCTTGCACAATCTTGATAAAGTTTTGCAGAGATGTGAAGAAACTAATCTTGTTCTTAATTGGGAGAAATGCCACTTTATGGTCAATGAAGGAATTGTTCTTGGACATAAAATCTGAAAGAGGCATTGAAGTTGATCGAGCTAAAGTTGAGGCAATAGAGAAAATGCCTTGCCCCAAAGATGTCAAAGGTATTCGTAGTATTCTTGGTCATGCTGGTTTCTATAGGAGGTTTATTAAAGATTTCTCTAAAATTTCAAAGCCTCTTACTAATCTTCTCCAAAAAGATGTACCTTTTGTTTTTGATGATGATTGTAAGGAAGCTTTTGAAACTCTGAAGAAGGCTTTAATTACTGCTCCTATTGTTCAACCACCTGATTGGACGTTACCTTTTGAAATTATGTGTGATGCTAGTGATTTTGTTGTTGGTGCTGTTCTTGGACAGCGGATAGATAAAAGTTGAATGTTATTCATTATGCTAGTAAGACTCTTGATTCTGCTCAAAAGAATTATGCAACTACTGAAAAAGAGTTCCTAGCTGTGTATTTGCTTGTGACAAATTTAGACCTTATATTGTTGATTCAAAAGTCATTATTCATACTGATCATGCTGCTATTAGGTACCTTATGGAAAAGAAAGATGCTAAGCCTAGGCTTATTAGATGGGTGCTTCTTTTGCAAGAGTTTGATTTACATATTGTAGATAGGAAAGGTGCTGAAAATCCTGTTGCTGATAATTTGTCTAGATTGGAAAACATTGCTTATGATCCTATTCCTGTTAATGATAGTTTTCCAAATGAACAGTTGGCTGCAATAAGGGTAAGTTCGCGAGATAGTCCTTGGTATGCTGATTATGCTAACTTTATTGTTTCCAAGTACTTGCCTCCAACCTTTTCAGCTCAGCAAAGAAGGAAATTCTTTTATGACTTGAGGCATTATTTTTGGGATGACCCACACTTATATAAAGAAGGAGTAGATGGCATTATGCGAAGATGTGTTCCAGAACATGAACAACAGAGATATTGAGAAAATGCCATGGAGTGCTTATGGAGGACATCATGCTGGAGATAGAACCGCACAAAAGGTTCTACAATCAGGTTTTTATTGGCCTACCCTCTTTAAAGATGCAAGAAAGTTTATTTTATCTTGTGATGAATGTCAAAGAGTTGGTAATATCTCTAGACGTAATGAAATGCCTATGAATTATTCTCTTGTTATTGAACCATTTGACTGTTGGGGATTCGACTTTATGGGTCCTTTTCCTCCTTCAGAAGGTAATACTCATATACTTGTTGCTGTTGATTATGTTACTAAATGGGTAGAAGCTATACCTACAAAAGTGCTGATGGTGAGACCTCTTTAAAAATGCTTCAAGATGTTATTTTTCCTAGGTTTGGTGTGCCTAGATATCTTATGACTGATGGAGGTTCTCATTTTATTCATGGTGGTTTTAGAAAGACCCTTGCTAAATATGGTGTTAATCATAGAATTGCTTCAGCTTATCATCCCCAAACTAGTGGGCAAGTAGAATTATCAAATAGAGAGATTAAATCTATCTTGCAAAAGACTGTTAATAAATCTAGAAAGAATTGGGCTAGTAAGTTAAATGATGCTTTATGGGCTTATAGAACTGCTTATAAAAACCCTATGGGTATGTCTCCTTATAAAATGGTTTATGGTAAAGCTTGTCACTTGCCTCTAGAATTAGAACACAAAGCTTATTGGGCAGTGAGGAACTTAATAGAGACTTTAAACTTGCTGGTGAAAAGAGGTTGCTTCATTTGAGTTCTTTAGATGAATGGAGAAGTGAGGCTTATGAAAATGCTAGACTTTTTAAAGAGAAAGTTAAGAAATGGCATGATAGGAGAATTATTAAAAGAGAGTTTAATGTTGGTGAGAAAGTTCTATTGTATAGGTCTCGTCTCAGATTTTTTGCAGGAAAATTACTCTCAAAATGGGAAGGACCTTTTGTTATTGTGGAGTATACGTTCAGGTGCAATAAAGATTGCTTCACTTAAAGGCAACTCTACACAAGTGGTGAATGGACAAAGACTCAAACATTATATTTCTGGAGATTCTTATAATGAAGATGTTGACACTATTCAAGTGGTGACTCGGAATTTTTATTGAAAAGCAAATTCAGGGGACTGCAGAGTCTGTTTTCGAATAGGTACAGTTTTGGTAAGAAAAAGTTCGCGTTTAACTTTCCAAGAGTTATTTTTGTTATTTATTTTAAAATGGAAAAATAAGAGACTAAATCGGGTAGGAAACGGTGCCCGAGGGCACCTCACCATGCCGTGGCGCGGGCCCACCCTTGGCCGCGCCGCCAGTGGTGAGGGCGCCTCGGAGCCCGTCTCCGACTAGGTTTTCTCCTATACCTTCCTTTTATTGTAAAACTTTTTGCTATATAATCCCCCGGATCCCTAGAGGTCCGTATACCACCTTTTCGTCGTGTTTTTGTTTCGATCTGTTTCTGCCAGATTTAACCTTCAAGTTTTAGAAGCACCATGGTCTCCAACAACAACAACAAGGGCAAGGAGCCTTTGGAACATGATCCCCAAGACCCTATACTGAAGGAGGAGGTCCCAATTGAAGCTGAAGAGGAAGTAGAAGAAGATCCGCGTCAATACCCTCGCGCCACCATTGCAAGCATTGGAGTGGTGGCAAACCCTTTCAATCTCAAGAGAGGCGCGCGGATGAGCACCGGAGGGAAGGTTCCACGTCGCTTCTTGGCTCCAAGGACATCTTCTCCAAGCATCAATAACCCCTTCCACACTCTTATCCATAAGCATCAAATTGAGAGGAGCCCTGAGGCAGAATTGCCCAATAGCTGGAATATAGATCGTTCTAACAGTGTAGGAAAAAGGAGCTCTAAGTCCGATGAGAAGTGGGGAGACAACTCCAAGAGCTGGGATTCACAGTTCGATAAATTCATGAACCGTATCGAGCACAACACGGAGTTGATTCGTATCCTCACCCACAAGATTGATGAACTAAAGGAGCTGGTTGATAAGCTTATTATGGTTTCACCACCACCGCCGAAGGAGTAATTCATCATTGGTATTGGCATTCCCTTGGCTTGTTCCAAGCTTGGGGGAGTGCCGCGGTATCACACCATTATCTTTACCTTTTACCTTTCAATAGAGTCATATCATGAGTAGGGAAGTTATCTTATAGGATGGTTTGAATTATGGAAGTATCTCTCTTCTAGTTGGTTATCTATGTATCCCTTGGTGTGAGTTGCCGTTATGGAATGAGAAGTTTCATCATTTGCTTTCTGCATACTTTATTTTAGTTTGCAAGTTCTGTCATATGGATGATCTTGTTATTAGTATTGGTGTCACTTTGGGAGCATCAAGTAAATCTTTTTGGTTTTAGCAAACTTAGCATTGGTCAGTAGTTACAATACTTTGAGGCTTAAGTAGAGAGAGGGAAGTATTGGGTTGCGCGTACGGTAAATTAAAATTTTCACGTATTGCTACGCAACCTTCCAAGATCTACTATCGAGATACATGCGAATATGAAGATCCATAGATCTAGTTTAGTATACATTACCAACACCGTAGATTGCGGAAGAACGTGTTGATGACGTAGTCGATGTAGCCGATCGCGGTCTCCCTCAACCAAGCCTGGTAGAGAGATTCCGACGCCTTCTTCTCCTTCGCTTCACCACCTTGATTCAACAGCTGAAGGGCGCAATGTCTATGACGAGGAACCCTTCGAGAGCTTGCACACGTACACTGGAAAGGTTCAGCAGGGCTTCGCCGTCCATGCTTGAAGTCTGCTGGAGTATATGAAGGTGGAGATCTCAAACACATGAGAAGGAGAGAGAAATTAGATCTAGTCTAATCGGATAGGTCGCCTCTAATTAGAGGTCCCTCTAATCTAGCTAGAAGAGATCTAAACTTGAGAGCTACTTGAGTCTTGTCTATTCTAATTGAGAAACTTGTGTCAATCTTGTGTTTCTCCAACTAGAGGGGTGGGGTCTATAAAGGAGCCCAAGAGGTAGGGAGACTTGGGAAAGGGGGAACACCTTTCCTTGTCCAATTCAACTTGGATTGGACAAGGGGAAAGTCCCCTTGCCCAATTCGGTATGGGAGGATGAGTTGGGGTTGCACCCCAACTCTCCTCCCCCTCCCTTCCTTGTGCACCGGCCGGCTGGGTGGGGCCCACCCCGGCGCACCGACCTGGCAGGTGGGGCCCGCCCTAGGCCGGCCCGCCTTGCCTCCTTGGCCGCCGCTGCCATGTCCTGGTGGGGCTCGCCCTAGCTACCACCGACCCGGCGGGTGGGGCCCGCCTGGGCTGGCTGCCATTTGGCCGCCGCCTTGTCGTGTGGGCCCGCCCTAGGGCACTGCCGCCACCGCCTCCCCGCCGTGGGCCGCAAGGCCCACTAGGGTTCAGCCCGGGGTTTCCCCCAACGGCGCCTCTAATATTTTCCCGTAATTATTTATCAATTAAATAAATGAATATTTAATTAACATATAATTAAATAATACTTTGTCATATTAATTCTTATTTGAATATTTCCTTTTACAGAATATTCACCGAAATAATTACCTATCATATGAAACTCCTTTCATATGATCCGGGACACCTAGTGTCCGCTGACAAAATACTCCGGACAAATATATCCGTCATATATAAACCCTCGGAATAAATCCGACCGTGATAGTAACTTCTATCACAAACTTTTCTCTCTTGACAAGGTATGTCTATCACGCAAGCACTATGCCGGTGATACTGTCTCCATGTTCCAGACCAACCATATAACAAAACTAACCAATCCTAGCTTAAGTGTGTCCACCCTATAGGTTCGATAACGGGTAGCTATAATTGGTTGGGTATCAACCAATCACCGGCCAGTGACAGTTCCAAGGACGTCCTGTGTAGCTGCTATCGTTATGCGAATAACTCTACTGTTGAACTTGTTGATTATCATATATCAATCCCATTACTCACGATACTGAACTTCACCCGAGATATAGATCCGTGATGATACCATGAATCAATCAAGGATTGATTCACATCATCTTCGTCTATCTCGTTACCGGTAAGTTCCATTTACTCATTGCCGTATTATTATATCCCACACAGTGTAACTTCACCGTGCATTGTCTGCAGAACGTAGTGGATATATATATAACACCGAGTGGGCCCTGGAAGTATCTCTCTTAACCTAGAGGAGTAATTTCCCATCTCAGAACATTAGGATACACACACGCCTTCGAAGCCACCCATCAACTGCCTTTATGGTCACCCTGTTACGACCGTGATGGTTGACAGCACCAAAGCAACTCCTCCAGTATGCATGACCCCAATAACCTCATGGTTACAAGGACATGTTATACAACGACCTTTCTGTGATAAAGCTACGGACAAAAAGACTATTTAATGGAATCTCTTAGCATACCAACACTTGGGTGACCCAGCCATATTATTGTCCAATAATTTGCCATCCTTGATGCTGACATAAACTCTGTGTCCATGACTAGGAAAAGCCGCGTCATCTAGCATTCAAGAATTAGTTCGTAAAAGAACTAGGGTACATTTTATGTATTCATATTATCTACACGTGCAGGTGAGTTTTTCCCTAAATCACGCATTTAGAAATCACTGCAGTTATAGCATAGAGAATACGAATCAATAATGTATGAATCAGATATACATATGTATAAATACATTGTCACATGTATAAATACATTGCCTTTCGGGCATATATCCAACAGGAAGTGCATGTAGATATATTATTCCATGATCTTTCTTTCTTTCTTGTTGGCTCATAAGCTTAGTATTCTCAAGTTAAAATTATTTGTGTTTCCAAGGAAGATTGCATGATTGTTCTTACTACATGTATATTTGTTTGTATCCCTCAACTCTTATGCTTGCTACACAACCTTGCTAGCCGAAAAAACTGTATTGAGAGGGAATGCTTCTCATACATCCAAACCTTGAGCCAAACCATTGCCATTTGTGTCCACCATAACTACCTATTATGTGGTATTTCTTGCCACTCTAAGTAAATACTTCATGTGCTACCTTTAATTATTCAAAAACTATTACCTGTCATTTGTGTCACTGTTTACTAGCGGGTGTTCTCTATTTAACTTGTCAGACAGATTTTCACCAATGGACTAGCGGCATATACATTCGCTTATCCAAAAACTTGCAGAAAGAGCTGGCAAAAATGGGGTGCCCAGTCCCAATTAATTATAACTATAACTGCTTGATTCTCTTCACATGTTTTGCCAATGATTTATCAAAAGCAAATTTCAAAGTGTTAAACATTATCAAATAGGCACTCCTCCATGGTATGTGATTGTTGGAAGGCACCTGAGGATTCGGTTAGCCATGGCTTGTGTAAGCAAAGGTTGGGAGGAGTGTCATACCAATTTATAAATATGCATGTGTAAACAAAAGAGAAGAGGGATGATCTACCCTTGGGTAGAAATAACGTCCTTCATTGGAGCCGCTCTTGAAAGTCTGGGTGACAAGGGGGATAGAGTGTCCACTGCCATTCGTTGACAACGACATACATAGCTAAAAACTTATTTTATACTCTCTATAGGATTTCAAAACTTAAAAGCTCTAGCACATGATTTCATCCCTGCTTCCCTCTGCGAAGGGCCTATCTTTTACTTTCATGTTGAGTCAGTAAACCCATTCCCTTCTATCTCAAGCAAGCATTTGAGTTGTTGTGATTCAACCATCTATATGTTGATATTTTTAATCATGTCTTTTATGTTTCCTTGTATAGCACAAAGCTTTTATCTGAATGAATATAACTTTGAAAGTTATCAATGAATGTAAGGAGACTGTTATGATTGAGCATGTAAGTTCTGCAATATAAGCTCTAGTATAAAGACTCTGCTTGAAAGATAAGTACAATCTGTTAATTGTTCTTTGGCCAAAAACAAAGTTTGCCATCACCAATTATGATTTTTTCTATGCACCTTATTGTGACTCCCTTTACTTGTTCCAAGTTAAGTTATATGAAGGAAGTTGTTGTCTAAGATAACTTGTGCATTAGTAAAGGTGATGCTTCTTGTCCGTATTTTGTTTATCCACACTTCACTCCATAAACCTGTGGTCTTGTTTACTGAGTTCAGTTTTCGCTTGGGGACAAGCGAGGTCTAAGCTTGGGGGGAGTTGATACGTCCATTTTGCATCACTATTTTATATCATAATTTACTGTTATTCATTGATATATGTCATATTTAGAGATGATGCTTATGTTATTTTTACCTATTTTGCATGTTTGATGATTATTGGAGGATTAACCACCGGAGTCAGATTTATGCTGGAAAAGGGACCGTCAAGACACCATATTTCTGAAGATCAATAATTCGTGGAAAACATCCCGAAGTTCCTATTTTGTCAGATGACGGAGGTAGCCAAAAGGGGAAGCCAAGGTGGGCCACCATGGGCCCTCACCATGTGGTGGCGCGGCCCACCTTGCTGTCACGCCGCCAGGTGGTGAGGAGGCCCTGGCCTACCTCTGCCAGTGCCCCTTCGCGTACATCATCCCCAGGAAACCCTAAGCCTAGGGGGGTCGTCGAGGAAATATTCCGCCGCCTCCACGAGGCGGAAAACACCAGAGAGAGAAAAGCTCTCCGGCAGGGAGAAATCTGCCGGGGAAATTCCTTCCCGGAGGGGGGAAATCGTCGCCATCATCACCATCATCGAGCTGGACTTCATTGGGATCATCATCATCATCTCCACCGCCAGCACCATCATCTCCGCCGCTCCACTCCGTTCCGCTGTAACATCTAGGGTTGAATCTTGTCTAGTTCATAGGGGAAGCTTTCCCGGTGTTAATTACTCCTTGTGGTTAATGCTATTGAGTAAAACCGTTGAATTAAGGTTTATGTCCAGATTGTTATTCATCATTATATCACCTCTGATCATGTTCCATATGATGTCTTGTGAGTAGTTCGTTTAGTTCTTGAGGACATAGGAGAAGTCTTGATGTTAATAGTGAATTATGTTGAGTAATATTTAATGGTTTGATATTTAAATTGTGGTGTTATTCTTCTAGTGGTGTCATGTGAACGTCAACTACATGACACTTCACCTTTATGGGCCTAGGGGAATGCATTGTGTATTCGGTTGCCAATTGTGGGGTTGCCGGAGTGACATAAACCTAAACCCCCGTTGGTATATCGATGCATGAGGGTAGCAGGATCTCAGAGTTTAAGGCTGTAGTTAGATTTATCTTAATTACTTTCTTGTATTTGCGGATGCTTGCAAGGGGTATAATCACAAGTATGTATTAGTCCTAGAAAGGGCGGTGCATTAGCATAGGTTCACCCACACACCACTTATCTAAACAATGAAGATTAATCAACTATATGAAGCGAAAGCACTTGACGAAATTCCCGTGTGTCCTCAAGAACGTTTGGTCATCATAAGTAAACCTACCGGCTTGTCTTTTGCTGTAGAAAGGATTGGGCCACTCGCTGCAATTATTATTACTGCATTTTATTTACGTGTACTTTATTTATCTGCTATATCAAAAACACCTAAAAACTTGTCTGCTAGTATTTACAGTGAATTCCATATCAAAACTGCTTGTCAACACCTTCTGTCCTCGTTGGATTCGACACTCTTATTTATCGAAAGTATTACGATACACCCCTATACTTGTGGGTCATCAGACGGTGACATACTGACATCTCTCCCGTGATTGTGCCGGAGCGCGACGAGCTAATCAAGCGGCAAGACCATCTTGGAGGCTGGGTTCAGTAACTTCAGTTGGAGTTCATGTCCTCCACCCCATCCATGCGCCAAGACCGTGTCTAGCTCGAGGGTGAGTCGCAGGAATGGGGCGAGTCACGCGACGTCGCCATGAAAAAGCCCACGGCGGAGTTCGCCGTCAACTCGACACAGAGAAGATGCACACGCCGGCAAAGGCAAGGGGAATAGAGGCGACGGCGCTGGAGGACCACGCCCACGTGTCGTCCTCCTCCCATCCTACAGCTCCAACGCCGTAGCCATCCCCAGCTCCATCTTCCGTACTCAATCGGTCAGCGACCATGGTTGAGAGGAGAGGAGCAGTGGAAAGCGGTAGGCCTGTGGCAGGAAGAACGGGCTACTGTAGCGGAGGAACAGTAGAGAGGAAGCATAGCACAACCAGATCAGACTGTGGAGGAGCAGAACAAGGACGGCAAGCACCCATGGAGTACGTTGACCAGTAGGGTAGAGTCGTCCTGGTTTGTTTGCTGAATCATCCCTTCTCTACTAATCTATACCTAATAATAAAGACACTAAGGGTTTCGCCGTTCGGTTTGGTTTGGTAGGTCATTTAATTTGCCCTTGAAGTTGTAAATAATTACCCACCTATGCCACCCATAAGTCAAATAATGCTTCGGCAGATATTTCTCTTTTTCTGTTCTATTTCTTGTCGCCCTGGTTTCCTCCATCGCGTGGCTGCTGGTGGAATCTGAATCAAACATGGAAACGCTACACATCAAACGATCCGACGCACCACCTTAGGCCTGGCCTGCCACCTGCTCCCTATATAAAGCAACGATCGGAGCTTAGAGAAAACGATCTCGGCCAGACGTTGTGGCCGACGATCTCGCCGATACCTTGTGGTCGTACGAGACGGAAGAGACGCGCGCACGACTCCGAGGAGACGATCTCGCTGAGAGTATGTGCACGGGTGCACGAACTCACGCCCGCTCGCCGGCGTCGACGTTATTCATCTCCCCAGCGAAGGCGGCGAAGGTGATGGGTCCGCATCGTGCCGGTCGGCCGTGAGGTTGTAGTCTCTTGTACTGATCATCACCTACGTCGTTCTGCAGGTCTAGATGCAGGACAGCCAGGGGCGGCGGAGGCGACGACGAGGCCGTGGAAGTGCTGCGACGTCAGCTTGTGCACCAAGTAGTACCCGCCGAGCTGCCACTGCCTTGACAAGGTGGAGCGCTACGACGGCGCCTGCGCGAGTTGCATCGAGGCGTCCGAGTCGGACCCTTCCCGCCGTGTCTGCAATTACCGGTACCACGGCGACCCCGCGCCAAGGTGCACCGCCAGCAAGGACGGCGGCGCCAGCGGCGACAACCACGAAGAGGGAGCGCCGGCGATGGGCGCAGGGGAGGAGAGGGAGGAGGAAGACGAGGAGGACGCGGCGGCGGCGAAGGATAGGGGCGGCGATGTCGTGGAGAAGAGGCCGTGGCCGTGCTGCAACAACACACTCTGCACCAAGTCTGCTTCTACGTGAAGGCATCGGCTTGGCGAAGACGACGCCCTCGCGGCGTAGCTCACAACCGTTCATAGCCACCATGCTGATCGCTGCCCTCACCTGCCATCGATATAGCTCACAAGCGAGCAGCAGCGGAGCTGCAGAGAACGCACGCACGACTCCATTATCCAGCTCGTGAGGTGCTCATCAGTACGTGCATGGAGTCTATGTGTGCGTGCAAGTGCAGCAGAGTATGCATATGCGTGTGCTTCCCCCGGCGAGGAATTAACGTGGCCAAGATGCGCCTGGACGACAATCATCGTGCGGAAACGTTTCTCTTTCGCACCCCTTCGCTTGGCGATCAACCGTCATGTCCGGGTTCAGGTCTTCGATCGGGTCAATGCATCCACGCGACGCGAGGCCATGGTATTTGAGGGAGGAAGATGTTCACGGGTTCAACGTGGACGTGGTGTTCACGGCTACGGTCAAGGGCAACCTTACGTGCGGCTAAACCTGTTCCACCCTCAAGGCTCCAACACACGCCTATTTTTTGATGTAAAGTACAAAATTCTCTGTCTAGGGCAAGGTTTTGGTTACCGTTTTGAAAAAAATCTCGGAGGGGGCCGGGATCTCCGGTAACCACGGTAACCGGAAAATTACCGGTGGTTACCGGACGAGATTCACTCTCAAAATTTGAAATTCAAATTTAGAATGGTAAAAAAATTAGAAATAGATTTTGGGAGGAAGAATTTGTCTCGAATTTAAACGGTCCGGGATTTTTCGTCCGGTAAACTCATTTACCGGAGGGGGCCGAGCGGTAACCAAATCCTTGGTCTAGGGGCATTGGAGAAAGAACATAAGCTAAGAGAAAGAATCAACCCATAGCAACGCACTAGCCGTCTTGGGATTGATCAGATTCATCGTGAATAGGTGGAGAACGTGACTACAATCTTCGATAGCGACAAATAGGAGATATGGTAACCCGGATGGGACGCTAGAAGCGTTGATAATTTTTGTTTCTCCCGTTGCAACGCACGGGCACATTTTGCTAGTAATTATAAAAGAGCAAACATTTTCTTTCCTACGGGCACCCCGCCCAACTTACACAGAGTCAAACCGACAATTTTCAGCCTCAGATCTGGGCCACCGATTTGGATCTAACCATCCAGATTACAACTCGACCCCACCTTGTGTGCATCTAGCAAATACATATAGCGGACGAAAACTCTGCCATCCGCACGAGAGCTCAATCAACGGGAAAAAAAAAGATCCGCTATCCTACGTTTCACAGCCTACGTTGAAAAGAAATCCCATAATTAACGCCAATCAACTCAATTTGTCTCCTACGTTCACAACCTACCATCCCTGTTGCCGCCCTGCTCACCCTACGCCGTCCAAGCCGTCGAGCTCCTCGCGAACACATGTGTATGCCCATCCTGCGAGATCGCCGTTGAACCCCTCGGCAACGCCCAGGTATTGCCGCTGCTTCGTCGCCGTCCTCATCCCCTCTTGGCATGTCATCATCTCCTCTCAATTTCAGCCAATGCCTGGCGTGGCCTAGCATGGGGAGATGATTTGCATTAGTTCTACACAACGATGCCACATGCTTTTAGCACACCACAAAGAAGGTTCAAAATTTAGGTTTAATGGTGAATGCAAAAAAAAATCACATCTGAATGGTTTAGTTTGCTGGACCGTAGGCATAGATATACCTGTATGTTCCTATCGCTAGGGACCGTCCATGTACCAGGAAAGCTGTCCGGTAGTGCAGTAGCCAACCTGTGAATGACAAAGCTTATACTTTCGATGCTATTATCCGATTTCATCCGGAAGTGCAGTAGCCAACCTATGTTCCTGCAACATGAAAAACACAATTTAAACTTTCTGTTGGTTGATCTTCTATGTTAGCATATATATTGTCATTCACAGGTTGAGGGAATTCGAATGGCCCCTACTACTCCAAACGGGACGCGCACCCCATTCCAGGATATCAGCAACAGCAAATCATTGGGTGAGCTCATAACTAGAACACTATATTTCAATTTTGCTAATATTGTTAAACTGCTTCACTCTGATGTATTGTAGATCCTAAAGAGCTGCAAAGGCAGAGGGATAGAGAGCGGTATGCAGAAAATAGGGATGAAATTAATAAGAAACGGCGTGAAGCCTACAGACAAAAAAAGGATGCCGCAACCAATGCTAAACACACACCGCTGGGTGCATCACCAGGTCATCTTCGTCAGTATATTGCCCACTTCTATTATCTCATATACCAACTGTGTTTACTTTAAATTGTAGATCATAGATGCATACATACATTGCGTAAGTGCTATAGAGCATCTACAAGTGAGGGCAGGTGGAAGTGTGTTCTTAGAGAATGCATGCATCTCTAAGATGATAAAGACCAAGGAATTCTATATGCCCATAGATGACGTTGATACACAATCATGGGTATTAAAGAGAGTCAAAACTTATTTGGAGCATGATATGGTCAGCCTCAGTTTCTTACATGTTATTACTTTAAAAAATACTGAGGAAGAATGTTCGCCTATATTGGACTAAAACTAACAAGAATCACATTTCAGATAATTGTCCCAGTAAACATTGAAGACACTCATTGGTACCTAGCTGTTATAAATCCCAGAAAACAATGTATACACGTGCTCGACTCGCTAGGCACAAGAATGCACCGCAAGGACCTCGACAGAATGGTTTGTAATTACGTTCACTGCCCCATTTTTTGATTTTTTTTCCTATTCTTTGCTTCTGCTGTTCTGCAACTAATTTTTTTCATTTATTCGTGCAACAGCTGAAAGGACTGGAAAACTTATTCAACTTTGCATCGCAACATATGGAGCTGAAATCTGATAAGTGGAAAGACTTCAACGTCACAACATGGCCAAGGGAAGAGTGTATTAAAAGCAGTCTGCAGACAGATGGGTACAACTCCTAACTCAACGCAGTCTATTTTATGTGTTTTTTGTATGTCCCCCTTAATAATCGAATTAAAAATGAAATCTCTCCGGAAAATAATAAAGTATGCAAATGCACCTACCAAATGAGAATAGATGACCTCAAGTAAAGGTGTTCATTACAAGCAGATTAATTTTCCCTCATGTTTAACCTACAGCAATAGCAAACCATCACAAATTAACACCATGCTTACATATAAGATGGTAGCAGCTCTATCAATATAATTCCAACGTGCATGTTTATCTCTTGCTTGTGTGAGTTCAGATAACAACAAATATATAAGTGCTTCGGGACTCACCAAACTACTTGCCTTCTACTGTGGGTACAAGGAACAGAAATATCACAAGAACCTGAAAGGGCAAAAAACATGTTGCATATCATTGTGCTCTGCATATATACTATTAACAATAGTACGATGCCAATGTAAGATCAGTGCAAGTAAACTGTAGGTACAAGTAACATAATTATCACAATTACAAAATGTAAACAACCGAACCACACAGCCATGAAAAAAATGAACATGCATTACCCAGGAAGGAATTTCCTATTATCTAGAACCATGAGACATTTTCATGCTTAAATTTGACAGTACAACATTAACCCAACATATCTCCCAGAAGGAAACTTGATTCTAAATGTACGACCATAAAAAGGTCACCATCAATTAACTTGGATTCTAAATTTGTAAAGCAATAATCAACCAAAAAGGAAACTTGATTCCTAAATTTTCAACCAAAATTCCTCAAATAGATCAGAATTTCCTAGAAGAGCATTTTGAACCTTGCCAGCAGATCCGTTGGAGTCTTGGAGATGAGGTCTCATCTTGCCCCTGTCATTCGCTCCTAGCTGTTCGTCCTTTTTCCTTTCACGAACATCTCCTATTGCCTGGTATCCGATGCCGCCTCGGCCTCTTCGGCGACCAAAATCCCGACGAAAAGTGCATGCCGCCGGCTTATCCCCCAGTAAAAGTCCTGATCCCTCACCTCCTCAGTGGCCAAGCTCTGGTTCCCGCCGAAGAAGCCATGATCCGACACCAGTCCCGCATTGCTCCCAGCAACAACGAGGCTCTGCTTCACGTCGCCGAGGAACACGTCTGCGCCTCTTCCCGAGAGGTCGCTGAAGGGATCGAGCCCGCCGTCGTCGGCCCCGAAGGCGGAGGCCCACTGTACCTGCTTGACCCCGGTGTGGAAGCCGCTGGCGCTCCTCCCCGACCCCGGCGACCCGCCGTCCGGAGCAGAACTTGCTGCGGGCCGCGGCGACACGACAGCGGACGGCCCGGGCTCGGCGGCGTCCGCGAGGCCGAGGCTAGAGACGCCCCGGACCAGCTCCTCCTCCGTCGCCCCGGGCTACAGTGCGTGCCGCGGCGAGGTAATCTACAGTGGACGCCGCTGGCGCTTCACCTGACCCTGGCGACCCGTCCTCCGGAGCCGCCCATTCTGCGGGCCGCGTCCCCACGACCGTCGACGTCCCGGGCTCGGCGGCGTCTGCGAGGCCGAGGCTGGAGACGCCCCAGACCAGCTCCTCTTCCTCCATTGCCCCGGGCTACAGTGCGTGCCGCCGGCGCGAGGTAACTTACAACGGAGGCTGGGACTGGGATGTGGTTGAGGCCAGCGGCGGGGAGGTGAGGGAAGAGCCCAGCGGCGGGGAGGCAGGGGGCTGAGTAGGTCGCCGTCGATGGGGACAAAGAGGAATATTTTTCACGGGAGAAGATGGGATGAGGAGTGAGGAGAGAGAGTGGGGGAGAAGAAGCGGTTTTTTTTCCTTGTCCAGCTTTTATTTATTCATATGGTAAAATGGTGCGCCACAACCTCAAAAAGAAATGGTGCGCCCCATGGTTTGGCATTTTATTAAGTTTTTCTGATTATTTTTGACTTAATATACTAACAACTGTAATCTGTAATTGAGCAGGTCATCATGTGGTTTATGGATGTTAAACTTCATGGAGTATTGGACAGGATATTTTTTATCTGATATTCCTACGCAGGTATATTTCGCTTTAGTTTATGTGTTATATATTGTTTTGTTAATTTTTTAAAAATAACTTGGACTATTATTTGGCAGGTTCACATGACAAATTTTCGGACAAAATTAGCTGTAATATTAGTCGACTCGGAACTGAACGATGACGCCGTAAGAAACCGAGTCTTCGAAGTTGAGGAAAGCAACATAGATCCCACGGATTGTGAGATTTTGGATCGCCCCCCAAAAAAACTAAAATATCAAACTCATCATCGAATGTTGAGCTCTTGTCACAATCATCTATCATTTCACAAAAAACTAAAATATCAAATCATCGTCGAATGTTGAGCTCTTGTCGCAATCATCTATCATTTCACCATTCTTCAGTCGTAGAAACACTGACTTAATAGAATCATCAGAAGATGAGTGTCTATCGCAATCATCAATACTTTCACCATATGTCAAACCAACAAACGACGACCTAATAGATGCGCTTGCTTATACATCAGGATGGTTGATGATGCCGCTTCGTTGGAGTAAGTCATCTTTTCTTATCAGTTCATTTCGTGTTATACATGTGTAATTGTACTCACCAATTCCTCCTTTTCACAGGACCAACTGGGTGACAAGCTCTAAGCCTTATCCTATTAGTTTAAATCTAAGACAAATAAAAAACATATTGAATACGAAGAATATATGGATGCAGATTGCTTCAATATGGCTGTGCGCGTACTTGCGTGCCACGATATCAATTTTTTCTGTGACATTCCAGCTCATTATATGGATCTAAAGTTTTCTGTAAGTTACTATAGTTACTATAGTTACTTATCACATTTTTTCTCATATCACTAATATTTTATTTTATTTTATTTAAACGACGTCTAACAGTGCACAGGACCCGAATGGTCGTGGAAGGATTGATTTTGAACAATTAGCACAGTTATTTCAGAGTTGGCCTAATAGTAGGGAGTATCTTATATCATAGTGTGACACGGTGAGTGTTTATTCATTGGTCATGATAGTCGTTCATTTTGCATTAATGTGATTTATTTATTTTTAGACCTTTCATTACAGATTTTCTTGCCTTACGACATTCATGGTCTATTCATATTATTCGTGTTGGATCACAAGAAGAAACTTATCCATATTTTGGACCCGCTTTCGAGGCCGACTTGGGGGATACACATACTAAAACACATGAAATTTGCAATAAGATTAACCTCGCGCTTCGAGGGCAAACCCAAATGGAAAGACGACGTCTCTAAATGGGGACGCAAAGTCCCTATTGTTCCAACTAACTCGCATGGGTACGAAGATGATCAATTAAATATTACTGATGCATGTAAAATGCATACATGAACTTTGCACTATATCACTCATATTCCAATCATATTTGCATCATATAAGGGTTATACCACTGTTATTTAATGATTTTAGGAAATAAAATAATTGTTTCCTATTTTTATGGAATTAACCCTGCGCAGGGAGAAAACCCTATTTTTTTCCTTTTATGTTTCAGGGACCCAAACGTCGTCAGAAAAATATGGAAAAATACGGAGGTCATTATTTTGGAAGGAAGAAGACTTAGGAGCGAAGGAATCAAGCAAACGGAAGCCGGAGGGCCAAAAGGGGTGGCCCACACGGTCACTGTACCTGGCCGCGTGGGGCCCACCAACTTGGCCCTCGAGGCTCCGCAGCCGTCGATCTTTTCTCCACCGCCTTCGTCTTGACCTAAAAACGCCTATAAAAGAAGTCCCACGGCGTTCTCGAAAACAAGCGCCGCCATATCACAAAAATACGAAAACGGTGATCTGGAGCTGCAGATTGGAGGGGGAAAACTCCGGCGGGGCGCTGCCGGGGTGGTCTCCACCTTCTCCAACGACTTCTACACCGTCTCCATGATGAAGGGGGAGTAGTCCACCCTCTGGACTATGGGTTTGTGGTGGTAACTTATGTATCTCTCCTCTCTTTGAGCTTCACTAATTAGTACCGTATGAGCTGCTGAACATGATTACGGTCATCTATGTAATTCTTATGGTGGATATTGTGGTATGAGACGATTTGTTATGCATTTACTGTTGTGTTGGAACTTTTATGACTTGTCATACTTTGATAGAATATTGTTCTTTAAGAAGTATGATGTATGTGGGTACGGGATGGCCGATGTGACACGACATAGGTATTGAGTGACACACTACCGCCAACATCCTTTATCTGGGGGTAAAAAGAAAGAGTATGATGTGGGAGTGACAACAACCATGCTAGCCTTACGGGGGTGACATAGCACACAAATGAGTATTTCTTTCAACTACGTGTTTTAGGACATATAGCCGTCATTAAAAGCTACCATTAAAACATGACAATTGTGTGTACTTTATCTATAACACGATAATCACCGTAGATGAGAGAGAGAGGATTAAGTGAACCCATGAACCCATGTCCATTGTTCCTATAAGAGAAAAACTTTGTCTTGTCCTCTTGCATTGAAAAGGATTGGGACACTTTTACATTCTTGCTTGGTTACATTAAACTTCCATCCATCAAATCAACCACCTTATTCTTTAAACTTGTTTAGTGCATAATCAACTAAAACTTGTGACACTTTAGTTGTAGGGAATAGATAACTTTTCCTTCTTGCTCCTACGGATCGATACCTTACTTCCACATTGAGAGGTGCTATAGTGATCCCCTGCTCTTGGGGGTAATCAAGTACTTGATTTGTTCAATGCTTACTTTTGACATTTTGTATGTATATGCAGTGCTTTGTCTGGCTATTTGGTTTTCAATCTAATGCACTCATGGTATGATGAAGCGTCATATTCTCCGGTACCCATGGTGAATATTCTGAACTATTCTTCTTTCTACACTCTGTACATGATCTTTCTATGACAACGTTGTATAATGAATATGTAGGATGGTGAGGAGTTAAGAAGGCGATTTTTAGTATTTATTCTGAAATACCAACACAATGAGGCGATAAACAATATTCTGACTTGGAACGAGAAACTATTGGCCGCATCAAGGATTGGATCTTCATGAATTAATAAATAGAAACTTTTAACTACCACTCCGGAGATATGTTGAGTTGTAATATATATGCAAGCAGATAACTATTAGGTTGTGCTTTGTGGTTTTTAAATGATGTAACATATGTGAACTGTGAGTTATCCGCACATGTTTGAATGGTTTAGTTATGATATTCGTTGCTTTCGTAGCTGAAAATTATATTTGTTTCAAAGACGTGCATTGCACGTGCACGGCTACTAGTAGCATGGAAAGAAAAACAATTCCAAAGAATTCAGAAAGGGCAAATAATATAGTTACGAAGTAAAGACGGGCAAAAAAAGTGATGTCAAACTAAATGAGGCCAAATCGGATAGGACCAAAGTAAAGTGGGGCAAAAAATAAAATTCCCCGGTCCCAAGTTCCCAACCCACAGAGCTCGAGCGGCAGAGCACGGCCAAAACCCAACAAAACCCACCCACCGAGTCTGTCCACCTCGCCGCCGCCGCGGCGGTCGTCACCCTCCACCGCACCGCTTCCCTCCCCCGCGCGGCGCCAGTGCAGTATTTTAACCTCGCTGCCAGCCGGCGCTTCCCCCTCCACCCCAATGCTTCCCCCCACCTCCACCATCCAAACCAGCTCGCCCGTCCCCCGCCCCGCCTTCCCAAACCCTAGCCTCCGCCACCGCCTCCGCATCCCCTTTCTCCCGGCCACCGCCTCCTCCGCGGCGGCGGCGGTTCGGGCGTGCGGGACGGCCGGGCGTCCGATGAGCTCGGTGCGAGCCTCGGCCTCGGTGGGGAGCGGCTGGGCGGTGCCGGCGGCGGGTAAAGAGGGGGTGGAGATGGGGCGGCTGGTGGAGGTGGCGCAGAGCGCGGCCGACGCGGCGGGCGAGGTGCTCAGGAAGTACTTCCGGCAGCGCTTCGAGATCATCGACAAGGAGGACCACAGTGCGTGCTCTCATCCTCTCTAGTTGTAGGCATTTAGATGGGGATCTTAGTTAGATGTTGATTGTTAAGAGATAGTGTGTTTTGTTAGTAATACTTTCTCTTGTTTGATTATCTTCAATCTGGAAGATGTAATTTATCTATTGGGTGGTGTCTAGTGATTGTTTAGTCAAAATGGTGCATCCTTCTGCAAAATAAAAAAGATGTCTGAAGATACCTGGTGCTAATTTTGTCCCATTGCCAATTGATAATTTGTTGTAACACGGTAGTTCTTTTTACCTTGCCCTGCAGTAGGAGTCCCGTAAATCATGTCAGCTGAAAAGAGAACACACACTTGCAGATGAAATTTGTATGTGGTTCCTAATTATTGCAGTTGGAGAACAGTTGGGGTGGAATTGTATTATTACTGAAGTCAATATGTGAGCTGCTGACTGAGGCTTCATAAATTTTTGGGTCCTGAACTGGATTTACTGAATTTTGTCCAGGCCCTGTCACGATTGCAGATAGAGAAGCAGAGGAAGCAATGATGTCAGTCATACTGAAGAGCTTCCCTACTCATGCTGTGTGAGATTTCTTTGCTTGGTCCTAGCTCACTTACGATGCAGCTACTACTGTATGATAAATAATGCAATCTCCATTGGACTCTTGCAGTTTCGGCGAGGAGAACGGTTGGTCATGTGTGGAGAAGTCTGCTGACTATGTCTGGGTCTTGGATCCCATTGATGGAACAAAGAGCTTCATAACAGGTAGTCAAATGTAACCATTGTATGTTTCGGCTAACTAATTTGAGCTTAACTAACAAGGGTAGATGCTGAATTCGTAGGCAAGCCTCTCTTTGGTACACTTATTTCACTTCTGCATAATGGGAAGCCGGTATGCTAATCTTCTCTTGCTCATATCTCCTTAGTTTCCTTGTATTACTCCATTTTGTTGACTACAGGCTACCGCTGCAACATCATATATAATTACGTCTGCCCTCTGATTTAGCTAGATTTTGTTGATACTAACAACAACGAACTGCCGCTGCATTGAGTCCGATGCAACTTTTAAAACAATTGTTATTCTAATTACAACCCATTATACATGCTGCTAAGTTCTCTTCTGGACATTTTGTCTAAGTGCTGCATACATATTGATAATTCTTTGATATTACTTGCCCTTGACTTTTATGCTTCTTCGACTTAGGTAATTGGCATTATCGATCAGCCAATCTTGAGGGAGAGATGGGTTGGGGTGGAGGGGAAGCAAACAACCTTAAACGGGCAAGATATATCGGTCCGTCCTTGCAATGAATTAGCGCAAGCTTACTTGTAGGTATATTATGGTTTAGTACATAGACATAATACATGAAAGCGCATTGTTTAATCATGCATTTCCTTGTAATAATCATGGTATTGCATGCATCAGATATACCACGAGTCCACATCTCTTTGAAGGAGATGCTGAAGATGCATTTATTCGTGTACGAGACAAGGTGCATACCATTTTTGTAATTATATTTGGTTTGTAAACTTGCACCATCAACATCCCAACTCACATGTTTGCTGTTTTACTCGTTTGTGATGCAAGGTGAAAGTCCCATTGTACGGCTGTGATTGTTATGCTTATGCTCTCCTGGCTTCTGGTTTTGTCGATCTTGTTGTTGAATCTGGGTTGAAGGTATATGGCCCTAGCATTTATATATTATTTTATTGGTGCCTAAAATGGATCAAACTTGAGCATGCTGACCTAGTTGTTGGCTCAAGGTGGCTTTATATTTGAAAGTAATTTATGAGCATCTTTCTTTGACCAGCCCTTGATTAGTATTATGCCCACCATTCTTTCAAATTCATCAAATATACGCACGTTTTATACTAACAATATTCTTTCTGTTTTGCAGCCATATGATTTTCTCTCATTGGTACCGGTGATTGAAGGAGCCGGAGGGTCAATAACCAATTGGGAAGGGGACAAGCTCCACTGGCCTGTCACTTCGGAATCTCGGCCTACAAGTATAATACTCGAGTCTTCTCATAATTTCAAAAAATTATGCTTCTGAATTACTTCTATTTTGCATCTCTTGCAATCAGGAAGTTGCAACACTATGAAAAACATCGGTGCAAAAACTGGCACTGGCATTTCTATTGAGCACTTTGCTGCTTTTGATTAGTACGTAGAAAGCAAAAACAAAATCTACCGAAGGTGTGATTCTTCCTCTTCATTTCTCAGGTTTCAACGTGTTGGCAGCTGGAGATGCCCGTGTCCATGGGCAAGCACTAGCCACGCTGCGGTGGCGCTAGTCCCGCAGTACGCAGCCGCTCTTGTTTTCCATTTAGAAGATGACAAACTGTTATTCATATGTCCAATAAATTGAGTCTGTACCCTTCCTCAGTCGGTAAAGCAAGCTGTACACTGGACCCTTGTCTCAATAATGATCAGTAACTTGTTCTCTGATGTTTTCATCGGCCATGATGTACTCCAAGTCTCCAACCGACCATTTCTGAGTGACGTGTTTGTGATTGCAGTGTAACTCGTGTTATGTTTGTCAAGGCTGGAGCTCTGCCTTTCTGACCTAAAAACCAGCTGGACTAAGTTGCAGATCTAGCAAGGTTGACAGTGTAATCTTTGCCTGGCTGAAGGTCTGAAATCACATGAACCAAGTGACGATTTTGTGTAGGTGTTACCTTGGGGGTATACATGTCGTATGAACTCGGTGAAGATGATCATCAGTGCAAATTTTAGACTTCCAGTTCTATTTACAGTTTTTATTCTGCGCTATGAAATTTGGATCCATAAAACACCCAAAACAAGAACTGAAAACCACGTTTTCAGTTTCGCGGTTTACGGTTACTGCTAGGGATGCTCTTGGTGTATCCGTGTTGCATGAATAGGAAGCCAAACGATCCGTATGGACCCAAATGGAGAGGACTTGGCAACGGATGCTAACTGTACAATTACGTTTAACCGCCGGGTTCATCGATAGTTGATCCTCAGAGCAAGAGTTTTTTTTTTGACGTGATCCTCAGGGCAAGAGTTACAGCAGTAAGCACAAAAGGCATGTTGGCTGTTGCTGTACAGCGATAAAACGATTCGTTGGTGTCTCTGTAGTCTCCAAGGAAACAGAACCCCAATCCCAGCCCTCAAAGGCCCCAACCACGATGGCGCCAGGAATCGCTCCCAAGCCGGCGGTGCCGCCGATGGCCGCACAGCCGAAGAAGCCCGGGCACATGCTGGTGCTCGGCACCGGCTTTGTCGGCCGCTACGTCTCCGAGCGCCTCCTCGCACAGGGATGGTTAGTCCGCCGTCGCTCTCTGACTCCTGACAGTCAACTCTGCTGCTGTTGCTGCTGCTGCTGCTGCTGCCATTTGTGCTCCCTCGAATTCGTGTCCTGATTTGTGTCTGGATGAACGCAGGCGGGTGTCCGGGACGTGCACCAGTCCCGCCAAGAAGATGGAGCTGGAGAAGCTGGGCATGGACGTTTCCGTCTTCGATGCCATGCGAAGCAAGTATGGTTTCCTCCCTGATGGTTTGGTTTCTCCCCCTTCTTTTCCAAGCATTATTCAGTTCTCTGCTGCTCCTGAGCAATTCATTGACGGGCCATCTGGGAAGAACGTGGATGAGTCTAGCTACAGTTGTTGGTTGAAAATCTGTTGACTCGCAAGTGTTTCACTGATGTTGTTTAGTTGAATCACGTCTGAAAAGGGGAATGAACGTTGAACACGAAGCTTGCTGTTGCAAGCCAATAAGCCATACCATTTGCTTAGAACTGCCTTTCTGCAACTGTTATTAACTGAATAGCAGATTGGTCAGTTGTTAAAGAAAATATCAACTCCATCGAAATTGTGTAACAGACTACGAGACATTTTCTTCATTTCACTATGACGTTAGACCTGAACTCGTGATCCAGGCCCGTGCTACTGTGTGTCGGTAGCGGTGAATTTGCTTTCCCATGGATTAATCTTTGTGTTTTTCGACGAGTTCTTTTTGTTTCTGATTACTCATAATTGCTAATTGCAGCCTTGCAAATCTTCATTCTTTCCAAGATGCAACCCATTTGCTCATCTCCATTCCACCCATCCCTGGAGTTGGTGATCCTGTAAGTTGCCAATGATTTGCTTCTCTATTCAGTATGGTTTACATTCATTTGAATTTATCCTGATTTATGTCATGTTTATTTGCATCTAACACCTTATGCAGTTGCTTTCTTCACATGCTGATCTGCAAAGAACACTGACCGATGGCAATCTTCAATGGCTGTGTTACCTTTCTTCAACAAGTAAGTTCAAACAATTTATTGCACCTCTAGTACGAATAGTATAATTTGCTACTCTGGTAGTTGTATGTTGGTTTGGTGTGAAATTGATTACCAATATTTCAATAGTTTCTACTCTGTTTTTTTTTGTTTGAGATTTACTACTCTGGTAGTTGTATGTTGGTTTGGTGTGAAATTGATTACCAATATTTCAATAGTTTCCGTTCCACTGTATTATTTAATATCAAATTAACTACGTTTAGTATCTACAGTTTTTCTTTTAGGACCCTTACATGATTTTTCGCAGCCATGTCGATACACTAGAATATCTGTTTTGTTTTCACTCTTTTCTACTCCCTCCGTTCAGAAAAGGATGTCACAACCAACCTCAAATTTGCATGTAGATACATGCAAATTTGAGGTTGGTTGTGACATCCTTATATAAACGGAGGGAGTAGTACTTTAGCTTTTCCAGTTAGCTTAGACAAATGCGTTTTGATTATTATTATTATTTTCCAGGTGTGTATGGTGATTGTGGTGGTGCATGGGTTAACGAGAAGTAAGAGCCTGAATGGTTTGTGTGTGTTTTTTCAACACTTTCTTTTTAAAAAGCTGAAGAAACTGTTGTATATGCAGTCATGTAGTGAACCCAAAGAGTGAGTCTTCCAAGTTACGATATGCCGCTGAAGAAGGATGGTTGGAGCTTGCCGATGGTCTGGATCTGTCGGCTTTTGTACTTCGTTTGGGTGGAATATATGGGCCTGGAAGAAGGTTAAGTTATGCTAATACGTCAATTTGTTTTACTATTTTGATTTGTTATCAAATAATTTAGTGGACTGTAGAAATGCAAAACTTGGCAATTGTCATGCTGATTTACACAATTGTATTTGCCTTATCTGACAAATGAAAGACTGGTAGCACTTTTATCTTAATTGTTTTGTACTTTATGAATGGTGTGATTTTTTTTTTGGATGAAGACTGTTGACGTATCCTATTACTGTCTCTGCAAGCATCAGTATGATGACTAATCTTCTTTATGTATTTACGATAATCGTGTATTTTTTGCTGCAGTGCTTTAGATACCATAGCTAAGAGAAAAGTTTTATCAGGAAGACAGAAATTGAGGGAGTCCAAACAGTACACGGCACGAATCCATGTCGCTGATACCTATCAGGCTATCCTGGCTAGCATGAGCATCAAATCTTCAAGGTTTTTGTTTTCTAATGCCCTGCATAATTACTTAGTTCTGTGCAATTGTTTGAGCATTCATGCATTTTTCTCAAGCTCCATTTTAACCTATCTTCCATAGAATGGCTCAAGTTATGAGACAGCAACGCTGAAATGACCCCCTTCGTTCATACTATTTATCTGTTTGCTCTGCTCTACAAAATAGCCATGTTTGTGCGATATTTGAACTTTATCGCACATTCCCACACTTTGTCCGTTATTGGGCTTCATATCTCAGTATTACCAAACATGCTGTATTTATATTGGTTCTTGTCAGATTTAGTAGTCCTAATTTTGTGTATAACCCAGAGAAATTGACAATATATACAGAGACTGATCGTTGATTTCCCATGTTTAACCATCAATGCAGAAAGATATACAATGTGGTAGATGATGAGCCTTCCCCGAGATCCGAGGTCTTTGCGTTTGCTCAGAGCTTGATAGAGAAAATATATCCTGATCTGGCAACAGACTCTGCAGGACCGGACAGCCAGTTTCGAATAATAGCTGCTGAAAAACGGGTCTCTAATGCTCGTTTGAAAGAGGAACTCGGCGTCAGTCTTGTTCACCCATCTTATAGATCAGGACTGCAGAGTATTCTTGATTCTTGGCTGGCCGAATCCGATGATGTTTAGCATGCACATGTGCAGCGAGTAGCATTTTTCTTTACTCTGGGTTTGTATCATAGAACCTGAACCTGTGAATGATACCACAGAGACATTGTACCCGAGACTGAATGTTTGAACAATGTTCTCAAAGAATGTTTTGCAGAATAGTATCTCTCCGTGAGTGACAAGGAACGTGTCAGAATAATGTGCATATTACCGCAATCAAGGCAAGCTTGACAATCTGACACCAGAAGCAATATAGGCTAGTAAGTACATTGTCGAACTGTTTATACCTTAACGGATTTGTAGCCTGGCGATCTGATAATGAATTTGTAGCTCGGCGAGATCCATCCCGGCGCTCCTGGCCTCCCGGCGTTCCCTCCGGAGAGCGACATCCCGGCGGTGGGCGGCGGCACAGGGCTCCGAGCAGTGCTGCTTCAAGTCCCAGTGCACCTGTGCGCCGCACTGCACGCACGTGCCCGGCGCCCTCCTCAGCACCGGCAGGAGCAGCTGGCGCCGCCCGTGATCGTCCACGCCCTCACCGACGGGGTCGCCGAGGATGCTCTCAACGTGCGGGAACCACGGCTCGGAGCCGGTGCACCGAACGCAGTGCGCGCCGCCGTGCTCCTCGATGCGGAGCACGGCATGCGGGCCGCATGCGTCGTGGTGGTGCGGGCAGGCGCCGGCGCAGAAGACCTTGTTGCAGAACACGCAGTACGAGTCTCTGGGGAGCCGCGTGGTGTAGTCTTCAGCGGCGATGGTGGCGATGACACCATTGCGCAAGGGCAACGGCTGCGGCGCCGTGTAGAAGATGGGCCGGCCGGCGGCGTCTAAGTCGACGGGGATGACGGCGTGGGAGTGGGACAGCCGCCCATGGCTGTGGTGGGAGCCGCAGCAGTGGGAGCAGAAGGCGCAGACGCAGAGCTGGCAGAAGCGGTCCCTCCGGCATGTCTGCGACAGATCCTCGAACTCGAGCGGCGACGACGCCATTGTATCCCTGGTTTGCAACAGCTTTGCTTAATTTTCTCTGCTACGATATGCGGGAACGATGGGCCTGCGGCGGTGGGAGATATATGTAGAGATCGCGAGACAATGCGAGCTATATTACGAGTCCGACTTCCTCACGTGTCGAGGAGATCTGGTTCCGAGTTCCGGACGGATACGGCCGGGGAGACCGGAACGCCCACAAGGAAATACTAGGACAGCATAGGACGAAAACTGGATCACTGTGGCATCACGTAATTTGACACACGGAGCAGCCGAGCAGAACATGCACATTTAGCTAGCTGCCATTGCAATTGCATCCTACCCTATGAACCAGGGGGGACAGGTTACTGTGTGAAATACGGAATAGTGCTATGACATGTGAGTGCAGCTCCAACGTGTCGAACTAACCGGACACCGAATGTGTCCAGCTTTTGTCTGTTCGGGTCGCCAGATGGATAGCTGCCCGGATCATGTCCGTATGACTCCAACGCGACCACGCAAACGGACACGCGTTTAGTCCCTGTTTGATCCGTTTGCGTCGTTAAAAGGACGCGCGTTCGGCCCATATCCGTCCCTTTCAGGCCACTGCATCCAACGGGGCCGACGCATTGAGTCCGTCCGGCCACAATTTTTCCCCAAACATTTTTCTTGCATACATTTTTAGAAACTGAGCACATACTGGGATTACATTTTTAATAACTAAAATTAGATAAAAGTCTAGTAAATCTAGGGTTTTCTCCTAATATTAGGGATATTAAAACGGAGCCAAACATGAGCTCTCTCACGCTATCCTCACGACCTGGATGATTTTGGCCGTCGGATGGCCCTGATTTACGTTTTGGACCGTTGGATCTTCATCCCGAGGGACGCTTTTCTGCGCATCAAATTGACGATTCGTGGTTTACTGGACCTGATTACGGGCAAAGGCCCACCAACCTGGCCCTTGACTAGTTGAACTTAAAACTAAACCTAAAACTTGAAGAAAATTAATAACCGGCCACCGGCCGGCAAGGGGAAGATCAAATAGGGGCTCCGGCCTTGAGGAACTTCACGCATCATGTCCGTTCTGCAACGGACTTGCTGGTTCTTCCTTCATCATGGCCGTGGCCTGGCTCCTCTTCTTCGATCATTTGGTAGCTACGAAACACGTAGCGGCGCCGGCATTAGAGGAGTGCTCTAGGGTTTGCCCGACCGGCTCCATTTAAAGAGCTCCACCTCCCACAATTATTGCGGGTAGGTGGCCGCTCTAGCCGTCGGGTCAATGATACACGGGGCCAGGGCAGACGCGGGGAGTACACGAAAGCGCTCCGCTCGCGTCCGCGGATGACGCATCGGTGACCCAAATTTGGGCCAGAATGCGTCGCAACGGACTAAAAAATGGACCGCGGTCCGTTTGCGTCGCCCCGTTGAACCGTGTTTTTGACTCCAGCGGAAAAGGACGGACCGGCGCGGACTCGATGCGTTGGCCCGTTGGAGTCATCCTAACTGGCCATTGAAGACAACCCATTTGATATGTCCTATCTGTCCTTTTCTCCTTGTTTGATTATTTTCCACATTTCACCAAAATAGTCTAACAGAAATATCTAGGCAACATAACTTGCAATTTTTGATAGTACCAAGAGAATATAATGTCATCCTGCAGACAACATTTGTACTGAAAAATATCGCCCGAACCCCGCACGTGCCCCTGGCCGTATTTCATGCACAACCCACAAAAGAGATGATCATGCATCTCAGTGGATATAAAATTGTTACTTCTTTGCAAACCAAGCCATTTTCTTCACGATCAAGGTGCTCAAATCGATCGCCATGATCCGGGCTCCACGATGAAAAGAAGGACTGAACATTCTTGTAAGGCAATTGTCGAAGCATACCATTTTGTCTTTGTCTTGGTGTTGGTCCTCTCTCTCTTCTCACTTGGGACACCAGACTCATTATGGACGACGACCGATTCGCCCCCACCTCTTCGGGGTGACCCGACGAGTTCTTTCCACTTTGGACAATCTTTGATTTTTTTTTCCAACAATTTAGTCAAGGTAAATGGCCTGCCCCATGTTGGGTCTTCTTTCAAAACTTAATCCCATATTTGAGAGATGAAACGAACAAGACATCCATGTATATATAAAACTTGGATAGATTCTCTCCCTGTCATGCGTCCACGTCGGCCCGAAAATAGATTCTCTCCCTGTCATGTGTCCACGTCGGCCCGAAAATTGCAGCCGTCCGATCCGGGCAACGGACGGCCCAGATCGTCCGCATCCTCCGCTGCTACAGTATTACTGTAGCAGAGGAGTTTCTACCAATCGTGCGTCGCCACGTCGCGCACGCTTTTGCGGGAAACCCCCCCTAAAGGACCTACTCGCAATTTGCAGAAACCTAAGGGACTTTTCTGCAAAATAGGCACAGATCCCTACCTCTCCTCTCTCTCCCGCGACGCCGGGCGTCGCCGGCGTGCATCACCACCGCTGGGCACCTCCCCGCGCGCATCCAAGCACACGGGGAGACGCGTCGTCGCCGCCGCGCCATCCTAGCTCTGCGCCACGTCCTGGGAGGCCGCGAGCTCGCCGGAATCGACGCCGCTGTATCTGCTGTCCGCCGCCGCGTTGCCTCGCCGCCAAGGACGCTCCGGCGACCAAAATCCGGTGGCGCCGCCGCTCCCGGGATCCTTGCGTCTAGCCGTGTCGGACGCGCGGAGGCGCGCATCCCAGCTCGCCCTGACGCGGCGGCGCCGTGGTCGTCGCCGCCGTTGCCTCCACAGCCTCGCCCACGGCTGACGTCATCACGACGTCAGCGTGGGCCATGGTTGTCAGTTTTTTTTTTGCGAAAAAAATGCTAGATTCCTGAGAGGTGGACTCCATATTTGGCCTGGCCAGATGGGCCATTTGGTGGGCCGGGCTGGCTGCTGGGCGGCTCCATCCGGCCTTTATTTATTTATTTATTTTGCTTTTTTTCCTTTTCTGTTTTCCAAACGTTTTGCAATTTTTAAATACAAAATATTCACAAATGTGGCAAACATGTCAACATTAACACGAATAAAAGTACGACGACTATTTATAGAGATTGATGAAATTTCAAATCGAAATTTTTCAAAATTTCCTATGCCTTCCAGATCTAGGCAATTGAAAACCTTAAAAAAAAATCACATACGAGCAGCTTTTAACGATTTCAAAATTCGTACAGTTTGCAAACGTGAACTTCTCTTTCCTAATTTTGATGCATTAAAATCTAAACAATTAGGGCATTTCAACCAAATTTCATATTTACATCTCTTAACTCTGAACAATATGAAAACATTAAAAGAATTCAAATCTGAATGCATCCCAAAACGAACAATTTTAGAATTCACAACATTTTTAAACGCGACCTTCCGCGAATTCCAAAATTTCCTAAATTGAAGGACTTTTGAATATAGACATCTCCAAATTAGAAATTTACGAAAGACCCAAACGTGCGCGGCATTGACGCGCTCAGATGTCTAGTATTCATATGTATAGTAGGACTCAATGGACACAGAAGTGAAAGTAAAACATACCAAGTCTCAAGGGCGGATCCAGGATAAAAATACAGAGGGGCCAAATATGTGCTAAGTGAGGCAAATCTATCTGTTAAGTGGGGGCCAATCAGACTTTAGCTTGGAATGATACAAGGATAGTGAAATTTGAGTGGGGGCATATGCCCCCATACCTTACATGCTAGGTACGCCCCTGGGGCAAGTCTTTGACCCCAATGCTACTCACGGTCACGGACCAGCCAACAACATGCTCATAGGAGGCAACAAACTTGCTACACCCCGTTTGGATAAAACTCCACCTCTTTTGAAGTGACAACTCATTCTGGTCACTTGCAAATTTGTTGGGCTCGAACATCCTTTGCTCATGGAAGTATTCATGGCACACCTCTTCCAAAAATGCGTGTCCTCTTTGCTCGTACTAGATTATTGCATCTTGTCCAATTTCCATCCGTGCCTTGCAAATAATCTCGTCCTCGGCGAGTGAGTATACAAAGGTCCTCACACTTTGCCGCCTCTTTTGTGTGGCGGCTTCTTGAGTTAGCTCGTCGACAAACAGTGGCTCATCGTGGATGTGGACGCCCTCTTGGGATTGGGTCTCTTGGCCATAGTCATGCTCAATCCCTAGGCCACCCTCATTGATCATGTCCGCAAGAAACCCTCCCACCAAGTTCCTTGTAGTCCCTCGGCTCATCCAGCTTCGTCGATAAGGTTGCGCACGTCGGGGAGGTTGGCTATAGGGATGACACATGGCTGCTTTGTGTCATGAGCGAATCGCTGGCCAGAGGGACCGCGTTGAAATCGAGGGGAGGCACGCTCGGGATGATGATCGGCACATAATCACCCATTTCCAGCAAGGTGGAGAAGCGGGACCCTCCGACTAGAGCGGGGCCAACAACCATACGGCGGTGATGACAACGCTGACATGGCGGCCAATGGAATTTCTAGCGGCCGGGCCGCTGAAGAGACCGAGCTGACCACCAAGCCGACGGCCAGGACCTGTGACGGCTCGTGGATGATCCCTAGCACGAGGGAAGCTTGCGCGGTTTTGGCGGCGATGGTCTCTGTGCCTGCAGTAGCGGGCAGCACCTGCGCGGCTTTGGCGGCGGCAGTCTCTTCGTTCTTGGGTCTTCACCTTCTTTGTCCGGTTGCCCTGCTTCAATGTCTCCACAGCTATCTGTTTCGGAGTGGGCTCTTTTTTTTGGCTTCACCACGGCGGGGTCGGGGTGGCTGTGGCAGGGACAAGGTGCTTTCGCCGGCGGCGGTAGCGGGTGTTGGGCCATGGGATTCTCACTAGGGTAGGCCACGGGAGTGAAAAGGGTTGGAGTGAGAAATGCTTGCCACAGGCCTGACACTACGGGCATACGTGCAGTCTACAGGATTTTTAATAGTAGAACCACTTCGAACCGCATTTAGATAGTTCAAACCGAACCTAGCTGTCGGATGAGACTAGAGAGCACGGTGGCCCGGTGCAATGTGACCACTGCTGCTGATGTTGATATTATTGCAACGTTTTACATATCAAAACAAAGAACTGTGATGTAAATTTTGACCAAACAATGAGAAATGTGAAGAAAATTACATTTGATCATAACAGAATCTTACAACATGTATTTGCAATCACCTAAATAATTTGAGGTAAGGGACAGGGTATTTTGTGTGTAAGAGAAAAGACTTATTCCGATGGTACAGTGAAAAATGTTTCCCAACAGATGTATTTGGCTTGATCTCACAGATGGTGTCAATAGTCACAGTTACAATGACTGCCTTTCTATGGTATATAATCCCCGTTTGACAACAAGATTGAAGCTATGCAATGCAAACCAACACATAAAACGAAAAAAAGACACTTGATGTTGACAGAGGTGCTAACATTTACATAAGCGAGCCCTCACCACAGGTATTGCCAATTTTCCTCTATATTACTTGTTTATCCAAACCTGAGACCTCACTTCTTCATATATACCACTTCACTCACGTTTTGCTTCCTCAGCATTCTCCTTGTTAGTTGCCGATGTCGTAGCCCCTTGCTGCACCATTTGCAATTGGATTTGCAACATCTGAAAACAATCAACTTATGAATTCTGTTGGAATTGGCCAGGATCATTACTTGACATTTAGGCAAAACATATATTGAGCGCAACATTTCAGATTATAATCTAGCAGGCTATGACAAAGAATATCCGTCTGAAGCTGATGAGCTATGACTGTCTACAGCAACCTTTTGATCATAAGAAATATGATGGAATAGAGCATATTGTTCGTTAAGAATCAAGGGTATCTCAAGATAGTAATGAAGCTGAATAACGTGATACAAAAAGAAATGAACACGCTATCAATCTTATAGATAATCATGTCATGAAAGAATTATAGCTAGTGTACTACTAGTCACCAACTTAACTACGGGCAGTGATCAATAATTATTGCATGTATTGCGTAAATTATATACTGGATGCATCCACAGAGATTACTTTTCAAAATATCATCACATCATGAAAATCCAAAGAAAAAGTGAAGAAAATACTTAACTAAAAATCTAATATATACCTCATGTAAAGTTAAATTTAATTTCAGTTTGTATTGAGGTTTTGAGGAGGGGGAAGCATACAAACTTTCTCATTATCAAACTCCTGTGGAGTTAAAACTGGAAACTGAAGGCTGACACAGAACTCCATATACTATCTTTTCAGAAAGTTCAGAATTTATTCACAATAATTTGGTGGTCAAATAAAATTATGTAAATGATTGCAACTGATATATGGTTTGCAATGGATATGTTTGCCATCAACATTGCCAGGGCCCAGGGATATATCCAGTGCAACGAGCTAAATCTTTGTGTGGAATCATGCAAACTCATAGGCCATCCGATGCTAATTGAATGGTCTAGACTCCAGATTCATTAAGTTATCATTGGTGACAGCACTCGTTAATAATTTGCAGATATGTGCATCTTATTCAGAAATATGTCTATCTAGCTAAGATCACTTTCATATGATACTTGTTAGGCCCATCACAAATACTGTCATAAGATTATAGTAGGTTGCGTTAGGAGAAAGACGATTATTACCTCTATCTGACTCCTTATAGCATTTTCATAGGCCACTTGTAGTGATTTTTCAAGGTCGGTGTTGCTTGCTATTGAGCTAGTCGGACCATGTGAAATAAAAGGTTGAGATGCTGAGGGGTCCCCAGTGTTCTGCCGGTCATCCTGTGATTGATTGGAAGTACTTGCTTCTCCAGATTGTGAAGTAGTTGATGTAGCATGTAGAGGTCCTGAATACCTGAAGATTGAATAAAATGTACTTTGCTTTATAGGATTACAATGTACGGCATAAGATACCATTGTTTCACAGTCTATCAGTAGAAAAATGTGACTAGTCAAACACAGGGAATAATCCAATCTCCAGCATCTAAGAGCTAACAAAAATGGCTATAACAACCACCTAATGACTTGCTTAAAAAACGCAACCCGGTCCTGAAAAGGCAAATTAAATTAATCTTGAAAACAAAAACCGCAAGTCATATTGTGTTCCAAGGACAAAATGAGCATAAGAGGCGTGGCATTCATCTTATTTCTTTCATTTTCACTATCTGAGCCAACAGTGGGACCACCTCAGTGCAAAACAAAATAAAAATGAAAAAAAGGTATAAATGGAAGGCTTAGTGGCAAACCCAAACTATCCCAAAGAGCATACGGTTAGTAAGAAAAAATTACATTTCCTACAATATTATCCAGCAAACTCAACCACCATCAACATAACGTAGTGCATGAAAAGCTATAACCAAACTGGCAAAGTCCACAAATATATTCTGGGTTAACAATGTGGTAGCTTGCACATATATGAATTCCAGAAGTTGCAAAATTGACGATCCACAAAAAAATTAGAGTCCGCATTTTGGACATCCAGAGAAGTACCAAAGATGGTGAAAAAATATACCTATTCAAAGTGTTGGTTGGAGGGTATGCAAAAGATCTCCCATATAAGGAAGCAGCTGAAGCAGCAGCCTCAAGTTTTGCTTGGCGCCTGTTCACGTTCTCACTTGGTGCTCCATCTGAACCTGGAGTGCCAGTGCCTGCAGCTGTTTATTGTAACACTGAATTAGGAATCATATACGAAACTGCTTGCCTAATGTAGCACTAACTGATATATTAGGTTAAGTAGAAAAATGGAAAGTGCCACAAAAGCTAAAAGGCAAGTTCTATAGGACGGCGATTCGACCTGCGATGTTGTATGGCGCAGAATGTTGGCCGACCAAGAGACGACATATCCAACAGTTAGGTGTAGCGGAGATGCGCATGTTGAGATGGATATGTGGCCACACAAGAAAGGACCAGGTTAGGAATGATGATATACGTGAGAGAGTTGGGGTAGCACCAATTGAAGAGAAGGTTGTCCAACACCGTCTAAGATGGTTTGGTCATATAGAACGTAGGCCTCCGGAAGCGCCATTGCATACCGGACGGATAAAGCGGGATGAGAATGTTAAGAGGGGTCGTGGTAGGCCAAACTTGACATGGGAAGAGTCTGTTAAGAGAGATATGAAGGATTGGAATATCACCAAAGAACTAGCCATGGATAGGGCTGCGTGGAAGTTAGCTATCCATGTGCCAGAACCATGACCTGGTTTCGAGATCTTATGGGTTTCAACTCTAGCCTACCCCAACTTGTTTGGGAAAAAAAGGCTTTGTTGTTGTTGTTGTTGTTGTTGTTGTAGAAAAATGCAAAGAAAAAAAAATCAGAACAGAAGGAAGCTCACCGAAAGGAACTCCTGGTTGAGCTCCGTGTTGTCGAGCTGATGCAGCACGTCCATTGTCCGGGGGGATAATGGGAGCTCTACATGTGGGGCAAGTATGTTGGCGCTCTAGCCATGACCTCAAACAGTGCACATGGAACAAGTGCCCACAAAGCAGCTTCTTTGCTGTGGTCATCTCTTCACGGCAAATTATACATGTAGCATCACTCCTAAAACACAAAGATATATAATCACAAACAATGTCCGTCGTTAATTAAAAGAAACGGTACCAACGAAATAAAATAACTCACGCAATGAGCTCATCAGCTGTAGCATCTGGAAAACGTTCATTCATGTTGGAAGTTATCTTTCTGTAGCGTACATAATCTGAAACACGAATTCTGAAGTTGCGGAAGGTCTCGTACAGCTCACGGATCAAGTGCAGTGGCACACCATAGTTCCTGATATCAGTATAACAGATCAGCCACTGAAGTTCAAACTACAGTATTGTTAAGGAGAGATATCAGCTTAAGAAAACTTACAGGAAGATAGCTATGAAGAAGAGCATATACAAAGACAAGTGCACAAGGTCACTGATGAGCTCCAAATAAAAGGTATACACTGCCTTTTTCTCCCATTGGCCTTCCATTAGCATGTCGCTGACATAGAATACATACTTCACAAATGTCGATACCGTCGATGTTGCTAGAATCATATACCTGAAAAATATGATTTGTAAATCACTATGAATTTCAATATCTCGAAACAACAATTAAAAGAATTACCAGCAGGTTTCATAAAAATAGAAGCACGACCTCAAGTATATAAGATTAGTCAATATGGTTGTTACCTTTCCTGAAAATTCATGTCCTGTATTTGAAAATAAATAATAAACAAGCAATATTTACAGATGATAAGTCTTGCTGCAATTTAAAAAATTCAGATTTAATGTTTTGAACTACTTTCACTTTAAGAAACTAGATTTAAACAGATAATTTAACAAGTTCCTGGACTCAAATCCTGAAACATTACAACCATTACGTAAATGAATGGGGTTTGAGATTGAGGTGGTAAGCATACTAGAACAACTTATCCATGTCTTGGTGGAAGCACCTAGTGAAATGATTAACTGACGACTCAGGTACCAAAGCACGTTAGGCCAAGTAGAAACCAAGGTATGTAAAATTAAACTCGGAGAACACCAAATAACTTATGATTCAGTGAAGTTCATCATAGTAAAGCTGTCCAAATGCAACCTTTTTGGGAAGGGGACACAAGAGGCCTAAGGCTTCTAAACAGATTACCATTAAGGCGTAAATTGGCCAAGAGGTTTAACAGCATCAATTGGCACGTTCACACTTGCGATAAACATGCAGCGCTCAAAATGGAAAAACTAAATTGTTCGTCCGTGATTCTAGAATGGACCAAATAGCTAGCAGCCTAATATCCTACCGATGCTTTCTTGTCGGTAAGTAAATGAAATCCGCATTTACCTTTACAAGAATGTCACATAAATGCCTCTTTCCATGAAATGGGACATTTTCATATCATGGAACGTGCACAAATTTACACCGTTTTAACCAAAGCATATCTTCCATACTTACAAGATGCAGAGATTGATGCTTTCGCTGAATTCATATGGATGCCCTTTGAAAGGTGAATTGGCGCAATAAAGATGCTGCAACACGAGCCAAATTCAGAATAAAGAAGGATTCGAGATAGCTTACTCAAAGGAAAAGAAGATTGCAACAGACGCCTCTCGCTTCTTTAGCAGTGACATCAATGAGTTGGAGAGAAAGATGCAGTCGACGGCAAGCAGGAAGACCATGAAGGACACAATCCTAACGTGCGACAGCATGGGCACAGAGGGCGTGGTCTCGATGTAGTCGACCCTCTTCTGCGCGAGCCAGTGCAGCGCCTTGACGAGGAGCAGGGCGGCGACCATGGCGAGGAAGGTGACGGAGAAGTCCTGGCGGAAGATGGTGACCGCGAAGAGGATCTCGACGACCTCCCGCCAGGACTGCTCGTTGAGGCGCTCGACCTCGGCCTCGCGGAGCGTGCCGAGGAAGACGCGCTTGACGAGCTGCCAGGCGACGCACATGGCGACGAGGCCCGTGTTGAGGAGCAGCACGAAGCAGATCTTGGAGGAGGAGAGGTAGACCATCGCCGGGTAGAACTGCTCCCTGCTGCTGAACGCGTAGTACACCGCCGACGTCGTCGCCAGCAGGCTGAACGCCGCGTAGGTCTGCAGCCGGATCATCTTCCCCGCCCGCCGCCCGCGGCGAATCGCTTCCCACCAACAGGGGCGGATCTAGATGGCGGCGAGCCGGCGACGTGCGTGAGAGGCGGAGGGGTGGAGGAGCCGGCGGTAGCGCTAAGTTGCGGCGGGATGGTAACCCTAGGGCACAGCGGTGGTAGACTGGGTCGGATTGGACATTGGGTAGGTCGGAAGCATCAGATGGGCTCTTTTTTTTTTTTTTTTTGCGTCTAGCATCAGATGGGCTCAGGAGAGGAAGAGGAAAGGCTATGGAGAAGATGCATTTCGACTAGTGAGTAGGGATAGAAATAAAATGTGGCTATGAAATTGAGACATAATTACTTCATTATTCTGATGCTATGAATATTTCCTTTAGAAATTTTGTGTTTATAGCAGTTGCCTTGAAAGTTATGGGATTCAGGAATTTATGTGAACTTTGCTAGTTTTCTGAATTTGCTTACAAAGAATTTATGTGAAATTGCTTACAAAATAATAAATGGTTCTACTAACCTACTAAGTTTCCCTCTTACATGTTTTTGAGCAAGTGCCTGCTTGTAGCTATAAGTTCGTAAGAACGAACATATCGCTACACTCGATGGGCTCAGCTTGGCTGACTTTGTGGGGCTAAGTCACAACTACACTATGCTGATTTAGTCACTCAAAACCGTTCGATCAATATTCAAAGGATAAGATCGAATCGGCGTTGTTTAGAAAATACTCTTCATGAAACACTAAGCGAAAACACTGTGCACACCGCATCTACTCGGAATCGTCGGTTTGTGAAAATGCACAAAGGTCTGCCCACAGTAAGTCAGCGAATCTGGAGCGACACTTATATGTGTAGTGGTACATGATACATCTCAAACGTATCTATAATTTTTGATGTTTCATGTTTGTTTTATATCATTGTCACATGTTTTAAATGGTTTGGAGGAGCCGGCGGTGGCGCTAAGCTACGGCGGGATGGTAACCCTAGGGCACAGCGGTGGTAGGCTGGGTCGGATTGGACATTGGGTAGGTCGGAAGCATCAGATGGGTCATGAGTCAGGAGAGGAAGAGGAAAGGCTACGGAGAAGATGCATTTTGACTGGTGAGTAGGGAACTAGGGATAGAGAATAAAATGTGCTAGTATAAAATTGTTACTACATATTATTAGTTCATTATTCTGATACTGTAAATATTGCCTTTAGAAATTTTGTTTGTACAGAAGTTGCCTTAAAAGTTATGGGATTCAGGAATTTATGTGAACTTTGCTAGTTTTTCTGAATTTGCTTACAAAGTACAAAATAATAAATGGTTCTACTAACCTACTAAGTTTCCATCTTACATGTTTTCGAGCAAGTGCCTACTTGTAGCTATAAGTTCGTAAGAACGTATTAATCGCTACACTCGATGGGCTCAGCTTGGCTCACTCGGTGTGGCTAAGTCATAACTATACTATGTTGATTTAGTCACTCGGAACCGTTTGATCAGTACTCGAAGGATAAGATCGAATCAGCATTGTTTAGAAAATACTCTTCATGAAACACTAAGCGAAAACAGTGTGCACACCGCATCTACTCGGAATCGTCGGTTTGTGAAAATGCACAAAGGTCTGCCCACGGTAAGTCGGCGAATCCGGAGCGAAACTTATATGTGTAGTGGTACACTTAGTACACGGCACTAAGAATAAATTTTAGTTTTTTTTCATTTTTATCTTCCCTCTTCCCAGATTGGTAAATAATTTACTCGTCGTTATTCGTTATGGATGTTGCAAGTCCAAGTGGGATGAATAGATCACCGCTTCATACATGAGTTTGTCTTTTTCTTTCAAGAGTATGCCAATGGCATACAACTTCATACATGAGTTTGTCCTTTTTCTTTCAAGAGTATGCCAATGACATACAGCTTCATAAGTGAGTTTGTCCTTTTTCTTTCAAGAATATGCCAATTGCATACCTTATCTTTATAGAAGAGAGCAATCATTTAGAAGATTAGTTACTAACAACACGTTCCTATTATACCCTACACCCACCCTCTCTTATGTCTACTCTCTCGCGCCATGGTTTTCACCTACACCTACACATGTTCTAGCCTTCTTCCACAACATGTACTCATATCTCGCACTCCTCGCCAGCTGTGTCGTGTCCATCTCGTTTAAGTTTCCAAATACCCAGGTGTTTCTCTGCTTCCAGAGCATCCAAGCCGTCAGAATGACTAGCGTGTCAAACTTACTCCTATCCCTTTTTTGCACATGAAGTTGTCACATATATCTTAAAAAATTCCGGTTTTCCCTTGTAGCATCCACACGATCTCTAGGTTGAAATTAAAATAGTCAGATGAACTTCTATATTATGTGTTTATTGTTTAGTATGTAAGCTCAAATTTGAACTTCGAGCTACTTGAATGTAATATCAGAGTATTGGGATGTTGCAAGACCAAGTTTCAAGTTCATAAAAAAATATCGCAACTTCATGATGGGGATAGCAGCAGCTTGCTCTTGTAGCATTCACATGGTTTCGAGCTTACATTCAAATGGTTTGAATATTAAAAATCTTGTGTTGCCAAGAGCATCTCCACATGTGCTCCCAGACCTATTAGGAGCATGGACCCTAAAACACCATCCAGTCGCGGTCCAATACGGAAAATTTATCCGAACAATCCCTATACGATACCCGAAACTCTGACCCACCCCTTATGGCTTGGTAGGCAATTGGGATCCCCATCAACGACAACGATCCGACAAAAACTCTACGTAGGCAGCAGGACAACAGGCCCACCAGCCAGCCTTTCTATTCCCCCACCTACATTCCTCTTTCCATTCTCTCTCTCTTTTCCCCATCTACTTCAGCCCAGACCTCGCAAACCACCATGATGGCGCGGGCCTCCCTTCAGGTCAGGCTGTCCCTAGAGACGCACCCGTGGAGATCGTCTGCAAGTGTCGGCGGTCGCGGTTGCGTTCAACTATCATGACGCTCCTCATCGACGCCCGCCAAGGCCGTCATGCCTCTTCGGATAAGTGATACGTCTCAAACGTATATATAATTTTTGATGTTCCATGCTGTTATTATATCAATTGCTACATGTTTTGGTTACACTTCATATCATTTTTATGCATTTTCTGGGACTAACCTATTAACAAGATGCCACAGTGCCAGTTCCCTGTTTTCTGCTGTTTTTGGTTTCAAAAATCTATTAAGGAAATATTCTCGGAATTGGACGAAACAAAAGACATCGTCAATAATATCACGAGGAGATCACGGAGTCCAAAGGGGAGTCGGAGCAGACCCACCAGGGGGCCACGCCACACTAGGGCGCGGCCCAGGGTGGGCCCCGCCCCCCTATGGCGTGGTGGCCCCCCTCGGCCACCGACGCCGCCTCTTCGCCTATATATTCTCCGCGACGCGAAAACCCTATTACGGTCGATCATATTCCACGAAAAGTTCCGTCGCGGCCGTCATCGTCAATCTCAGATCGGAGGAGTTCTGAAGCTCTTCCCGGCACCCTGCCGGAGGGGAGATCATCACCGGAGGGCTCTACATCACCATGCCTGCCTCCGGAGTGATGCGTGAGTAGTCCACCCCTGGACTACGGGTCCATAGCAGTAGCTAGATGGTTGTCTCTCTACCTTGTGCCTCCATGTTTAGATCTTGTGAGCTGCCTAACATGATCAAGATCATCTTATTGTAATGCTAGATGTTGTGTTTGCTGGGATCCGATGAATATTGATACCATGTTTATTCAAGTTGTTTATCTATGTGCTCTTGATCTTGCATGCTCTCCGTTGCTAGTAGATGCTTTGGCCAAGTAGATGCTTGTGACTCCAAGAGGGGGTATTTATGCTCGATAGTGGGTTCAGTCTCTAGATATCTGGATCAGTGACAGAAAGGTCTAAGATGGTAGATGTGCTGTTGCTACTAGGGATAAAACATTGGTGCAGTGTCCAAGGGCACTTGTATTGATTACATTACACACTTTACTTCATGCAATAATCTGTTGTTAGCAACTTAATACTGAATGGATGCGGATGCTGCCTTGAAGGTGGATTATTTAGGCATAGATGCTGTTGGAATAACGGTCTATGTACTTTGTTGTAATGCCCAACTAGATTTCATAGTAGACATCTTGGCATGTATTGCATTGTTATGCCCTCTCTATTTGTCAATTGCCCAGCTGTAATTTGTTTACCCAACATGCTAGTTATCTGTTCTGAGAGAGACACCACTAGTGAACTGTGGACCCTGGTCCAATTTCCTCATACTGTTTACACAACCTGCTGCAATCATCTGTTTCCTGTTACTTGCTGTTTTTCCTGCTGTTTTCCACACCATACGTTTAACTCTTTGTTTCTGCAAGACCGGAGAGATTGACAACCTCTCTGTTTCGTGTTGGGCAAAGTTCTGGTTTGTGTCTGTGCAGATTCCACGTTGGTGCAAGCTCCCTAGCGCCAGGGGGAGTCAACATCAACAACCTTCCGATAGATCGTCAAGTCCTACTGGATTGATAACCTTGGGTAGATTTCTCAAGGGAAAACTTCTGCTGTCTACATCATAACCTTCCTCTTGGGGTTCACCAACACGTAGCCATCAAGCTGTTTTCTGGCGCCGTTGCCGGGGAAGTACTCATCATCACCATCATCATCATCATCCTCAAATACTCTCCCGTCAACCAGGCACCAGCTGTTTTCTGGCGCCGTTGCCGGGGACTTGGAGGCTATTGGAAAGGGGAGTCTCTCAGTTCCAATCTCTTTACTTTGTTTTTTGTCTTGTTTTAGTTTTGTTTTGCTTGCTGTTAAAAATCAAAAACCCAAAAAAATTAAATTCCTGCATCTAGTTTTTAATTTCGAGTTGCCCTGTTGCTTGTTTTAGTCTTGCTAAAATGAGTAATCCTGAAAATACTAAGTTGTGTGACTTTACTAGCACAAACAACAATGATTTTATCTGTACACCCATTGCTCCACCTGCTTCTAAAGCAGAATTTTATGAGATTAAGCCTGCACTGTTAAATCTGGTTATGAAAGAGCAATTTTCTGGTGTTAGTACTGATGATGCTGCTGCCCACTTAAACAACTTTGTTGAACTTTGTGATATGCAAAAGTATAAGGAGGTAGAGAGTGATATTATTAAGCTGAAATTGTTTCCTTTCTCTTAAGAGGAAGAGCTAAAGATTGGTTGCTATCTTTGCCTAGAAATAGTATTGATTCCTGGACTAAATGCAAAGATGCTTTCATTGGAAAATATTATCCTCCTGCTAAAATTATCTCTTAAGAAGTGGTATTATGAACTTTAGGCAACTTGATAATGAGCATGTTGCCCAAGCTTGGGAAAGAATGAAGTCTTTGGTTAAAAATTGCCCCACTCATGGACTGACTACTTGGATGATCATCCAAACCTTTTATGCAGGACTAAATTTTTCTTCAAGGAATTTATTGGACTCGGCTGCTGGAGGGACCTTTATGTCCATCACTTTGGGTGCTGCTACAAAGCTTCTTGATGATATGATGGTAAATTATTCTGAATGGCACACTGAAAGGGCTCCAACTGGTAAGAAGGTAAATTCTGTTGAGGAAATTTCCTCCTTGAGTGATAAAGTTGATGCTATTATGACTATGCTTTCGAATGGACATGGTGTTGTGGATCCAAATAATATTCCTCTTGCTTCTTTGGTTGCTCATGATGAGAAAAATGTTGATGTAAACTTCATTAAAAATAACAACTTCAACAACAATGCTATAGGAATAATTTTGGTAGCAACTTTATGGTAATTCTTATGGTAATTCCTACAGTAACAATAGAAGTGTGCCCTCTGATCTTGAAGTCATGCTTAAGGATTTTATTAGCACACAAACTACTTTTAATAAAACTGTTGAGGAAAAGCTAGGAAAAATTGATACTCTTGCTGCTAAAGTTGATAGTCTTGCTCATGATGTTGAAATGCTGAAAATAAAAGCTATTCCTAGTGATATTAGAGAGAGTAAAACACTCAATGCTATCCAAATTAAAATTGATAATAACATTAGGATGCTTGCTGAACTTCATGAAAGATGGGAGAGAGAAGAAAGAGAAGCTGAAATTGCTGAACAAAATAGTGTTGTTAGAGTTTGCACTATTTTTACTAATGAAACAAATGATGCCTCACATGCTAATGCGCCCCCTACTGTTAGTGAAAAGATAATAAGTGTTGGAAATGTCTCTACTACCTCTACAAAAAAGTTTAAATTGCCTGATAGCACTACTTTTGTTCCTAGTAAAAGTGCTGAAATTTTTAGAGGTGTTGGTGATAATTGCTCCATTGTTTTTGATGACAACAACTTCAATTTCGAAAATTGTAACATAACTGAAGTCATCATGTTCTTGCAAAAGCTAGCTAAGAGTCCTAATGCTAGTAAAATAAATATGGCTTTTACTGAACATATTATCAAAGCTCTCATGCATGCTAGGGAAGAAAAATTAAAACTTGAAGCTTCTATCCCTAGGAAGTTAGATGATAATTGGGAACCTGTTATTAAAATGAAACTGAGTGAGTTTGAATGCAATGCTTTGTGTGACCTTGGTTCTTGTATTTCGGTTATGCCTAAAAATTTATATGATATTCTCAAGCTTGCACCTTTGGAAAAATGTCATTTGGATGTTCACTTTGCTGATTCTTCTATGAAGAAACCTTTAGGAAAAGTTGATGATGTTTTGATAATGGTTAATAACAATCTTGTCCCTGTTGATTTTGTGGTTTTGGATATTGAATGCAATCCTTCTTGTCCTATTGTTTTGGGAAGACCTTTTCTGAGAACTGTTGGTGCTGTTATTGATATGAGAGAGGGGAATATAAAATTTCAATTCCCACTCAAGAAAGGTATGGAACACTTCCCTAGGAAGAAGATGAAATACTCACATGATACTAGTGTCAAGACAAATTATGGTTTTGGATTTTCTGGTCTTGACAATACTTGATGCATCTCTTCATGCCTAGCTCAAAGGCATTAAAGAAAAGCACTTCTGGGAGATAACCCATGTTTTTATTTGCTGTTTTATTTTTGTTTTCTTGAGTCAAGGATGCTTGTTTACCTCTGTAGCAACTCCTTTGTATCTTTTATTTGCTGTTTTGTTGTGCCAAGGAGAGTTACTAATGCAAAGTTGGTTTTATTTTCGGGACTGCATTGGGACAGATTGCTGTTCGTCACCGTTTAATTCAGTAGAAAATCAAAAAAATCGAAAAATGCTGAAATTTTTGTGCATGTTCCTGATGATGTTACGCAACTTTCATTATTTCAAAAGTTTTCATCTGAGCATCGTAAGTGCCTCGAAAAAATTCGTCATTACAGACTGTTCTGGTTTGACAGATTCTGTCTTTTATTTTGCATTCTCTCTTTTACAAGTTTTTAAGTGGTTTCTTTTCGTGTAAAAGTGCCCACTTGAGCCTAGTAACAGTGGCTAATGTTTAAAATAGTTGGCTTGTGAGTTTTGTCTTTGCTAGAACTTTGAAGTATTATCTTTTAGTGCACTAACCTGCTAATGAGAAAAGCTGTTAAGTTTTGGTGTGAAGGAAGTTTTCAAGTGTTGATAGAGGAGAATGATATTACATGATCAAGAAGAGTGAAGAGCTTAAGCTTGGGGAGGCTTACCTCCCCAGCATATTTCAAGAAGACTCAAGCATCTAAGCTTGGGGATGCCCAAGGCATCCCCTTCTTCATCTACAAATTATCAGGTCATCTCTAATGGTGCTATATTTTTATTGCTTCATGCTAGTGTACTCTTCCTTGGAGCGTCAGTGTGTTTTTGTTTTCAGTTTGTTTTGTTTTGTTTGCTGTGCTATACTTGTTGGATCCTAGCATTCATGTTTGGGAGAGAGACACGCTCCACTTTTTCATTAGAATACTCTTGTGCTTCACTTATACTTGTTGAGTATTCCTGTCTAGTTGCTGTTATTGCTGTTAGCTCTCAGTTTTTCATACATCTCTTGTTAGAGCTTTCAGTTTCTTTTGAAGAAAGTACTCTCTTGCTTCACTTATATCTGTTTGGAGAGTTGTCAAATAAGTTGATTGGTGTTTGGTTGGACCAGAAAAATGCTATGCATGTGGTAGTGGTATAAAATGCTTACATGAATCTTTTTAGATCGTTGTCTTGAGTAATTTGATGCTTGCCAATTGTTTTGAGCTGTCAAGTAATTAATGTTTAAGCTTGTGCATCATGTAAGTAATGGCTATTAATGAAGAACTACTATAAGGATTTTCTGCTATAATAATCTGTTGCATAATTGGAAGTCCATAGTAGTCTAGATAATTTTTGGATGAAGGCTATGTGTTAACAAGGAAGACAGTGGGAGTCTATGGTTCGTCAAACCTTGTGTTTTATGTACACTCTTGCTATTCCAGTTGATAATGATGTTTGCTTATAATAACCTTGCTAGCCTAAACTCTGTACTAAGAGGGAATGCTTCTTGTACATCCAAAACCTTGAGCCAAATCCATGCCACCTGTGTCCACCATACCTACCTATTATGTGGTGTTTTCACCATTCCAAGTAAATTTCTTCATGTGCTATCTACTAACTACTCAAAACTGTTACATTTCCTTTTTGTGTCACTACTTGAAAAGCTCATAAGGACGTAGATAGGTGGTCTTTATTTCCTGGTTGATCAAATTTTACACACCTGGACTAGTGGCATATACATCCGCTTATCCAATAATTTTGCAAAAAGAGCTGGCAACGGGGTGCCCAGTCCCAATTAATTACAACTTTAACCAAACAATTCTCTTCACATCTTTTTGCCCCTGATTCGTCAGTCAAGCAATGTTCACAAGTGTGTAAACAAAAGAGAAGAGGGATGATCTGCCCGCTGGTAGAAATAACGTCCTTCATGGGAGCCGCTCTTGTAAAGTTTGATCAACTAGTGAAGTAGAGTATTGCCTATTTGCTGATTTGTTGACACCTGTATACACCATTACCTTACAAAACAATATTTTATGCTCTCTATATGCCTTCGGGAACTACAGCTCTAGCACATGATGTTAATCCCTGCTTCCCTCTGCGAAGGGCCATTCTTTTACTTTTATGTTGAGTCAGTTTTCCCACTTCTTTCTGTCTACTTAAGCAAACATCATTGTCAACTCCAGTATAACAGTTTTTACATAACTTTGTGTTTGGTTGATCATATTCTTTGCATTGACATTATCTATATGATATACATGTTGAAAGTTGAAGCAAAAGCTGAAGCTATTATCTTCCTTTGTGTTGATACAAACACTTTCATGTTGAGAATTATTGCTGCTGTGAACTAACTATTATGTTAGACTATTATATCTCTAAATGTTTTATAGTGTTATTCATGAAAGTTTGCACTTGTGTGATCACTTATGTTTACTCTTTATTTACTTGCTTGCAAACTATAGACCATTGGCTTGGATCACTTCATTCAGATCATGTGCATTACATTGTTATTTGATCAAAGATTGTGTTGGTAGCATGTCACTTCAAAAATTATCTGTTTTTATCGTTTACCTACTCGAGGACGAGCAGGAACTAAGCTTGGGGATGCTTGATACGTCTCAAACGTATCTATAATTTTTGATGTTCCATGCTGTTATTATATCAATTGCTACATGTTTTGGTTACACTTTATATCATTTTTATGCATTTTCTGGGACTAACCTATTAACAAGATGCCACAGTGCCAGTTCCCTGTTTTCTGCTGTTTTTGGTTTCAGAAAATCTATTAAGGAAATATTCTCGGAATTGGACGAAACAAAAGACATCGTCAATAATATCACGAGGAGATCACGGAGTCCAAAGGGGAGTCGGAGCAGACCCACCAGGGGGCCACGCCACACTAGGGCGCGGCCCAGGGTGGGCCCGCGCCCCCTATGGCGTGGTGGCCCCCCTCGGCCACCGACGCCGCCTCTTCGCCTATATATTCTCCGCGACGCGAAAACCCTATTACGGTCGATCATATTCCACGAAAAGTTCCGTCGCGGCCGTCATCGTCAATCTCAGATCGGAGGAGTTCTGAAGCTCTTCCCGGCACCCTGCCGGAGGGGAGATCATCACCGGAGGGCTCTACATCACCATGCCTGCCTCCGGAGTGATGCGTGAGTAGTCCACCCCTGGACTACGGGTCCATAGCAGTAGCTAGATGGTTGTCTCTCTACCTTGTGCCTCCATGTTTAGATCTTGTGAGCTGCCTAACATGATCAAGATCATCTTATTGTAATGCTAGATGTTGTGTTTGCTGGGATCCGATGAATATTGATACCATGTTTATTCAAGTTGTTTATCTATGTGCTCTTGATCTTGCATGCTCTCCGTTGCTAGTAGATGCTTTGGCCAAGTAGATGCTTGTGACTCCAAGAGGGGGTATTTATGCTCGATAGTGGGTTCAGTCTCTAGATATCTGGATCAGTGACAGAAAGGTCTAAGATGGTAGATGTGCTGTTGCTACTAGGGATAAAACATTGGTGCAGTGTCCAAGGGCACTTGTATTGATTACATTACACACTTTACTTCATGCAATAATCTGTTGTTAGCAACTTAATACTGAATGGATGCGGATGCTGCCTTGAAGGTGGATTATTTAGGCATAGATGCGGTTGGAATAACGGTCTATGTACTTTGTTGTAATGCCCAACTAGATTTCATAGTAGACATCTTGGCATGTATTGCATTGTTATGCCCTCTCTATTTGTCAATTGCCCAGCTGTAATTTGTTTACCCAACATGCTAGTTATCTGTTCTGAGAGAGACACCACTAGTGAACTGTGGACCCTGGTCCAATTTCCTCATACTGTTTACACAACCTGCTGCAATCATCTGTTTCCTGTTACTTGCTGTTTTTCCTGCTGTTTTCCACACCATACGTTTAACTCTTTGTTTCTGCAAGACCGGAGAGATTGACAACCTCTCTGTTTCGTGTTGGGCAAAGTTCTGGTTTGTGTCTGTGCAGATTCCACGTTGGTGCAAGCTCCCTAGCGCCAGGGGGAGTCAACATCAACAACCTTCCGATAGATCGTCAAGTCCTACTGGATTGATAACCTTGGGTAGATTTCTCAAGGGAAAACTTCTGCTGTCTACATCATAACCTTCCTCTTGGGGTTCACCAACACGTAGCCATCAATAAGCGGCCAGGATGAGTAGCCGATCCCATTAAGGTGCAATGCTAGATCCTTTGATGCCCATGTCGGGCATCTTCTAAAGAAGCTGGACCGAGAGCAGCTCCGACAATATTTTTGTGGAGTTTAGTTATACGATGTAATTGGAGTAATGGTCTATATTTTGGACTTAATACATATATGAACAATTCCATGAATAATATAATAATAAAAGTAAAGATATCTACAATTTAATCTCTACTCAATTGTAGTTTGTTTACGAAACTTTGCTATATTGTTTGGAGAGATGGCTCTAGTGAATGTATGGCTAGAGTCCATTTTGTAATATTGTTTACACTTTATGTCTACTTGTTATCATACCATCTACATATGGCTCCATTTAGTTATTTACTTTTATTAGTTAGTTTCTATAACATCATATGTTTGATATATAATTAGGAAACATGTATGTACGTTGTAACATGAGGAACATATTTTAATGGTTCAACACTAATCATGTCAAAAATACATTTTAAGATTCTCGTGTGCATTAGGCATCATTCGACAATGTAGTTGAAAGGGTCGGTATGACACCTAGAGGGGGGTGAATAGGTGCTACTTCAATTTTAGTTCTTTTTCAAAATTAGGCTTGACACAAAAAGGTAAATTATCTAGATATGCAACTACGGTAAATTTACCTATATGATAAGCTAGCAAACTAAGCACGATACAAAGTAAAGGCGGTAAACAAGGATAAAGGTAACCGAAGTGAAAGCACGCGAAGACACGGATGTATTCTCGAGTTCCTCCTTTTTAGGGGAGTACGTCTCGTTGGAGAGGTGTGAACCAACATGATACGTCCATTTTGCATCACTATTTTATATCATAATTTACTGTTATTCATTGATATATTTCATATTTAGAGATTGTACTTATGTTATTTTACCTATTTTGCATGTTTGATAATTATTAGAGAATTAACCACCGGAGTCAGGATTCTGCTGGAAAAAGGACCGTCGAGACACCATATTTCTGAAGATCAACAATTCACAGAAAATATCCCGAAGTTCCTATTTTGTCAGATGGCGGAGGCAACCAAAAGGAGAGGTGATACGTCTCCAACGTATCTATAATTTCTTATGTTCCAAGTTTATATTATACCAATTGCTACATGTTTTATTCACACTTCATGGCATTTTTATGCATTTTCTGGGACTAACCTATTAACAAGATGCCACAGTGCCAGTTCCTGTTTTCTGCTGTTTTTGGTTTCAGAAAAGCTGTTCTGCAAACATCCTCGGAATTGGACGAAACAAATTGCCACGTTCCTATTTTTTCCGACACGTTCACGAAGTCCGAAGGAGAGACGAAGGGGGCACCAAGGCGCCGTCCCCACCCCATGGCGCGGGTGGGCCCCCTGCCGCGCCGCCATGTGGGGAGCGGGCCTCAGGCCTCCACCGACATCGCCCCTTCGCCTATTTATTCCCCCCGAGGCGAAAACCCTAAAGACGAGAGCCATATTTCCAGAAAACATCCGCTGCCGCCGCCATCAACCCTAACTCGGGAGGGTTCTGAAGCTCTTCCCGGCACCCTGCCAAAGAGGGGAATCATCACCGGAGGGCTCTACATCACCATGCCTGCCTCCGGAGTGATGTGTGAGTAGTTCTTCTTTGGACTATGGGTCCATAGCAGTAGCTAGATGGTTGTCTTCTCCTTTTGTGTCATCATGTTTAGATCTTGTGAGCTACCTATCATGATCAAGATCATCTTATTGTAATGCTACATGTTGTGTTTGCTGGGATCCGATGAATATTGAATACTATGTCAAGTTGATTATTGATCTATCATATATGTTGTTTATGATCTTGCATGCTCTCCGTTATTAGTGTAGCCTCTGGCCAAGTTTATGTTTGTAACTCCAAGAGGGAGTATTTATGCTAGATAGTAGGTTCATGCCTCCATTTAATCTGGGACAGTGACATAAAGTTCTAAGGTTGTGGATGTGCTGCTGCTACTAGGGGTAAAACAGCAATGCTTTATCTAAAGATATTTGTATTGTTTACATTATGCACCATACTTAATGCAATTGTCTGTTGCTTGCAACTTAATACTGGAAGGGGTGCGGATGCTAACCTGAAGGTGGACTATTTAGGCACAGATGCATGCTGGATAGCGGTCTGTGTACTTTGTCGTAATGCCCAAGTAAATCTCATAGTGATCATCATGACTTGTATATGCATTGTTATGCACCTCTCTATTTTGTCAATTGCCCAGCTGTAATTCGTTTACCCAGCATGTTAGTATTTTATTATGGAGAGACACCACTAGTGAACTGTGGACCCCAGTCCATTCTTTTACATCTGAAATACAATTTACTGCAATCATTGTTCTTTTTTTCATTCTCTGCAAGCAAACATCATTTTCCACACTATACGCCTAATCATTTGTTTTCAGCAAGCCGGTGAGATTGACAACCTCACTGTTAAGTTGGGGCAAAGTAGTTTGATTATGTTGTGCAGGTTCCACGTTGGCACCGAAATCCATGGTGTTGCGCCGCACTACACTCCTTCACCAACAACCTTCAGAGCATCGCCGACTTCCTACTGGTCCGATTAAACCTTGGTTTCTTACTGAGGGAAAACTTGCTGCTGTACTCATCATACCTTCCTCTTGGGGTTCCCAATGAACGTGTGTCTTTCACGTCATCAAGCCAGTTTTCTGGCGCCATTGCCGGGAAGGTCGAGTTGCTTCTGCAAGGGGAGTCTCTCACTTCCAATCTCTTTACTTTGTTTTTGTCTTGCTTATTTTATTTTTATTTTGTCCTCTTTGCTTTCTTTATATCAAAAACAAAAAAAATTAGTTACTTGTTTTACTTTTTGTATTTCGGTTTTGTCTTGTTTTTGCTAAAATGAGTACTCCTGAGAACACCAAGTTGTGTGACTTCACTAGCACAAATAATAATGATTTCATATGCACTCCTATTGCTCCACCTGCTTCTAAAGCAGACTTTTATGAAATGAAACATGCTCTATTAAATCTTGTTATGAAAGAGCAATTTTCTGGTGTTAGTACTGATGATGCTGTTGCCCATCTTAATAATTTTGTTGAACTTTGTGAAATGCAAAAGTATAAGGATATAGATGGGGATATTATAAAACTGAAATTATTTCCTTTCTCTTTGAGAGAAAGAGCTAAAAAATGGTTGCTATCTTTGCCTAGAAATAGTATTGATTCTTGGACAAAATGCAAAGATGGTTTCATTGGAAAATATTATCCTCCTGCTAAAATTATATCTTTGAGAAGTAGAATTATGAACTTCAAGCAACTTGATAATGAACATGTTGCCCAAGCATGGGAGAGAATGAAATCTTTGGTAAAGAATTGTCCTACCCATGGACTGACTGCTTGGATGATCATCCAAACCTTTTATGCAGGATTAAAATTTTCTTCAAGGAATTTGTTGGATTTGGCTGCTGGAGGGACCTTTATGTCCATCACTTTGGGTGCAACAACAAATCTTCTTGATGATATTATGATCAACTACTCCGAATGACACACTGAAAGGGCTCCTCAAGGTAAGAAGATAAATTCTGTTGAAGAAACCTCTTCCTTGAGTGAAAAGATTGATGTCATTATGTTTATGCTTGTGAGTGGTAAATCTCACGTTGATCCTAATAATGTTCCTTTAGCTTCATTGGTTGCTCAAGAAGAGCATGTTGATGTGAACTTCATTAAAAACAACAATTTCAACAACAATGCTTATAGGAATAATTTTGGTAACAACAACTATAAGCCATATCCTTCTAATAGTGGTAGTGGTTATGGTAATTCTTATGGTAGATCTGGTTTGCCTAGTGAGGAAATGATGCTAGAAATTGAAAGGGCTACTAAGAGCTATATGCAATCACAGTATGAGCAAAATCAATTGTTCACTAAAACTATGAATGAACAATCTGCTATGTTGAAAAACATAGGGCATCAATTTGAGAAGTATTGGAACTGTTTCTGATAAAAGTGGTGAAATTTTTTGAAGTATTGGAGACAATGGTCCCATTACTTTTGATCATAATGATTTTGATTTTGATGGTTGTAGCATTTCTGAAGTTATTATGTTCTTGCAAAAGCTAGCTAGAAGTCCTAATGCTAGTGCTATAAACATGGCTTTTACAAAACATATTACAAATGCTCTCATGAAAGTTAGGGAAGAGAAATTAAAACATGAAGCTTCTATCCCTAGGAAGTTGGAAGATGGTTGGGAGCCCATCATTAAAATGAAAGTGAATGATTTTGATTGTAATGCTTTATGTGATCTTGGTGCAAGTATTTCTGTTATGTCTAAGAAACTTTATGATATGCTTGACTTGCCACTTTTGGAACACTGTTATTTGGATGTTCATTTTGCTGATAACTCTATGAAGAAACCTTTGGGGAGAATTGACAATGTTCATATTATGGTTAACAATAACCGTGTACCCGTTGATTTTGTTGTTTTGGATATTAAATGCAATGCATCTTGTCCTATTGTTTTGGGAAGACCCTTTCTTCGAACTGTTGGTTTTGTTATTGCTATGAAAGAGGGGAATATTAAGTATCAATTCCCTCTCAAGAAAGGTATGGAACACTTCCCTAGAAAGGGAATGAAGATGCATTTTGATTCTATTATTAGAACAAATTATGATGTTGATGCTTCTTCTCTTGAGAACACTTGATTTTCACTTTCTGCGCCTAGCTGAAAGGCGTTAAAGAAAAACGCTTATGGGAGACAACCCACCTTTTTTATTTTCTGTCATTTTATTTTATTTTGAGTCAAGGTGTTGCTTACTTCTGTAACAACTGCTTTGTATCTTTAGTTTATTGCATTGTTGTGCCAAGTAAAGTCTCTAGTTGAAAGTTGATGCTAGATTTGGATTTCTGCGCAGTGACAGATTTTTGTTGTCCACCGTTTTGAGCTGTATTCACTCTAGAAAAATTAAAAAATTCTGAAGAAAATCACGCATGGGGAAATAGTGGGATGTCATGGCGGGTAGCGGTGCATGTCCATCCAGCCGTTCAATCTTGTATTGAGAGCACAAGATAGCAAGGTCGATGGATGCAGCTAACTGACGGCGTCGTACCAGGCGCACCCCAGGTCAAAAATCAAAATAAATGTTATCCAACGCGGAGACAGTTCAATCTCCGCCTCTCTCCCTCCTCTCTATTCCCCTCCCCATCCGGTGAACTTCCATGACGAATCAAAGATCCGTGGCCGCCGTCGGACTATCGGGACGCAGACGGAGAGGGGCGTCACCGGCCGGAAGCAGTGGAGGATTCGGCTCGGGCAGCGGAATATTGAGATGCGCTGGCGGCGGGGCGAGCTGCTTCTCCTCGTCAGATCTGGCCTCGTGCTCAGCTCTGTGGGTGGAAGCTGCCGCGGCCGCTGCGTGAGGTGCTGTGTCCCATTGCAAGAACGAGGCCGTCCACCCCTCACCAGTGATTTGTTGTCATCCACCCTGCCGGAGCTCGGCCCTGAATCCCTGATGCTGCCGTCTCCTTCCACTAGTCGGTTTGTTCCCATCCTACGTGATTTTCCTTTCTAGATCTTCTTTTGGTTCGTGTTGGGAAGCAGCACGTGCTTGATGCTCAAGATCCATGACCCCCCTATATATCAAGCTCCAGCTCCTTGTCTTCTCTTGATTCCAGTACTGCTTGATTCTATTTTTTTTTTGCGGCACAGTTCTTTGTCTTTGGAGCACGGAAAGAAACACAATGAATTCCTTACATGTTATACATGCATTCAGAAAAGTCCTGGAAACAGCCTCTTGCAGAAATGCAGGGAAAGACTGCGTACTAAAGACCCAAAGTGGTCGGACCCTTCCCCGAACCCTGCGCAAGGCTACTGCACCGGGTTGCCCTTTTTTTTTATTCTCTCTCATTCTAGGAATCAAAGTTTATCCATGAGCAGAATTCCATCTCACAAAAAATGTTTATCCATGAGCTGAACTGATGCCGCTTGATTTTTTTGCTTCGATCTCTTGGCGTTAGCTTGGGCGGTGTGACGATTTGGTGTTCGCCCTTGTCAGTCCAAGTTTCTGCACATCCACTTTTATTTTTCTCAAAATATAATCTCTGTCTTACTGTTCCTTGCCCTTTTAAACCCTTTCTCCGGCTAGTTTTCGGGAAGTACTTCGATTCCTTCTCGTTGCTAGTCAAGTCCAAGCATGTCGGTTTGCAGGAGGCTTCAGTTTTCACTTTTGGTGCTGCTGGCCTCCATCCTGGCGGAGCTGGACTGCTTTTTCTGGAGAGGCCCCGAAGGGCCCGGATGCTTTCATTAAAACATAGCGGTACAGGTACAATTTTCAGCAAGGATCCTGAACAAACACACTAATACAAAGCAGTCCTTGCTTCTTACAAGAAAGACCCTAAAAATTTCCAGAGAAACGCGATTGGGTCCTCTGCCACCGCCCGCGATTTGGGAGCTCGCCGAACGGCCATCCTCACCGAATCCGGGGACGAGACCACTTGAATCCGGGAGAACGGAGAGCGCCGCCGCAAGCTCAACCCGGTAGGGCCTCCACTTGGAGGTTGAAGAAGCAGCAGCGAACGTCGCCTGCTTTGAAGTAGACAACCAGATGGTCATGTGAGTCGGTCGCCAACCAGGGCGCCGAGGATGTTCTTCATATATTTGCAGCATCCAAACTCCACCGCAGCTCAACACCAAGCCACGCAGCTCCGCCTGGATCCTTCCCTTTTCGCCGCCATGGCGCCCAGAAGAAGGGGACGAGACCTCACCTGCAGCCTTGGTCGAACTGCCCGAGCAGGCCTTATTCAGGGAGCCGCCCGGCGTCTTCGTCGTTGCCGCTTTTGGCTCCCCCCATGGGAGCAGCGCAGCAGAACGAAAAACAACCGCACCGAGCCGGTCCTGGCCTGAAGAACCCAGCTCAAAACTCCTTTTGCAGACCTTATTTGGAGAGATGCGTGGGCCGCTCAGCCACACATGCGCCACCGCCTGCCACCGGCGACGCGCAGCACAGCAGAGCAAAACCACGGCGTGATAGATCTGGCCGTCAAGATCCATCATCCTACTCTCAGACTGCACGCAGCAAAACACCACGAACCAGAGTAGCATACTAGATCTAAACCTAATCCTAATATCTACAAGGACGCACCGTGCACCTCCCCCATCACCACTCCGGCCAGCGACGGCAACGGAGAAGATCCGGGATTGGCCCGGGCAAGCAGGCTCCTCACCGAGCTGGACTGCTGGAGCTGGGCTACCCTGACGGCTGGCCCCCCTCCATATCAATTTAGCAAATGTCCGGTGCTCAAACTGAGTTGCATTATCAATTCATCATTGGTACCAATTTTTTTTGACAAAGATTAGTAACAGATATTTCCTTCAGGTCAAAACTTTAGTTTCTTTTGTGCTTGAGTTTCTCCAAATTGCAAAACTTTTAGATGCTCCACTTCCTTATCTTTTCTTGTCCTCACTTGTTTTTCGCTGCAGAAATGTTCTTGGATGAGGAAAAGAAACACGTCCATTTTCTTCGGTGGTCATGTAGTCAGAGAAATGCAGCACTACAGCAATTTCTCTCTCTCTCTCTCTCTCTCTCTCTCTCTCTCTCTCTCAGCTCAGGATCAAAATTTATCCATTATCTTTTTGCGAATGAAAATGTATCCATTATCCGAATCCATGTTTTTGATTTGAATGGATTTTAGTTCCTGATCTCCCTTGATAAACTGATAAGTCGGTACACGGTCCATATTTGCAGCCAGAAATGAGTTTATTTTCTTTTGGTAAAAAAAGGTTGGTCGCAATGATAAAAAATGATTGGCAACCGAGTTGGAACTGGGCAGCTAGCTAGCGCTGATAGACAGATAGAGCATGGTTCTCCATGGCCAGCTCGAACACAAGGCTTGACAGCTGGTATTCAAAATTATTGCTGTTTTTTTCCAATGGATTTTCTAGCTAATTTGATTTGCAATCCGTCATGTATTTTTTAGCTCCAGGTGTACGACCCTGTGGCAGCGGTACCGCGAGAGGCACAACATCTTCACACAAGGTCTATGCTGAGACGGGGCCGCGCGTCAAGGGCAGCTTCGCCAAGCGCACCAACGACGCTGCCCTACATGCTCGACTTCAGCAAATATTTCAGGCTTAGCTTGATGAAAAATAGGCTAGGACAATGTAACGTGCTTGCTATAATGCTATGACAGCTAGTTCTAATTTGTAGCGTGGTTCCAGTAGCAGTTTTCGACAAAAGTAATCAGGTGATATAACCAATGGATTAATAAAAAATGCAAGGAGTACTAATTTGTAGCGTGGTTCCAGTAGCAGTTTTCGACAAAAGTAATCAGGTGATATAACCAATGGATTAATAAAAAATGCAAAGAGTATTTCTGTCAAGTACTCCATTCGTCAAGGTTATTATCCAACGAATATCTTGCAGCTAGCTACTCTAGATTTTCAGCCAATTACCACAGCTATTAAAAAATCTTTTTGTACGCACTCATAGTCGGTAAAACGGAACGAGCAACGATAGCCGCTGACGTAAAGATGATTGCTTTCACACAGCAAAACAGCAACCATATGCACGTTCACAAACGACGTGCAGTCAAGCCAGCTCACACAACCGCACCATATGCACCGTGTGGTAAAAAAAGGCAGCGTACTGACAAGAGAGGACAGACCGCTAACGGAGAACCACCTCCGTCACATGCATCAACGGTTATCTTGGTTTGGTTTTCATCAAGGGAGCTGATAGGATGCAAATCCAACGGCTCACACCCTATGCACCACTACCCACCATGTCACCAAATCCGCGTCGTTATTTATATATGTACGCAACTTTCATTAGTTTTGATTTTTCGTATCTGAGCAAGTTAAGTGTCTCGAAAAAATTCGTCTTTCCAGACTGTTCTGTTTTTGACAGATTCTGCCTTTTTATTTTGCATTGCCTCTTTTACTATATTTGATTGGATTTCTTTGCTCCATAAAACATCAGTGGCTGTAGTTAATGTCCAGAAGCATTGATAATGATTGTGTCACAGTAGAACATGTGAATTTTTGATTATGCACTAACCCTCTAATGAGAATTAATTTGAGTTTGTTGTGGCGGAAGTTTTCAAGGTGCAAGCGAGAAGAATGATATGATGTGATCAAGAAGAGTGAAAAGCCTAAGCTGGGGATGCCCCCGTGGGTCACCCCAGCAATATTCAAGAAGACTCAAGCGTCTAAGCTTGGGGATGCCCAAGGCATCCCCTTCTTCATCAACAACTTATCAGGTCATCTCTAGTGAAACTATATTTTAATTCTTCCACATCTTATGTATTTTACTTGGAGCGTCTATGTACTTTTATTTTTGCTTTGTTGTTTTTATTTTCTGAATAAGTTGGACCTAGCATTCTTGTGTGGGAGAGAGACACGCTCCGCTTTTTCATGTGAATACTCATATTCTTCACTTATATCTTTTGAATATTCTTATCTAGCTACTGCTATGCTTTTAGCTCCTGTTTTTCATGCATCTCTTTTAGAGCTGTTAATTCTTGTGGAAAGTACTCTCTTGTTTCATTTGTAAATTACTTGGAGAGTTGCTTGGTTGATGTGTTGGTTCAGAAAATGTTGCATGTGGTGGTGGTATAATGAATAACTTGCATAATCTTGTAGATCATTGAACTTTGATAATTTGATTCTTTGCAAACGTTTTGAGATATTTATATGGTAAACCTTGCTGGTTAGTTAAGTTAAAATCATTAGTGGATGGTTGTCTTTAAGCTTGTACCGTACTACAAACTCTACTAAAATTGTTGAATGTGTAGTTGGACTCGATAGCTTTCCATGTCTAAAGGTGATTCGTAATAACTGAGTTGTGCTGAAGGTCGAGGGATCTAGCGGAGTACTTGTACCGCCGTGAACGGCCCTTCTTGGAGTGAATTTTAATCATGCTCTTAATGTTGAACCTGCTAGTTGTTTGCAATAAGCTTGTGAGTTCTTTTTGACTAATGTTAAGCTACGTTTTTTGCACTTCCACCATCCAAATTTGCTAGCCTCTTCGGTGATGTGCATTGCCTTCTGCTCACATTGAGAGTTGTGCATACTTCGCCAGTACATCCAAACCCGTGGGAGGACTTTCTCTTGTTCTCCTACACATAAGCCCATACATCTTCCTCAAAACAGCCACCATACCTACCTACCACAGCATTTCCATAACTGTTCCGAGATATATTGCCATGCAACTTCCATCTTACATTACATGACTTGTTGTCATTTATCATTTATATATTGCTTTGCATGATTCTATATAGCTGATGTGCGGTTTACCCATGTTACGCTAGATCATTGCACACCCTGCTACACTGGCAGAGGTATACAGTTTCATACATCATGTTTTGTTCATTATGAGTTATTTGTACCAAAAAGTGTGTTGTCATATTAGGATGTTGCCCCTAAAAGTGAAAAAAGCCATGGAGGCCATCGAAAAGAGAAACAGAAAAAAAAGAAAAAAGAGAAAAAAGAAAAAGGGGGCAACATTACTATCCTTTATCCACACTTGTGCTCATGTTTCAGCACCTGCAGTATTCATAGTCATCATTTGTGCTCATGTTTAGCACCTATACTCCATGTGAGAGAGTTTTCATGTCTTACTAGTATAACTATGTGGGGAATTTACACTATAAAACTTGGGTTGTATATTCCAATGATGAGCTTCCTCAAAAAGTGCTCTAGGTCTTCATGAGCAACCAAGTTGGATGCACCCCCACTAGTTCCATTGGAGAGCTTTCATACACATATAGCTCTATGTGCATCCGTTGCATGGCAATCACTACTCCTTACATAGCTTCGATTATAAGACTTCCTCTTGTCTAATGATCACTTATAGCTTTCTGAGACTTTCTTCCTTTGGCCTTCCAAACCCCCATTAATGTTCTTTTAGCCATAACATCCTGGTGCCAATACCAAATGCTTACGCTCACCGGTTGAGTAGGCTTCGAAACAGTTGATTCATGACGTTCATGTTTATATTTACTTGACTGAATCCTTCTATGTTATGAACAATTGCTTGATGCTTGGAATTGAAGGATAGAACTCCTACACTGGATACTTAAAACATCTTTAATGAAACTTGTACGGTTTCATGTCTTTAAAGCAATAGTTCATGAAAACTTTTAGCTTGTTTAACTATCTTGCTTTGTTATCTCTTATTGAATATCAATTATAGACTTTTGCTTTGAATGATTTGATCTTAGCTCACATGCTTTACAATATTATTTGATCAAGATTATGTGGGTATCATGTCACTTCAGAAATTATTTGTTGTTATTGTTTTACCTACTCGAGGACGAGTAGAACTAAGCTTGGGGATGCTTAATACATCTCCAACATATCTATAATTTCTTATGTTCCATGCTTATATTATACCAATTACTACATGTTTTATTCACACTTCATGGCATTTTTATGCATTTTCTGGGACTAACCTATTAACAAGATGCCACAGTGCCAGTTCTTGTTTTTTGCTGTTTTTGGTTTCAGAAAAGCTGTTCTGCAAACATCCTCGGAATTGGACGAAACAAATTGCCACGTTCCTATTTTTTCTGACACGTTCACGAAGTCCGAAGGAGAGACGAAGGGGGGCACCGAGGTGCCGTCCCCACCCTATGGCGCGGGTGGGCCCCCTGCCGCGCCGCCATGTGGGGAGCGGGCCTCAGGCCTCCACCGACATTGCTCCTTCGCCTATTTATTCTCCCTGAGGCGAAAACCCTAAAGACGAGAGCCATATTTCCATAAAACATCCGCTGTCACCGCCGCCGTCAACCCTAACTCGGGAGGGTTCTGAAGCTCTTCCCGGTACCCTGCCGGAGAGGGGAATCATCACCGGAGGGCTCTACATCGCCATGCCTGGCTCCGGAGTGATGTGTGAGTAGTTCATCTTTGGACTATGGGTCCATAGCAGTAGCTAGATGGTTGTCTTCTCCTTTTGTGCCATCATGTTTAGATCTTGTGAGCTGCCTATCATGATCAAGATCATCTTATTGTAATGCTACATGTTGTGTTTGCTGGGATCCGATGAATATTGAATACTATGTCAAGTTGATTATTGATCTATCATATATATGTTGTTTATGATCTTGCATGCTCTTCGTTATTAGTGTAGGTGATGCATGTAAAATGCATACATGAACTTTGCACTATATCACTCATATTTCAATCATATTTGCATCATATAAGGGTTATACCACTCTTATTTAATGATTTTAGGAAATAAAATAATTGTTTCCTATTTTTATGGAATTAACCCTACGCAAGCAGAAAACCCTATTTTTTTCCTTTTATGTTTCAGGGACCCAAACGTCGTCAGAAAAATATGGAAAAATACGGAGGTCATTATTTTGGAAGGAAGAAGACGTAGGAGCGAAGGAATCAAGCAAACGGAGCCCGGAAGGCCAAAAGGGGGTGGCCCACACGGCCCCTGTACCTGGCCGCGTGGGGCCCACCATCCTGGCCCTCGGAGCTCCGCGGCCGTCGATCTTTTCTCCACTGCCTTCGTCTTGACCTAAAAACGCCTATAAAAGATGTCCCACGGCGTTCTCGAAAACAAGCGCCGCCATATCACAGAAACACGAAAACGAAGATCTGGAGCTGCAGATTGGAGGGGGAAACTCTGGCGGGGCGCTGCCGGCGTGGTCTCCATCTTCTCCATCGACATCTCCACCATCTCCATCATGAAGAGGGAGTAGTCGACCTCTGGACTATGGGTTTGTGGAAGTAACATGTGTATCTCTCCTCTCTTTGAGCTTCACTAATTAGTACCGTATGAGCTGATGAACATGATTACGGTCATATAGGTAATTCCTATGTGGTGGATCTTTTTATGAGTTAATATATGTTTGAGATTGCAATGTTTGTTTCAGTTATGAGTATAAATGCATATTATGTACCCCGTTCTTATATACTTGTTATGATCAAGCATGTTTATGAGGGCGTGTGTGGGGTGATGTGTGCATTAGTTGGAGTAACGGGGGGTGGTGAGTGCGGTAAGTTGACAACTGAAATATCGCGATCCACTTGGGTGTTTACCTTACTTTGTTGCCTCACTAGGGATAAACAAAAATACCATGCTACCGGAGATGTGGGTGTGACCATCGCCACTACTCTATGACTAGATCTAGCATGTTCTTATTTTCACTTCATGTCATGATACTTAAAGCTATACTCTGATTTATCTTAATTGCTAAGGTGTTATGATTTAGTTCGCATCTTGGTGGAGTATAAGAGAGATTAATAACCAAAAGATCTCTATGTTAGGACGTGATGCCCATATAATTAGTAACTTGATATCAAACTTTGTGTTGCAATCTCATATGTCAACTCTGTGTGTCCATTGTGTGCCACACCATTAAAAGAGAGAGTGCATTTGTGAAATCATGAACCCCGGTCCATTTATAATCATAAGAAACACCTTTCCAACCACTTTTACCACTTTTCCATTTTCTGCCATTATTAAATCCAAAAATACAAAAACACTTTTCCATCTTGCATTCATCATAAAAAACCCAAAAATATCATTCATCATTGTTATCATCATCCTTGCACATTCATTCACCACCATTGCATATTTATTTCTTGTTTGCATTGCATATTTATCTTGATATCATTCATACACCTTGTGCTTGACAACCACAGGTGAGGTTGAGGACCAAAACAATTAACCTTGTTTTGTAGGTGACCAAAAGAAGGATAAGGAGATAAATCTTTCACTACTGATTCCCCGAGAGTTTGATATTAAACCCTCGAGTCACCCTCGTGGGGAAAACACGTCTTCCACTTACTACACACTCTGCACTTGGAGTCTCAACCTAACCCATTTACTTTTGACGCAGGTAAACTACGCACCGGAGATCAAGACTGCTCATTGGGCATCAAGCTTGTTTTCTGGCGCTGTAGATCAACCTCTTCAAGGGCCATCAAGACTATTTTCTGGCGCCGTTGCCAGGGAATCATAGCTGAAAAGATTTATCCAAGGAAGCTCTGATACGTCCAAAACGTATCTACTTTCCCGAACACTTTTGCTATTGTTTTATCTCTAACTTGTGTGTTTTGAATACAACTAATCCGGATGTAACAGCCCAAAACTGAGAACCTAAAAACCTGTGTAATTTTTCCACTTTTGTGTTAATTGCCTCATGGCATCCATGCATACACATGTTCTTTTTGAATTAATACAACTTTGATACCAAATTGATATGAAGTTGCTAAACCAAATGCCCAAGGTGCTTCAACAATTTTTTCCAAACAAAGAAGGCACTCAAACTTACACAACAAAAGTTTCTTGACATCTAATATTTGTCAAGGAAGTTCCAAGGGTTGAGAACAATAGTTTGCAATTGCTATAAATATTACAAATGGGTAACATTTTGAATTTAGCAAAAATGCCTTAAGTCAACCCTATTAACAAAAGTGGTCCAAATTATTTTATTTAGCAACACCGAATTTTGGGGTGCCTCTAAATGGTGTTGGGAGCCTCCCCAATTTTTCTCATAATTTTTGGATAAGTTCAAATGCCTCAAATATTTCAAATACAGCTGCTGTTATTATTTTTTTAAATAGGAAAAGGACCTCTTTGTAATTATTTGAGGACCTATCCGTGATGACTGAAAATTCTGCAAGGGGTTTTCTGCAAGTTGTGCTTCTTCTTCCTGTAGCGACGCGCAAGCTCGCGTCGCAGCCGCACCAGGTCGCCGCGCGCTGCCCTGCCCCTGCCGCACCTGGCCCTCTCCCCGCCTCCACCTGCGAGGAAGAGCGAGCCGCACCCGAGCTCCACTGTTTCCCCACCCCGCACCGCTCGCTTGCTCCCCATTCTTCCCTCCCCGCCATGGACGCCAAGCTCGAGCTTGCCGAGCTCGTCGCCGCCGATTGAGCGCATCCCGCCCAAATCGGAGCACACCCGCGGCTCCGCCGCGTCGCCAGCTGAATCCCTGCCGGAGGAATCGAGCTGGGCTGCCCGAATCGCCACCGCCGTCATCATCCTCTCCGCCCACCGCCGAGCTCCGCCGCGAGCGAAATCCGTCGCCGTCGTCGCACCCCGCCGTCCCCGACCTCTTCCCCGTGCTCGTGGTGAGCTCCTGCACCACCCCGTGCCACTCCCCTCTCCCCTCCCGCGCCCGCGCGTGATCCCCGCCGTCGAGCCTCGCCGTGCCGTAGCTCGTTTCCCTCGCGTTGACGCGTCCGGTGGAAAACCCGGTTCATTCCGGTTTCTATACCGGGATAGCAGTTAGCTACTGGACCCGAGATTTTCTATCCGGTCTATACCCGGATTATAACCGGAAATAATTCCGGGAATCACTCCAGCCGGTATAAAATCCGGAAAATTCCGGGCTGGTATCCGGAAATCTTTTGATTTTTGGAAGTTCTATTTTCCTTTGCACCCTAATATACCTAAACCAGGTATATTATATTTTCGTGTTGTTAAATTATCAAAAGGTCATATCCAAACTTAAAATGCATTAAAATGATGACTTTTATCGGTGTATCCCAAAAATGCTTGTGATATACCAAAATACCCAGAAAGTTGAGAATAAAACTTTAAAATAAATATCACGCATATTTGTTCACTTTTAAAATATGGTGCTTCTAGTGATATTAAAATCCTATGATTAAAAAAAGGAGAAACTTTTAAAATTAATAACTTTTTACCGGGACCTCCGAAAAATGTGTTCCTTATACCGAAATGATCAGAAAAACATGAGTGATCCAAAATCTTCATCATCATGCATCATGGTTCACAATCACAATAATGTGCTCTAGTAGTAATTATAATCACTAAGTTTAAATATGGGGTTTATCCCAAATAATGCAATGAGTATAACGGGGACCCATTTAACTTGTTGGTCATGTCTAAGGCTTCTAGGGTGCATTTAAAATGTCATATCATCATCCTTGTATGCATTGCACAATTGCCATGTGTTGATTGTTTTTCCGGTGTTGTTTGTGCATCGGTAGATCAAGGAGGTGAAGTGCCACCCCGTCTTGTGACGATCCGTACTACCAGCACTCTGAACAAGGCAAGCGTAATCCCCCCTCTGAGCATATCTTATCCTATTTTCCGCAAATATTTTCTCCACTATAATATTGCATGCGGTTCTAAATGTCTTTTGCCTGGATTAGAGTATCCTACTAGTTGCATTAGAATCCTGTTGCCAATACCTGTTTTACCTTCCTATTACCATAGGTTTGTGTTGTTGGCCATGGAATACTTACTATGCTATGCAAGTGCTTAGCCATGCTTAGTGAAATGCCTAGTTGTACTAGGGATGGTGAATGCTGGAAACAGGTGTTAACTTGTGACAGTGATGTTGATGGTGGAGAATTGTGGAGATGGATAATAAAATGCTAAGAAGGTGGGGATGAGAGGCCACATGGAATGTGGTGGGTTGTCTCGTTCTTGCCGCCTAGGTGCGAGTTCTGTACCTCCTGAACCAAGACTGAGCGTGCAACCATGCGTGAGGCCTATGCAATTGCAGGAACCCTCATAGACTAAATAACTCGAGCGGGGCTAGCCAGGGTCCTCTAGTTTGGCTTTCCATTTGCGCGTGCGTGATGGTGTTGAACTGAGATGAGGATGGTGGTGTTAGGAAAATAAGTGGCCGTGGGGCGGGGTGTTGTGATCCTGGCAGCCCTACTGCCACTGATGATCCTGGAAAGTCCTTAACGAGGGAGAAGTCGACACCGTTCCCACCCAGCCGGCTTTCCAAGGAAGAGAGCTAATGCGCAGGTAATGGGCCGGACGGTACGCGTGGCAAACATTTGTACACCCCTGCAGGGTTAAATCTTTTCGAAAAGCCGTGTCCACGGTTACGGACGACTTGGGAATGGACGATGATCATAGAATAACTTTAACGGAATGATTAAAAACTGGGTACTAGAGGTACCAATTCCACGAATGTAAGGTTGACTTCCTCGAGGGTGATTCGGGGAGGTGCCTTTGATGAACAGGTACAATGGTGATGTTGGTGATGTTTGAGAAAGGTGATCTCAAAGAAAAGAGTTACTTCTTACCCCTCTTTGAAAATGTTCTAATAGTCGATGCCTTTGAGTTATGTTTTTCATAAATAAAATCAGCTTTATGCAAAAGAGCCATAAAACCTTGAAGCTAATCATCGAGCATATATTAGCTCTTAATCTTGCGAGTTCGTCGAACTCAACGTCTTTGCTTTTGTTTCAGAGGAGGACTTCACCGACTCGAAGGTGGGTTCTTTGTGGACGTCGACGAGTAGTCTGGGGTTCCCAGGTGGCAGCTTGGGACATCCTGGAACAGCTGGCGTTGTGATGTTTATCTGTAGGCCTCTTAGGCCATATGTTGGTTCTTGTTGTTTAGAACAACCATTTCGCTTCCGCTTGTTGTAATGTTGGGTCTGTGACCTCTGGTTGTCATTTGCTATCTTTCTCTGTATAAGAGTTGAACTATATGATTTTGTGTCGTAGAGTCTGTGATGTGCCAGTTGTTCCACAAGTCTTGATCTTACTATTATGCTTTGATAGTTGTGCCTGTGTTAAGGCATCAATCGGGGTGTTGCGTTGTCTGGAGTGAGGTGTACCCAGCAACGCCTGCCAAAGGTTTTGGCCGGGGATTGGTAAACCCGTAACCTCCGGTTGTATCGCTTAACCGGTGACACACAGCATCACTGTATAGCAGTCGGGTCGGGGCGCCACAAGTTGGTATCAGAGCAGTACTGCCTGTAGGAAACCCTTCTACTGGTCGATGTTGAGTCTAGTGTTTGTGAAAATATTTTAACCTAAAAATGAGTTGTGAAAACCATCTTAGGATTCTTTTTACTCCTTATCTGGTTACCCTCTAATCTCGGAGCAATCTTACCTCGATTTGAGTTTAAAGTTTTACTTCTCACCTGTTACTTCAAAATTAGGAGAAACGTGGGTGGGTTCGACCTTGAGTGTTATGTGTCACGTTGCTCCCGCTGCGTTGCAATCCCAAATCAACTCAGAGTTCCTACCGAGTCAATCATTTGATCCTTTCTTTGGGTTTAACCCACGGACTTGAACATAAGGTCCCGGATTGTGCCAACTAGAGTGTGTTAAGTTGTGATTTCTTAACTCTCACTAGTAGCACATGATGCTGATCTTCGACCCAAGTTCTATCTTGTTGTTTTCCTTCTCGCAAAGTATTATCGTCCCTAGTCTGTGTACTTGTGAAGACGCTAATGCTATTGTTCGACCATTCGGAGAAAGATACTAACCGTGTCATTGTCAAATCTCCAGAATGGCTCGAGGAGGTCGTGGAGGCCGTGGTGGTCGCGGTAACCACAATGATGATGAGGATGATCTGCCGCCACCACCCACAATGGCTCAAGTCTTGATGGCCATTGAGGAGAACCGTGGGCGCAATGAGCGTTTGCTTGAGCAGTTGGTGCAGCAAATGCACGGAGGAACGAGTGCAACACTCTCACTGAGTTCCTGCGTTCGCAGCCACCCACCTTTGCTGATGCTAAGGAGCCACTGGAAGCTGATGATTGGCTTCGTGCTTTGGAGCGCAAGTTCTCCGCGCTGCATGTCCCATTGGCTGAACAAGTCAACTTTGCCACCTACCTCTTGGTTGGTGCTGCTGGCTGTTGGTGGGAGAGCCATGTGGCTTGTTTCCAGCCAACCATGTCTTCACCTGGGCTGAGTTCCGCACTGCCTTTCGAGCGGAGTACATTCCCCAGCCTATCATGGACTTGAAGAGGAGGGAGTTCCTGGATCTGCAACAGGGACGGATGGACCTCCGCACTTATGGTCGTGAGTTCAACCATCTTTCTCGTTACGCCCCAAGGGACGTGACCAATGATGCTGACAAGCAAGAGCTGTTCCGCAAGGGTCTGAATCCGCAGCTCCGCTATGAGCTATTGCCCTTCAGGTTCCAGACCTATCAGGAGCTGTTCAACCAGGCTTTCACTCTTGAGCAAGGAAGAAAGGAATTGAAGCTTCCAAGAGGCCCGCATGGGGACACCAGAGTTCCTCGGGTTCTGAGAGCAAGAAGCGCAGGGTGTTTGTCCCTACAGCGCCGTACCTCGTGCTCCCTTCATGCCGAGGGCAGCAGGATATAGGCCACCTCCTCCGCGCCCACTACTTCGACACTTGGGATAGGCGGGAGTGGGTACCGTCCTATGCTACCTGCTCCACCTGGACTCACTTGCTACACCTGTGGCCAGGCTGGTCACTACTCCAGGGAGTGCCCCCAGAAGGCACCTCTCGCTATAACTCCTGCACGAGCCCCTGCCACTCCAACTGGCAAGGCTGGACCTTTGGTGCGTGGTCGCCTGAACCACGTCTCTGCTGAAGAAGCTGAAGAGGATCCTGGCGTCCTTATGGGTGAGCTTCGAATCAACAACCATCTTGCTACCGTTTTGTTTGATTCTGGAGCATCGCATTCATTCATCTCTATTGCGTTTGCAAAAGATCACCAAATACCGTTTGAGAAGATGAGCAGTCCCTTGATGATCTCTACCCCTGGCTCCAAATGGCAAACCGATGGCGTTACTCCTGAGGTCCAGATTATCATAGCATCCCTGTCCTTCCCTTTCCCGTTGATAGCCTTGAGGTCGAAGGGCCTTGATGCCATACTGGGCATGGACTGGTTAGCAAGATACCATGCTAATCTCGACTGTGCTGCTAAGTCCATCACCGTGACCCACCCTTCCGGTTACGATGTGCAGTTTTGGGCTACATATTCAGGACCTCCATCATCAGACAATCCCCTCTCCCCGGAGATCGCCCTATGTTTCATGGAAGGCTTGTCCCCTCCTGAAATCCAGGACATACACGTGGTGTGTGACTTCCCGGATGTGTTCCCAGAAGAATTGCCTGGCATGCCACCTGATCGAAGTGTGGAGTTTGTCATAGACTTGCTTCCCGGTACTGCTCCAATTTCCAAGAAGCCCTACCGTATGCCGGTGGAAGAGTTGGCTCTGTTGAAGAGCAAATTGATCAGCTGTTAGCTAAGGAGTTCATCCAGCCTAGCAGTTCACCTTGGGGTTGTCCGGTACTCTTTGTCAAGAAGAGGGATTCTACCGTGCCTCGTTGTCTCTGACTATCGACCGTTGAATGCGGTGACAATCAAGAACAAGTATCCTATCCCCGCATCAATGATCTGTTGGATCAGTTAGCTGGTGCAAGAGTATTCTCCAAGATGGATCTGAGGTCAGGGTACCATCAAATAAAGATCAGAAAGGAGGATATCCCAAAGACGGCATTTGTTACTCGCTATGGCTCATATGAGTATACCGTCATGTCCTTTGGTCTCACAAATGCTCCAGCTACTTTCATGAGGCTCATGAATTCCATTTTCATGGATTATCTTGATAAGTTTGTCGTCATTTACATCGATGACATCCTCATCTATTCTAAAACCGACGAAGAGCATGATGAACACCTTCGGTTGGTTCTGACACGGCTTCGTGAACACCGTCTCTATGCCAAGTTCTCCAAGTGTGAGTTTTGGTTGGATAAACTTGTCTTCCTTGGACATGTAATATCTGCCAATGGTGTGGAAGTCATCCCCGACAAAATTCAAGCTATTCTAGACTGGAAAACTCCAATGTCAGTCAAGGACATTCGTAGCTTTCTCGGATTGGCGGGTTACTACCGCCGATTCATCGAAGCTTTCTCCAAAATAGCCAAGGCATTGACTGACCTTCTCAAGAAGGATAGAAAGTTCGTATGGACTGCCGAAGCTGAAGAGAGCTTCCAAGCCCTGAAAGCCAAGCTCACGTCCGCTCCTGTGCTTGTCCTGCCGGACACAAGCAAGGATTTCGTCGTCTTCTGTGACGCCTCTCTACAAGGTTTGGGTGTGTAGATGCAAGATGGCCATGTGTGGCTATGCTTCTCGCCAACTTAAGCCGCATGAGCTCAATTACCCTACTCATGATCTAGAGCTTGCCGCGGTGGTCTATGCTTTGAAGCAATGGAGACCATACCTGTTTGGTAACCGTTGCGAGATCTTCTCGGATCACAAGAGTCTAAGTACCTCTTCACCCAGCCGGATTTAAATCTCAGGCAAAGGCGTTGGTTGGAGTTAATCACGGACTACAATGTGAGTCTGAACTATCAACCCGGCAAAGCAAACGTCGTGGCTGACGCGCTAAGTCGGAAGTCCTATTGCAACAATCTGATGATTGAAGAAGCCCAACCTGCCCTTCATGAAGAGTTCCCGTTTGAACTTGGAAATGGTTCCCTCCGGCTATCTAGCAAATCTGGAGATCAAATCTACTCTTGTAGACCAGATAAGGATGCTCAGAAGCGTGACAAGGGTATTCTGAAAATCAAGGACAATATTGCTAGTGGGAAGTACAAATGCTTCTCTGTCGATGAATCCGGAGTTGTTTATTTTGGTGACCGCTTGGTGTGCCAAAGAAGCAAAATTGAGAGAGCTGATCCTCAAGAAGCTCATGATCTCCTCTCTCTATCATCCCGGTAGTACCAAGATGTACCAAGACCTTCGACCACAATTCTGGTGGACCGTATGAAACGGGAAATCGCCAAGTTTGTTGCTGAATGCGACACCTGTCGTCGGGTAAAAGCTGAACATCAAAGACCTCCTGGCACTCTTCGCCCTATTGCAGTCCCGAGTGGAAATGGGATGAAATTGGTATGGACTTCATCACCGGTTTCCCAGATCTCAAAAGGGCAACAATGCAATCTGGGTAATCATTGATCGTCTTCCAAGGTTGCCACTTCCTACCAGTCCGTGAGGATATACGTGCAAGTCAACTTGCTGAGTTATATTTGGCTCGTATTGTTCCATTGCACGGGGTCCCTTTGAGGATCATATCGGACCGTGGAAGTATCTTCGTCTCCAAGTTCTGGCACAGTTTCCAAACTGCTATGGGGTCCCGTCTCAACTTCAGTACCGCTTACCACCCCAGACTGATGGTCAGACTGAAAGAGTGAATCAAGTTTGGAAGACATGCTTCGGGCATGTGTCATCTCTTTTGGCCAAGGTTGGGAAAAGTATCTCCCTTTCGCGGAGTTCTCCTACAACAACAGCTATCAAGCTAGTCTGGGCATGGCTCCCTTCGAGGCTCTATATGGAAGAAAATGCCGCACTCCTCTAAATTGGTCCGAGACCGGAGAGAGAGCACTCTTTGGTCCAGATGTGATCAATGAAGCTGAGGAGAAGGTGAGAATCATAAGAGAGAATCTAAAATTGCTCAGTCAAGGCAGAAGAGCTACTATGACAAGCACCATCAGGAGATTCACTATGAAATTGGTGATAAAGCTTATCTCCGTGTTCTCCCCTCGTGGCGTTCGCCGCTTCGGAATCAAAGGGAAATTGGCCCTCGCTATGTTGGCCCTTTCACCGTTCTGGAAAAGCGAGGAGATCTTTCTTATAAGTTGGAGTTGCCGGTCAAATTTCCAAATGTGCATGATGTGTTCATGTCTCCCAACTCCGCCGGTGCTTCAAGGATCCTATCCATGGAGTCAATCATGAAGAGCTAGATCCAGAAGACCTCACTTATCGTGAGCATCCTATCCGTGTCTTGGACGAAGCTGAAAGAAAGACCCGTAACAAGACCACCAAGTTCCTCAAGGTTCAGTGGTCTCACCATTCCGAGGAAGAAGCAACTTGGGAACGAGAGTCTAGTCTTCGTGAGGAGTATCCCGATTTCTTTCCGCAACCTTAGAATCTCGGGACGAGATTCCTGTAAGGAGGGTAGAATTGTAACAGCCCAAAACTGAGAACCTAAAAACCTGTGTAATTTTTCCACTTTTGTGTTAATTGCCTCATGGCATCCATGCATACACATGTTCTTTTTGAATTAATACAACTTTGATACCAAATTGATATGAAGTTGCTAAACCAAATGCCCAAGGTGCTTCAACAATTTTTTCCAAACAAAGAAGGCACTCAAACTTACACAACAAAAGTTTCTTGACATCTAATATTTGTCAAGGAAGTTCCAAGGGTTGAGAACAATAGTTTGCAATTGCTATAAATATTACAAATGGGTAACATTTTGAATTTAGCAAAAATGCCTTAAGTCAACCCTATTAACAAAAGTGGTCCAAATTATTTTATTTAGCAACACCAAATTTTGGGGTGCCTCTAAATGGTGTTGGGAGCCTCCCCAATTTTTCTCATAATTTTTGGATAAGTTCAAATGCCTCAAATATTTCAAATACAGCTGCTGTTATTTTTTTAAATAGGAAAAGGACCTCTTTGTAATTATTTGAGGACCTATCCGTGATGACTAAAAATTCTGCAAGGGGTTTTCTGCAAGTTGTGCTTCTTCTTCCTGTAGCGACGCGCAAGCTCGCGTCGCAGCCGCACCAGGTCGCCGCGCGCTGCCCTGCCCCTGCCGCACCTGGCCCTCTCCCCGCCTCCACCTGCGAGGAAGAGCGAGCCGCACCCGAGCTCCACTGTTTCCCCACCCCGCACCGCTCGCTTGCTCCCCATTCTTCCTCCCCGCCATGGACGCCAAGCTCGAGCTTGCCGAGCTCGTCGCCGCCGATTGAGCGCATCCCGCCCAAATCGGAGCACACCCGCGGCTCCGCCGCGTCGCCAGCTGAATCCCTGCCGGAGGAATCGAGCTGGGCCGCCCCGAATCGCCACCGCCGTCATCATCCTCTCCGCCCACCGCCGAGCTCCGCCGCGAGCGAAATCCGTCGCCGTCGTTGCACCCCGCCGTCCCCGACATCTTCCCCGTGCTCGTGGTGAGCTCCTGCACCACCCCGTGCCACTCCCCTCTCCCCTCCCGCGCCCGCGCGTGATCCCGCCGTCGAGCCTCGCCGTGCCGTAGCTCGTTTCCCTCGCGTTGACGCGTCCGGTGGAAAACCCGGTTCATTCCGGTTTCTATACCGGGATAGCAGTTAGCTACTGGACCCGAGATTTTCTATCCGGTCTATACCCGGATTATAACCGGAAATAATTCCGGGAATCACTCCAGCCGGTATAAAATCCGGAAAATTCCGGGCTGGTATCCGGAAATCTTTTGATTTTTGGAAGTTCTATTTTCCTTTGCACCCTAATATACCTAAACCAGGTATATTATATTTTCGTGTTGTTAAATTATCAAAAGGTCATATCCAAACTTAAAATGCATTAAAATGATGACTTTTATCGGTGTATCCCAAAAATGCTTGTGATATACCAAAATACCCAGAAAGTTGAGAATAAAACTTTAAAATAAATATCACGCATATTTGTTCACTTTTAAAATATGGTGCTTCTAGTGATATTAAAATCCTATGATTAAAAAAAAAGGAGAAACTTTTAATAATTAATAACTTTTTACCGGGACCTCTGAAAAATGTGTTCCTTATACCGAAATGATCAGAAAAACATGAGTGATCCAAAATCTTCATCGTCATGCATCATGGTTCACAATCACAATAATGTGCTCTAGTAGTAATTATAATCACTAAGTTTAAATATGGGGTTTATCCCAAATAATGCAATGAGTATAACGGGGACCCCATTTAACTTGTTGGTCATGTCTAAGGCTTCTAGGGTGCATTTAAAATGTCATATCATCATCCTTGTATGCATTGCACAATTGCCATGTGTTGATTGTTTTTTCCGGTGTTGTTTGTGCATCGGTAGATCAAGGAGGTGAAGTGCCACCCCCGTCTTGTGACGATCCGTACTACCAGCACTCTGAACAAGGCAAGCGTAATCCCCCCTGAGCATATCTTATCCTATGTTTCCGCAAATATTTTCTACACTATAATATTGCATGCGGTTCTAAATGTCTTTTGCCTGGATTAGAGTATCCTACTAGTTGCATTAGAATCCTGTTGCCAATACCTGTTTTAACTTCCTATTACCATAGGTTTGTGTTGTTAGCCATGGAATACTTACTATGCTATGCAAGTGCTTAGCCATGCTTAGTGAACTGCCTAGTTGTACTAGGGATGGTGAATGCTGGAAACAGGTGTTAACTTGTGACAGTGATGTTGATGGTGGAGAATTGTGGAGATGGAATAAAATGCTAAGAAGGTGGGGATGAGAGGCCACATGGAATGTGGTGGGTTGTCTCGTTCTTGCCGCCTAGGTGCGAGTTCTGTACCTCCTGAACCAAGACTGAGCGTGCAACCATGCGTGAGGCCTATGCAATTGCAGGAACCCTCATAGACTAAATAACTCGAGCGGGGCTAGCCAGGGTCCTCTAATTTGGCTTTCCATTTGCGCGTGCGTGATGGTGTTGAACTGAGATGAGGATGGTGGTGTTAGGAAAATAAGTGGCCGTGGGGCGGGGTGTTGTGATCCTGGCAGCCCTACTGCCACTGATGATCCTGGAGAGTCCTTAACGGGGGAGAAGTCGACACCATTCCCACCCAGCCGGCTTTCCAAGGAAGAGAGCTAATGCGCAGGTAATGGGCCGGGCGGTACGCGTGGCAAACATTTGTACACCCCTGCAGGGTTAAATCTTTTCGAAAAGCCGTGTCCACGGTTACGGACGACTTGGGAATGGACGATGATCATAGAATAACTTTAACGGAATAATTAAAAACTGGGTACTAGAGGTACCAATTCCACGAATGTAAGGTTGACTTCCTCGGGGGTGATTCGGGGAGGTGCCTTTGATGAACATGTACAATGGTGATGTTGGTGATGTTTGAGAAAGGTGATCTCAAAGAAAAGAGTTACCTCTTACCCCTCTTTGAAAATGTTCTAATAGTCGATGCCTTTGAGTTATGTTTTTCATAAATAAAATCAGCTTTATGCAAAAGAGCCATAAAACCTTGACAGCTAATCATCGAGCATATATTAGCTCTTAATCTTGCGAGTTCGTCGAACTCAACGTCTTTGCTTTTGTTTCAGAGGAGGACTTCACCGACTCCGGAGGTGGGTTCTTTGTGGACGTCGACGAGTAGTCTGGGGTTCCCAGGTGGCAGCTTGGGACATCTTGGAACAGCTGGCGTTGTGATGTTTATCTGTAGGCCTCTTAGGCCATATGTTGGTTCTTGTTGTTTAGAACAACACACTTCGCTTCCGCATGTTGTAATGTTGGGTCTGTGACCTCTGTTTGTCATTTGCTATCTTTCTCTGTATAAGAGTTGAACTATATGATTTTTGTGTCGTAGAGTCTGTGATGTGCCAGTTGTTCCACAAGTCTTGATCTTACTATTATGCTTTGATAGTTGTGCCTGTGTTAAGGCCTCAATCGGGGTGTTGCGTTGTCTGGAGTGAGGTGTACCCAGCAACGCCTGCCAAAGGTTTTGGCCGGGGATTGGTAAACCCGTAACCTCCGGTTGTATCGCTTAACTGGTGACACACAGCATCACTGTATAGCAGTCGGGTCGGGGCGCCACAGCGGACTAACGCTGTTTTCAGCAGAATTGCCCTGGTGTCTTGTTTTTGTGCAGAAAGTCAACTTTCGGGAAAAACACCAGAAAAGATCGCAAACCTCCTATTTTACCAGAAGACTCACGGAGCCAGAAGGGGAGGCGGAGATGGGCCACGAGTGGCCCAAACCACATGGTGGCGCGGCCGGGGCCCGCCGCGCCAGCCATGAGGAGGGCGCCTCGGGCACCTCCCCGAGTCCCCCTTTCGACTACTTAACCCTTCTGACCTAAAAACGTCGGGGGGTCGTCCACTTCATCCAGAAACATCACCGTACGCCGCCACCATCGCGAAACCTATTTCGGGGACCAGAAACTCCGTTCTGGCACTCCGCCGGGACGGGGAATTGGAGGAGATCATCGCCATCATCATCACCGACGCTTCTCCATCGACCATCCATGTTTCCCCCATCCATGTGTGAGTAATTCCCTGCTGTAGGCTGAGGGGGATGGTAGGGATTGGATGAGATTGTTCATGTAATAAGCTATAAGATCATTAGGGCATGGTGCCCAGTATCCGTTGTTAGTACTTATTGATGTTGTTGCAACTTGTTGAGCTTAATGCTTGTCACTAGGGCCCGAGTGCCATGATTTCAGATCTGAACATGTTATTGTTTCATAATGATATGCACTGTTTATTGATCATACCTGCAAGTTGTATACACATATTGTTGTCCGGAACCCGCGGTCCCAAAGTGACAATAATTGGGACAGCCGAGGGGAATGGCTGCGATGTGAGGATCACATGTGTTCACGCGTGTTAATGCTTTGCTCCGGTACTTTATTAAAAGGAGTACCTTAATTACCAGTAGATTCCCTTGAGGCCCGGCTGCCACCGGCTGGTAGGACAGAAGATGTTGTACAAGTTTCTCATTGCGAGCACGTACGACTATATACGGAACACATGCCTACGTTTACTTAGTACTTGGATGCTTTATCATTATTATCTGCAATGCCTATGTCTTGATTATTATATGAGCTATCTTATCCATGCAGCGCCCGTTCATCCATCCCTATGCCTACAGTGTTTTAATCCTACTGTTTACTGCAATCACTACTGCTGTCTCTATTTACTGCTGCTATTATTTCACCGCTACTACTGCTATAAAACTGTTGCTACTGATAATCTGTGTCGAGCAAGACTATTCACAGGTGCAGCTGAATTGACAACTCCGCTGTTAAGGCTCTCAAGTATTCTTTGGCTCCCCTTGTGTCGAATCAATAAATTGGGTTTTACTTCCCTCGAAGACTGTTGCGATCCCCTATACTTGTGGGTCATCAAGACTATTTTCTGGCGCCGTTGCCGGGGAGCATAGCTTTATTTGGGAGTTCACTTGTGATCTATATTGCTCGCTGAAATTTATTCATCATGGGTAAAGCTCGTGATGAGAGGGTCCATGTATTGCCATCCACTACAAGAAAAGGTACGACACTTAGTACCTCTGCTGCTCTTGACTCACCATCTGTATTGAGTCAACTTGTTACACCACCACAATCTTCACGTGTTGGTACTACTGCTGAATCTGAAATTGCCTCTGATAATGTTGATGATGCTTCTACTGTGATTGATGAGAATATTTCATTAGGTCCACTTTTAGATGCTGCTATTGCTAAGTCTAAACAACTTGAAAATACTAGAACACCTAATGGAAGTCCTACTACTCCTGTTTATTCACCTGAGTTAAGGGATTATACTTGTGATGATGATCCTGATGAAACTTATGTGGAACTTGATGATGATTTTATTGATAAATGTAATGCTACTACTGGTGCAAGTAATATGAGAAATTTTCTTGCACAACATGCTGTTAAATACAAGTTGTCACCTGATCCTAAGTTTGCCACTTCTCCTATAAACATTAAAGATAAGGATTATGATTTTTCTCTTGATTTATCTCATATATCTATTGTTGAGAAAACTCCTTTTTGTGGCACTAAGAGTGAAAGTGCTGTAGAGCACATGAATGAGCTCTCTACTTTGAGTGGCTTATTTTCTGATGATATTAAGAAGCGTAGCTACTTTGTTGCTAAGATTTTTCCTTTCTCATTAAAAGATGATGCTAAAGCTTGGTATAACAACTTGTCTCCTGGTTCTATTACTAGTCCTACTGGTTTGCTTGATGTTTTCTTTCAGAAATATTTCCCTGCTAGTGCTCAACATGATGCTTTGCAAGAATTTATAACTTTGACCAGGAAGATGAAGAGAAACTTCCAGAGGCATGGACAAGGTTTTGCTCTCTTATCAGAGCTCGGCCTGGACATGATTTGGAAAAGCATGATCTACTTGATATATTTTACAGTGGACTAACTATTGAATCTAGAGCATATCTGGATAGTTGTGCTAGTTGTGTTTTCAGGAAAAGAACCCCTGAAGAAGCTGAAGAATTATTGGCTAAAATCAGCCAGAATTATGATGATTGGACTCTACCTGCGCCGACCCCCACACCTACACCGACACCAATATCAAAGAAGAGGGGAGGTATGATTGAATTGAATGATGAAACAATGAGGGAGGCCAAGAAGACTCTCATTGAGAAGGGTATTAAATCTGAAGATGTGAAGAACCTTCCACCTATTGAAGATTTGTGTAAGCCAATTCCTCATCCATCCATAATTGAGGTTCACTCTCTCCACAGGTTCGATGAAGGAGATATTCCCTACTCTAAACCACCTGATCAATGCTTAGATGAATTTGATAATTATGTTATTAAGCAAGATAATTTTAATATGAGAGTAGAGAATCATTTGCATGAAAATTCTCTAGCTATTAGTAAGTTGCATGATATTGTGGAGAGAACCTCCAATGATGTTAAGATGCTTATTAAACATTTCCATATGGTTCAAACTCAAATTGATCAACTCACTAAAGTGCAACAAGACATGTTAGCCAATGCTTCTAAGAAAAATTAAAACCTGTCTATGTTAGCACTAGAAGTGGAGCTCATACTCAGGATCCTTTATATCCTGAGGGACATCCTAAAAGAATTGAACAAGATTCTCAACTAGCTGAAAATCCAGTTTCTCCTTCTAAGAAAAAGAAGAAGAAGAAACATAAAAATGTTGTAGAATCCTCTGAAACTGTTAATGATCCTAATAGTATATCTATCTCTGATGCTGAAACTGAAAGTGGTAATGAACTTGATAGTGATAAGGATAAAAATGATGCTCTTGATAAAGAAGTTAGTGAAAAGGAACCTGAAAAGCATACTAAAAACACAAAGTACACTAAGGAAGATTTCATTGCTAAGAAACATGGTAATGAAAGGGAACCTTGGGTTCAAAAGCAAATGCCTTTTCCAACTAAGAAACTAAAATCAAAGGAAGAAGAACATTATAATAAATTTTGTGAATGGATGAAACCCTTGTTCTTGCAAATTCCTTTGACTGATGCTATTAAATTGCCTCCTTACTCAAAGTATATGAAAGATATTGTTTCTAACAAAAGGAAAATTCCTAATGAGGAAATTTCTACTATGCTTGCTAATTATTCTTTCAATGGCAAGGTTCCTAAGAAGCTTGGAGATCCAGGTATACCAACCATCCCTTGCTCCATCAAGAATAATTATGTTAGAACTGCTTTATGTGATTTGGGAGCAGGAGTTAGTGTTATGCCTTTTTCTCTCTATAAGAGACTCTATCTTGATAAATTGATACCTACTGATATATCTTTGCAAATGGCTGATAAATCTACTGCTGTTCCTGTTGGCATTTGTGAGGATGTCCCTGTTCAAGTGGCTAACAATTGTTTAATTTTGACTGATTTTGTTGTTCTTGAAATGCCTGAAGATGATAATATGTCTATTATTCTTGGAAGACCTTTTCTAAATACTGCAGGTGCTGTTATTGATTGCAATAAAGGAAAAGTAACTTTCAATGTTAATGATAAAGAACATACTGTTTATTTCCCCAAGAAAGTTGACAAGATTTATGGAGTCAATACCATCTCCAATTTTAAAACTATCAAAGTGGGAAGTATTGATTGCCCTATATATGATCATCAAGAAGGATATCAAAACATTATGATTGGATCCATATCAATACAATACAAGGTAACATGAGTGTTTCATGATGTTTAAATCATTTGTGTCATGTAAATTTATTTGGTGCCAAGACTTGATCAACCTTGTTATCAAATGTATTTGCATACATAAAAGAGCTAAACAACATTTCTTTCTTCAACTTTGTTTTACCTACTGTTGTGTTACTGAACTTGCAAAGTTTTAGTTGAAACTGGTCTTTATAAAATTCTATTTCTGCTCTAAGTTTATTATTTAAATATCCAAAAATGTGCAAAATGAAAGTTTTCAAAAATTTCTGAAAATTATACCATAAATATTAGTTTTTAAAGAGGAATGTGGGAGTGCCTGGAGCTGACCAGGGGGACCCACCATGCCACCACACCACCCCACCGCGCGGCAGGGGTGTGGGCCGCGCCGTGGCATGGTGTGGGCCCCACCTGGCTCTCCACTCACCCATCTTCCTCTCATTTCTTTCTCTCTCCCGACCAAACACACCACCATTGCTCAAACCCGTGTTCTTGCTGCTCTTGCTCGAGATTTTTCGATCTCCTTGCTCAGCCCATCTTTGTTGCTGAAATTTGGACCATTTGCTCTCTGAAAAGGAAAATGCATAACCACGCCTTTGGGGAGGTGTTTGAAAGGGATTCTCAGAGAGCAAGGAGGCCTTTGAGGGCATCTACTCGAGTTAGGCGTTCCTATGATGAGGATGTCATTGCACCGAACATTGGAGATGGAGGGGATGACCAAATCCCAAATGTTTCATCCTTTCCATGCATGGAGTTTTTGCGTAATGCAGGGTTGCTTGATGACTTCATGTTCCTTATCTGGAGAGTTGGCCTAACCACTTGTATGCAGGATGAGGGTGACCAACATTATTGGCTCACCAAAACTTTTGTTGAGAGTTTTAAATTTGTGAATTCATCTTATGCGCCTACTGTCCAATTTAAGATTTATGACAGGCCTGTTACAATGGGCTTGGGAGACTTTTGTGCTGCCATAGATATTGCTCCTTTAGGTACAGCAAAGAAGATTGCAGGGAACACCAAAGACTTTGTGGAACTTTACCGAGGAGTGACCAACGACGATGACCGCACCGCTCAGCACGGCAAGATAAGGAACATCCAATTCCCTGCCATTAGATATTTCGTTTATTATCTTGCTACTAGCATTCTTGGTAGGGAAAACACCAGTAACATTTCCAATTATCATCTTGCTTTTCTTGCTGCTGCACTTAATGGTAACACTGCTTACAACCTTGGTGCCCTTATTGCTCGCCGTTTGGCTGCTAGTGGACCTATTTATGGAGGAATTGTTGCTTCACGAGTTATCGCATATCTAGGTCTTTCCGTTAGTCCTAATGATGAGAAGCTAACCCCTTTTAGACTTGATATTTCTGCTATGAAAGGCCATCAGTTTGTCACACCTAATTCTCATTTAGGAAACATTGTTTACAAAGTTTTATTTACTAACGGGGATGAATATAAGTGCCTTTGCCCCAGGCCGATCTGTTCCCTTTACACAGGAGACCGTGGTCGTACTCCAAGGAGGTGTTGGAGGAGCAGCTTAGAGTGCGAGGCTTTCACCAGCAGCACCAGGAGGAGGGAGAAGCACCTGATGATGGCTACACCGTCACTTACCTTGGAGCGTCTTCCAGCTCTTACCAGGACGAGGGCCCTTCCTCGTCATACTATGGAGGCGCCACTTCCTGGGCACCATGGGGTTGATCTCCACTTAGGCCAAAAGCCTAAGCTTGGGGGGAGGTATATCGACATCTCACTCATTTACATATCATTTCTTGTCGATACTTTGTATATCCATGTTGCAGTTTTCTTTCTTTCTTTTTAATTGTTTACCTTTTATTGCTGCTTTCAAAACACAAAAAGACCAAAAATATTTCTGTTGTTTCTCTTCATGTGTCTCTTTAAGTTTCAGTATTAGTTTGCGTAGTTTTTAAAATTCGGTTTGTTATTCAAAAATCCAAAAATATTTTGCTTTATTGATTGTTTCTTTTTGCTCTTGTTTCAAAAACTCGAAAACCCAAAAATATTTGTTGTTTCTTTTTCGTTTTGTATAGTGTTTTCAGAGTTGGACAGCTATCCGTGACTCCGATGGAGCTTGGTTTTCATTCTTATCATTCGAAGCAACACAAGTGAAAAAGCAATAAGGATGATCTACAACAACTTGAGTTGGGGTGAGAGGCTGGTATGAACTCTATTTGTTTTCATTTTTGTACATATACTCATCTATGTGAGCATGCTTAGTTGGTTCATGTGAGGTATATGTCATTTAGTGGATGCTTAGTAGTTCTTGTTCTCTCATGATCGGTCCCAATTTATTAATAGTGGTAGCATGTTATGTTGATGTTTGCTTGCATTGTTCTATTCATAGAGGGAATGACATTGTGGTATCCTCCTCTAAAAAATTCATTTGAATTGACTTGGCACATGCTCATGCATGCGTATGACTGAAAAACAAAAGTCAATTAAGCCTTGATGATTTATTTTGACTCAGAGTTCTTGTATCACTTTTATGTCTCAATTAATTTCATTTTGTCGCAAGCATGATTATGACAGTTATTGCTCTCTTGATTGTCGCTTCCCAGTCTATTGCTAGCCTTCACTTGTACTGAGCGGGAATGCTGCTCGTGCTTCCAAAACCATGAAAACCAAGTTATTCCAAAGTGTCCACCATAAATACCTATGCATGGCATTTCGAACCATTCAAGTAAATTTTCATGTGCTACCTTCAAAACCTTCAAAGTACTTCTCAATTTGTGTCAATGTTTTATAGCTCATGAGGAAGTATGTGGTGTTTTATCTTTCAATCTTGTCATTCAGACTTTCACCAATGGACTAGTGGCATATACATCCGCTTATCCAATAATTTGCAAAAAGAGCTGGCAACGGGGTGCCCAGCCCCAATTAATTACAACTTTCATCAAATAATTCTCTTCACATGTTTTGCCCTGATTTATCAGTAAGCAACTTAATTTGCAAATAGACACTCCTCCATGGTATGTGAATGTTGGAAGGCACCCGAGGATTTGGTTAGCCATGGATTGTGCAAGCAAAGGTTGGGGGAGTGTCACCCATAATGAAACTAAAATACATGTGTAAACAAAAGAGAAGAGGGATGATCTACCTTGCTGGTAGAAAGAACGTCCTTCATGGAGCCGCTCTTGAAAGTCTGGTTGACAAGGGTGTAACAGCCCAAAGTTCGAAAACCTAAAAACCAGGGTAAAATTTTCGCTTTTGTGTTTAATTGCATCATGGCATCCATATTAAATTGCTGGGCAACACACTAAATGGTTTAGCACCATTTGAAAACCACAATGCAAACTTGTTTCAACAAACTCCCAGGTAATATTTTGCACTTGCTCTAATTTACCAAAGGAGCAACATTTTGAATTTAGCAAAATGGCCTAATCCAAACCTATATGAACAAAAGTGGTTCAAAACCTTTTATTTGGCCACACCAAAAATTTGTGGAGCTTCTACAAGCTAAGGGGAGCCTCCCCAAAATTTGGCATATTTTTCTAAAATGTTTTGGGGCCTAAAGAAAATAAGGCAAATTTGGTTGGTTCTAAAATTAAAAGAGAAAAGGACTTGTCTGTGAGGAAAACGAAAGCGCAGGGGTTTTGTGTAAAAGAAAAGGACACTAAAGTGAAGGAGAGAAAACCCCCAACCAGCCCACTCACTTTCCTCACTCTCCTCTCCATTCTTCTCTCCCCAAAGAGCTCCAAGAGCTAGCTCCCATGGCCGAGCTCGCCGCCGTTGATTGAGGAGTCCCCGAGCGAAACGAAGACCACCAATAGCTCCGCCTCGTCGTCCTCTACCACTCCACCGAAGGAATCGAGCCGGGACACCTCGAACCTACCGTGCCGCCAAGTTCTTCGCCAACCACCGCCGGAAGCTTTCCCGGACGATTCCGGCCGTCTCCGTCCATCTCCGGTCCTTCCAAGCACCCTACGAGTTCAGGGTGAGCAAACCCTCCAAATGGACCTCTACATTTCCTCCTTTTCCCCCTAGTTCATCGAATCCCCGTAGCTCTATTTCGTTTTGGTCGCGTTGACAAATCCGGTGTCCAACCCGGAAATTTCCGGAACTGAACCCGGAATCACCCGGTACCAGACCCGGAATTGTCCGGAATCTATACCGGATTAAGAAAAACGGTACTGGACTCGACCATTTTCACCCGGTTCATACCCGGAATTGACCCGGAATTAAACCCGGTGCCAGACCCGGTATAAAACCCGGAATGACCGGTACAAAACCCAGAAATTTCCGGAATAAATTCTGGATTTCAATACAGTTTTGAAATTTCTGTTTTCTTTTCACCCCTTAATCTCTAAATGTATAAATATGATATTGTTGATTAAATAAATCATCAAAAAGTAATATCAAAAAGGAAATCTATTAAAATGGTAACTTTTTATCGGTGTATCCGAAAAATGCATGTAATACACAAAATGCCCAGAAAATTGTGATTAAAACTTTAAAATAAATATTATGCATATTTGATCACAAATAAATTATGGTGCTTCTAGTAATGTTAAAACCATAAGTTTAAAAGAGGAACTTATAAAATTAATAACTTCTTACCGGGACCTCCGAAAAATGTGTTTCTTATACCGAAATGATCAGAAAAAGATGAGTGATCCAAAATCTTTATCATCATGCATCATTGATCACAATTACAATAATGTGCTCTAGTAGTAATTATAATCACTAAGTTTAAATATGGGGTTATTCCAAACAATGCAAGACATATAACGGGGACCCCATTTAACTTGTTGGTCATGTTCAAATCTTCTAGGGTGCATTTAAAATGTCACATCATCATCCTTGTATGCATTGCACAATTGCCATGTGTTGATTGTTCTTCCGGTGTTGTTTGTGCATCGGTAGATCAAGGAGGTGAAGTGCCACCCCCGTCTTGTGACGATCCGTACTACCAGCCATATCAACAAGGCAAGCGTAATCCCCCCTCTGAGCATATCTTATCCTATGTTTCCGCAAATATTTTCTCCACTATAATATTGCATGCGGTTCTAAATGTCAACTTTTGTCGGATTAGAGTATCCTATAGTTGCATTAATTCCCTATGCCATTATCTGTTTCCCTCCTATTATCCATAGGTTTGTGTTGTTGGCCGAGCTACTTATAAATGCTATGTGATGCTTAGCCATGCCTAGTTAGATGCCTAGCTATACGATGGATATATGTGTGGTTGGAAACAGGTGTGAATTGTTGAGATGATGGTGGAGAATTGTGGAGATGGATAATAAAATGCTAAAAGGTGGGGATGAGAGGCCACTGTGTTTGTGGTGCTTTGTCTCGTTCCCGTCGCCTAGGTGCGAGTGCTATACCTCTTGAACCAAGACTGAGCGTGCAACCATGCGTGAGGCCTATGCATTCGCAGTGCAGGAACCCTCATAGACTAAATAACTCGAGCGGGGCTAGCCAGGGTCCTCTAGTTCGGGCTTCCATTTGCGCGTGCGTGATGATGGTGGGATGAACTGAGATGAGGATTGTGGTGTTAGGAAAATAAGTGGCCGTGGGGGGGTGTTGCAGGCACTGGCAGTCCTACCGCCACTGATGATCCTGGAAAGTCCTTAACGAGGGAGAAGTCGACACCGCTCCCACCCAGCCGGCTTTCCATGGAAGAGAGCTAATGATCAGGTAATGGGCCGGACGGTACGCGTGGCAAACATTTGTACACCCCTGCAGGGTTAAATCTTTTCGAAAAGCCGTGTCCGCGGTTATGGACGACTTGGGAAGTGAAGGTAAGATCATAGAATAACTTCAACGGAATGATTAAAAACTGGGTACTAGAGGTACCACTCACAAATGCAAGGTGAGCTTCCTCGAGGGTGATTCGGGGAGGTGCCTTTGATGAACAGGTACAGTGGTTGATGTTGATAAAGGTGATGAAAGAAAGAGTACTTCTTACCTCTTTTGAAAATACTCTGAATAGTCGATTGCCTTTGAGTTATGTTTTCATAAATAAAATCAGCTTTATGCAAAACAACCATATAACTTGAAAGCCTCATCGAGCATATATTAGCTCTTAATCTTGCGAGTTCGTCGAACTCAACGTCTTTGCTTTTGTTTCAGTGGAGGACTTCACCGACCTCGAAGGTGGGTTCTTTGTGGACGTCGACGAGTAGTCTGGGGTTCCCAGGTGGCAGCTTGGGACATCCTGGAGCAGCTGGCGCTGTGATGTTCATCTGTAGGCCTCTTAGGCCATATTTTGGTTCTTGTTGTTTAGAACAACACACTTCGCTTCCGCATGTTGTAATGTTGGGTCGGTGACCTCTGGTTGTCATTTGCTATCTTTCTCTATTATAAGAGTTGAACTATATGATTTTGTGTCGTAGAGTCTGTGATGTGCCAGTTGTTCCACAAGTCTTGATCTCTCTCTTATGCTTTGATAGTGTGCCTGCTGGTATCGGATAACCGGAGACACAGTATCACTGTATAGCAGTCGGGTCAGGGCGCCACAAGTTGGTATCAGAGCAGTACTGCCTGTAGGAAACCCTTCTACTGGTCGATGTTGAGTCTAGTGTTTGTGAAAATATTTTCAACCTAAAAATGAGTTGTGAAAACCATCTTAGGATTCTTTTTACTCCTTATCTGGTTACCCTCTAATCTCGGAGCAACCTTACCTCGATTTGAGTTTAAAGTTTTACTCTCGTCTGTTACTTCAAAATGATTAGAAACGGGGTTGGGTTCGACCTTTAGTGTTATGTGTCCAGTTGCTTCCGCCGCGCTACAATCCGAAGCTTCATGTGCTGAGAAACCATCTGGAGTACGACGAAAATTCCTATCAACTCAGTTGTTTACGGACCCTTGTATTCCTATCCAGTTTAATCTTTTGATCCTTTCTTTGGGTTTTAACCCAAGGACTTGAACAGAAGGTCCCGGATTGTGCTAACTAGAGTGTGTTAAGTTGTGATTACTTAACTCTCGCTAGTAGCACATGATGCTGATCTTCAACCCAAGTCTTTCCGTGGTCTGTGTGGTAAATAGTTGAACCTTAAATTACCGCACCTCAGCTGGTTATGTAACTTCATCTCTTCCTTAGCCTTGCTCTAGGTTCTATCTTGGAAACATCGGGGTTACAGCCAGGATTCTCCTAGCGAGTCTCCCAACTATATTCATGACTCTGCTGCATCTCTCCTTTTTGGGCATGGTTATCACAATTGAGTAATAACCGGTGCATCTTCAACATCTTAGGATTTCTCCAGAGCATGTTCTTACTCTAATCTGCTTTCCTGACCTTTGTCTGTCTGTTGACAGTAAAGTTTCATCGTGCGTTGGTATGTTCCGATGCAAGACTTTTTCCTGATCCGTTAAGACTTTCTCTTTGTCTTGGTAGGAGAAACAAACTCCAGTACCTTGTCCACTTCCCGGGCTAGGTCAAAGTTTTGTAATCCACAGAATAAGAGGTTTATTAGTCTCTGTTTCTGCTCCACCTTAGAGTGTCACACTCTTTTATATCAAAGTATTGTGCTTAACATCATGATCCTCTTGATGAAGTGATGCTCTCACACTTGTTACTCTTCGTTCTCCGAGTGACTTGTTACTCGGGAATGATAATTCGTGAGCAATGATGTGGCTATCGGATATTCTCAGCAGTTCTTACTGCGTTGCAATCCAAAGACCTTCTTTATCCTCCTTAGCATGATTGGTTATCCGATCAATAAGCTGAGTTTGACTGTGTTGCCAAGTTCGTTCTCTCCGGTGCCTTCCCTCGGTCAAAGAGCTAGGTTCATGCCGAAGCTCCCAAAACCATCTCCTGGTGCACTGAACGGCATGATCCTCTCTCGAACTCAAGATCCACTGCCATGTCGTGATATCCTGTAGATGGATCGTGATATCCTGTTGTTCCTTCCAGAAGTATCGCCAGGTTGTCGCCTGTCCAAGCTCAACATCACGGACAACTCTTTTCTCCAAGAAAAATTGAGCTTATGAGTAAGCTGGTTCTCTGAACAACTCCTTTCCCAAGAAAATCGTGCTAGATGTCCGGAATTATTCGGTTGAGCTTAAACAACTTGGAGAGTCGAAAGACAGAGCTCTACCTCGACATAGTTCCTTCTCAAGGGATGTCTATTCTGTTCATGTCGAAGCAAGGTGGTATTTCCTTGGTGGAAATGCTAACCTCCAAATCTTTTGATTTGAATTGGGCTATCGTCAAATCAAACTCAGCCCAACCTACGTGATTGTGTTAGTCCGACCAATACTTATGCCCGTTCATGTGATAACTTCAGAACACATACCTTGTGATGTCGACCGTCTTGGAGTATCTGGATAAGTTTGTTGTTGAGCCCATCCACTACATTCTTTTTCCTCCTGTTTGATTGGAAAGCTTGTCAGAACTAACCTTGTGTCGTCACAAGGCAATGTTCTGGAGTTAGAAGTGACTTTCCTGGTTCACGTGCAATTGCTGAAAGATGTCGCCGTGAATCTGAGTGAATTGTCTAGTTTCCTCTAACTCCTCTCAACTCGATTATGCATATATACAGAATATTCCGGGATGGTATGTGGTTACCTCCATTCCTTGAAGATGTTATCTATGCATCCAAGCCACTGATTGAATTGTCCCAGAAAGAGAGGAAGTCTGAGAACTCCTTTGTCTCCTATGGTGTTTCCCATCAAGAACTAAATCATGTCTCGCTGCAAGTAAATCAAGTAGGGCAGCTGTCTCCTGACAAGTTGCTAATCCGCGAGTTCCGCAATCTCGTTCCTCCTTTGGAGTCTGTCATTGTAGTCCAACTCTTGGGGTCCTAGCAATTGTAACCGTTGGTATGCTTTGCAAAGATTCCTATTCCTACCTGTGGAGTCTGAGTATCTCTACACCTGACCAGATCTAAATCTCAAACAGAAACGACAGTTGGTGATCCTCAAGAAGTTTGTCCCGATGTCTGGAAAATCAAGAAGTGTTCCTGATACTAACGTTTGCGGAGTTTCTGAAGTTCTCTATGTCCATCTTCCCGACCCTTCCCATGTCATCCGAAATGCTCCTCCGTGAGGAAAGTTCTACTCAAGTTGTTTGGTAGAGTTGCCTCTTTATCCGTTGGAACCTTGTTTCGACACCCTCCCTCAGAAGGTGAAGGCCTTGTGCAAAGTTCATATTCTGAATCTTTTGAGAAAACAGTTGTCTACCAACTGGAAGCTCCCTATCAATCTCCCGTCACACGAAAGTGTCTCTTAACTGTCAATCCAAGGGATGCTTGAAGTCTCATCCTAAATTCTACTAGGAGGTACTCGGTCGTTGTATATTCACCAAGCTCCATTCTTTCGGAGAGGTTTCCTTCTTTCCGATGGTGTACATTGATAGTGACCTTGAAGTGTAGCCGATGAAGATCTTCAGGATGCGCTGGATCGATCTACACCAAGAAGATCGTGTAGTACCGTCGTAACCTTTCCCTCTTTCCTACTCTTAGAATCTCGGGACGAGATTCCTGTAAGGAGGGTAGAATTGTAACAGCCCAAAGTTGAAAACCTAAAAACCAGGGTAAAATTTTCGCTTTTGTGTTTAATTGCATCATGGCATCCATATTAAATTGCTGGGCAACACACTAAATGGTTTAGCACCATTTGAAAACCACAATGCAAACTTGTTTCAACAAACTCCCAGGTAATATTTTGCACTTGCTCTAATTTACCAAAGGAGCAACATTTTGAATTTAGCAAAATGGCCTAATCCAAACCTATATGAACAAAAGTGGTTCAAAACCTTTTATTTGGCCACACCAAAAATTTGTGGAGCTTCTACAAGCTAAGGGGAGCCTCCCCAAATTTTGGCATATTTTTCTAAAATGTTTTGGGGCCTAAAGAAAATAAGGCAAATTTGGTTGGTTCTAAAATTAAAAGAGAAAAGGACTTGTCTGTGAGGAAAACGAAAGCGCAGGGGTTTTGTGTAAAAGAAAAGGACACTAAAGTGAAGGAGAGAAAACCCCCCAACCAGCCCACTCACTTTCCTCACTCTCCTCTCCATTCTTCTCTCCCCAAAGAGCTCCAAGAGCTAGCTCCCATGGCCGAGCTCGCCGCCGTTGATTGAGGAGTCCCCGAGCGAAACGAAGACCACCAATAGCTCCGCCTCGTCGTCCTCTACCACTCCACCGAAGGAATCGAGCCGGGACACCTCGAACCTACCGTGCCGCCAAGTTCTTCGCCAACCACCGCCGGAAGCTTTCCCGGACGATTCCGGCCGTCTCCGTCCATCTCCGGTCCTTCCAAGCACCCCTACGAGTTCAGGGTGAGCAAACCCTCCAAATGGACCTCTACATTTCCTCCTTTTCCCCTAGTTCATCGAATCCCGTAGCTCTATTTCGTTTTGGTCGCGTTGACAAATCCGGTGTCCAACCCGGAAATTTCCGGAACTGAACCCGAAATCACCCGGTACCAGACCCGGAATTGTCCGGAATCTATACCGGATTAAGAAAAACGGTACTGGACTCGACCATTTTCACCCGGTTCATACCCGGAATTGACCCAGAATTAAACCCGGTGCCAGACCCGGTATAAAACCCGGAATGACCCGGTACAAAACCCAGAAATTTCCGGAATAAATTCCGGATTTCAATACAGTTTTGAAATTTCTGTTTTCTTTTCCCCTTAATCTCTAAATGTATAAATATGATATTGTTGATTAAATAAATCATCAAAAAGTAATATCAAAAAGGAAATCTATTAAAATGGTAACTTTTTATCGGTGTATCCGAAAAATGCATGTAATACACCAAAATGCCCAGAAAATTGTGATTAAAACTTTAAAATAAATATTATGCATATTTGATCACAAATAAATTATGGTGCTTCTAGTAATGTTAAAACCATAAGTTTAAAAGAGGAACTTATAAAATTAATAACTTCTTACCGGGACCTCCGAAAAATGTGTTTCTTATACCGAAATGATCAGAAAAAGATGAGTGATCCAAAATCTTTATCATCATGCATCATTGATCACAATTACAATAATGTGCTCTAGTAGTAATTATAATCACTAAGTTTAAATATGGGGTTATTCCAAACAATGCAAGACATATAACGGGGACCCCATTTAACTTGTTGGTCATGTTCAAATCTTCTAGGGTGCATTTAAAATGTCACATCATCATCCTTGTATGCATTGCACAATTGCCATGTGTTGATTGTTCTTCCGGTGTTGTTTGTGCATCGGTAGATCAAGGAGGTGAAGTGCCACCCCGTCTTGTGACGATCCGTACTACCAGCCATATCAACAAGGCAAGCGTAATCCCCCCTCTGAGCATATCTTATCCTATGTTTCCGCAAATATTTTCTCCACTATAATATTGCATGCGGTTCTAAATGTCAACTTTTGTCGGATTAGAGTATCCTATAGTTGCATTAATTCCCTATGCCATTATCTGTTTCCCCTCCTATTATCCATAGGTTTGTGTTGTTGGCCGAGCTACTTATAAATGCTATGTGATGCTTAGCCATGCCTAGTTAGATGCCTAGCTATACGATGGATATATGTGTGGTTGGAAACAGGTGTGAATTGTTGAGATGATGGTGGAGAATTGTGGAGATGGATAATAAAATGCTAAAAGGTGGGGATGAGAGGCCACTGTGGTTGTGGTGCTTTGTCTCGTTCCCGTCGCCTAGGTGCGAGTGCTATACCTCTTGAACCAAGACTGAGCGTGCAACCATGCGTGAGGCCTATGCATTCGCAGTGCAGGAACCCTCATAGACTAAATAACTCGAGCGGGGCTAGCCAGGGTCCTCTAGTTCGGGCTTCCATTTGCGCGTGCGTGATGATGGTGGGATGAACTGAGATGAGGATTGTGGTGTTAGGAAAATAAGTGGCCGTGGGGCGGGTGTTGCAGGCACTGGCAGTCCTACCGCCACTGATGATCCTGGAAAGTCCTTAACGAGGGAGAAGTCGACACCGCTCCCACCCAGCCGGCTTTCCATGGAAGAGAGCTAATGATCAGGTAATGGGCCGGACGGTACGCGTGGCAAACATTTGTACACCCTGCAGGGTTAAATCTTTTCGAAAAGCCGTGTCCGCGGTTATGGACGACTTGGGAAGTGAAGGTAAGATCATAGAATAACTTCAACGGAATGATTAAAAACTGGGTACTAGAGGTACCACTCACAAATGCAAGGTGAGCTTCCTCGAGGGTGATTCGGGGAGGTGCCTTTGATGAACAGGTACAGTGGTTGATGTTGATAAAGGTGATGAAAGAAAGAGTACTTCTTACCTCTTTTGAAAATACTCTGAATAGTCGATTGCCTTTGAGTTATGTTTTCATAAATAAAATCAGCTTTATGCAAAACAACCATATAACTTTGAAAGCCTCATCGAGCATATATTAGCTCTTAATCTTGCGAGTTCGTCGAACTCAACGTCTTTGCTTTTGTTTCAGTGGAGGACTTCACCGACCTCGAAGGTGGGTTCTTTGTGGACGTCGACGAGTAGTCTGGGGTTCCCAGGTGGTAGCTTGGGACATCCTGGAGCAGCTGGCGCTGTGATGTTCATCTGTAGGCCTCTTAGGCCATATTTTGGTTCTTGTTGTTTAGAACAACACACTTCGCTTCCGCATGTTGTAATGTTGGGTCGGTGACCTCTGGTTGTCATTTGCTATCTTTCTCTATTATAAGAGTTGAACTATATGATTTTGTGTCGTAGAGTCTGTGATGTGCCAGTTGTTCCACAAGTCTTGATCTCTCTCTTATGCTTTGATAGTGTGCCTGCTGGTATCGGATAACCGGAGACACAGTATCACTGTATAGCAGTCGGGTCAGGGCGCCACAAAGGGGGTTAGAGTACCCGCTACCATTCGTTGACAACAACAAACACTTCCCAAAACAATTTTGCTTCTGTTTTAAAAATAAAAAGCTCTAGCACATGATAATCTCTGCTTGCCTCTGCGAAGGACCAATCTTTACTTTCATGTTGAGTCACCATCCTTTCTTTGAGCACTTTCTCGAGAGCATAGTTGTCATTCTTAGTGTAATGTGCTTGTCCCAGAATGTAGTTAACTGTGATATAACTTTGATGCTTTTATCTTTGATATCTTTGATTCTAGTCTTCCCATGAACTTCAGAGGTGCCTGGGCATTTATGTTTTGCTGTATCAAAAACGGGCAAGCGAGATACCATCTTATCATATCCTATTATGAGCATTACAATCTTGTGAATTAATATGTTTCATGTTTGTCGCTATTAGTATGTTGGTATCTTTTCATAGTTTACATGCCTATTGAGTGACATTATGTGCATTTGCCTCATCTTGAATTGCCTAAGAATTTGTACATATAGTGAGAATATATGCATCATATGAAGCAAATGTGTTCGTGAAAGTCTTTTATCGCACTCAGTTGTTAACTGAATTGCTTGAGGACAAGCAGTAAGCTAAGCTTGGGGGGAGTTGATACGTCCAAAACGTATCTACATTCCCGAACACTTTTGCTATTGTTTTATCTCTAACTTGTGTGTTTTGAATACAACTAATGCGAACTAACGCTATTTTCAGCAGAATTGCCCTGGTGTCTTGTTTTTGTGCAGAAAGTCAACTTTCGGGGAAAAACACCAGAAAAGATCGCAAACCTCCTATTTTACCAGAAGACTCACGGAGCCAGAAGGGGAGGCGGAGATGGGCCACGAGTGGCCCAAACTGTGGCGCCCCGACCCGACTACTATACAGTGATACTGTGTCTCCGGTTATCCGTTACCACCAGACACACTATCAAAGCATAATAGAGAGATCAAGACTTGTGAAACAACTGGCACATCACAGACTCTACGACACAAAAACATTATAAGCAACTCTTATAATAGAGAAAGATAGCAAATGACAAACAGAGGTCACAGACCCAACATTACAACATGCGGAAGCGAAGTGTGTTGTTCTAAACAACAAGAACCAAATTAGGGCCTAAGAGGCCTGCAAATAAACAACCAGCGCCAGCTGTTCCGGGATGTCCCAAGCTGCCACCTGGGAACCCCAGACTACTCGTCGACGTCCACAAAGAACCCACCTTCGAGGTCGGTGAAATCCTCCTCTGAAACAAAACAAACGACGTTGAGTTCGACAAACTCGCAAGATTAAGAGCTAATATATGCTCGATGATTGGCTTTCAAGGTTTTATGGCTCTTTTGCATAAAGCTGATTTTATTTAAAAAACACAACTCCATGGCATCGACTAATCAGATTATTTTGAAAAGGGGTAAGAAGAAACTCTTTTCTTGTATCACCTTTCTCATCATCAACCATCATCACCCATTGTACCTGTTCATCAAAGGCACCTCCCCGAATCACCCTCGAGGAAGCTCACCTTGCATTCGTGAGTGGTACCTCTAGTACCCAAATTTTAATCATTCCGTTAAAGTTATTCTATGATCCTACCTTCACTTCCCAAGTCGTCCATAACCGCGGACACGGCTTTTCGAAAAGATTTAACCCTGCAGGGGTGCACTGTGTTTACCTTCGGTACCGCCCGGCTCATTGCCTACGCTTAGCTCTCTTCCGGGGAAAGCCGGCTGAGTGGGAATGGTTACAACCTTTACCTCGTTAAGGACTAACCCAGGATCATCAGTGAGGACGAAGCACGGATCATCGACACCGTGCCCCGTGGCCACTCATTTTCCTAACACAACCATCCTCATCCCAGTCTTGGTCACCATCTTCACGCACACGCAAATGGAAAACCAAACTAGAGGACCCTGGCTAGTCCCGCTCAAGTTAGTTGGTCGACGGGGGTTCCATATAGCCCACCTAAAGGAAGCGCGCTCATTCTTGGTTCAAGAGGTAAATAACTCGCACCTAGGCGGCGAGAGTGAGACAAAACACCACCATACCAAAGTGGCCTCTCATCCCCACCTTTAAGCATTTTATTACCTGTCACCACAATTTCTCCACCATCATCTGAACACTTCAATAACCTGTTTCCAACATGAAATATCCATCGGACGGCTAAGCATTTAACTAAGCATGTCTAAGCATCAACATTGCATAGTTAAGTATTTTAGGCCAACAATTCAATCCTATGGATAATAGGAGGGGAAACAGGTAATTGGCATCGAAATCTTAATGCATCTATAGGATACTCTAATCTAAGCAAATTGACATTTGGAACCGCATGCAATATTATAGTGGAGAAAATATTTGCGGAAAATAGGATAAGATATGCTCAGAGGGGGGATTACGCTTGCCTTGTTGAGCGGAGGAGTCAAACTGCTCGTCGGAGTAATGATGCTCAACTCCGAACTCGTGATCTACCGGAGAGCAAACAACACCGGAAAGCAGAAACAACAATCAACACATGGCAATTGTGCAATGCATACAGAAATGATGATATGACACTTTAATGCAACTAGGAGATCCTAGACATGATCATCAAGTTAAATGAGTGTCCCAAATAATTAAGCATTATTTGGACTACCCTCACATTTATCTTAGTGATTCTACTACTACTAGAAGCACAGTATTGTAATTGTGAGCAATTATGCATGATGATGATGATTCTGGATAGTTTACAAATTTCTGAGCATTTTGGTATATCAAACACATTTTTCGGATACACCGATAAAAGTTATTAATTTTATAAACTACTAAATTAAATAGTTTCTTTTATTTCTTTTATTTCCTCTTTTACTTTATGTTAAACAACAAGTGAAAGTAGTTGTCTAATTTGGGAAAGAAAGAATTAGGGGATTTATTTTGTACTGGGCCATTTCGGAAATTCCGAATTATTTCGAACTCGGAGTATCGATTGAAACAGAGGCTGAAGAATTTGGCTAAGGACCCAAATTATTCGGTACTGGCATCACTCGGAAAATCCGAACCATGCAAACCTCGGATATTCCGATCAACACCACCAGCTCCAAATTTGGTTAAGGACCAAAAGTTGACACGGTACTGGAAATAACCGGAACATCCGAATTTTCCCACTGTCGGATTATCCGACGCAGCGAAACAAGCAGCGCGCGCACAAGCGCGTACACTGCGACGGCGTCGTGTTGCTGCGATGGCGACCTAGAGAGCGGGGGAGGAACGGAGGGGGCTAGCGGGGTCATCGTGCTCACCCTGGAGGCGTGGGCGTGCTAGGGGGAGGCCGGAGTTGGGCCACAGCGGCGGCGCGCAGCGCGGCGGAGCAGCGTCGGGGACGGAGACGAAGTTGAATGGCGCGGTTGATTCCCGGAGCTACACGGCGTCTTAGCTCGATTCCGGCGGCGAGGAAGGAGAAGACGGCGCTGCAGAGCTCGTGGCGGTCCTGGCTTGGCCTGGGGCTGCTACAGTCGACGGCGGCGAAGACGACCATGGTGCGGCGGAGCTGGGATGGCCGCGGGGATGTCGCGGGTGACGCGGCTGATCTCGGCGGCTCGGCGCGATTCCTCGGGCGAGGTAGTAGAGGACGGCATGGCGGACTTGCGGGCCGGCTTCGATTCGCTCGAGGCGAGCTCGAATGGCGGCGATGCGGCGGTCAACGGTGGCGGCCCGGTTCGCCATGGGAGAGGAAACAGAAGGAACGGGGCAGAGGGGAGCGAGTGAGGGATGGGAGCAGGTGGGCTCGGTCTCCTCGCGGAGAAGGGCAGAGCAAGGGGGCCCCGGGGCGGCAGCGTGCGGCAAGGCCACGGCGGCATGGCGCGCGAGTCAGAGGTGAGAGGAGAGAGAGGAAAAGCAGTTTTGCAGGGAACCCCTGGAGATTTCGAAATCATCACAAACAGGTCCCTGTGCTGTTTCTTTTTAAAACTACAGCAGCACTTCCACGATTTAAATAAGGCACTTACACATTTTATAAAAATCTGGTAAAATTTGGGTTGCCTCCCATATGATGAAGAAGCTCCACAAATTTTGTTGTCTCAAAATAAAATGTTTTTGACAACATTTATTCATAGGGTTGAAAATAGAGTAATTTGCTAAAAACAAATGTTGCTCCTTTCTTAAAATCAAAACAAGTGCAAAGTATTATTTTTGAAATCTTGGAACTTCCTCGACAAATATAAGATGTCAAGTATGTGTTTTGCAAGTTGGAGTGCTTTCATTGTTTTGAGAGTTGTTAAACAAGTTTGGCATTTTGTTTTTAAAAATGATGCCCACCCACTTAATGTGTTGTTTATCAACTTAAAATGAATGCCATGATGCAATGCAACACAAAAGTGGAAAAATTACACAGGTTTTTAGGTTCTAGAACTTCGGGCTGTTACAACTCTACCCTCCTTACAGGAATCTCGTCCCGAGATTCTTAGAGTAGGAAAGAGGGGAAAGGTTACGACGGTACTACACGATCTTCTTGCTTCAAGTAGCTTCTTTCTTGAATAGGTTGATCGAGGGCATCATGAAGATCTTCAGTGGCTTCACTTCGAGGTCCTCATCCAACTACACCATAGGGAAGAAGGAAACCTCACCGGGAGGATGGATCTTGGTGAAGATACCACGATCAAGTACCTCCTAGTAGAAACCTAAGGATAGGTCACTATCCCTTGGATTGATAGTTAGGAGACACATGCGGGAGACGGGAGATTTGATAAGAGTTTCCAGTTGGTAGGCAACTATTTCTCAACGATTCAGAATATGAACTTTGCACAAGGCCCAAAGTTTCTGAGGGAGGGTGTCGAGACAAGCTTCCAACAGATGAAGAGATAACTTGTACTAGTCGGCTTGAGTAGAACTTTCCTCACGGAGGAGCAATGCAGATCACAGAAGAAGGACCGGGAAGATGGACCAAGAGAATTTTAGGAACTCACTTTAGAAACTCCGAGAACGCTAGCATCTGGGAAACTTCTTGATGTTCTGGATATCGAGGACAAGCTTCTTGAGGATCACCAACCGTCGTTTCTGATTGCGATTCAGATCCGGTTAGGTGTAGAGATATTTCAAACTCAACATGTATGAATAGACAGTCTTTGCGAAGGATAACAACGGATTACAATTGCTAGAATCCCAAGAGTTGGACTACAAGGTTTAACTCCAAAGGAGGAACGAGATTGCGGAACCCGCGGATTAGCAACCGGTCAGAAGACAGCTGCCCTAATTGAATTACTTGCAGTGAGACACAAATGAGTTCTTGATGGCAAACATCACAGAAGGCAAAAGAAATCCTCAGACTTCTTTTCTTTCTGGAACGATTCAACGAGTGGCTTGGATGTATAGATGAAATTCTCAAGGAATGGAGGTAACAACATACCATTCCACGAATCTTCTGTACATGCAAGATTGAGTTGAGATGATTCGAGGAACCAGACGATTTACTCAGATCCACGGCGACATCTTTCAGCAATTGCACGTGAAACAGAGGAAATCACTCCTACTCCTAGAACACATACCTTGTGATGACACAAGGTTAGTTCCGACAGATTTCCAATGCTAACGCCCAATATCCCATATGAATCTCCTCAAACATGGAGAAAATAAGAAGGTAGTTGATGGGCTCAACAACAAACTTATCCAGATACTCCAAGAAGGTAGACTCATATGTCACTTGAACGGGGCATCAGGATTGGTCAGACTACACCTTGCTAATCTGAGTTTAACCTACTGATTGTGTTAGTCTGAGTTTGATTTGATGATAGCCCAATTCAAACCAGAAGATTTTGAAGGTTAGCATATCCAAAGCGGAGATACTTCCTTGCTTCAACACGAACAGACTAGACATCCCATTGAGAATGAACTATATCAGTTAGAGCTTTTGTCTTTTAACTCTCCAAGTTGTTTAAGCTCAACCGCATAATTCGGGACATCCAGCACAAATTTCTTGGAGAAAGGAGTTGTTCGAAGAACCAGCTTATTAATGAGCTCAACATCACGGTCAGGTGACAACCTGGCGATGCTTCTGGAAAGACTTACAGAATATCACGATCCCCGGCATGTCTTGAGTTCGAGAGAGGATCATGCCATTCAAGGCACAACGAGGTGGTCTAGGGAGCTTCGGCGTGAACCTAGCTCTTTGACCGAGGGAGTGCATCAAAGCCAACAGACTTGGTAGCACTATCAAACTCAGCTTATTGATCGGATAACCAATCACGCTAAGGAGGACAAGGAATGTCTTTGGATTTCAGCACAGTAAGAACTGATGCGATTATCCGATAGCCACATCATTGCTCACGTCTAATCATTCTGGAGTAACAAGTCACTCGGAGAACGAAGAGTAACAAGAGGTGGGAGCATCACTTCATCAAGAGGATCATGATACTTACACGATACTTCGATATAAAAGAGTGTGACACTCTAGGGTGGAACAGAACGATAGCTAGACAAGGCCCTTATTCTGCAGATTTCATTACCTTGACCCGGTCCGAGAAGTGGACAAGATACTGGAGTTTACTTCTTCTAACCAAACGAAGTGGAAAGGTCTTGACGGATCCAGAGAGTGATTTGCATCGGAACATACCAACGCACGATACCACTTTACGGTCAACCGACAGACAAAGGTCGATAAGCGGATCAGAGTAAGAACTTGCTCCGGAGAAACCTAAGATGTTGAAGACGCACCGGTTATTACTCAATTGTGATAACCATGCCCAAAAGGATAGATGCAGCGGAATCACGAACATAGTTGGGAGACTCGTTAGGAGAATCCTGGCTGTAACCCTGATGGTTCCAAGACAGAACCTAAAACAAGGCTAAGGAAGAGATGGAGTTTACATAGTCAGCTGAGGGGTGGTAATTTAAAATTCTACCATTTACCACACAGAAGACGGAAAAGACTTGGGTTGAAGATCAGCATCATGCGCCGAGAATCCTAAATGGCATAAGGATCACATGGGTAACAACCCACACAATCCACATACCGGACTCACAGCACAATCCAGGACCTTATGTTCAAGTCCTTGGGCTAGAACCCGAAGAAAAGGACAAATGATTAGACTTGGTACGGATAACAGTGTTCAAACATCTGATTTGATATCGGATTGTAACGCGGCGGGAGCAACTAAACACATAACACGCAAGATAGAACCCAACCACGTTTCTCCTAATTTTGAAGTAACAGGTGAGAAGTAAAACCTTTAAGTCAAATTGAGGTAAGATTGCTCCGAGATTAGAGGGTAACCAGATAAGGAGTAAAAAGAATCCTAAGATGGTTTTCACAACTCAGTTTTAGGTTAAAAATATTTTCACAAACACTAGACTCAACATCGACCAGTAGAAGGGTTTCCTACAGGCAGTACTGCTCTGATACCAACTTGTGGCGCCCCGACCCGACTACTATACAGTGATACTGTGTCTCCGGTTATCCGTTACCACCAGACACACTATCAAAGCATAATAGAGAGATCAAGACTTGTGGAACAACTGGCACATCACAGACTCTACGACACAAAAACATTATAAGCAACTCTTATAATAGAGAAAGATAGCAAATGACAAACAGAGGTCACAGACCCAACATTACAACATGCGGAAGCGAAGTGTGTTGTTCTAAACAACAAGAACCAAATTAGGGCCTAAGAGGCCTGCAAATAAACAACCAGCGCCAGCTGTTCCGGGATGTCCCAAGCTGCCACCTGGGAACCCCAGACTACTCGTCGACGTCCACAAAGAACCCACCTTCGAGGTCGGTGAAATCCTCCTCTGAAACAAAACAAACGACGTTGAGTTCGACGAACTCGCAAGATTAAGAGCTAATATATGCTCGATGATTGGCTTTCAAGGTTTTATGGCTCTTTTGCATAAAGCTGATTTTATTTAAAAAACACAACTCCATGGCATCGACTAATCAGATTATTTTGAAAAGGGGTAAGAAGAAACTCTTTTCTTGTATCACCTTTCTCATCATCAACCATCATCACCCATTGTACCTGTTCATCAAAGGCACCTCCCCGAATCACCCTCGAGGAAGCTCACCTTGCATTCGTGAGTGGTACCTCTAGTACCCAAATTTTAATCATTCCGTTAAAGTTATTCTATGATCCTACCTTCACTTCCCAAGTCGTCCATAACCGCGGACACGGCTTTTCGAAAAGATTTAACCCTGCAGGGGTGCACTGTGTTTACCTTCGGTACCGCCCGGCTCATTGCCTACGCTTAGCTCTCTTCCGGGGAAAGCCGGCTGAGTGGGAATGGTTACAACCTTTACCTCGTTAAGGACTAACCCAGGATCATCAGTGAGGACGAAGCACGGATCATCGACACCGTGCCCCGTGGCCACTCATTTTCCTAACACAACCATCCTCATCCCAGTCTTGGTCACCATCTTCACGCACACGCAAATGGAAAACCAAACTAGAGGACCCTGGCTAGTCCCGCTCAAGTTAGTTGGTCGACGGGGGTTCCATATAGCCCACCTAAAGGAAGCGCGCTCATTCTTGGTTCAAGAGGTAAATAACTCGCACCTAGGCGGCGAGAGTGAGACAAAACACCACCATACCAAAGTGGCCTCTCATCCCCACCTTTAAGCATTTTATTACCTGTCACCACAATTTCTCCACCATCATCTGAACACTTCAATAACCTGTTTCCAACATGAAATATCCATCGGACGGCTAAGCATTTAACTAAGCATGTCTAAGCATCAACATTGCATAGTTAAGTATTTTAGGCCAACAATTCAATCCTATGGATAATAGGAGGGGAAACAGGTAATTGGCATCGAAATCTTAATGCATCTATAGGATACTCTAATCTAAGCAAATTGACATTTGGAACCGCATGCAATATTATAGTGGAGAAAATATTTGCGGAAAATAGGATAAGATATGCTCAGAGGGGGGATTACGCTTGCCTTGTTGAGCGGAGGAGTCAAACTGCTCGTCGGAGTAATGATGCTCAACTCCGAACTCGTGATCTACCGGAGAGCAAACAACACCGGAAAGCAGAAACAACAATCAACACATGGCAATTGTGCAATGCATACAGAAATGATGATATGACACTTTAATGCAACTAGGAGATCCTAGACATGATCATCAAGTTAAATGAGTGTCCCAAATAATTAAGCATTATTTGGACTACCCTCACATTTATCTTAGTGATTCTACTACTACTAGAAGCACAGTATTGTAATTGTGAGCAATTATGCATGATGATGATGATTCTGGATAGTTTACAAATTTCTGAGCATTTTGGTATATCAAACACATTTTTCGGATACACCGATAAAAGTTATTAATTTTATAAACTACTAAATTAAATAGTTTCTTTTATTTCTTTTATTTCCTCTTTTACTTTATGTTAAACAACAAGTGAAAGTAGTTGTCTAATTTGGGAAAGAAAGAATTAGGGGATTTATTTTGTACTGGGCCATTTCGGAAATTCCGAATTATTTCGAACTCGGAGTATCCGATTGAAACAGAGGCTGAAGAATTTGGCTAAGGACCCAAATTATTCGGTACTGGCATCACTCGGAAAATCCGAACCATGCAAAACTCGGATATTCCGATCAACACCACCAGCTCCAAATTTGGTTAAGGACCAAAAGTTGACACGGTACTGGAAATAACCGGAACATCCGAATTTTCCCACTGTCGGATTATCCGACGCAGCGAAACAAGCAGCGCGCGCACAAGCGCGTACACTGCGACGGCGCCGTGTTGCTGCGATGGCGACCTAGAGAGCGAGGGGGAGGAACGGAGGGGGCTAGCGGGGTCATCGTGCTCACCCTGGAGGCGTGGGCGTGCTAGGGGGAGGCCGGAGCTGGGCCACAGCGGCGGCGCGCAGCTCGGCGGAGCAGCGTCGGGGACGGAGACGAAGTTGAACGGCGCGGTTGATTCCCGGAGCTACACGGCGTCTTAGCTCGATTCCGGCGGCGAGGAAGGAGAAGACGGCGCTACAGAGCTCGTGGCGGTCCTGGCTTAGCCTGGGGCTGCTACAGTCGACGGCGGCGAAGACGGCCATGGCGCGGCGGAGCTGGGATGGCCGCAGGGATGTCGCGGGTGACGCGGCTGATCTCCGGCGGCTCGGTGCGATTCCTCGGGCGAGGTCGTAGAGGACGGCACGGCGGACTTGCGGGCCGGCTTCGATTCGCTCGAGGCGAGCTCGAATGGCGGCGATGCGGCGGTCAACGGCGGCGGCCCGGTTCGCCATGGGAGAGGAAACAGAAGGAACGGGGCAGAGGGGAGCGAGTGAGGGATGGGAGCAGAGGAGCAGGTGGGCTCGGTCTCCTCGCGGAGAAGGGCAGAGCAAGGGGTCCCGGGGCGGCAGCGTGCGGCAAGGCCACGGCGGCATGGCGCGCGAGTGAGAGGTGAGAGGAGAGAGAGGAGAAGCAGTTTTGCAGGGAACCCCCTGGAGATTTCAAAATCATCACAAACAGGTCCCTGTGCTGTTTCTTTTTAAAACTACAGCAGCACTTCCACGATTTAAATAAGGCACTTACACATTTTATAAAAATCTGGTAAAATTTGGGTTGCCTCCCCATATGATGAAGAAGCTCCACAAATTTTGTTGTCTCAAAATAAAATGTTTTTGACAACATTTATTCATAGGGTTGAAAATAGAGTAATTTGCTAAAAACAAATGTTGCTCCTTTCTTAAAATCAAAACAAGTGCAAAGTATTATTTTTGAAATCTTGGAACTTCCTCGACAAATATAAGATGTCAAGTATGTGTTTTGCAAGTTGGAGTGCTTTCATTGTTTTGAGAGTTGTTAAACAAGTTTGGCATTTTGTTTTTAAAAATGATGCCCACCCACTTAATGTGTTGTTTATCAACTTAAAATGAATGCCATGATGCAATGCAACACAAAAGTGGAAAAATTACACAGGTTTTTAGGTTCTAGAACTTCGGGCTGTTACACAAACCACATGGTGGCGCGGCCTGGGGGCCCGCCGCGCCAGCCACTGAGGAGGGCGCCTCGGCCACCTCCCCGAGTCCATCTTTCGACTACTTAACCCTTCTGACCTAAAAACGTCGGGGGGTCATCCACTTCATCCAAAAACATCACCGTACGCCACCACCATCGCGAAACCTATTTCGGGGACCAGAAACTCCATTCTGGCACTCCGCCGGGACGGGGAATTGGAGGAGATCATCGCCATCATCATCACCGACGCTTCTCCATCGACCATCCATGTTCCCCCCATCCATGTGTGAGTAATTCCCTGCTGTAGGCTGAGGGGGATGGTAGGGATTGGATGAGATTGTTCATGTAATAAGCTATAAGATCATTAGGGCATGGTGCCCAGTATCCGTTGTTAGTACTTATTGATGTTGTTGCAACTTGTTGAGCTTAATGCTTGTCACTAGGGCCCGAGTGCCATGATTTCAGATCTGAACATGTTATTGTTTTATAATGATATGCACTGTTTATTGATCATACCTGCAAGTTGTATACACATATATTGTTGTCCGGAACCCGCGGTCCCAAAGTGACAATAATTGGGACAGCCGAGGGGAATGGCTGCGATGTGAGGATCACATGTGTTCACGGCGTGTTAATGCTTTGCTCCGGTACTCTATTAAAAGGAGTACCTTAATTACCAGTAGATTCCCTTGAGGCCCGGCTGCCACCGGCTGGTAGGACAGAAGATGTTGTACACGTTTCTCATTGCGAGCACGTACGACTATATACGGAACACATGCCTATGTTTACTTAGTACTTGGATGCTTTATCATTATTATCTGCAATGCCTATGTCTTGATTATTATATGAGCTATCTTATCCATGCAGCGCCCGTTCATCCATCCCTATGCCTACAGTGTTTTAATCCTACTGTTTACTGCAATCACTACTGCTGTCTCTATTTACTGCTGCTATTATTTCACCGCTACTACTGCTATAAAACTATTGCTACTGATAATCTGTGTCGAGCAAGACTATTCACAGGTGCAGCTGAATTGACAACTCCGCTGTTAAGGCTCTCAAGTATTCTTTGGCTCCCCTTGTGTCGAATCAATAAATTGGGTTTTACTTCCCTCGAAGACTGTTGCGATCCCCTATACTTGTGGGTCATCAAGCTCCTGCACTAGTCCTGTTTTCTAGCGCCGGATTCATCACAACAAAGTCAACATCACCAACTTGTGCTAACACCTAAGCTTGGGGAGGTTGCACCTACGTGAGCATCATCTTATCCATCTTTACCTTCAAAGCAAAATTATTTGTTTTGTCATTGTCATTGCATTGTCTTGCTTTTGTAATTCGGTTTGCATTTGTGAGACATTTTATTTTCAGTTTTGCATATAAAATTAAAAAATACAAAAAAACTTGCTAAAATGGGAGAAAGAACTAAATTGTGTGACTACACAAACACTCCTAATGATCAATTCATCTCTAAAGCTATTGCCACACCTGAGATTAAAGCTGATAGCTATGAAGTGAGTCCTAGTTTGTTAAACTTGATAACTAGGGAACAATTTGGTGGTAGTGCTATGGAGGATGCCTCTATGCATCTTCATGATTTTTTGAAATATGTGACATGCAAAAGTTTAAGAATGTTGAAAGTGATATCCTAAAATTGAAGCTATTTCCTTTTTCACTTAGAGGGAAAGCTAAAGAATGGTTGCATTCATTGCCATCTGGTAGTATTAATTCATGGGATGATCTTAAAGAAGCTTTTATTAAGAAATACTATCCTCCTGTTAAAATTTTGCAAAATAGAAACAACATCCTTTCTTTTAGGCAAAATGAAAATGAACATGTTGCTATGGCTTGGGATAGGATTAAACTTATGCTTCGAACTTGTCCATCACATGGGGTTAATGAATGGACCATATTACACTCTTTCTACAATGGTTTAAACTACATGTCTAGAAACATACTTGATTCTGCTGCTGGAGGTGCTTTTATGAGTAAAACTATAGTTGAAGCTAAAAATATATTGGAAAGCATTTTGCAAAACTATAGTCAATGGCATACTGATAGGGCACCCAATCCTACTAAGAAAGTGAATTCTATTAAGGAAACTAATGATTTGTCATCTAAGATGGATACTATTCTTGCTTTGCTTAATAAACCTAGTGTTGAAAATGTTCCTTTGCAAGAACTAGTTGGTAATAATTCTGAAAATATTGATGTCAACTTCATTAGGAACTATGGTAACAATGGGTATGGGAACAACAATTACAACTCTTATAACAAACCCCCATATGTGCCAAATAAATATGCTACTAGTGGTAATGTTTCTAGTGATTTGGAAAACACCATTAGATCTTTTATATCTACTCAAAAGGAGCTTAATAAGGAATTTATCTCAAAGTTTGAAAAACAAGATGCTTTGTTTGAAAGGGTAGATCAGCTTGCTAAGGAAGTGTCATCATTAAAGAGTATCATTACAGCCCAAAAACATGAGGAAACAATTAAGTATTGCCAAGAAGTTATCAATAGGTCTTGGGAACACATTCATGAGCAAGAAGAGTTGCTAAAGAATCTATTGGGGTAATGAAAGAGAGAAGTTGAGGAAGTTAAAATGCTTAGTGAAGTCAAGGATCCTTTGCTTGACTTAGAAAATTGTAGCTTGCATGAACTAATCTCTATCTTACAAAAGTTTGCAAGTGATCCTTCCATCAACACTAATCAAGCTGGCTTTGGTTCCTATATTGCTAATCATGTCTTGAAAGAGAAAATTGCTAGGTACAACCAAGAGGCCATGATACCACCTAAGCTTGGGGATATATGGATTCCCAAGGTACTAGTAACTATTGGAAAAGAGACACACCATGCCATACTTGATCTAGGATCTAGTGTCTCTGTCATGTCTAAAGAACTATATGAAGTGCTTGAATTGAAAAATCTTGAAAAATGCTCTATTGAACTTGCACTTGCTGATGATTCCATTAAACATGCTTTAGGGAAAGTAAGTGATGTTATGGTAGAGTTACATATGACTTTTGTGCCTGTGGATTTTCTAATCATGGACATGGGGAATAAAACCTCTAGTCCTATTATTCTTGGAAGACCTTTTCTTCGTACTACAGGTGCTATCATTGATTCAAAGGAGGGGAATGTGAAGTTTCAGTTCCCACACAAGAAGTGCATGGAACACTTCCCAAGAAAGAGGGGAACATCAAAGTTCAAGCTCCCTCATGAGCTTCATCCAATAAACAACAAGTAAGAAGCCTAGCTATATGGCTATAAAGAAAGCGCTTTGCGGGAGGCAACCCGGTTATTTTTATGTGTGATTTTCTTTGTGTCCTCTTGCTGTATCAAGAGAGTTTGTTTTTAGTTTAGTTTCTGGAGTTTTTAATAAAGTGCCAAGTTTTACCCATTTTGGTCTTGAAAAGTTGCTTATAGCGTTCGGAGATTTTATTCCTGCACGAATCTGTGCACGGTATGATTTTTAATTCTTATTATGTAACTCCGAATGAGCTCATATTTGAACTTAGTTGCAACTTTTCATCCTCTGTATGCATGAATTTTTGCAGAATTTTCGGCAAAGTTTGGTAGGGTAGAAAAATACGTTTTGCTGCTGCTGTTTTTCTGGACAGATTCTGTCCCATTTTGTTTTATGCATGTTTTGAACTTTATCTTGAATCTTTTTGATTCAAATGAGTTTATGAGTAGGCATACAACATTATATACTTTCTGGACATTCATATGATGTTTTTGTTTAAGGATTATATGCAGCAAGAAACCTATTTGTTTATCACTACTAATGCACCCCACAGAAAAGAAAATGGGAGAAACGGTGTTTTGAAGTTTTTTCACAGGGATTGGAGGAGATGCACCAAGAGTTATCCAAGGATGGTGAAGACCATAAGCTTGGGGATGTGAAGACAACCCCACTGGACCTACACACTCTCGGTTTGCGCACGTCTAACTTCTGTTTTTCGATCGAAACACTTTATCGCATAAACTTGGAGCGTCTTTTTGTTTGTTTTTGGTTTGTTTGTTATTTTGTGAGACCACCATTATCATTTATATGAGAAAGAGCTACTGGAAATATGGGTTGAAATATGTTGGATGCTTTTATCATATTGGGAAAAGGGATGTTTGAGTTGATTTTTAATGATACATATAGTTGCATGATTCATGAGCTTGTTTATGAGTAATAATTTGCAAATTGCTTTATCAAGAGCTATCACTTATTCATGTTTTGATGCTGAAAGTTATTTTACTTTGTTTAACATGGATTAGTTAGTTCCATGGACACTCATGCATGCATCTAGATGGTCAACTTTCTCCCTCTTGCTAGCCCAAACATTCCAACAAGTAAAAACTTGTTTCCAACACCTTCAACCAAAGTTATTCCAGTGATCCATAGATCATGGATCATGGATCACTGGAATAACATTGGTTGAAGGTGTTGAAAACAAGTTTTAAATTGTTGGAGTTTTTGGGCTAGCAAAAGGGAGAAAATTGACCATTTAGATGCATGCATGAGTGTCCATAGAACTATCTAATCCATGTTAAACCAAGTAAAATAACAATCAGCACCAAAACATGAATAAGTGATAGCTCTTCAAAAATGATTTGCAAACTATTACTCATAAACAAGCTCATGAATCATGCAACTATATGTATCATTAAAAATCAACTCAAACTTCCCTTTTCCTAATCTTATAAAAGCATCCAACATATTTCAAGCCATATTTCCAGTAGCTCTCCCATATATAAATGATAGTGTGGTGGTCTCTCAAAACAAATCAAACCAAAACAAAACAAAAGACACTCCAAGTTTATGCGATAAAGTGTTTCGATCGAAAAACAAAAGTTGGACGTGTGCAAACCGACAGTGTGTAGGTCCAGTGGGGTTGTCTTCACATCCCCAAGCTTATGGTTTTCACCATCCTTGGATAGCTCTTGGTGCATCTCCTCCAATCCCTGTGAAAATACTTCAAAACACCGTTTCTTCCATTTCTTTTCTGTGGGGTGCATTAATAGTGATAAACAAATAGGTTTCTTGCTGCATATAATCCTTGAACAAAAATTCATATGAGATGTCCAGAAAGTGTATAATGTTCTATGCCTACTCATAAGCTCAATTGGATCAGAAGATTCAAGTTAAAACTTCAAAGAATGCATCAAACAAAATGGGACAGAATCTATCCAGAAAAACAGCAGCAGCAAAACGTATTTTTCTACCCTACTTAAATATGTTGAAAAAATCTGAAAAGATTAATGCATAAAGAGGATGAAAGTTGCAACTACAGTTCAAATATCAGCTCATTCGGAGTTACAGAATAGGAATGAAAAATCATACCGTGCACAGATTCGTGTTGGAATAAAATCTCCGAATGCAAAAAAAGCAACTTTTTCAAGCCAAAATAGGTAAAACTTGTCACTTTATTAAAAATTCCAGAAACAAAACTAAAAACTAATTCTCTTGTTACAGCAAGAGGACACAAAGAAATGAAAAATAAAAACAACCGGGTTGCCTCACGTAAAGCGCTTTCTTTATAGCCATGTAGCTAGGCTTCTTACTTGATGTTTATTGTAAACGAAGCTCATGAGGGAGCTTGAACTTTGATGTGTCCCTTTTCGTTGGAAAGTATTCATGAATAATACCAGGGTCCCATGGTGCTCTCAAACCGATCAAAATAATAGTCAAGTTGAACCCTAGTAGAGAGAAAAACAAAACACAAAAGTAATAACAACGAAGTCTAACTTTCTTTCTATGCATTGGCATTTTGTATATGAATGAACCACAATAAATAGAAGTTTCAAATGCATATTAACAATAGTTACTTGCAGCCCATAATTATTAGTAGCATACAGAGGGCTCTTAGAGCATCCACAACGCAGCGCTAATCGGCCGACGCCGGGATGCAAATCCCAGCCGATTGACAGTTACGTTATCAAATCCCGAGCTTCCGGCGCATCAAGTTTCGCCGGACGCTTATCTCTTTTTTTCTTCTCGCGCGTGAAAATAGAATGGATCTGAGCCGCAAGAAGCCACTGCATGCAGCTGTTTGCTTGCATGCAACGAGAATTTAGCGCCTGATTTAGCGCTCGCCGTTGCAGACCAAGACGCTAACCATATAATTATATTTAATTTCTTTTTTCCTTAAGCGTCGGCTTAAGCGTTCCCCAATTTGGATGCTCTTATCACCTCCTTTTTCATAATAGTTGCAAGTAGTAGAAGCAAATTCGACCATATAACCACAAGAATCATTCAACTTAGACAATTTAGGCAAATAAAGAGGATCATTAAATTTATTTTGGAATTCATTAGCATGCTTCCCTCTTTCAAAATAGTTATTAAGATCAATATAAAGTTTAATATCATGGTTGCAACAAAGATTTGGAACTAAAGATAATTGCAAACCACATAAGTATTTCTCAACATCAGCAAATTTCTCTTCTATAGTGTAATTAGGAGAATCCAAAAACAAAATAGGACTCTCATGAGTGAGAGTACTATCACAAACAACAGGTATATCATTTTTATCCTCGCATAAATTAGTAACAACTTCTAAACATGTAGGATTATCAATAAGAATAGGACCATCATCTAAATCATTATCATGTAGCATATTTAAGCAACACTCCTCATTATCATCAATGAGTTCACTAGTAGCATTAAAAAGTAAATGAGCATTATTAGTTTCATCATAATAGCACGGGTTATCATATAGGACCATAGAATTTTCAGTTTGACACTCATCATAACATGGGTTCTCATAAATAACATTTTTTTTTGAGTTTGAGTACTACTATCATATGTTGATGGTGAAGTTGGGAGATCCAACTCTTCCCCAAGCTTAGGTTGGAACATATCCATTTCAATCTCCTCTTCACATACTTCCTCTTCCAAGCTTATGTTTTCATCATCCACTTTCTGCAAAATATTAGTACTTTCCATGGCAGCAAGAATTATTTCTTTAACATAAACATTATCACTAAATTCCTTTTTGCAAAGTTAAAGAAGAATAGAAATGTGTCCTTTCATTACACGAGCTTCATGACTAGTTGCAAAAAAATTATCAATACGAAATTCTATCTCATGGGCTGCAACATAAGCAATATATTTCTCAACTTGTTCTATATCATGGCATGCAAATTTACACTCTTGATAAGAAGCAATAATAGGATCACTATTATACTTACATTAATAGAGAGAGTGTTTATAGTCTTTTCTAAAGCAACAAGTTATATTATGTAATTCACAAAACTCAGTGGCCATATCATTGAGATGTTCAAGCAAATCATGCATTCTATTTCCTTCTTTGGTTGTTCGATATTCATAGTAAGCTCCAATAGTTTTAACATAACCTTCCTCCATAGCTTAAAACACATGTTAAAAACAACACTTACTTTTAATGGATTTATGTTTTTAGATGAAAACTGAAAATAAAATGATACTGAGCCAATGCAAACCGAAATAACAAATGCAACACAAAATGCAAAACTGAAAATAGAATATGCAAACCGAAATATAAATATGACATGCAGGACAATAGCAAAACAAAATAAAATGCTTTGAAGGTAAAGATGGATAAGATGATGCTCACGTAGGTGCAACCTCACCAAGCTTAGGTGTTTGCACAAGTTGGTGATGAAGTTGACTTTGTTGTGAGATGCCCTTGGATAAATCTTTACAGCAATGACTCCCCGGCATCGGCGCCAGAAAACGTCTTGATGGCCTTTGACGTAGTTACCTACGTCAAAAGAATATTGTTAGGTTGAGATTCCAAGTGCAGAGTGTATAGTATAGGGAAGACAGTTTTCCCCACGAGGGGTGACTCGAGGGTTTAATATCGAACTCTCGGGGAATCAGTAGTGCAAGATTTATCTACTTATCCTTCTCTTGAAAACCTACAAAACAAAGTAAATTGTTTTGTGCCCTCAACCTCACCTAGTGGTTGTCAAGCACAAGGTGTGAGAATGATATGAAAAGATAATGAATGCAAAACAGTAAATAAATATGCAATGATGATAAATAAATATGCAAGGATGGTGGAAACAGTGATGGATGATATTTTTGGGTTTTGTATTGTGAATGCAAGATGTAAAAGTGTTTTTGTATTTTCGGATTTTTATATGACAGAAAATGTAAAATGGATAAAAGTTGTTGGAAAGGTGTTTCTTATGATTAAAAATGGACTGGGGTTCATGATTTCACAAATGCACTCTCAATTTAATAAAGTGGTAGATAATGGAACACTAGAGTTGACATATGAGATTGCAACATAAAGGTTTCATGACAATTTACTAATTATATGGGCATCACGTCCTAACATAGAGATCTTTTGTTTATTAATCTCTCTTATACTCCACCAAGATGTGAACTAAATCTTAGTAACTCAGTAATTAAGATAAATCAGAGTATAGCTTTAAGTTTTATGACATGAAGTTAAAATAAGAACATGCTAGATCTAGTCATGGAGATGTGGCGATGGTCACACCCACATCTCCGGTAGCAAGGTATTTTTCTTTATCCCTAGTGAGGCAACAAAGTAAGGTAAAACACCCAAGTGGATCGCGGAACTTATCTCACTTTCACCGCACTAGTCACCCCCTGTTACTCCAACTAATGCACACGTTCCCCCTCACATGCTCTCATACACATGCTCGATCAAAACAATAAATAAGAATACGGTACATAATATGCATCTACTTTCATAACTGAAACAAAACTATTGCAATCTCAAATATATATTAACTCATAAAAAGATTCACCACAAAGGTATTACATAGATGATCGTAATCATGTTCAGCAGCTCATACGGTACTAATTAGTGAAGCTCAAGAGAGGAGAGATACATAAGTTACTTCCACAAACCCATAGTCCAGGGGTGGACTACTCACTCTTCATCATGGAGACGGTGGAGAAGTCGTTGGAGACCACGCCGGCAGCGCCCCGCCGGAGTTTTCCCCCTCCAATCTGCTACTCCAGGTCTCTGTTTCGTGGTTTCTGTGTTTCGGCGGCGCTCTTTTCCGAAGGGCGTCAGGGGACTATTTTTATAGTCGGTTTTAGGTCAAGACGGAGGCTCCGGAAAAAAGACCGACAACAACGGAGACACGAGGCTCGAGATGGTGGGCCCCACACGGCCAAGGAATCTGGCCACATGGGCCCACCTAACTTGGTTCTCGGGTCTCCGTTTGTTCGCTTCCTTCGCTCCTACGCTTCGTTCCTTCCAAAAACTGATGCTCATAAATTTCTAGGTTATTTGGACGTCGTTTGGATCCCTGAAACATCAAAATATAGAAAATAGCGTTTTCTGCCAGTGCAGGGTTAATTTTCAGAAAAATAGGGAAACTATAAAATATTCCCAAAATCAATATAAAACAATGATATAACCCTTATATGATGCAAATATGATTTAAATATAAGTCATACAATGCAAAGTTCATGTATGCATTTTACATGCATCATAAACGAACAACATGACCTACCTGATCATGTGGCTGGACACGACCAGCAAGCTGTCGCTGTCGAGGCAAGTAATCAACATCATGTCCAAGCTCGTCACGAATAGCAAGATGTTGGACAGTAGGTAGAGATGGAGCAGTAGGTTGGCGTTGTGCAGCCAAAGGACCAACCTGATCAACCAACACATCCATCCGTGTTCCGAGATCTTTCATGTCGCAGCTAGCACATCAAACCCTGCATGGACATTAGGTTCCATCCCGTCAGCAAACTCAAACTTAGGCAGCTCCTTCAGATGACCTCCTCTAGCAGCAGCAGCGGCAGATTCCGCATCGTCCGACATCGCGACTCAGTTCAGCAGGAGCAAACGAGATAAACAACAGTATGTCGAAAAGAACAGAAACAACTCACGCGAAGGGACCTCGCGAGCAACTCGTATTGTAGCAATCACGAGTCGATCGTCACAACTATGCAGACTGTGTCCCAATCGTAGGAATTTCCTAGAAATCAAACAGACAAGCCAGCCCTTCCTTTGTACGTGATCATCTTTTTTTTGCGAGAAGGAGCTGACAAAATCAACCCATGGTTCTTACAGAAAGATCCAACACAAAGAGGAAAAAAACAATACAGCCCTCGTGGATCCCATCGTCGTTGACGGCGAGCAAGACGTGCCGATGGCGCGCCGCCGCTGCAACTTCCTTGAACCTTGGAACGGAAGCATCCCCCAGCGGACGGGAAGTCGTCGATCCTCGAACTCCGCAGAGCCTCCACCTTGCTCCGTCCACTCCGACGCCATGGTCAACATCGCCAGCACCTTGAAGTTCAGCACAAGCCCGGACCTGCCTACTACCCAGATCCGGCGGGGACTTACTGTACTCGACGAATCCGAGGACCGCCAAGCACGAAGACGACGAGCGCTGGACGGCACAGCTCCGAAGAACCACGCCGCCAAAGGGGAAGAGCGCCGTCACCAAAACACCGACCCGCAGCATCGCCACCTCCTCCATGCCGCCGGCCGGAACCCTAGACGTCCCTACGCTATATACAAGCCACGATCTGGGGCTTCCCCACCCTCCCGGCGCCGAAGCACCGACGGAGAGGGAGGAACCCCATAGATCCCCGGCGAGCAAGGTGGGGCGACCAGGCGGCTCCAAGAAAATCGCCCTCTTTTACTGTGGAAGGAGAGAGGGGAACGGCCAAGGTCCGTTTGTAGCTTTGGAGTGATCTCTCTTGTATGTGATCATCTTTTAAATCTGAACTGATCGCTAGTAGATCATTTTTCCTTTCCTTGCCGATCCAATCTCTTATTTCCTTGCTCGCTCCTTTCCTTACCAATCAGAGACAGGCCTGATCGTAACCAATCAGGACTCCTAGCGACAGCAACTAGCACGGCCTCCACGAGCAATCGGAACAAGAACTCCACAGCAAATTCAACAAACGATCAACACCGGTGTCTTGGCTGCACGCCTCCGGCAGCAACTTCCTCGGCAGATAAAAAACAGCAGATAAAATGCAGACGAACTCGCCATGAAAAACCCGACGAATCTGATACCAGGATGATACGGATCAACCTGATCCAAAAGGGTTTTGGCCCAATCTTTCACGGCGATCAACACAAACAGCAAGACGACAAATAAGAGAACTCAATCTGAAATAGATCAAACTGATCCCTCTTGAATTCCTCACGTTGGAACTGATCAAAATCAACTCACACGCATAGCACAACATCAGATCACGAAGATTAGCAAGCAAACACAACGATATGGGCCCCCAAACATTGGGACTTTTCTCGTTTCTTTCTTATCTCGAAAATAATAAGTCTAAGATACATGGCGGCTGCCGTAACCCTTATATAGGGTGACTTAAACCTAACTCGGTTGGACAGACCCAAACCGAACCTAACACAAACTCAAACGGGCTGAGCGCAAACATGGTCCGATACAACTAAAATAAAACACACGGAATAAAATAAAAAGACTATGTGAAGCGCCTCAATCTCCACGTCACGCCTCTAGCTCGGTGGAGTCCGAAAGTTGGGCTTCACCTCATCCTCGAGAGGAACCTCCAAACAGAATTGTCCAATCTTCAAAATATATGGAGGTGGTGCAATGGCAGCAGGGATAATAGGCATCCTCCCCTCATCAGTATCTTCCACACCCACTTGAAGAGTGTTGAAACTAAGGTGCCCTCAATGGTCGATATATAGTGTTAGGTGGTCGAAAGATAAATCCTCATCAATAGTGATCTTGCCAATCCAATCATTGTTTCCCATGGCTTGTTGACACTCCATTTTTTTGCACTTGGAATGCAAAGATTAGGGGAGTGATTTCATTTTGCTTGCTTCCCTCTAGCCATGGAGTATCCCAAAAAGGAGTCAAAAGGCCATACCAACCCAAAAAGATGTGGCGCGTAAAAGTGGTCCATGTCTTCAACGGTGCAATGGTTGTGTCAGCAAACCCAAAATTTCCCCTTGTCGTTCCACTAGAGCCATGGCCAACACAATCTAAGAGTGCACACAAACTTGTTGATGGTGATAACCCCAAGCCCCCAATACTCTTTGGGGCGGCAAACCGTTTCCAGTTCACTTTGCATTGGCTATACCCGTGATGTCCTTACCCAGCCAAAGAAACACGCTCTCCACCTTGTTGATGTAGGTTGTAGGCCGGTTACCGATCACTTCTGGAAATTGGTGAATAGGCCGGTTACCTCGCCAAATCCATCGAAGATATGGAGAGATTGGGGATGTCATCTTTAAGTGAGGCCACGAAGGTAGCCGCATTATTCACTGTGTGGCAGCAGTGGCGAGTCATGACAGTGTGCCGATGCTACCCCTACTAATGTACGCTAGTGTGTGAGGCAGTGAGGGGGACAGAGAAAGGGGAGGGTCACGGCAATGGCGACTCGTTTAATGAGGCAGCGACATGCGTGGTTGTATGAAATTTCAGATGGTTGATCAATTAATCCATACCTGTAAAGATGTGATTAGAATTAAGTTCAGAGCTGTCAAAAAGTTGTTGGTTGGCACAGCACGCAGGTACTACTAGGTCTATCCAAGACTCGTGCATGCTAAAGTCATTGTTGGGCTGCATTTAGCAGCGATTATACTTTACTTTGCCCGGTGCTGATGCATCCTAATTACCACCAGTTCGTACGAGGGTACTAGCCAGATCAGTTCGTACGACAGTAGCTTTATTCATCCTGGCAATCAAAGAGCTAGCCAGATCCAAAAGTGTCGTTACAGTCATCATCCTTCATGCCTATCATCATGTCCTATCGAAAATGATACATTTAATTTGGTTACTTTGCTGTCTCATGTTAAATGTTACTCCCTCCATCCACAATTACATGGCGTATGAATTTAGCTAATATTTATATTTGACTAAGCATGTAGAAGGAAATATCTGGAAATTGATATTGATTTAGCATCATAGAACTTTGTATTTGTGTATAGAACTTGATCAAACTTGGCAAGTTTTGACTTTTGACTAACTTCATATGTCATGCATTTGTGGATGGGTGGAGTACAACTAGATGGAGCTGCAGGTGGGTCTAGAACGAAGAAATGACAACAACTATGCATAATGCAAGTATGCAACCGAAATTTATTAGACTATTAATGTTGCGTGACAAACAACGGGTGAGTACATTTGCTGAATTATTCTGGTCACACGTGCCTAACAACTAACAAAGTACATATACCAGGCTGTGGCGTGATTACCTCTTTCCGTGCTTTGCGTGAACACTGTAATACTTGTGCTGTTCGAGGTAAACTCTTTATTCAGTTAGAGAGTCTTTTCCCATGGTTGTTTGAGAAAGAACATGTGCCTAACCGTTTTGTTGGAAAAGAGATTTATTTTCTACTTCATAGGATTTCCTAATTAACATGACTGCATGTATCAAGTGAAGCAGTGGTCTCAACTCTGAGCTTATCCATTTTTAGAATCGACAACAACATAAGAGCAACTCTAAACAAAGCATGAAGAAAAAAAACAGAAAACCCTGTCAAATCAATCAAAGACTCCCAGCATCAAGAGTACCACCAATGGTGGCGACATCTATATTTTGAAAAGATTCTACAAAACGACTACTCCAGGAATGTAACAATGTAGAAAAAAAAAGTCGTCTAGTCTCCAATCAATGCCTTCAATAAGGAAACGGCTGCGAAGCTGCAATTGCCAGGTATAACCACCGAAGATTAGACCTAGGGTTTTCACCTCGGAAACTGAGACCGCCAAGAACAAAGTTGCCAGTGTCACCGCCCACTCGCTGAGAACACGGTTGCAGAACGTCAAGCGTCTGACACAAAAACTTCTCCCTATAACTGCGAGGACTACCTGAAAAAAATGACTTGACATGACCATGCAAGATGGAACTTCTACACCTAACCGGTCTTCATCAACCACGACCACCATGATCTCCTCATCAACACCTTAGTGATCACTGCAATGAAGATGTCAAGGCAGACCCAAGGTGAATCGGGAGTCGCCACAAGCCAAAGGACGACGACAACACATCGGGCCGTACTCCCATGGCGAAGGCAGAGCATGCGAAGAGACCATCGCTCTACCTACCTCACACGTAGATCGGACGTCTGTAAATCCAATCATGCACGGACTCTTCCGAGAATTGCGGTGCGCCTACCTGGCCGAAGCAGCCCACTCGGGATTGTGGAGTCGCAAGATTGGTGCCAGAAACTGCTGGGGGAGGCACGTCACGGTCATGTCCGGATCCCTCCTCCCGATTTAGTCCAGCGTCGGCCGGTAGAGGCCGCACATCGCGGCGGCAACAAAAAATGTTAGGCACGGAAGAAAGGCGAGAAACAGCCTAGTTTAATTAACTGAGAATAGCCGTACTAGTAAATGAATATCAAGAGTGTAAAAGAAGATGTTGGTCCTTCACAGCAGTTTAATACTTGAAATACATACCAGAGCATCTGGGGTCCTTCTTCTAGCAATCATGGAAAGTGACCACTCTACACGGCTATATATTGCGGTTGGCGAAGATAATGCGTGCCCTGCCGGCTGCCGTCGGTGTGAGCCTGTGAGTATACTGCACACCAGCATAGGGACACAATAACACGCCTCATAGCCGCACTTTTCTTCTTGTTTGCCGGAGAGTTAAATAAGGCATCAAATTGAGCCTCTAGCAAAATCTGTCCAATGAGTATCATACACTAGAAAGACGTTACACATTGGAAATGCTCTACATTATTACTGAGTAGGTGAAAGATATCTTTCTTACGAATTTACAAACTAAGACGCAAGAGTTTCAGTCTTGAGAGTGATAACTTCGTTGAAAATAGCAAACAACACGATGCACCAATAAACCCCTTCAAACTACGAAATTTAAGGATAACTTCAACCAATAAATTGTAGCAGAAATAACACAATTACATGCACAAATGATATAACAGATAACATGAAAACCTTCTCAAGATCATGGGTAAAGACAATGATTGTGAACTGATCGGTCTTGCACAAGTTTGACTATAGATTTACAACGCACAATGCGGCGTTTTTTTTTACACAAAAACGGTAGTGGAGGCCCCTACTTGTAATTTTTCATTATATAAAAGATGAATAGTTACAATGGATACGGGTTTATGTATGCTAAATAAAATAATAAATTACAAAATATCAATCCAATATAGGCTTTGATATGCATTAAAAAATCAAATGTTTTCTTGAAATATCTGAATCATTCATGCATATCTAGGTTCTAGCCATCAAAAGTATTTGTGTTTCTATGATTCCATTGGCTCCAACTACCTGCGAACATAATCTTATTGAAGCACCTACATCTTAACCTATTGTTGTCATCCATAAAGAGTTTCATAAGGGGAGGATCATCAATTCATTCCTTATTTAATTTCCACAAGCTTTGGCTGAAGTCACATTCCAGTATGTTGCGAACTGGCCTGTCTAGTAGAAGCAAATAACCAGCAAAGAGAGAACATCACAGTTTATATTTATACCCCGTCTAGTAATCAGGTCGACATTCTCGAATCCCTATTCGAACTTCACGAAATTGGGTAGGCAAGCAGATACACAAGTTATCAACGTACTGTTCAAGCTTCAGCTCAACCAGATATCATTTGCCTACCCGAATTGTTCCCATATCGAGTTTGCCCCCATGCGCCTAGTACGCTGCAAGAGAAATGTGGAGCTCGCATGGTTGAGCAACATCTTAAGTGGATTGATGGTAAAGATTAAAAAAATATGGGATTTGGGTTTCGTTGCCACAAATCTTTAGACGGAAGGCTCGAAGAGCCCGGCTTTGAATTAACGAAGCCAACAACCGGCTAAGGTTACACCAAGAGTTACAACACACACAAGAGCGCACAACGCCCGCCGAAAAACCAACAACAGACGACAACAAAAAACAAAAAGCAAGTTGGAGCGCCAGCTTGAAAGAGGTTGAGTGAGCCTTGTCTTCTGTTGCACTGAAGTGATCACGACCATGTCCATGCCAACAGACCTCCACCGCATCTCCATTACAACCCAATGGGGCACCCATCACCGGGCCAGCAACCTGGAACAGCTTGAGGAACCAAAGGCGGGGGGTCTTGCAGCGACGCCTCCAAGAAGGTGCATGGCGAGACCGCGTCAACGTCGTCGGCAGAGACCGAGGTCCTATAAAGTTTTCACCTAGACCCCAAACCACCCACCCCTATGGCTCAAGCGAGAGCACAAAGGGTGATCCACAAACTACCGGAGAAACGAGCACTACTCGAGGCCACCAGGAGGAGTAGTTTGAGGCGAAGGACGGAGTCCATCAATTCAGACCGGAGAATCGCCGTCAGGACGCCTTCAACAAGGAAACGACAGCCGGAGGTGACGCCGTCACCGACTCTGGCCAGAGCCAGGCACATCTTTCGCCGGGATCCATCCAGATCAAACAAATCCGGTCGCTGTCGCGAGGACGAAGAGCAGACAAGACAGAGATCGCTGCCACACCCCCAACCTAGGAAGCACTAGGCTCTAGCCGCAACTAGAAACACCCGGAGGCTGAACGCAAGAGCTGGTTGGCAAGGCCCGGCCAAACCCGGATCTAGACGTCACCAGTGACGCTAGACCGGTGACACCACAACGGCCGTATCTAAACCAGCGCGTCAACACCTACTCGAGCGCGACCACGGAGGACGGAGGGAGAGCCACCGCCGGAACAGCAGCTGCAGCCTGGGCCGCTGCCTGAAACACTAGGCCCAGATCTCGCCGGCACTTGCGCCGGCAGCACGCCGTACGACTGCGTCCTGGACAAGGCCTGCCTCCGCACACGCGGGATTTGTCGAAGCGCACTGGACGGGCTCGGCCCGCATGACCCAGATCGGGCCCGTGAGGCCCAGATCAGGCCCGCGCGGCCGTCACCTCCGCCACCGAGCCGGCGGCTCCACTGGCACACCCAACGCCAGGAGGAGCAGCCCCACCGCAGCGACGCGAACGCCAGTGAAGTCTAGGCGGCCCACGCCCGCTTCTGGCCCGCTTCTGGCCCAGATCTGGCCGGCACGCGCGCCGGCGGTTCGCCGCAGGGCGGCGCCTGGCCTGCCGCCGCACCGGCGGACAGCAGCCATCCGGCAACCCACACCGAGGGAACCATCGAGCGCCGCCGCCCGGAGCACGCCGCTGGTCCAAGCGACCATGGCGGCGGAGGAGCGCCTTTGCGCAGAACGCCTTCACGGCGAGCATCCCCTCAAGCACCTTTGTGGCGGCGAGGGCGCCCGCCGCCGCCGCGGCGACGGCCCGCGGCAGCGGCGGCGAAGGAGGCGGAGGTGGGAGGGGCTGGTGGCGGTGGTGAGAGGGGCTGGCGGCGGTGGTGGGAGGGGCTGGCGGCGGCGAAGGGGGCGGAGGTGCGAGGGGCTGGCGGCGGCGAAGGGGGCGGAGGTGGGGTGGGAGGGGCTGGGGGCTCCGTTGCCACAAATCTCAATGATGCGTCCAATTCTGCTGCGGCTAAAGTTCTCTTTATCTTTGGCCAATCCGCAGCAACCGTCAGCTCACTTAATTCCAAATTTTATTTTTTACATGATGTAATATTTGGAAAGTTGTAGCACCACTATACTTAATAAATTATTTGATTTATTTTGCCTAAATCTCGATCAAATTTGCTAATTCTTATTAATTTGCGAGTTTGTTAAATCCCAATCAACATCAAGAAGCGTGATTTGATTTTGAGACTCGCGCCATAAATCATGCTCACTGCGAGTTCAAAATTATAAAATGTTCTGGCTATTTATAAATCATATGTATATATAGATGTGTTTTAGTGTGCCAACTCATTTCAATTTATATGTAGTCCACATCAAAATATCAGAAACATCTTATAGCTTGGAACGGAATGAGTATTATTCTATTTTTTTCGCGAAACAAGCAGGCACTCACGCCCGATACCAAAAACTAAGCAACGGCTATGTGTACCATGTATGTGTCCATTGGAGAATACACGTCGAAACTGTTTTGGGGTCGAAAAAGAAAAGATGCACGAGGGGAAATCCGCCGCGCCCGTGCCACTAATCAAAGTCAGGAACGAATTAATCAGGCGCGGCTTTGATTGCGCATCGAATAATTTCCCCAACGGACTGGAGTTGGACCCGTATCCGTCCCCAACCGCCCCCATTGAAACATCTCCTCTGTAAACTAAAACAAAAGCTTCGATCACAACAGTATTCTACTCCGACTCCGCACCTGTCAGTGCTCACGCTGCCTCCGTGACCTCGGCTCTCTCTGCCCCTATATACTCGCGTCGCCGATTACCTCGAGATCATTGTTGTTTCCCTCTTCCGCCACACAGCACATCGATCGTCTTGTTTCCGCCTAGACTAGACCAGACTGTTCGTCGATCGTCGGCAAACTCATAATTCAGTCAGAGGTCCCCTCGCCGCCACACCGCCTGGGCGGATGGAGGACTTCGTGGTGAGATATGTGGTCACCGGACTGGCGTTCTGGTCGACGGCGTTCTTGGTGCTGCGGGCGCTGATGCCGAAACGGTCCTATGAGTTCTGCAACCGCGCCGTGTCGACCATGCACGCCGTCGCCGCCGTATGCATGGCCTGCCTCTCGGTGGCGGACTGGTCCTGCCCCGTCTGCCCTCTCAACTCCCCATCCTCGCCGCGCCAGGTACGCACCCACCCAGACCCAGTTCTCGCCGTGATCCGCCATACTCGCGCCCGAGTGCATGCACAGGAGATCGACTACGTCTGGAGCTAACTGTCGGCCACGTGGCCCGTGTCACCACAGATGAAGTCGCTGGCGATGACGCTGTCGTACATGATCTACGACGCGGCGTGCTGCCACCTCAACGGCGACATGCGGCTCGACAACACGGTGCACCACATCATCAGCATCGTTGGCATGTGCGCCGGCCTCGCCTACCAGAGGTGCGGCACGGAGATGATGGCTTGCATGTTCATCACAGAGATCTCCAGCCCGCTGCTGCACCTCAGGGAGATGCTCAAGGAGATCGGCATCAAGGACACCGACCTCAACCTCCTCGTCGATGTACGCATACAATCTCGCTCTTCTTCGCCTCTCTCTCTCTCTTGTTCTACTGTATCTCACGTCTATCTCTCCCTGTAGATTCTGTTTGCGGCGACCTTCTCGGTGGGACGGATGGTTGGTGGGCCCTACCTCGTCTATGTCACCTTGACGGCAGATTATCCGATCCTTATCAAGGTATTCTACTAGTCGATCTCGCACCAAAATCTCAACTACTTCTCCTACTATTTCCTACATGTATAAATGCTTAGAGACTGATTCCTTTTTTTGTCGATTCGTTAGGCGATGGCGGCGGGTTTGCAACTGGTGAGCGCCTACTGGTTCCTGAGGATCATGAGGATGGTCTGGTACAAGCTCGGGAAGAAGAGGCCGGCGGCCAAAGTCGACGACAAGTGATCCATCGATGTACATACATATATATAGCTTGCTTGCAACCTTGAGCGATTCGGGATCATGCATGTACCATATCAATTGTTCCACTGGCAAACATCTTTCAAACAAAAGAAAGATGCATATACATACTGTAGCAATTCAATTTGATTGTTGTGCAGAAACAGTTTGCGATCACTACTTTGCATCTTGACTGGCGGAGAGTTTCAACCTGTACAGTAATGTTTGCTTGCACGTCGTTTGGTCATTCTGGTTATAATTCACCTCATTAATGCAGAGAGAAACAACACCCAGTGCCATTTTCTCACCAGTGTCGACCGATCGTACTCCTGCAGTTCATGCACAATGCAGGAGTGACATTTTACTGTAATAAGTTCTTGCCAATAGATTCTAGATCACCACATACTGTCATTCACGAAGCTTTAGATCTCTGCAGAGAGATGGCCGACATGCCCAAGGACAAAAAAGTTCTGCAGGATGCTCCCTCTTTGGCCGAGCGACGAAGCATTCGGCTGGACAAGAAGAATAAAGATTGTGCCATTCCCACACCCAAGCGCGTCGAGTTTAGGCGGGCGGAGGCTTGTGGGGAGAACCCAAAACTCAAGAGCAAAGGGAAATCCATAGAGGAGATCCTGAATGAGAAGATGCAATTTTATTTGCAGATGTACGAGAAACAGCATACACCGGTGACACCGCAGGTGATGGAAGTGGTTCGAGATCTAGTTTCGAGTAATGCTTGACCTCTTCTGTGGGGAGGGTGCACTTTGGTGCATCTCTAGTGGAGAGATCTCGTGGGTGTTTGGAGAGGTTCATGAGTTAGAGTGTGCGATTTTCAACCGCGTTTTGTATGGTTTTTGGGTCCGGTTTCCTTGATTAACTGGATCAATTCTCTACCTCTATAATGTAATGCGGGAGCTCCCCGTCATAGGTTTTGAAAACAAAAAGATGACTATAACATAAGGACACGTATAAATCTCAGACTTTCACAACTCACATACAAATATATAAGCACACACATACAAATCTCATACTTTCACAACTCACGTACAAATACCCCCAACATCATCAAAACTAACTTAACTTTAATCTTAAGAATAATGATTAAAATCAATTGTCCTTTCTTTTATCGTCCACTCTATCGATTGTTCCATTGGCAAGCGTCTTTTCAAACAAAAGTATGATGCATATACATACTGCTACATACTGTAGCAATTCAATTTGATTGGTTTGCACAAACAGTTTGCGATCACTGCTTTGCATCCTGACTGGCGTAGAGTTTCAACCTGTACAGTAATGTTTGCTTGCACATGCTACGTTTGGTCATTTTGGTTATAACCGACCTCATCAATGCCATTTTCATACTAGTGTCGATCGATCGTACTCCCTGCACAACGCAGGAGTGATATCTTACTATGCAACAAGTGTTTGTCAATAGATCACCAACACATTGTCATTCACGGAGCTTTTGTACTCCCAACACCAACACCTGTCTAAATCTCAGACTTTCACAACTCACTTACAAATATATATATATATATATATCCTATATATATATATATATATATATATATATATATGCCTAGGCTCCTAGCTCAACAACCGTTAGATTTATTTGATCATGATCATTAGGCCAGGAAACCAATTCGGGTATGGAGATTCAGAATACCCGTAGTAAACTAGTAACCCGTTTTTGCTTGTACGCAGCATATTTCAAATTTTGAACCGTGGTACTCTTTCCAAATATAATCAACCAGCCATTAATGATGGTTTCCTTTCTTCTATGTGCCTGCGTGATTCATGCTGATTTTCTCGCAGCACTAGATTCGTACCAAACAAATAAGGTATCTCGGGTATTTATGTGCCCATTAATTGTTCCACAATCACAGCTTCACCCTTCCAAATATATTTGAATATCACCATCACGTCAAGAGCTGTTGGAGTCGAAGCTGGCTGTTTTTTTTTCAATCGTTACAATCGATTTCTAGCTTTGAGGTATGTACGTGCTAGCTCCCACCAGCGTTCAATCCTGATAATCTTTTCATGCACATCGTGACCATCGCCACCGTCGGCGTTGATCTATATACGTATTAATCATTCCTCTTCATCTCGCTATCCACAAATCTACCATCACGTCATGAGCTAGTTGAAGGTGTGTCCTGGCCGATATTTGCCATTGTTCGTTCGATTGATTATGTGGCCTGAGGTATGTAGTTTCTTTCTCACGTAAGTTTCTCTGGTAACCACTACTTGTACGGGACTAGCTTGTTGGTGCAAATTACAATGGTTTAATTGTTGGATAATCGCTTGCTACCCTCTGTCATGTACAGTTAAGTGATGCGTGTGGTGGATAATTCGTGTCAGCCATCAACGCAGCACCTCTGACACTGAATCTGAATGTGCGTACAGTACAATAGAGTCAAATTCAGAGACAGGATCTCCCTCGCCCGCGTAGTTCTGGGATTCATTGTCCTTGGGTACAGCTTGCTCGGCAGTGATTTTTTTCAAGTAGATCATGGCCGCCGCCACTGTCGTTGATGTTGGCGTCGTTCAGCAAGGCATGTCATGGTCACCGCCACCCTCGGCGTGGCCATGACTGGCGTGGCCATAACTTGCCTCGGCATTTGATCAACTCAGATTCTGATCGACAAAGTTTAAGAATGTTACATCACTCCCCTCGTTCGTGCAAGAATTGATGAGGAAATACACATCGAGATACATATGAGACGACACACCTATGGACATGGGTAGAACTGAGATGATGTTGGCTACAATTATCTTCCATATTAAGAAATGCATATGTATTAATTTCACTGTTTTTCTTTTGGAACAATGTGTTGTACTACGAAGAGTTTTATGTAATAAGTACAATATGTTTTTTTCTTAAAATTTGTATGATACTGACAAATTGTCTCATGTGCCCACAATCTATTCTTCACAAAAACTGAGTATGCATCGATACATATAAATTAATATTTACATACCCACTTGGCCATGTTGGATACCACCAGTGTGGCACGAGCGCATAGAGCCATGTCGCGCATGTCACGCACGCATTGTTTATTTGCGACCTGAGTATGTGATACCAATATACCCAAAGCAATGTGTATACCAATATACCCAAAGCGATGTGTATACCAATATACCCAAAGCACTATGATACTAACCATGTCTTGAGTATAACATGGTATCTACGACCTGAGTATGTGATATCAACATACCCACAACTCAGGTTATCGATTATTTATTTGCGACTTGAGTATGTGATATCAATATACCCAAAGCACTGTGTATACCAATATACCCAAAGTGATGCGCATACCAATATACCCAAAGCGAGGGCTAAACGCGCCCCACTAGACCGTGTTGGATTCCGTCGGCATGGCACGAGCGCATGGAGCCATGCCGCACATCCGACTCAGGGTATCTACATCCTGAGTATGTGATATCAACATACCCACAATTCAGAGTACCGAATGTTTATTCCAACCGATTTTCAATTTTTAAGTAGAAATCATATGCCATGAGTACGCAATATCAATACCCCACATAACATTCTCGCAGCGACAACCAAACAGCTTATATCAGATACCCACAACTTAGGGTATCTATTGTTATTTGAAGAAAATTTGGAATTTGAAGTCGATAGGATATGACTTGATTTGTGATATTTAACCCAGGCCAATGATATCCACGTAAAATTCAGTAAGTCTTTATTCCATAGAATATTCATGTTTTTTTTCAAAGCACATACTACCTCGATGATATCCATAAATTTGACAATGTAATTATAGTATGAAATTGTGCTGCATTTTTAAATACTTTTGTAACTTGGGTCAAATTTATAGACCAAATCAATTGACTTACAGTTTCCATATACCCAGTCCATAATTAAAATTTATACATGCGTGTCTAAGATGTAGGCACACACGATCAGATACCCTAGTTCATAATAATCAAACCCAACTAAATTAGCACAAAGTATGTACAACTTTTACATGACGCGTCCAGATTTTTGGTGCATCAATTGCACAATATCATGCGTGACTACTACTACCAGATCACACACACTCATTCGTCTCAAATTATGGCTAGACGATTCGTGCTGTTTCCGGTGCATACGGTCATATACCCACAAAAGAATCAACCAAACAATCAATCCAGATAATCATCCAGCCATTAATGCTAGACAACTCGTCTACGATTACTGGGTATGCATTTGAAGATATGTTAACTGAAATATCTTTAGAATAATTGTGGTCGGCCAATTTAGTCAACCGTTTCCTCCAGAACCGTAATTAGTCACCTTTATTAGCTGTCGTCAATTAAATGGTCAGCATTTAATACTCCAAAATTCTCATCCATAATAGATACCTGAAATCACGTTCGGTACATGGCAAATCTGGGTATCCTAACCTTCCGCCGGTCAAACAAGGCAACAAATAGTTCAAAATTTGAAATTCCTTTCTCTCTCTCTAGTCACGTACATCATGCATACAAAATTCTATTAATTGCCCACACTAACGGGTCGACCCGGCAAAATAACAACCATTACAGAGGCTCAATCTAGATACCTAATCCGACGGTCATGAAGCATGGTGCCCAGGCTCCTTGGTGCCCCAATTGAGCTTCCTATATATATATATATATATATATATATATATATATCTCAGACTTTCACAACTCACGTACAAATATATCAGCACACATATAAATCTCAGACTTTCACAACTCACGTACAAATGCCCCAAAATCATCAAAACTAAATCAACTTTAATCTTAAGAATAATGATTAAAAACTATTGTCCCTCCTTATCATCCTCCACTCTAGCACGTGACATTTAATCAAGAACCAAATCATTTAACTGTTTATGTGGCTATTCTTGACTGAGATATGCAAAACTTAAATCCATCAAACCATATCCATGTACCTTGATGCTACTCATCAGTTTAAGAAATCAGCTAACCAACTAGGGCACGTCAATAATAAAGTGACGTCAAGTAAACAAAGAAGAAAACAACCAAGCCAAATAATATATTTCCCATAATCTTAAAAATATTCGAGTTGGTGGTTGTTTACTCTTATAAATATTCGAGTTGGTGGTTGTTTGCTCATCAACCCTTTCATGTCTCAACATCAAGTTAGCATCTCCTCCGCCACATCAAGAAATGAAACATTTTTTTCCGTAGCCTAGCACGGGCATCTTACTAGCAAGGAATAAGAACCACAATTTCAGAAGTACTGAATACTGATAACCAGGTTAATAAAAAAATGCCAAACCAAATAAGTTTATGAGAAACTGCAAAATAGCAAATCATGCATAGCTGACCTAGCGCAAGCATAACAGATTACCCCACGTGCGAAAGACTCTGATTTAAGCGCATATATAGATCTCAGAGTTTCACAACTCATGTACAATTCCCCAAATCACATCATCCAAATAACTCAAGTTTGACCTTAAGAATAAATATTAAAATCTATTATCCCTTCTTATCATCCTCCCCTCTAGCACGGGACATTTAAAATACAACTCCAATCCTTTAATTTATAGGTGTCTATTGTTGTCTGGGATATGCAAAAATTATATCTATCAAACCATATCAATGTACGTTGATGGTTACTTATCAGTTTAAGCTAACCAACTAGGGCAAGTCAATAGTTAGTGATGTCTACTAAACACAAAAGAAAACATACATACCAAATAATATATTTCCATGCTTATAAAGATTCTAGTTGGTAGTTATTTGTTTGTCGAACTTTTCTTGCCTTGGCATGACAAGTGGATTATGGAAACCTTCTAGTGTAACACCAAGCTAGTGAGCATCTCCTCTGCCACTTCATTAAATGAATACATTTTTTCAAAGCCTAGCATGGGCGTCTTACATGTAAGGAATAACAATCACAATTTTACAGAATTCAAGAAAGAAAGAAAGAAAGAACAAAGACCACAAAGATGAAAGCAGTGCATGCCATGGTTCTGTTCTGGGTGTAAACGGTATATATTTGAAGGCGTGGTTATGTTGATAGATATACCTAGATCCACAATATTAAGTGCACAATCGAGCGCTTCTTGGTATATGATGGTCTTTGTTTCAGAGTTGGTGCGGAATCCATTTTACCTTATAAGACTAGATGTTCCTATTATGAAAAAACATATATCGCAATGTAAAAAAAATTCTGAAGAAACATCTGGATGTAGATACAACCATTTTATGTAGGAACACAATTTTTGTGAAAATAAAGACATTTGTGTGCCCTGCATAAAAAGACAAAAAATGACTAGTAAAAAGTTATTTTTTAGCACCAAATTTGTCTTTTCTATACATAACATATAAAAAAAATTATTTTCGTGGAACTTTGTGTGCAACCTAAAACATTCTGGGATACACACCAAATCTTATTTTTCATAATTTTGAAATTTTACTTTAAAAAATGCACTTCCCATAGTTAGACTAGATGCTCATGCGAGTTAAAACACCATGTCCTGGTTGGTGCACCATTTTCATATACCGCTAGTATTTTTTTGATCCTTTATTACTTAATTTCACTCTTGAAATGGCAACATTGAATTGTCCATGAGAAAATACAAGTCTTGATAAGTAGACATCTACCTTGTCCAACGTTTGACATTGACTTTTGATGATGCTTGTGGCCTGGCACAAATGGATAGATAAGTTAAGTATCGTGGGACGAAGTCAACACTACATGATTGGCAGATCGTAGAATTGTAATAATGGCACTCCCTAAAACAGGCTTCCCCGCTCCATAGAACATAGTCCCTCTGTTTTTATTTATTTCGCGTTCTGAGTTTTTTGAAATTCAAATTTAGCCTCTTGACTAGCGTGACTAATTAAATCTTGCATATGATATGATGATAGCCGATAGCGTGGGATCAGCCCATTTGAACAGTCCACCGGCAGCCCATCAACCGTGCTGCCAGGCTTCCAGTTTTTTAGCCCACACAGCTGGCAGTGTCTCGTGTCTCACGCGGCCCATAGTTCCGTTGACAGCTCGCGTGACTGGTGTTTGCTCCACTTTTGTTCGATCGAGCCTTTGGCATACTGATGGTGGGCCATAGCCGCACCCACGTGGGTATAAAAACTCGCGGGTAATTCCACCAAATAACACAATATATAAGAAACTACCAATGTGTATGCTCAATCATTCATTGATTCAGCAAACAACACATAATAAAATTAACAATAAAATAATAAAACATATATAAAATGAACAAGAAAACACCTTATCGTATATGAAAATAACATCAAAACAACACTTTAGATATCAAAATAACAATATAAATATACGAAAATGACATCATTACAGCCCAACATAAGTTGGGAAACGAGCATAAATACGGTTAGTATTTTGGGATTTTTTCCAAAATAACCTTATGTTACCACAAATATACATGTCAAAACAAAAATAGCTGGGTACGTGGGTATGCGGGTATGGGTACTACTTTACCATACCCGTGCCCACGATACCCACTGGGTACACAGTTTTTGCCATTCACGTACACATGGGTAAAGTTTTTTAACCACACCCTTACCCTAATGGTAAATACCCATTGGGTATGCGGGTAATGGGTGAAAGGACAATGATGTCGCCTAGAGGGGGGGTGAATAGGCGGTTTAAAACTTTTCCGGTTTAGGCCTGATAATTGCGGAATAAAACTAGGTGTTTAAATTAACAAGCCGACAACCCTAAATAAACTAGGCTCACCTATGTGCACCAACAACTTAAGCTAAGCAAGACAAGTAACATGGTGATAGCAATATAATACTTCAAGCACGAAGGCAATCACAATATAAAGTGCATAAGTAAAAGGCTCGGGTATAGAAATAACCGAGTGATTACCCCCCAAGAGCAGGGGATCACTGTAGCACCTCTCAATGTGGAAGTAAGGTATCGGTCCGCATGAGTAAGAAGGAAAAGTATATATTCCCTACAACTAAAGTGTCACAAGTTTTAGTTGATTATGCACTAAACAGTTTAATGAACAAGGTCTTTGATTTGATGGATGAAAGTTTAATGTAACAAAACAAGAATGTAAAAGTGTCCCAATCCTCTTTAATGCAAGAGGACAAGACAAAGGTTTTCTCTTATAGAAACAATGGACATGGGTTCACTTAATTCTCTCTCTCTCATCTACGGTGATCATCATGTTATAGATAAAGTACACACAATTGTCATGTTTTAATGGTAGCTATATGACGGCTATATGTCCTAAAACACATAGTTGGAAGAAATACTCATTTGTGTTGCTAGGTCACCCTCGTAAGGCTAGTGTGGTTGCTGTCACTCCCACATCATACTCTTCCTTTTTACCCTCAGATAAAGGATGTTGGGCGGTATTGTGTCACTCAATACCTATGCCGTGTCACATCGGCCATCCCGTACCCACATACATCATACTTCTTAAAGAACAATATTCTATCAAAGTATGACAAGTCATGAAAGTTCCAACACAACAGTAAATGCATAACAAATCATCTCATACCACAATATCCACCATAAGAATTACATAGATGACCGTAATCATGTTCAGCAGCTCATACGGTACTAATTAGTGAAGCTCAAAGAGAGGAGAGATACATCAGTTACCACCACAAACCCATAGTCCAGAGGGTGGACTACTCCCCCTTCATCATGGAGACGGTGAAGAAGTCGTTGGAGAAGGTGGAGACCACCCCGGCAGCGCCCCGCCGGAGTTTTCCCCCTCCAATCTGCAACTCCAGATCTTCGTTTCCATATTTCTGTGATATGACGGCGCTTGTTTTCGAGAACGCCGTGGGACTTCTTTTATAGGCGTTTTTAGGTCAAGACGAAGGCGGTGGAGAAAAGATCGACGGCTGCGGAGCCCCGAGGCCCAAGTTGGTGGGCCCCATGCGGCCAGGTACAGTGGCCGCGTGGGCCACCCCCTTTTGGCCCTCCGGCCTCCGTTTGCTTGATTTCTTCGCTCCTACGTCTTCCTCCTTCCAAAATAATGACGCCTGTATTTTCCAGATTTTATGACGTCGTTTAGGTCCGTGAAACATAAAAGGAAAGAAATAGGGTTTTCTGCCCGCGCAGGGTTAATTCCATAAAAATAGGAAACAATTATTTTATTTTCTAAAATCATTAAATAACAGTGGTATAACCCTTATATGATGCAAATATGATTGGAATATGAGTGATATATTGCAAAGTTCATGTATGCATTTTACATGCATCAACATCCCCAAGCTTAACCAATACTCGTCGTCGAGTATGAAGGTGATAAAACTAACATGGGCTTTGCAATATAGCACTAACAATGAATATCAAAGATGATTGCTACTGCTACATAGAGTCAAATGATTCATTTTTCAAAGGAGTAGCAATATGCAAAATAGTTTATGAAGTGATATCAAGTATTCAAGCAAGGATGTTCAATGATTGTTCACAAAGTGTAACATAGAAGATAGTAATATGGACCACATGTATGCATAATGATAAGTAAGAACATCCTACATTGGTCATAGAGTGTAGATGAAAATCTGAATATAAAAGGTGGACACTTTGGAAAGATGTATATGTGAGTAGAGGTAAAGCATGCATAAGTTTCATCTAACTTCCAAACTCTTCAACTTAAGTTAATGATTGCAATGTTGAATTCTTGGTGTCAATCTCTCATTACCCCTATCATAGCATCTTGAATGATTAAAGTTTAATGTGAAGCAAATATGAGTGGTGTGCTTGATAAAGTAAAGGTTAGGTGTCTCATGCCCCTTGAATACAAGTACCTACACCATGATTACTCAAATTAGGAAACAAAGCAAGTTCAAGTTATATATCATTGTAAGTAATAATAGTATCATCAATAGCGTCAACTGGGGTACCTCTTGTCCCAGGATATGGAACAAGCCCATATCAAAATGACAAGACAAACAAACAAGATGAACAAGCTCAACACCCTTTTTATTTACCATTGGAATAGCTTTTTATTATAAGGTGCATCACAGACGGTTCACCATAGCATGTAAGTAAATTTCCACCATGAATGATGCATGACTTAGATTAGCGGCCCAGACGTCTCTCTAGCCATTTATACAAACTCATTTAAACTACTTCATTTCCACCTTATTTCACCATGATAGGCATCCATAAACAAAAGTACATGATATCAACTAAATGAGATGAAGGAGCATGTTGAAAGCTTTGCATGTGACAGCACATATGGGCTAACTCCCAACCTCGGACATTTATCAAGCCACTAGCATCATATTATTAATCACAGTGGGTCATGTTTATTTATGCAATAAACATAAATTGTGCATCAAGTTCGTGAGAGCTATATAACCAACTTTTCCTATGACAATCAATAACATAAACATTTTCATTCAGAAGTATAGATAACACAAACATCATGATAAACATACTCGGAAAAGCATAAAGCTATTAGGTAGATATGGTGGACTCACTGGAATAACTCTGGTTGAAGGTGTTGGAAACAAGTTTTTACTTGTTGGAATTTTTGGGCTAGCAAGAGGGAGAAAGTTGACCATCTAGATGCATGCATGAGTGTCCATAGAACTAACTAATCCATGTTAAACAAATTAAAATAGCTTTCAGCATCAAAACATGAATAAGTGATAGCTCTTAATAAAGCATTTGCAAATTATTACTCATTAACAAGCTCATGAATCATGCAACTATATGTATCATTAAAAATCAACTCAACCATCCCTTTTCCCAATATGATAAAAGCATCCAACATATTAAACCCATATTTCCAGTAGCTCTTTCTCATATAAATGATAATGTGGTGGTCTCACAAAATAACAAACAAACCAAAAACAAACAAAAAAGAACGCTCCAAGTTTATGCGATAAAGTGTTTCGATCGAAAAACAGAAGTTAGACGTGTGCAAACCGAGAGAGTGTGTAGGTCCAGTGGGGTTGTCTTCACACCCCAAGCTTATGGTCTTCACCATCCTTGGATAACTCTTGGTGCATCTCCTCCAATCCCTGTGAAAAAACTTCAAAACACTGTTTCTCCCATTTTCTTTTCTGTGGGGTGCATTAGTAGTGATAAACAAATAGGTTTCTTGCTGCATATAATCTTCAAACAAATCATCATAAGAATGTCCAGAAAGTATATAATGTTGTATGCCTACTTATAAACTCATTTGAATCAAAAACATTCAAGAAAAGTTCAAAACAAGCATAAAACAAAATGGGACAGAATCTGTCCAGAAAAATAGCAGCAGCAAAACGTATTTTTCTACCCTATCAAACTTTGCCGAAAAATTCTGCAAAAATCCATGCATACATCGGATGAAAAGTTGCAACTACAGTTCAAATATGAGCTCATTCGGAGTTACAGAATAAGAATTAACTATCATACCTTGCACAGATTCGTGCAGGAATAAAATCTCTGAACGCTATAAGCAACTTTTCAAGACCAAAATGGGTAAAACTTGGCACTTTATTAAAAACTCCAGAAACTAAACTAAAAACAAACTCTCTTGATACAGCAAGAGACAAAAAGAAAATCACACATAAAAATAACCGGTTGCCTCCCGCAAAGCATTTTCTTTATAGCCATATAGATAGGCTTACTTACTTGTTATCAAGAAGGTTGGAATGAGGTGGCTTGGCATCCCCAAGCTTGAATGGTTGTCCCTCTTGATCTTTGAGAAGTGTTTCACGCATAATACCAGGATTCCATGATGCTCTCAAGCCAATGAAAATAATAATCAAGTTGAAACCTAGTAGAGAGAAAACAAAACACAAAAGTAATAACAACGAAGTCTAACTTTCTTTCTATGCATTGGCATTCTGTATATGAATGAATCATAATAAATAGAAGTTTTCCAATGCATATTAACAGTAGTTACTTGCAGCCCATAATTGTTAGTAGCATAAAGAGGGTTCTCATCACCTCCTCTCTCATAATAGTTGCAAGTAGTAGAAGTGTATTCAACCATATAACCAATAAAATCTTCCAACTTAGATAATTTAGGCACATAAAGAGGATCATTAAATTTATTTTGGAATTCATTAGCATGCTTCCCTCTTTCAAAATAGTTATTGAGATCAATATTAAGTTTAATATCATGGTTGCAACAAAGATTTATAACTAAAGATAATTACAAACCACATAAGTATTTCTCAACATAAGCAAATTTCTCCTCTATGGTGTTATTAGGAGAATTCAGAAACAAAGTAGGACTCTCATTAGTAAGAGTATTTTTGTAACATCCCAAAATTATTATCAGGTTTATATTCCAAAAATGAGAGCCAACAAAAACTTTTGTTGTTTATTGTGTGATAATTGCTTTTGTTACTTGAGTTGTTGTTCTTGCTGTTTGTGTGAGTGTTTGCACTAGTAAACACTAGTAAGAAAGAAAGAAAACAAGATATAAAATCAAAGCAAGAAAAATAAAAGTGACAAGTGGTCACATGAAAATCTCCAAGTGACAAACTCAATTATTTTCAAACCAAAGTCAGTGGAGTTGTAATGTAAACACTCCCCATTTTGTTCCTACCACTTTCCCCTCTCAAATATTATTTTTGAACTAGTTTTGAAATTCTAAAATAAAAACAATTGAAATAAATTCAAATAACATAAACAAAGTACTATAAAAGAAAATGTTTCAAAACATTTTATTATTTTATGCCAATTTTTGTGGAGCTTCTGTACATTATGGGAAGGCCCCACAAATTTTTGCAAATTTTTCTAAAAGGTTTAAATGCACTAATTAAATCCTAGAAAACCTTCTGGTTTTAACAGAAGGACTAAAACAGAAATAAAAAAAGGAGCAGAGAGGAGGCAGGGGGTTTTCTGCGAAAATGTCATCCCCTACCTCTCTCCCTCGCCCCGACGTGCCGCCGTGTCGCCGTGCTGCGCCTCACCGTTTCCGAGCCGCCCAGGCCCCCCCTGCGCGCGCGCCCGGTGCCTCTGCTGCCTCTGCGTGCAGGAGAGAGCGCTCGAGCCCCTCCCCGCGCCATTACGCCGCCCTCTGCCCCGATGCATCGCCGTGGCATCCGCGGCGTCGCCGGCCAAATTGGCCCAGCCCTCTGCACCTCGACACGCCCAGCTCCTCTAGACGCTTCTAGAACGTGTCCGGACCCCGTTAAGCACCAAGCCGCCACGAGCCTCTGCACCCTCGCCGCGTAGCCGAGGAATTGGTCACCGTAGACGCGCCATGGCCGCCGCCGTGGACCTCGACCACCATGGACCGCCCCGAGCCCTATAAAGCCACCCCAAGACCTCACTGGAACACCACACCTCTCCCTCGAGCTTTCCCTCGCCTCAATTTCGTCTGTGCACCGCCGGAGGGCAGTGCACTGCCGCACCCGACGCCGCCGTTGAGGTCGAGCACCACCACAACGCCACACCCTCCCATTCTTCCCTCTGACCCCTCTACGCTGTTGCCCAAGCTCACCGCACTCACCCAGGCTTCTTTTCCCTCTTTTTAGTGCACGGACGCGACCCCGAAGCTCCGCCGAAGTTGCTGCCCGACGCCGACGAAGAGCGCGACATCGCCGCCGTCGACAGAGACTTCCCCAGCAACTGCCGCTCGCACCATCGTCTTCCCCGAGCCGCCGCCGTCGATTCGCGTCATCGCCGCTTCCTCCCGAGCCCCTAGGTGAGAGATCCGTCCACCTCGCCGTCGCCGGCGCGGCAGCGCCGCTCGTTTTAGGTCGTCGCCGATGGCGACCTCCGTGAGCCGTTGGATCGAAGATCTACGGCCACGTACCGCTTTGTATTAAGTTAGACTGCCATGTGGGTCCCACTGTCATAATTTTAATCTTTTCCCTCGCGCGCGTACCGTTTCGCTGAGTCACTGACGGGTAGGACCCACCCGTCAGGGATTTCAACATTATCCACAACAGTGGATTTTTCTAATTCAAATTCTCTGAAATCTCAGTACTGATGTCAACTTTGAAATTAAATATCTCGAGATTTAGGAATCCAAATAAATCAAACTCAACTGTTCTGGAAAGCTTATGAAATTGTTTAACCAACACAATTGGTCTCATGTCATTTAATTAAATAGTAAAAAGTATTATTGAAAATGCTACAGAAGGTTTAAATTCTAAACTTGTTTGTTTCTGATACTCTGTTAGTCCAAATAATTCCAAACCAATTTTGCTAGCTTAGTACTGCCTTGTGTTAGCTCCCCTAATTTTGGTAGAATTAATTAAGTAGTAAATTGTGACTTTAAGATAAACCCTTCTGGACTAAAACAGACATATGTTTATTGGTTGATCCAAATGAGTTAGGACCAATTTTGTTAGCTCACATATATCCATGTTTAGTTACCCCTAAAAGGGTTTAATTTTTGGAACAATATAATTTAATTGGTAGCTAAAACTTGATTATTAAGCTACTGGATTCAATCCAATGTGTAGGGAGTTTGGTAACTCCAAATGATCCAATTCAAATTGGGTTGTATTCTACACATCAGTGGCTTTCCATAGAATTTTAGTTTGTATTTTTGTGACCAACAGAACTCAAGTTGTGGAATTAAACATGAATAACTAGTTTCTGCCATAATTTGAGTAATTAAAAATGTTTAATTCAATTTATTTGAAAACCAAATTGTGTGGTTTGATGTGTGCAGTAGCTAATTGTGATGTTGATGATGGTTATGTTGAGGTGATTGCTTGTATAGCTTAGTGATTGTTTGCATTGTTTGTTTGTTAATTAGACGAGAACGTTGTCGGATATATCGAGGAAGGAGAGTTTGCTGAATTTGAAGAACAAGAGCAAGATCACTTTGCCAAGCAAGGCAAGCTATTCTCTGAGCTTGCACTACCAACATATGCATCTACTTTCATAACATGTTTACTCTCAAAGCAAGATTTACAAAACCCATTTCAAAAATATATGGATATTATTTTGCCACCCTATGTAGTAGTTTATATAAAACTTTAGGATGGGAAAACAATGTTGTTTATTCAAAACTCCTTTGAAATTCTTGTGAGTTTATGGAAACCGAGATGTCGGTGTTGGAGTGGAAAGGTGGAAAAATGGTGATGTTTATGAAAAATGCACAGTGTCCTAGTACTATGGAAACCAATCCTACCCTGTGCGACCACATTTACCACATATGGGAAAAGGCGTAGTCATGTAGTTTGCTCTTATTAGTATGGGATACCTCATCGACGGAGATGACTCCGTTATGCATGAGGGGATGGTCCGAGGATCTACCCCCTGACCCGGGTCCTCACACAAGTTGGTGGGGAGGATAGAAGGTTCCACCATAAACCGCCGGACAAAACTATGAGTCCTCACACTTAGGGTTTCTGACGGGAAACCGGACTGGGTGTCGATGGAAAGTGTCATATGGGAAGGATCCTATACTAGCATGAGCAAATAAGAGGCTATGGCCGGCGGCTTACTTCGCATACACCTGGTATGGCGAGACGTGGCAGACACGATGAGTTGCCGGATGGATGTGGGTTAAAAGCGTGCTACCTCTGCAGAGTGTTTAAAACTATTCGAATAGCCGAGTCCTCGGATATGGACAATTGGGAGACTGTCCTAAGACCTTGTGCAAGTTTTAAAAAGGCTTTGAGTTTTTAAAGAAAAATGAGTGGAGAATGTTTCCTACACCTATACCAACGGATCGGTATGAGGTGGTGGATGAAAGTGGACCATGACGGGCTATGGTCGGAAAGGAGGAGTTTTGGAAAAACAGATGAAAACGGTGACTTCTTTAAAATAGTTATAAAACTCTTCTTACCTTTTTCAATAAAGATATAGAGATGTTTTAAATAAGAAAAGTTGTCAACTAAAATAAAACTGGTGCATACTCATGTTGGGGTAGTTTGCGAGTACATTCAAATGTACTCATATTGGTTTCGTCCCTGGCTATTGTCCTAGCCAGACTACGAGGAGGAACACTACGCAGAGCAGGAATATGGCGACTTCTACGCCAACTAAGGATCTCCACAAGTCAGCTGCCTGTCGGGTTGTCATCGTTAGAATATGATGTCGATTACGCCGTAGCTTCCGCTGATATATTTGGTTTGGCCCATGAAGGCACCTATGTAAGAACTTGGTCTAAATGACCATTTATGTAAGACTTTTATTCGGTACTGTAATGGATGTAAACTTTGGTATCCAATTCGGATTATGTGCAACGACAGACTGATCACGGGATCGTTGTGTTAAGCATAATCGGGTATTTCGGACAGCTAGTCCGGGGTCCCCACAGACTTGGTATCAGAGCCATCCTGACTTTAGGAAACCTTAGTTAGCATGGTCGTTTGTCAAATGTTACAAAAGATGAATTTCTAAAAAGAAAGGAATGAAGTATTTTCGAAAATTGCTTATCTCCAATCCTCTTACTTATGCAAAATTTTACTCTCATTAAATATTACATTTTCCTTAGTATCCCTAAAATTTTGTACACCTCTCATTAAGTTTAAAATTTGACTCACTTGTTGCCCTACTATATTAAAATTTTGATATACTTGTCACCTAACTAACTTAAAATTTTGCTTAAAAACTGTAGATGGCACTCCATGGACCGAGTTCGTTCAGCTGGAGAAGGACAGCAAGCTGACGTTTGAGAGGGACTTGTTCGAGTTGACCAAGCTGTTAGGTCGCCCCGCTCCAGAGTTTGAGGGAGCTCAGATTGATGTTCACGGTGTTGGAAGGCTGAGCTGGCTCATCAGTCGTCAGTTCGCAGGAACATCAAGTCTCCCAATTCCAGGACGCTCATCTTCACCACCAAGGAGGCCACCTGGGTTGACGGTCTCTGTACTGCTACACAGAGGATGCTATCCCGACTTTGTGAGGAGCACAAGGCGGAGTTAGTAGACTCCCGGTTCCGGTTCTACGGGAGGCGCAACTGTGATGGACACCCTACTCCTTCACCTTACCACCCGATGTTTGGGAGCTACATCATGGACATGGAGATCTTACTTCAGTGCACTCAGGATGATCTGTTGCGCACTAGGATTCAGCTCCACTTCGACCGCGAGTCGCTCGTTGAGCTTCGCGAGAACGAGATGAAGCTGATGGTGGAGAAGGTTGCTCTTCTCAGGAAGAGGGCCCAGCTGAGGAAGACTATCGTGAAGCTCCGCACGAAGGTGGCAGAGCAGGATGGACTGATTGAGGATCTAGAGCACCATACTGACGAGATGGAGGAGGAGGGCGAGGATCTCCGCAAGGAGAACGACGCTTTCCTCAGTGACGATGATGACTTCGTGGAGGAGATGGACTGTGAGGAGGAGGATGATGAGGAGGAGTTAGTTGACGAGGAGGAGGAGCCACTCGAGCCAGTTCTCGAGGACGAGGAGGAGGATCCCGAGGAGCCAGCCTACCAGTCAGATGCTGACGTGTTAGAGCTGGAGGTTCCACCTCAGTAGGCGAGTGACTTGATCACTACCGCAGGATTAGGTTGACCCCTATAGCTAGTCGAGTAGTAGTAGTGGTTCTTTTGGAAACCAGATGTTATGTATCCTAGATGTAAGGTGATGTAAGCTTGAGGTTGTAAGCTTGATGTTGATGTGAACTCCTTGATGTGTTGTTTGTGAAATATAAGTATGTTTGTCTTGTTTAAAATTGTGTGAACTATTTTCATATAACTCTTAGGATTAATCAACCGCTTGAGAGATCATCTTTTCCCTTAGTCGAACTTTTCTTGCCTTGTCTCTTATACCCGGTGTGCTTCAGGATGCCACCCCGTCGCAGCAATGCGGAAGGATCAGGATCAGCACCACCACCACCGGACCCAACCCCCACCCAACTTCTCGCACTTATCATGGAGGAGCGTGAAAATGCCCGGCAAGAGCGCCAAGCTCATCTCGCTGCCTTACAACAACTCGCAGCCGCTTACAACAACAACAACAATAACAACAACAACAACAACAACAACAATGGTGGTAACGGCAATGGCGATGGAAACCAGCGATCTACCTTGGGTGATTTTCAGAAGACCAACCCACCCACCTACTCCAAGGGACTTCACCCACTAGAAGCCGATGATTGGCTTCGCACCATCGGCAATAATCTTGAAGTTGCTGCTGTGGGAGAAAATGAGAAGTGCTGTATGCAACCCACTATCTCGCTGGACCTGCAAGAGCTTGGTGGGAAACTACCAAGGCTCTCCAGCAGCTGGTCATGTCATCACTGGGCTGAGTTCCAGGAGAAGTTCCGCAAGAAGCATATTCCCAGTGGACTCATTGAGAGGAAGAAGGATGAGTTCCGTAAGCTGAGGCAGGGAAGTAGAGATGTGGTCGGTTATCTTGAGGAGTTTACCGACTTATCTCGGTATGCTCCTGATGACACCGACAAGGAAGAGAAGAAGATGGAGCGTTTCATGAGTGGACTCATGATGAACTTCAGTGTGCTTTGGTTATCCATGACTTCCGTGATCTGGAGTCACTTGTGGACAAGCCATCCAGCTGGAGACCAAGCGCAAGTCTATGTATGAAGGTCGCAAGAGGAGGATGAATGCTCAGGAAGGTTCGAGCAGCCAGAAACCTCGTATCTTTCAGCAGAACACCAGGCCTGCCTATCGTCCACCCCAAGCTCCACGCCCAAATTACCCTAACCGCCCAAACAACTTCAACCGCCCCAATGACAATAACCGTCCCGGAGGAAACTTCAACAACTTCACCCGCAACCCAATGTGATCTGCTTTGAATGCGGCAACAAGGGTCACTACTCCAAAGAATGTCCCAATCCCAAGAGGAATGTCCAGCGCCCCAATGCGCCGGCACAGAACAATGGTCAAGGCCGCAATGGAAATGGAAATGGCAAGAATGCCGCACCTCGCGGAAATGCTGCTGTTGCCAAGGGTCGTCTGCACCACATCAATGCTGAAGAAGCTCAGGATGCTCCGGATGTTGTGCTGGGTACGTTCCTTGTCAACTCAGTACCTGCAACTGTTCTGTTTGATTCTGGTGCTACCCATTCATTTGTTACCCAAGAATTTGTTGCTAAGGGAGGTTTAGTTAAGAGCCTCTTACCCAAACCCATGGTCATCCAAATCCCAGAATCCACCGTAGAGACCAAGATGTTTTGCTCCGATGTACCCCTTGAGATCAAAGGAGAAAAGTTTCCAGTTAACTTAATTGTTCTGGGAACCCAAGGCATCGATGTTATACTCGGTATGAATTGGTTAGCCAAGTACCATGGTCGAATTGACTGTGCCAGAAGAGCTGTATCCATCACCACCGACAAAGAAGTAGAAGTGGAGTATGTGTCTGAAACTAGTCAACCTCACCCAGGCTGCCATGAGAGCATAGCTCGACCCGCCCTAGATGAGATCCGTGTTGTTCATCTGTTCAAGGATGTTTTCCCAGAAGAATTGCCTGGTATGCCGCCAGATAGGGATATTGAGTTCATAATTGAGCTTATCCCAGGAACATCCCCATATCCCAAAAGCCTTATCGGATGAATCCGGAAGAACTGGTTGAGTTGAAGAAGCAGTTGGCTGATATGCTAAGCAAAGGTCTTGTCCGCCCAAGCGCTTCACCATGGGGATCACCCATTATATTGTGGACAAGAGAGACGGTACCACACGCCTGTGTGTGGATTATCGCAAGCTGAATGACGTGACCATTAAAAATAAGTACCCTCTTCCCAAGATCGAGGATCTGTTCGATCAAATGAACGGAGCCCGAGTCTTTTCAAAGATCGATCTTCGGACAGGATACCATCAGTTGAAGATCAGAGAGACAGATATTCCCAAGACCGCCTTCACCACTCGTTACGGGTTGTTTGAATACACCGTGATGTCTTTTGGTCTGACCAATGCCCCAGCCTATTTCATGAATCTCATGAACAAGATTTTCATGGAGTACCTCGACAAGTTCGTGGTAGTTTTCCTTGATGACATCCTTATTTATTCCAAGACCGAAGAAGAGCATGCTGAACACCTGCGTCTAGTTTTGGAGACCTCCGAGAGCACCAGCTGTATGCCAAGCTTAGCAAGTGTGAGTTTTGGCTCAGTGAAGTGGCATTTCTCGGACATATTGTGTCTGCCGGAGGAATTTCTGTTGACCCTGAGAAGATACAAGCCATTCTTGACTGGTTATCCCCAACCAATGTTTTTGAAATCCGAAGCTTTCTCGGACTTGCCGGTTATTACCGCAAGTTCGTTGAAGGATTTTCCAGTATAGCCAAACCTCTGACCCAACTGTTGAAGAAGGACAAGAAATTTGAATGGACTCAGAAGTGTGAGGATAGTTTCCAAGAACTGAAGAAGAGACTAACCTCAGCCCCAATCCTGATCATGCCAGACGTCACCCAGAGTTTCGACGTGTATTGCGATGCATCACGCCTCGGACTTGGTTGCGTTCTGATGCAAGAAGGCAAAGTTGTGTCGTACCTGTCCCGGCAGTTGCGACCGCATGAAGAGAATTACCCAACCCATGACTTGGAGTTAGCTGCTGTAGTCTTTGCTCTTAAGAAGTGGCGTCCCTATCTTGCGGGACATCGCTGCGAGGTCTATACAGATCACAAAAGCTTGAAGTATATTTTCACCAGAAAGATCTGAACCTGCGACAGAGGAGATGGATGGAATTAATCAAGGATTATGATATTGGAATCCATTATCACCCCGGAAAGGCTAATGTAGTTGCCGATGCCCTTAGTCGCAAACCTTGCACCCTGAATGCCCTGATCCAAGCCGAACAGCCAGCCTTGTTCAAAGACTTCCAAGATTTTGGACTAGAGCTTGTTAGCCATGGTTATCTCGCCAATCTAGAGTTAACCCCAACCCTGATGGATCAAATCAAAGAAGCCCAGAAAGGTCATGAAAGCATTGAGGGAATTAGGAAGAAATTTCCCTCGGCAAAGCACCCGGTTTTACCGAAGATGCTGAAGGAGTGCTGAAATTCAATGACCGTATCTGTGTGCCCAATGTCACGGAACTTAAGGAGTTAATCCTGAAGGAGGCCCATGAGACCCCTTATTCAATCCACCCCGGCGGAACCAAAATGTACCAAGACCTTCGAGAAAGATTTTGGTGGCATGGAATGAAGCGAGAGATTGGTTCATTCGTAGCCAAGTGTGATATCTGTCAGCGAGTCAAGGCTGAACATCAGCGACCCGCTGGATTGCTTCAACCTTTGAAAATTCCCGAGTGGAAGTGGGATGAGATTGGAATGGATTTTATTACCGGACTTCCAAGATCCAACCGAGGCCATGATTCAATCTGGGTCATCGTTGATCGACTGACCAAGGTTGCCCACTTTGTTCCTGTCAAGACCACTCATACCGGAGCTCAGTTAGCAGACCTGTATATTTCCAGAATAGTGAGCCTGCATGGTGTGCCTAAGAAGATTGTATCTGATAGAGGCACGCAATTCACCTCAAGATTCTGGAAATCCCTTCATGAAGCCCTCGGAACCAAGTTAGCCTTTAGCACAGCTTATCATCCCCAGACCGATGGCCAACTGAGCGAGTGAACCAGATATTGGAGGACATGCTTCGCGCATGTGTTCTATCCTATGGTTCCAAGTGGGAAGATTGTCTTCCGTTTGCAGAGTTCTCGTACAACAACAGTTATCAGTCTAGTCTGCAAATGGCCCCTTTTGAAGCCCTTTACGGCAAGAAGTGTCGTACACCCCTGAATTGGTCCGATACCGGAGAGAGCAAATTGTTCGGACCAGATACCCTCCGAGAAGCTGAAGAGCAAGTTCAGCTTATTCGTGAACGCCTCAAAACTGCCCAATCCCGTCAGAAGAGTTACGCTGACACCAAGCGCCGTGATCTCACTTTCAGTGTCGGAGATTATGTGTATCTCCGAGTGACACCCCTCAAGGGAATGCAGCGTTTCCATGTCAAAGGAAAGTTAGCACCAAGGTATATTGGACCCTTCAAGGTCATTGCTCGTCGAGGAGAAGTATCCTATCAGCTGGAGTTACCCCAGGAGTTAGGAGATTATCATGATGTCTTCCACATTTCCTTGCTCCGGAAGTGTCTTGAAGTTCCTGACCAGCCTGATGTTTTCAAAAACATCGACCACCTCTCCATCGACCTGAACCAAGACTGACTTATCGTGAGAGACCCCTCAAAATTCTCGAAGAAGATGTTCGTGTTACCCGAAGACGTGCGATCAAGTTTTACAAAGTCCAGTGGACTAACCACTCTGAAGAAGAAGCAACTTGGGAACGCGAAGATTATCTTAGAAGCGAATTCCCAGACCTCCTTAAAACCTAAGCCTAGCAAATCTCGGGACGAGATTTATTTTAAGGGGGGAAGGATTGTAACATCCCAAAATTATTATCAGGTTTATATTCCAAAAATGAGAGCCAACAAAAACTTTTGTTGTTTATTGTGTGATAATTGCTTTTGTTACTTGAGTTGTTGTTCTTGCTGTTTGTGTGAGTGTTTGCACTAGTAAACACTAGTAAGAAAGAAAGAAAACAAATATAAAATCAAAGCAAGAAAAATAAAAGTGACAAGTGTCACATGAAAATCTCCAAGTGACAAACTCAATTATTTTCAAACCAAAGTCAGTGGAGTTGTAATGTAAACACTCCCCATTTTGTTCCTACCACTTTCCCCTCTCAAATATTATTTTTGAACTAGTTTTGAAATTCTAAAATAAAAACAATTGAAATAAATTCAAATAACATAAACAAAGTACTATAAAAGAAAATGTTTCAAAACATTTTATTATTTTATGCCAATTTTTGTGGAGCTTCTGTACATTATGGGAAGGCCCCACAAATTTTTGCAAATTTTTCTAAAAGGTTTAAATGCACTAATTAAATCCTAGAAAACCTTCTGGTTTTAACAGAAGGACTAAAACAGAAATAAAAAAAGGAGCAGAGAGGAGGCAGGGGGTTTTCTGCGAAAATGTCATCCCCTACCTCTCTCCCTCGCCCCGACGTGCCGCCGTGTCGCCGTGCTGCGCCTCACCGTTTCCGAGCCGCCCAGGCCCCCCCTGCGCGCGCGCCCGGTGCCTCTGCTGCCTCTGCGTGCAGGAGAGAGCGCTCGAGCCCCTCCCCGCGCCATTACGCCGCCCTCTGCCCCGATGCATCGCCGTGGCATCCGCGGCGTCGCCGGCCAAATTGGCCCAGCCCTCTGCACCTCGACACGCCCAGCTCCTCTAGACGCTTCTAGAACGTGTCCGGACCCCGTTAAGCACCAAGCCGCCACGAGCCTCTGCACCCTCGCCGCGTAGCCGAGGAATTGGTCACCGTAGACGCGCCATGGCCGCCGCCGTGGACCTCGACCACCATGGACCGCCCCGAGCCCTATAAAGCCACCCCAAGACCTCACTGGAACACCACACCTCTCCCTCGAGCTTTCCCTCGCCTCAATTTCGTCTGTGCACCGCCGGAGGGCAGTGCACTGCCGCACCCGACGCCGCCGTTGAGGTCGAGCACCACCACAACGCCACACCCTCCCATTCTTCCCTCTGACCCCTCTACGCTGTTGCCCAAGCTCACCGCACTCACCCAGGCTTCTTTTCCCTCTTTTTAGTGCACGGACGCGACCCCGAAGCTCCGCCGAAGTTGCTGCCCGACGCCGACGAAGAGCGCGACATCGCCGCCGTCGACAGAGACTTCCCCAGCAACTGCCGCTCGCACCATCGTCTTCCCCGAGCCGCCGCCGTCGATTCGCGTCATCGCCGCTTCCTCCCGAGCCCCTAGGTGAGAGATCCGTCCACCTCGCCGTCGCCGGCGCGGCAGCGCCGCTCGTTTTAGGTCGTCGCCGATGGCGACCTCCGTGAGCCGTTGGATCGAAGATCTACGGCCACGTACCGCTTTGTATTAAGTTAGACTGCCATGTGGGTCCCGCTGTCATAATTTTAATCTTTTCCCTCGCGCGCGTACCGTTTCGCTGAGTCACTGACGGGTAGGACCCACCCGTCAGGGATTTCAACATTATCCACAACAGTGGATTTTTCTAATTCAAATTCTCTGAAATCCTCAGTACTGATGTCAACTTTGAAATTAAATATCTCGAGATTTAGGAATCCAAATAAATCAAACTCAACTGTTCTGGAAATCTTATGAAATTGTTTAACCAACACAATTGGTCTCATGTCATTTAATTAAATGAGTAAAAAGTATTATTGAAAATGCTACAGAAGGTTTAAATTCTAAACTTGTTTGTTTCTGATGCTCTGTTAGTCCAAATAATTCCAAACCAATTTTGCTAGCTTAGTACTGCCTTGTGTTAGCTCCCCTAATTTTGGTAGAATTAATTAAGTAGTATAAATTGTGGAATTTAAGATAAACCCTTCTGGACTAAAACAGACCATTATGTTTATTGGTTGATCCAAATGAGTTAGGACCAATTTTGTTAGCTCACATATATCCATGTTTAGTTACCCCTAAAAGGGTTTAATTTTTGGAACACTATAATTTAATTGGTAGCTAAAACTTGATTATTAAGCTACTGGATTCAATCCAATGTGTAGGGAGTTTGGTAACTCCAAATGATCCAATTCAAATTGGGTTGTATTCTACACATCAGTGGCTTTCCATAGAATTTTAGTTTGTATTTTTGTGACCAACAGAACTCAAGTTGTGGAATTAAACATGAATAACTAGTTCTGCCATAATTTAGAAGTAATAAAAAAATGTTTAATTCAATTTTGTTTGAAAATCAAATTGTGTGGTTTGATGTGTGCAGTAGCTAATTGTGATGTTGATGATGGTTATGTTGAGGTGATTGCTTGTATAGCTTAGTGATTGTTTGCATTGTTTGTTTGTTAATTAGACGAGAACGTTGTCGGATATATCGAGGAAGGAGAGTTTGCTGAATTTGAAGAACAAGAGCAAGATCACTTTGCCAAGCAAGGCAAGCTATTCTCTGAGCTTGCACTACCAACATATGCATCTACTTTCATAACATGTTTACTCTCAAAGCAGGATTTACAAAACCCCTTTCAAAAATATATGGATATTATTTTGCCACCCTATGTAGTAGTTATATAAAACTTTAGGATGGGAAAACAATGTTGTTTATTCAAAACTCCTTTGAAATTTCTTATGAGTTTATGAAATACCGAGATGTCGGTGTTGGAGTGGAAAGGTGGAAAAATGGTGATGTTTATGAAAAATGCACAGTGTCCTAGTACTATGGAAACCAATCCTACCCTGTGCGACCACATTTACCACATATGGGAAAAAGGCGTAGTCATGTAGTTTGCTCTTATTAGTATGGGATACCTCATCACGGAGATGACTCCGTTATGCATGAGGGGATGGTCCGAGGACCTACCCCCTGACCCGGGTCCTCACACAAGTTGGTGGGGAGGATAGAAGGTTCCACCATAAACCGCCGGACAAAACTATGAGTCCTCACACTTAGGGTTTCTGACGGGAAACCGGACTGGGTGTCGATGGAAAGTGTCATATGGGAAGGATCCTATACTAGCATGAGCAAATAAGAGGCTATGGCCGGCGGCTTACTTCGCATACACCTGGTATGGCGAGACGTGGCAGACACGATGAGTTGCCGGATGGATGTGGGTTAAAAGCGTGCTACCTCTGCAGAGTGTTTAAAACTATTCGAATAGCCGAGTCCTCGGATATGGACAATTGGGAGACTGTCCTAAGACCTTGTGCAAGTTTTAAAAAGGCTTTGAGTTTTTAAAGAAAATGGAGTGGAGAATGTTTCCTACACCTATACCAACGGATCGGTATGAGGTGGTGGGATGAAAGTGGACCATGACGGGCTATGGTCGGGAGAAAGGAGGAGTTTTGGAAAAACAGATGAAAACGGTGACTTCTTTAAAAATAGTTATAAAACTCTTCTTACCTTTTTCAATAAAGATATAGAGATGTTTTAAATAAGAAAAGTTGTCAACTAAAATAAAACTGGTGCATACTCATGTTGGGGTAGTTTGCGAGTACATTCAAATGTACTCATATTGGTTTCGTCCCTGGCTATTGTCCTAGCCAGACTACGAGGAGGAACACTACGCAGAGCAGGAATATGGCGACTTCTACGCCAACTAAGGATCTCCACAAGTCAGCTGCCTATCGGGTTGTCATCATTAGAATATGATGTCGATTACGCCGTAGCTTCCGCTGATATATTTGGTTTGGCCCATGAAGGCACCTATGTAAGAACTTGGTCTAAATGACCATTTATGTAAGACTTTTATTCGGTACTGTAATGGATGTAAACTTTGGTATCCAATTCGGATTATGTGCAACGACAGACTGATCACGGGATCGTTGTGTTAAGCATAATCGGGTATTTCGGACAGCTAGTCCGGGGTCCCCACAATTTTCACAAACAGCAAGTATATCATTTTTATCCTCACGTAGAGTAGTAACAAGTTCTAAACATGGAGGATTCTCAATAAGCATAGGACCATCATCTAAAGAATTATCATATAGCATATTTAAGCAACACTCCTTATTATCATCAATAAGTTCACTAGTAGCATCTATTATATTATTAAAACAACAGACAATTAACGGTGGAGATTTATCATCATAAAACTTAGATGTATAAACGGTGGAGATTTATAGACAAACCGCACATACAATCGTTAAACAAAAGGACTCCAATAAAATAAGGAAACTCTAGAAAATACACGGGTAGAGAATTCAAAAGGGACATTGATCCGCAGCTCAATGCCATTGATATAAAGGACATCTACGTAGCACAGACCTCAAAAAATTTACACGTACGCTCGCACGGTTGGACACCCAACGAATCGGAATAAAAGCAAGATGTCGGCGAATCGAAGCCATGACAGGGGAGGCGCTCCACAACGGATCGAAGGCTCGCCAACAATTTTTTTCTTCCATCGGAAAATCAAGGGCACGAGCAGGTGCAAGCTTGCATCGGCAAGTCGACGGCACGCTAGGGCAGCCGGAAGCCGGGAGATCAAAGAAGATTGAGGCGGCGTAATGTTTTGGCAATAGTAACCTGGTGGCGCGGCATGGCGAAATAATTGGAAAAGTTTGACAGCACGCCAGGGCAGCGCCGGACGGCGGCAGATCAAAGCCGATTGAGGCGGCGAAACAATTGGAAAACAAGACTCGGGAGGGGAAAAACTTCTGACAGGCGAGAGAGACGGAGCACGTCATGGCGGTCATGGTCAGCGGCGAAAGAAGGATCGTTGCCATACCTTAATTCATGCGCTTTTGCATGCAACCGAAGAGGTAAAGCAAGACTTACGTGGCGCAGCTAGCGTCAAGTTCATCTGAAGATTGCCAGCATCCATTGCCAGGCTCGTGCGAGGTCTCCAACTAGCTCCATGCGGCATACAGACAGTATGCAGCCAATTTGTTGCAGGCATAATCACGAGTATAGGACAAACACCAAGCTTTGGATTATTTGCATCCAATCAACGAACACACGGGGTAAGGATCGTCAAACTTTGGACAAACTCTAGGGCAGCCTGCAGTTTTGCCCGGACGAATATTTTGCGCTGGCCATGGTGGAATGCCCGGACAGTCGGCAAACTGAAGAGGCCAGACACGCTAGCCATCCATATGTTTGATCGAACAAACGATCGGCAAACTGAAGACCCAGTATGCTGATTGCTGAAGCCATGGTGACCATCCTGATGTTTAAATAGCAGATTGGATAATTTAATTAGTGGATCACTGAAGGTACGATACAAGGAGGCATAATTCTCGACATCGTCGAAAAGCCGTGGACGCCCCCTTTAATGACTAGCATAAAACCTCCGACGAGCTCGAGATAGGGCCTGCAATCTTGGACGACAGATTCAACGACCGTGATCTCATGCCAGCGATCTTGACAAGCAGATAAGGATCAGTGTCTACAACATGTCAAGGTGAGGACAGCGACCCCACGACAGCAAACATGGCTGCAGGAAAGGATTTGATAACCAGACACGTTTTGCATCTGATGAACAATTGACCATGGGATCTAATTTTCTAAATTTGATCGTCTGCGCTAGACTCAACTTTACGATCCAATACTGCAGTTTGTTTTAACTGTCCGTCCCAACTTATTATCGTGCCGACCAATTCAAATGATTTCTCTCCTCTCCTTAAGAGTAACACACAAACACGAGGTGCATGCATTGTGCATCCAGATGGTGATTTTATGAAATTATAATAAGTACATGAAAGAGTTTAGCCTATCCACACGTCGTGTGGAAGATAAGGGAGTACCATTATCAGCAGCGTTCAGACTAAAATCGGATTTACATATGAAAGTATACATAATACGCTAGAGTCTAGACGGTAACACACAACTTCCAATTTAACAAGGGGCCCAGTAAGAATGATAAATTGTGTGCGTACTAGCTGAGAAAGAAATTCACAAAACGCAGGTATTTCACGAAATAGGCTTTCGCCCGCTATATTAATATAGCAACCACCCGATACAAGCTTTGAGACCACTGCTGGGGCAAAAACAGCACACTCATGCCCAAGAGAAAAGAAAGAGAACAAGAAAAGAAAACAAGGCCAACATCGGCGGATCAACAAAAACGAAAGTGACTCGCAACCGCTGCGTCCTCTCCGGCGTAGTCCCACCACGATACTAGCGCTCTGAATCGCCGCGTACCCAACAGCACCTCCAAGAAGGAAAGCCACGACGACGACACTGCTGCCCGGACATGTCCTAGGGTTTCCCCCGGTATGCTCCGAGGAGTGGGGAAGGGGTACACCCGACGCCCTTCAAGAAGGAAGGGCAACACTCTCAAGCGTCACCGCGTCGGTGTCAAAACGACAGGGATTTCTCCCGACCCCCAAAAAACCACATCCCGGACTATCTGTAGCGCTCCACCAAATCTTGCCGCCCACCAACAGACGCCACCACGATCTTGAAGTCGCCAACGCCGTCTCACCATGGCGAACACTGCAGGGCCAGACTGAGACGAGACAACCGTAGACAATGGGTGGCGGTACCACAGCCACGCGGGAGGGAACAACCTCCACCGCCATAGGCGGTAGCCGACCGGACCCGACAGCAAGAGCACACCAGACCATTGGAGCCGGAGGGTGGCAGCAGCACGGCCACCTGGAGGACATCTTCCACCGCCACCTGCGGGTGACGACCGGACGCGGTAGCAAGGACACACCAGGCCGGACAGGCCCGGCCGGATCCCAAGAGGACCCGTAAAGTCCCCGCCACCACGCTGCTGCACGTAGGCCACGCCGCCGCTACCCTCTTGACCGACACCATAGGTCCGGCCGGACCCAGACGAGTCCGCGAAGCTCCCGCCGTCGCGCTGCAGCAAGTGCGGTGTCGTCGCCGTCAACCATGTCACGAGTTGTTGCTCGTCGTCACCCGGAAGGCAGCTGGGTCACGTCCGGCCTGCCCTGACCCAGATCAGGCCCGTAGGGCCCAGATCTGGGCCGGCTGGGCTCCGGCCGATCGCTTCCCGGCCAGCCTCGCTACCAACGGTAGCACCACCGCCGTGACCACCACCTAGGCATCCGCAGGTCACCCCGCCGTTGCCCAGCCCTCCGCCGCCAGGGAGCACCTCCCGGAACCGCGCCGCCACGCGCGCGGGCGCCACCGCGAGGGGGAAGGCAGGAGGTCGCCGCCGCCGGCGCCGCCCGGGCCTGGCCCGGCAACGGACGCCGGCGACGGCGGAAGGGGAGGAGAGGAGGAAGCTTCTGGACGAGCCGGCGGCGCGCGGCCCAGCCGCCCGCACGGGGGCGACCAGGTCGCGGGAGAGAAGGAGGAAGGGGGAGAGGAGGAGGGGGAGGGGCGGCGCGGCGGCGGTGCGGTTAGGGTTAGGCGGGAGCGGGTCGGGGGAGAGGAGGAGCGGGTCGGGGGTTAGGCGGGAAATGTTCTTCTCCTAAAATAACGCAGGTATTTTGACAAAAACACAACAGGAGTATAAGAAATAATCAAACATGCGGAATAAAACAAAAGGGTTAGTTTAATTTAATCCTTAGTGGACAATTTAGAAGGGAACAAAATTAAGAATTACTAGGAAACATGCCCGTGCGTTGCAACGTGATATAAAAAGTATAGCAGAGACACCCAAAACAGTCAAAGCAACGCATATTTTGACCATTTTTTCTGCCTCATTCAGTTATCCTTTTTAACGCATGCATTCCCAAGCACTTTTATATGAATTTCATGCATACATCTCATGTATCTCATAATTTTAACAGAAAGATGGAATAGAGATAATATAAAAGGTAAACTACGACTAACATGCCTTGATGCTTTATTCAGAATAAGCTGGTCCATTTTGAGGCTTGACTGAAGCAAAAAAATGTAAAGCAAGATACTGCACCAATTTTTCTACCCCACATATTCACATAATATTAATGCCCTCACGATTTCTTTATAACCATAAAATGTTGACTTACAAAGTAAAAAAAATAGTGATTTTCAACAATATGCTCTCGCGTTTAGGGCGCCTTGTTCATTTTGATTATACCATGTGGTGACGACGACGACAAAGAACTCTAGATAGGTCCATGGCTCATTTGGTTGTGACGTAGAACCTGCAAAATCGTGAGAAAAAAAATTCTACCACCTCTCAGTTTTCTCTAATCTCTGCTATCAAAACATGTAGCAACATAGCAGCATCCTCGCTGCTCTCTCAGGCAGCAAACACAACAAAGCAAAATAAATGTATCGATCCTCTCAGCCGTCTCATGCAGCAAGCGCTCACAACGAAGAAACTAAATTTCACCGCTCAATCTTCTCTACCTTCAAGCAGCATCATGCAGGTAAAGAGAAACAAAAAAGGCTTAGATGTCTGCTCACAAACAGGCAGGCAGCGGATGCAAGCGAAGTAAACATATCTCTCTGCTCTATTCTCCTTCTCAAACAAGCAGTACGAAAGGTAGCAGCTTCTCTCAAATCCTCCTACTTAATCTCTCTCAATCTTCTCAAATCTCGGCATATAGCAGCCCAATTTCCTCCGACCCACTCCTCTGTGATGTCCCACATCTCTCATAGACGGAGCACATAAGCGCATCTTCTCTCTCGCTGATGCCGTTTGGGCGCATCCTCAACTGAAAAGAAAGGCGGCTACGAAAAGAACAGAGTTAGGAACCGTTGCTTGATCCTCACCAGAGCTCGGCGCTGGAGGGGCTGCGGACGTGGATCTGGGCTGGGCGTACCTGCGGCAGGCCGCGCAGTGGAGGTTCCACATGCCCACCGACACCTTCGACGACTCGGCGCTGGAGGGGCTGCGGACGTGGATCTGGGCTGGGCGTACCTGCGGCAGGCCGCGCAGTGGAGGTTCCACATGCCCACCGACACCTTCGACGACGCGTACCCCGCGCCGCAGTGCGCGCACCGCGCCCATGGCACTGGAACCTCCTGCTTCTCCTGCGGGCGAGGGCGTGTCCTCCCTCGGCCGCCATGGCGGCGGCCTAGACAGGAAGTGCAGCGGCGGCCCGGTGAGGTCGATTGGGATCTTGGATCGAGGGCGTGCGGCTTGGTTCGAGATGGGGAGAAGGCGCCGCCATAATCGGGACCTGATTATGAACGAATCGGCAGCGAAGGCGTGGGGCTCATCGCTCGTCGCTGCGGACGAACGGACAATAAAAAGAACTAGTTGAAATTGGTGCGGCGACCAAGGTTTCGGTTACCGGCGCGGTAACCGGATTTCTCGGACCCTCGGAATTTGTATATCTCGGATGAAAAATCTCGGATTAGTCAAATTTAAAACAAATTTGTGCTCAAAAAATTTAAATTTTAAAAAAAATCGATGTTTTAAGTTTGAATCCTAAATTCTTGCCGAAATATTGGGCCGGTTACCGGCCGGTATTTCCGGTAACTCCCTCCGGAATTTTTTTTAAACCGGTATCCGAAACCTTGGCGGCGACACGCCGCACCCGTGTGGGAAAATTCAAATTTGAAAGTGCTAAGATTTAAACATTGTGTAGATTTGAGAATTGCTGGAATGCAAAGGGAGGTTACGCTTGGAAATAGTTTTAGATTTGGAGAATTATTCGAATTAGAAAGTTATTTAGAACTGAATTCTGTTCACGTTAGTAAAATGGGTAGATTTGAAGGGCATATAAAATTTTGAAGTATTCAAATTTGTATTCCGTGTTATTGTGGTGAAATTGAATTTTGGAAAATATCCACATTTCAGAAGTGCGTAGATTTGGAAATTACTGAGATGCAAAGAAAGTTTGTGGTTTAAAATGGTTTAGTTTTTGGGAATTGTTCAAATACCGTCGAACAATATCTATGAATCGCTTCAAATTGTTAAAAGCATGTTCTATTTTAAAATTTGTTTTTTTTTTCAACAGAAAACTGCGGAATTCATTTTTTTGCAAAACGGCGTAAAGGTGTCAAATGAGTTTCCATATATCATTTAAAAAATTTAAGGATTGAAATAATTTGGAAAAGGTCCTAAAGTATTAAAAATGGCTGTTTTGATTTTTACAATTTTTTGAATTTGGTTTGAATTAATTTGGAGTTGTATTTCAAAAGGTACAAAAGATTTCGAAAAGAACAAAAAAAAAACAAAACCAAAAGGAAAAAAAAAGAAAAAGGCTGGCCAGCCGCCGGCCCAGCCCGCGAGCGGCCCATCTGCCCAGCCCAATCTCGCCATGACGACGCGACGACGTCAAACGGAAGCGGAGCCGCCGCGGCGGCGACACCGACGCCGGCGCCGCGCGACAGCGAGGCGGGACGCGCAGCTGGGCGCGTCCGATGTGGCCGGAGGCGGAGTACACGGGAGTGGCGGAGCCGCCTCGGTATGGTCGCCGGAGCGTCGTCGACGACATCCAAACTCGGCGGCGGAAGTAAGCCGACGACGGCGTCGATTCCGGCGTAGCTAGGGCGTCCCCGCACGCGGCCGTCGGCTAGGAAGGAGCGGAGGCGACGGCGGAGCCGCCCGTGCTCGGCGATCTGAACGGGGAGGTCCGGTGCGGCAGGGGCGCGTCGGCGGCGGCGGTTAGCTCCGGCCGCGCGGGGAGAGAGGAAGGAGAGGGGGAGTTGTGCGGTATTGTTGCAACGCGATCCTTGGGTTTTTCACAATTCGCAAAGAGGTCCATTTTTTCGGGAAAACGTGGACTGCGGAGCAGTGGCTGGTTTTGTGAGGGGCTTGTTTGGAAAAGTGTCGCGGAGATGGTTGTATGGCCGTCCGATGGGCAGCCGACGGCGCAGGATGGAAACACTATTCATAACTGTAGCAACTACAGTGTCACGCACGCTGAGAGGCCGAGAAAATCTCCCGCCTTAATATATAGAGGTAATTGAAACGTTATGTGGCATTGGTGCCTTATATGAGATTTTGTGGGAGGGCAAAACGGGAACAAAAAGTGTCCTACGAGAAGAAGTCTTAATGCTTTTATTATTATATTATATAGGTATAGATTACAAAGTTTTACATCGCCCTTTCCAAACAGATGGCACACACATGTGTTTCAAAAATATTCTTGGCCAAACATTTGATCATTAAGTATAGGTTATCTGCCCCAAAATTATACCATTTGAAACTTATTTAGACTATGAATCTAACCAGATCAAATTTGTATTGGACTAATTTATTTGTCAAAGTTCGATTTTTTTGCAAAAATGTGTCCACTACTTCTTTTAATGATGGAGGTAGTATAGTTTTGCATGGCAAGAACCCCATAATAACTTATGTGTAATAGAAACATCCTTACCAACGATGTTGTACATATGGCCAAAAGATTTTTCACAAGGTCTTAACCTCCAAAGCCACATCCTGAATAAAATCAACTTCTATATTACAAATGATATAACATTTAAAATACATGATGAATTAAAAAAATTACCATTTTTACGTGCGGGCAAATTGGTGGCCGACAAACACATCCAAGTAACTTTTTACTATCTAAGTCTTTGCTATATTTTTCCTATGTTATTAAACATGCACATGAAGATTTCCAATAATTGAACGCTAAATCAAAACATAAACAATAATTAATCTAGCCGCGCAAATGCGCGGGCCAGCCAGCTAGTTAAATAGTAAAGGAGCATTATTAGTTTCATCATAATAGCATGGGTTATCATATAGGACCATAGAATTTTCAGTTTCACACTCATCATAACATGGGTTCTCATAAGCTTCTTTAGGAGTAAAATGTTTAAGAAAAACCTTCCTCAAAATACTCCATTCACTTTTCACTTCTTCATCCAAAGACCTGTACCAATCACGAGTATTACCAGATAAAGACAAATATAATAGCTTCCCTTTTACCTGATCCTCAAAGATACCAGGAAGCCTAAATAAACCACATATTTCTTCCATTGTCTCTATGTGTTTACGTGTAGACTCAGTTCTATCCCCTATAAATAGATTTTTCATAACTCTTTTAACATGACCAATGGGAATTTTATATCCCACTTTAGGTACCTCAGGCACAGTAGTTTCAACCACTTTAGGAGTAGTGGCATAAGCACTTTCATATAAAAGCAAGGTGCAGCGATGCACGATTCATAAAAGTCATAGTAAAATTGATGAGAAACTTACAACCAAATAAGTTTAAAGGAACCTCCCCAATCTTAGATGATTGCAAGATATATAACAAGTTAAAGAAACCTCTCCAAGCTAAGTCTAGTGCATACAAGAATAGAAACTTAAGCGCTACGCTCCCCGGCAACGGCGCCAGAAAAGTACTTGATTACCCCCAAGAGCAGGGGATTATTGTAGCACCTCTCAATGTGGAAGTAAGGTATCGATCTGCAGGAGCAAGAAGGAAAAGTTATCTATTCCCTACAACTAAAGTGTCACAAGTTTTAGTTGATTATGCACTAAAAAAGTTTAATGAACAAGGTGGTTGATTTGATGGATGGAAGTTTAATGTAACAAAACAAGAATGTAAAAGTGTCCCAATCCTCTTTAATGCAAGAGGACAAGACAAAGGTTTTCTCTTATAGGAACAATGGACATGGGGTTCACTTAATCCTCTCTCTCTCATCTACGATGATAATCATGTTATAGATAAAGTACACACAATTGTCATGTTGTAATGGTAGCTTATATGACGGTTATATGTCCTAAAACACATAGTTGGAAGAAATACTCATTTGTGTTGCTAGGTCACCCTCGTAAGGCTAGCGTGGTTGCTGTCACTCCCACATCATACTCTTCCTTTTTACCCCCAGATAAAGGATGTTGGGCGGTATTGTGTCACTCAATACCCGTAACCTCCGGTTGTATCGCTTAACCGGTGACACACAGCATCAGTGTATAACAGTCGGGTCGGGGCGCCACACGGAGACTCTGGCCTAGACCCGTACCTTAACCACTGGAGCTCCATCGACTGGGAACCCTAGGTCCGGATACTCCGGTTGGAACACACCGGATACTCCGGCCTGGAAAACCATCAAAACTACAAACCCAACAACTTTTGTGAGAAAAATCCAAATGAGATGAAACAAACTTTGTTGGAAAGATAACGACAAGAGCTTTCCTACAAAAAGTGGAAAAATTAAGAACCATAAATAGAGTTAAGTTGGCACACATTAGAAGGTGTGGAACTTTACTCATGGATAAACCGATAATATTTCCAACGCGAAAACGCAACAAGTTTCCAAAAGAAATCCGTTTTTGAAGAACTTGGACTTGTCATGAAGATCACAACAAGCACCAAAACCCAACAAGGAGAAAAGCCATATAAGAACCAAGAAAGATGGAATGCCAAGAATGCAAAGGTTTGAGCTCTCCACAAAATGCGACCAAGTTACTCACTTGAGAGCCCCTCTTGATAGTACGCTGATTACCCCCAAGAGCAGGGGACCACTATAGCACCTCTCAATGTGGAAGTACGGTATCGATCCGCAGGAGCAAGAAGGAAAAGTTATCTATTCCCTACAACTAAAGTGTCACAAGTTTTAGTTGATTATGCACTAAACAAGTTTAAAGAACAAGGTGGTTGATTTGATGGATGGAAGTTTAATGTAACCAAGCAAGAATGTAAAAGTGTCCCAATCCTCTTCAATGCAAGAGGACAAGACAAATGTTTTCTCTTATAGGAACAATGGACATGGGTTCATGGGTTTACTTAATCCTCTCTCTCATCTACGGTGATTATCATGTTATAGATAAAGTACACACAATTGTCATGTTTTAATGTTAGCTTTTATGACGGCTATATGTCCTAAAACACATAGTTGAAAGAAATACTCATTTGTGTTGCTAGGTCACCCTCGTAAGGCTAGTGTGGTTACTCTCACTCCCACATCATACTCTTTCTTTTTACCCCCAGATAAAGGATGTTGGGCGGTACTGCGTCACTCAATACCTATGCCATGTCACATTGGCCATCCCATACCCACATACATCATACTTCTTAAAGAACAATATTCTATCAAAGTATGACAAGTCATAAAAGTTCCAACACAACAGTAAATGCATAACAAATCATCTCATACCACAATATCCACCATAAGAATTACATAGATGACCGTAATCATGTTCAGCAGCTCATACAGTACTAATTAGTGAAGCTCAAAGAGAGGAGAGATACATAAGTTATCACCACAAACCCATAGTCCAGAGGGTGGACTACTCCCCCTTCATCATGGAGACGGTGGAGAAGTCGTTGGAGAAGGTGGAGACCACTCCGGCAGCGCCCCGCCGGAGTTTTTCCCCTCCAATCTGCAGCTCCAGATCTTCGTTTTCGTGTTTCTGTGATATGGCGGCGCTTGTTTTCGAGAACGCCGTGGGACTTCTTTTATAGGCGTTTTTAGGTCAAGACGAAGGCGGTGGAGAAAAGATCGATGGCTGCGGAGCCCCCAGGCTCAAGTTGGTGGGCCCCACGCGGCCAGGTATAGTGGCCGCGTGGGCCACCCCCTTTTGGCCCTCCGGCCTCCGTTTGCTTGATTCCTTCTCTCCTACGTCTTCCTCCTTCGAAAATAATGACGCCTGTATTTTTCCAGATTTTTATGACGTCGTTTAGGTCCCTGAAACATAAAAGGAAAGAAATAGGGTTTTCTGCCTACGCAGGGTTAATTCCATAAAAATAGGAAACAATTATTTTATTTCCTAAAATCATTAAATAACAGTGGTATAACTCTTATATGATGCAAATATGATTGGAATATGAGTGATATAGTGCAAAGTTCATGTATGCATTTTACATGGATCACCGAGGCACGCGGAGACGAGGATGTATTCCCGAGTTCCTCCTTGTTAAGGGAGTACGTCTCGTTGGAGAGGTGTGAACCGACACAACGGTTCAACAACCACAAAGGTTTCACCTTCTTCTTCGATGAACCGCACCACAAAGGTTTGGTTCACCTTCCACTATCGGAATCCTTCGAGGCGGAATCCGGAGCCTTTCAACAACAATCTAGGGCACAACCCACAACGGGATCGGGGGCTCCCGAACGGCTTTACAAGTGACCACAAAGGTCCAACAACCACAGGGGCGTCTAGGGTCCAAGGACCCAAGAGTAACAAGCTCACAAACTTTTAACTTCCACGAATCCTCGTGGAGAGCACACCGATGCACCAAATGCAAAAGGCAAGAGCACAAGTGCTCAAATCGTTCACTCTCAAATCCCACCAAAAGCAACTAATGCTTATGGGGAGAAGAGAGGAAGAAAAAAGAAGAGAACCACACAAGAGCTCTAAGATCTAGATCCACTAGGTTCCCCTCACTTAGAAGAGATATGGATTGGTATAAATGTAGATCTAGATCTCCTCTCTCAAATCCCTCAAAGATATGCAAGAATCATAGGAGGAGAGAGAGAGAGAGAAAAACGTGCTCAGAAACTTGGGATCTTTGGGGAAGAAGGGGTCTTTTATAGGCCTCCCAGAAAAAGAGTCGTTGCAGGAAAACTCGCACCGGAGACTCCGGCCTGCACCGGATAATCCGGACCAAGGACCGGATACTCCGGCCTGGACCAGGGGCTGAAGCACCTCAGCACGGAGCAGCTCGGGCAAAACATTCCGGCCACGGGGCGGAAACTCCGGCCCAAGGGCCGGAGACTCCGACCTAGGCCAGGGGTTGAACCACAAAACTGCTCTCCGAGTAAAAGCCCTGAGTCCGGAGACTCCGGTCCTGGGCACCGGAGACTCCGGCCTGGAAATCCAGCAAAACTGCAAACCCAACAACTTTTGCGAGAAAACTCCAAATGGGATGAAACCAACTTTGTTGGAAATATTAAGAACCATAAATAGAGTTAAGTTGGCACACATTAGAAGGTGAGGAACTTTACTCAAGGATAAACCGATAATATTTCCAACATGAAAACACAACAAGTTTCCAAAAGAAATCTGTTTTCGAAGAACTTGGGCTTGTCATGAAGATCACGACAAGCACCAACACCCAACAAGGAGAAAAGCCACAAGAACCAAGAAAGAAGAAATGCCAAGTATGCAAAGGTTTGAGCTCTTCACAAAGATGCGATCAAGTTACTCACTTGAGGGCCCCTCTTGATAGTACGGCTTCTATCCTAAAACCCGGTCTCCCACTAACAACATGAGACCGGTAAAATAGAAAACCTATCAAGATCATACCTTTGCCTTGCGCATTCCACTTGAGCTCGATGATGACGATCTTGACTCTCTCAAGTTGGAACATCTTTCTTGATTGTTCTTGCTAGCACATGCTTGATGAAGACTTCTCCAGATGCTCCCCCATACTCCATTATGGGAGGGCCTCGCTAAGCTTCGTCTTCATGTCTCCTTTGCAAGATTCAATCAAATGATATCTTCCGAGATGCATCATATTGAGCTTGCGCTTCATCTTCTTCTCGTGATATGTATGATGGCTTGGGGGTAAACATGATTGTTCACTCAATCTTCTTTTCCAAGCCATACTTGCAATAAGCTCAACTCTACACATGACCATTCTTCATAGAAACCCTTGAATAGAGCATTGGTCATCATGTCATCTTCAAGAGTCCAACACATGAACTCCTATATTTTCCCATGGACAAGATCTATAAGAATATCTCAATGTAAACATTAGTCCATAAGGATTGTCATTAATTACCAAAACCACGCATGGGGGCAACCATGCACTTTCAATCTCCCCCATTGCCATCGGTACTTTGGCATCTCGACCTGGACCGGGGACGTCGGTCGTTGTCGTTGAGTCTTTCACGCTTTGCAGGTGCAGCAAGGTAGTGCCAGGTCACCGTTGCCCTAATGGAAGCAACCGCCTGCTTCAACAACAACCGAGAATATACTACTACCACGGAGTACTAAATCCGGTGTGGTGTCTCCACCGACCGAAATTTAAACCGAATCTACTCGATTAGTTGTGAGACCATTCCACAATTGGATGATTTGTGTTTCCATCATTCTACTCTTGCCAGTTAGACCACGGGTGAGTTTTCACGCAAGGCCGTATCAGCTCTTGTACCATTGTCGTTTCTGCAAACAAGTGTGGACGCATGTCAAAATGTGGTTCGGGCTCCTCCACTTTGACCCCCTTGGTTGGCCAGCCGACCTCACTGTTAAAGATTGGTGGTCCGCCATGTCGAGTCGACGAGTTCCACCATGCCAAACCGTAAGTTCATGGCCTCCCTCGCTATGCTTGTTAGTTGGAGCATATGGAATGATGAAACGCGAGAATCTTCCAATACAAGTCTGCATCTACATTGGTTCTCCTTACGCCCACATCCCTAAAAACGATGATAGGTTTTGTGTGACGGCGGGTGCAAACCAATTGAGTCATTTAATGTTGGGCGAGACTCGACCGGCCGGTTCGGTACTTCAGACGTGCTCATAGTCGTATGGGTACGGTGTGCGTGCATGTCTCATAGGGATGGGTATGTACACGTGTGTGTATGTGAGCGTTTGCGTCTATACTGTGTTTCTCAAAAAATTATTCTTTTATGTCAGGTAGTTTCTTGGATCCTTGTAAAACTTTTAAAAAATAGTGGATGGGCCATCGGTTTAAGTAAAAGTATAGATGAAAGCAGCAATCTACCACAAGCGGGCAAGTGTGCTAGTCCTTCTCTAACTGGCTTCACAAAGAGGTAGAAAAAATGACATGACAACTACCTCCAAGAGGAGAGTGGTGTTTTTGGCTCCCAAGGTCAAGTGATCTTGGTATTTTATAAAATATGACATGACAATAATAAACAGTTATTTACATATCTGGTGAGTTTTGCTAGATAATACCCGCTACAAAAAAAATCACAACATCGTGGCTCTAAAAATTAAAAAACTCATTTTTTTTCCTTGTAATATTTGTCATTTTTTTGTGAGAGCAACATATGGGGAAAAAACGATGCAACTATGGTGGTACACACTAGAATATGATTTATATTTAGAATTTTTGGAGACCTAAAAATGAATTTCTGATTATTTGGATACTCCTTTCAATTACTGCACTGATCCCACCAACCAATCCCCATTAAATCTCCCACAATGAAGCGGCACACCAATATTCTGCCTACTGCTGCACATGGGGCACCCCACGCTGCCTCGTGCTGCTGCTAATTAAGCTGCGCCCTCGTCCTCCCCGCTGCCTGCCTGCCTCCTTCCGTCCTACACAGGCAACACCCAGCCAGACTATATCTTCCAACTCGGCCCGCCATTGTTCTCCTCGTCCCTTTCCCTTTGCGCGCTCGAGCGAGTTACCACATACAGTATATACAAGGATGGAGGAGTACGGCGGCGTGCCGCCGGTGGTGAACTTGGTGGCGTCCGGGGTTGCCTTCTGGTCGACGGCGTTCCTGCTGCTGCGTGCGCTGCTCCCCAAGCGCTCCTACGACTTCTGCAACCGGGCCGTCTCCACCATGCACGCCGTCGCCGGCGTCACCCTCGGCTGCCTCTCCGTGCAGGACTGGGCCTCGCCCGTCTCCCCCGTCGCCTCCCCATCCTCGCCCAGCCAGGTAACACAAGCACGAACCAGCCTTCGCATTGGGTGATTAACTAACTAGTACCGTCGTCGTCTCGTCTTATACACTGAACCTGTCATATATTATACTCCTAATTAACAAGTCAATGTTCGTCGGGCAGACAGTGTTGTGCTGTGTAAGTTAACCCAGCGATGTTCTACTTTATTATCATATACGTAGGAGTATACAGGGATACTTCGATAAGTGGATTGCTTATACGACAGCAGCACAGTAAGAAAAATTAAGTTCAGTTGCAGACTCGCAGTTCTTACTGTCATTTCAATAACCTTGCAGCCGGGAAACACTATGTTACTCGGAAATGTCTCATCCGTAAATGGCAGTACAAGTCTTTTGGGACCAGGGATTGATGGTGTGTGCATTTATTCTCGAGTAAAGTTATGGTGTCATCATGCCATCAATTTTTCAGATCTAGTGGTAGTACGTACTACCTTCGAACCCTATGCATAGAAAAAAGTCTATTGCCATTTTTACCTCCAAGTTGCACATTTGTGACGGCATGCCGTTTCCACCCAAAAGCATATGCTTTCAAAATGAACGGTATAATTGTTTAAAAAGCTGTTATTTTTTTATTATACATGTTGGTGTCACTTGCATGTATGCCAAGTTTCATGTAAGAAATAAATATGATGTGCCATGGCCCATGAGCGTAAAAACATAGTGCTCTCAATGGTAAATTGTTTTAAAAAGCTCGTATTTCTTTAGTTATACATGTTGGTGTCATTGACATGTATGCAAAGTTTTTTCATGTGGAAATGAAATATGATGTGCCATGAGCGTAAAAAATTAGTGCTCTTAATAGCGACTATTGGATCATCAATTATCTATTTTCCACATACCATAAAACTTGTCTTTTGTGAAAATTCACGCGTGCATATAGAATATGGATATCAACATATACATGTCTTCAACGTTTTTTAAGGATTGGCCATTTCAAGTGCCATCTTCTTGCACGAGAGATGCTCCCATGTTCGACTCAAGAACATTGACGTGTTAGTGTTTCATGTGGTTCATTCGAGTGTGATGCGGTAACACAACTATTGCTTTCGTCGCTCGCTTTGCCTTCGCTAGTTCGTAGGCGTTGCAATCCTAACCCTAGGCTCATGTGTTCGCTTCGCACCATGCCAAACCATCGAGCATGACCTAACCTCTAGCTACTATCTCAAATGCGCTCAAGGGATGCATGTTTTCCATGTAAAAAAAGGGATGCATGTTTTCCATGTAAAAAAAGGGATGCATGTTTTCAACATGGGAGTCCCTGTAGACCAAACGGGTCGGCCCATTTTACAGAATTAGAGACATATTGTTAAATGTGGTCAATCTTTGTCATTTTGTAATAACATAGGGATAAAAACCGACAAGATTTTTTAAATAGGGGTAAATTGTGTCACAAAGGCACAAGTTTGGGTAAAAGTGTAATGAACTCTATCTACAAAAGATAAGCTATTTAATCGATGCTCCTATGTTTCTTGTTTAATCCTTACATAAATTTCAAAAGAGGTTAAGAAAACCATATGTTTATGACATAGGGTCACACGATCTCTCTTTGACTTGTGGTCATAAGATATGTAATCATGTACAATTGTTTTGTTGTAAATATCCTACACCAAGCCACCATCGAAGCATCCCATCTCCATTCACGTCCCTCTAGGAGGGAGAGAGTATATATAGAGCCAATCTAATGTTTAGAGCCTCTGTTCAATGATTGATTGTGATGCAAAAACATAGGATTCGTTTTGCGATGCATGAATGAACCTCACGTGATTTTCCAGGAATTTAGTGGACCATGGGCCTAAACCTCTTTTCAAATTCCAACAGTTACGTCAATTTTACCGTTGATTTCCAAATTCTATTGCTTTTATTATCAGCATATACAAGGATCTTCAGAAGTTTACATGTGTAATTTTGAACGAGAGGTTTAATTCAAGATGATATGGTACTCAAAGCAATCCATGCACTGAATCTCTTAGTGCCACCTCTCGATTCATACTCACATGTCTCCCCCTACGGGAAAAGAACACAGAGGAAGTAACATTTTGTGAACTGTCAGATGAGGACGCTGGCGGTGACACTGTCGTACATGATCTACGACGCGGCGTGTTGCCACCTGAGCGGCGACGCGCGGCTGGACAACGCCCTGCACCACCTCATCAGCATCGTCGGCCTTGCCGCCGGCCTCGCCTACCAGAAGGTACCTTATTATTTATTTCACGAGCTAAATAGCTTGGAATTTCTGTGAATGGCTAATGGATGAAGATGTGGCTCTTGATGTGCAGTGTGGGACGGAGCTGGTGGCCTGCCTGATCGTCACAGAGATCACGGCCCCGCTGCTGCACCTCAGGGAGATGCTCAAGGAGGTTGGCATCAAGGACACCGACCTCAACCTCCTCGCCGACGTACGTATCCACAATTTTATCGGCATCTCTCTCTTTCTCTCAAGGTCACCGACCTCAACCTCAGAGAGATGCATTCTCTCTTTCTCTCATGTTCAAGGAGAACAACTAATCTAATTGTATGTGATTTTCTCCATGCCATGCCCATGTGTAGATCCTGTTCGCGGTGACCTTCTCCGTGGCTCGAATGGTGTGTGGGACGTGCGTCACGTACCGCACTGTGACGGCCGACAACCCCATCCTCATCAAGATAACACACTGTGGTTCAAGGACTGCGAAGAATCTTCTAGTTAAACCAGAACCAGCCATGGACATTTCTGATTTGTGCATGTTCTTACTCTTGTTTGTTCTCCTTATTCAAAGACGATGGCTACGAGCTTGCTGCTGGTGAGCGCCTACTGGTTCTTGAGGATCCTCAGGATGGTCAGGCACAAGCTCGGCAAGAAGAGGCCAGCGGCCAAAGTCGCCGCCAAGTGATGTGGCAACCTGCACTTGGGCATTAATGGAAATTCTTCCTGTGGAGATCATGTAGTCGCAGTTTTTTTAAGGGCAAAGACTTCTTAGAACAGTAGATGCATGTAACGTAGAAATTCAAGTTTATTTCGTGTGTACAAACGGCTAAATTAGTTCCCATCCGAGTTCTCAATGCATTGGATAATTCCAAGCCGTGTATAACTGTATATTATAGTAGCACTTGTGCTTCCAGATACATGGAATCCATTTTCGTTATAAAGTCGTACCCTCGTCAGAAATCAAAGAATACTCATTGCTGCCACAGTACCATTTACACAGATTTTCATGGTGTTGATCCTAGCTACAGTGCTAGCTAGGTAAGCCAACAACAGAAAGGAATGACGAAGCAACAACACACCCACGCATGACAACAGTTAGGAGTAGCACAGGAAGCAGCAATCTACTGTTGACCCCGAGTTCGGGTTCAGCCTTGCTAAAGCTCTGGATGCTGGATCTAAATTTTGGCGCAAGAATCGACGATGCCACTGGAAAACGGCTGTGGAGAGGCTCAAGAATGTGAATGCTGCAGAACTTCCTTCAACACCGTGGCGATACGGTCGGCCATGTGGTATTCCGTGAACCTCTCCTTCACTCTGGCGAAGCCCCTATTTCCCATGGCGACCCTCTCCTCAACATGGCTTGCAAGCCTTACCATGTTCTTCGCAAGAGGCATGACACCCTCCTTCCCGGCAGGGTGCAGAAGGCCAGTTAAGCCATCCAAGACAATCTCGGTGGTCCCACCGGCAGCTGTGCCCTGATATTGCAGCGTCATTAAACCCAGTCAATGAAATGCAGGCTAAGAAACAGTGGATGGAGGGGACCCAAGGTGTATGAAACAAATTTTATGCAGTAACCCAGCCTCATGATTGCCAACAATAACTTTAGATTCAGAGAAATGCTGGACCATGTTCCAGCAACCATTGCAGTAAGGTTGACACACGCAGGGATAGAGAGGAGAGTATTACCAATACTGGCAACTTGAACGCCATTGCTTCAATCGTTATCCTTCCAAAGCATTCTCCACGTGCCTAAGTAGGAAAAGAACATATTACTGCAAGTCTGTAACAGAAACATGTCTTATGAATAGCCCTTCTCATACTGGCTGCATAGATCGGTACCCACTGATAAATCATGTACAGGATACAGCCATAGTAGGGTTTCGAGCGAAAAGAACCATTGCAACTGAAAATGACCTACTCATCAGAATTTAGAAGCAAGAACTAGTACAAGTTTGGGTGCTTTCAATTCTGTGCACTTATATTTAACCCAACTTGACATTGAATACATTGGAAAAATATCCTGAACTAACAAGTTTATACAGGATTGGAAATAAATCAGATAAAATTAGCAGATCGTACTGTCCATGCTCCTCTTGTTTGTTCGATGTAACTAAACAAAGTGGTTATAGTAGCAGAGAAGCAAGCGAACTATATTTAACGATCCTCATTATTCCCCACATGTTGAAGAATCATGCACTCTGACACGAGGTGGCGCTGGGTCAGTTTCTGGTTAGAGTTGTAGAAATGTAGTATTTTAGAGTAAATAAATGGAACGTTTTGATAATCTGTAGACCAACTAATTATCTTGCATGATAAGTAATAACCAATATGGAGCAACAATTCCAGACACTGTACAGCATGCATTTAACTGATAGGTTTGACTAGTAACACTGATAGATGGTAAGCTATGCCTACAGGCAAGGCTATGATAGAAGGACCTTACAGAAACAAAAAAAGGAAATGTTCATCTAAATGATTTCTCACATATGGAATGCCCGATATTATTTCTTTGCATTATCTGTCTGGACCTTGATAGTGATTCTTCTCTATGCAAAACACAGCATATTTTGTGAAGTAACTTCGGCATGCGGCGAGATGAACATAGACTGCATAATTCTGTCGCAAATTTAAGTAATATAATCCACACAAATAAAATAGGCAGACTTGACTAAATAACCTCATGGACTCAGTTATCCTCTGTCCCCATCAAAAAGTAGCATGCATGGACTTAACCTATAGTATTGTTGTTCCCAGACGAAAAATAAATGCTGATGAAAGGTGTTTTAGTGCTCTTCCAGGTGGAAAATGCAAACAGCGATGTAAATATTCGCAGGGATACAGTTCCATATCACCGAAATGGGGAAACAAGAAAAACCATTATCCGTAAATGACACTATGACTCACCTGAGAGTTCTGGACAAGCACATCAATTGCAGACAAATAAGGTGCCACTGCCAGGGTCTTGTTTATAAAGTGAACACGGTCATGGATCCCATTCTTCACCACAAATTCACGTAATTGTGTCTCAAACTTTGTCTGAGCATTCATATCACTTCCCACGACTAGAGCATGCATTCTGGGCACTTTTAACTTCTGATGTTGGATGAGTTGCAGACTCTGATAAAATGCTTGAAGAAATAAGTCCTGTCCTTTTCCTCGCGAGACACCTGGATTACAGGATATTTACTAAGGACAATGAAAATATAGGAACAAAAAGAATTGACATAGATCGGGAAAATGGTTGGCCCAACTAATATATAGTTTGGAAGTATTGAGTTTGGCAAATAAAACATACTGTTTATTATTGCAAATAGGAGATCTTCACTCCTAACTCCAAGTGACTCGCGTATATGTTCACGCAGGACTCTTCTTGCGACATTATCTTCGGCAACTTCTGTTAACTCTTTGCTATTCCCGAGGTGAACAACATAAGTTTGTGGCATCTGTATACTTTATGCAGACGAACATTAGAAGTTTATAATAACGAATTACGGATTAGGATGTCAAAAAAATGCAAAACTAAACTGATCATGGTCTAAAATGTTCCATTTGTGGAGTAAAAGTTCAAACATAGGCCTACAGCAGCAGAAAATATATAGCTAGTAAAAAGTAAATCACCACATACATAAGTAAGGGGCCAGAGCGATAAATATCCACTAGACTGGTAAAAACGCAAGCAAGTTCGCACAAATGGTAGTACTTTCATAATGCATATAGACACAGGAGCAAGCATTCAACACCATATGACAATGAGTACTACAAGTTTGCACATACTTTAGACGGTCGTGGGTCCTGTTCTTCCAATACTCGGCTGTTGTATGAGAATCAATCATGGCTCCAGCAACCAAAGGAAGATGTTTCACATATTCAAGTTTAAAGTAATGTCCTCGCATTTCATGGATCCACCACAAAATCTTCGGAAGAACTTGAGGAACACGATCTTTTAGGACAGCATCAAGCCACTTGCCAGCAACAGCAGTGTTCAAGATAACCAGGTCAGCCTTCAGAGCAGTGTCAATTGCCTCCTGTCCCCTAGCAGGTAAAATCTGTGAAGCGACCAGGAGAACTATTCAATGTGAGTTCCTCCAAAATTACAAATTAGTCCCCTAGCATAAATAAAGTTTTACATTATTGTACATCATTTTTATACTGGGCATGATTTGTTCAACAGTGTCCTCAGCTATGGATTATTCCATGACACTTCAAAACAGAACTTTAGCACAATAACGCCGAATAAGATGAAACATGAACTTCATCAGTTTCCTATTTTAGACATGCTTTATTCAAACAATGTCAGCGATGGTAGTTGAATTATAACTAATTCCACAACAATTTCTCACAGAAATCTACTACTAGCATGCGAAACAAGATGAAACATGAACTTTCAATAGTGTCATGCAGGACTGGTGTCATGCATACATGTGACACAACTAAGAGGTGAGCCGAGCGTTGCTAAAAGGCTACATCCATTTAAGAAAAATTTCAGTGGAATTGGTGCATGCAAACCTTTCATATTTAACTGGTGCTATCTTATCAAACATTTCTTGGTCACATAAAATATTAATACATGTAAGATTATCTCAGTAAGTAGGTACACATGTTACACATTTGTATATATACAAATACATTGTGATCATACTCCGTGAACATTGTAGAAAGTATAAATCATCCAGAATTTGTGACAGGAAGGTGTTTTTCAAAAACAACAAGTGTGGGAGGAGGGGCATACCTGCACTCCATGGTTCAACATCTTATGTTCCAGGCTATATGAAGCATCAGTTGTCCCTTCAGGTCGCTGGTTTGTTATCCACACCACTTGGGAACCAACCTGCCGCAGAAGAAATGCCAACTCCATCAGTAATAACGGCCCACCTGCATAAAACATAAGCATATTTAATAATATTAGGATAAACAAAATGTTGGAAAAGAATAACACAACACTTTAGACATCTCTGCCAATGATAATTGCGGCAAATCTCATAAAGACTCGAAAACTCTAGTCTTCTAACTTATGAGCAACTAGACAAAAGTGAACTATTCAGCAACATTCCTTTATAGTCTGTGATGACTCGCTAGTAATTTTTCCCCAGAGATCTTGAGTTAGCCTTCAACACTCCAAGTAGAAATTTCACCAGCCTATCAGTCATTTTCTGTGCTTATCACCTAGAGATAGAGAATTCCTAGTATCCCCAGTCGCTCAGGCACGGAAGTGAACACAAATCCATGTACCAATCTAGGGGTGGTACCACGGTACAGCAATTGCTCAAACTAACACAGAAGGGAAAAGTGACGCACGCCGCGATTAGTTACCAGAGAGGGAGAGTTCGTGGGAGACAAGCAGCACGAGCTTAGAATTCATGAAGCCGAGGGGGCTCGCGGCGGCACCACCAGCGCTGGCGGTGCCGAGGACGCCAGGACCCCCTCCGGAGTCGCATAGGGCGACTGGGGCGCCGCGGAGGAGGTAGCCCGCGGTGGAAGCGGAGGCAGCCACGGCGACGAGGAGAAGCAGGAGGAAGCGGGTCCGGTTGTGGGCCTGTCCGCGGCCGCCGGCGGCAGACGCCGCCGCGGACGGCGGGGGTTTCGCCATCGTCGGCAGGAGGTGAACTGGGTGCAGTGAGATTAGAATAGAAGATTGGACGAACGGCCTGGATTTAGCGATCGACTTTTTAAGAGCTTTTTGAGAAACTGGGATCTGCAACTGCAAATGGCACTCGGGATCAGGATTCAGGGAGTAAGAGCATCTCTAGCAGTACCCGCAAAAGGCCAACCCGCAAAACAGTTTTGTATATTTTGTTTTGCGGATCTGCTTTGCGGGTTCTGATCCGCCGCGCGATGTTCTGAAACTGCATATGCAAAACAGCAAGATAGGCAGAATATCATAAAATGTCAAATTGCTTACAAATTCGATATTAATATAGCAAATTAAAGTAGTTTCTTGAATCTAAAGACGGCAATTAACTAGTTTTTCATCCATGTGACCAAAAAATTGCTTCCAAAACACAATGGGCATCATCGAAAGGCCCTACACCGTGGTAGCACCTCCACCACCACCGGCACCTCCACCATCACCTCCACCATCACTTCCACCACCGCTAGCTTTTAGCATCGCTTGTTTCCTTCGATACAATATCTCCTTCCTTACGATGTCATGCCACTCCAAGGTGACTTCGTCCATGTCACTTCGGTTCATCATCATTATCTTGTTCTCTTCGGCCAAGAGATTGGCCACGGACTTGTTCTCCTCCGCCGAGGCTCTTTTGGCCTCAATCTCGATCTTCCGCTTCCCTTCTTCACGAAGCACCTCCCACTTTTCTTTCTTCTCTTGAGCTTTCCTCTCGGCCAATTGGTGCTTTGCCTCCAATGTCTTGGCCACCATGGTCTCATTAGATTTCACCATTTCATCGAGCTTCTCTCTCAAGCTTGTTGCCTCAAGTTGCTTTGTCACTCTCTCCTTGGCTTTCTTGTTGCCTTCGGGCTTGTTCTTGTTCCTCCCACCTTGATCATCATCGGAGTCATCCTCAACACGTATTTCCCCTTTTTTTGGCTCTTGGTCCCTCAACTTCCATTTCTCGCTATGTTGGAGAATTTTCCAACAATGATCAAGGACAAATGGCTTCTTCTTGGATGCGGACATGTCCATGAACCTCTCTCTTGCAATGCGCTCCTACAATGGTTACATATACCAACGGTGAACAATAGCAATGGTTACATATACCAACGGTGAACAATAGCAATGGTTATTTCACTCACCCAATCACCCTCTACGGTACCACTCGGAGGAGCATTAATCACTTGTTGCAAACATCCACTCCACCGGGAACATGTTGTTTTGATCGTTTCCCAACGGCCTTGTAGTGATCGAAAGGTCCGAGGCACCGTTCAGCCATTGCGTGGCATGAGTTGGAAGAACTTGTCCTCCACTCTTTGCCAATACCGATCCTTGGTTTGATCATTGCCGTGAGTTGCATCGAGAGAAATACTCTCCCAAGCACGGATCAATGTTTGGTCCTCCAAAACGGTGTAATTCGTACCTCTCCGGGAAAGTGGTGTCCCCTCCACCTCCTCGACCTCGTTGTCTTCTTCGCCCGCACCACCATCGACGCCACCGTCGGCCTCGTTGTAGCCGAAATTGCCGAGCGGAGAGTTGTTGATCTGAACCGACCCAATGGCGTCCATGAAAGCTTGCGTGCTGCAATTTGGAAGAACAATTTCGGTAGTAGTAAGCACAATTTCACAAATAGGTGGCACTAGCAAGCATAATTTTACAATTGCAATGTCGTGTTCATACCTTTCGGTCCCGGAGACATTCGCGGGCGTAGGTTCGTCTGCAGCAGCGGCGGCGCTGCCCCTGACCTTCCGCACGGCCGTCCTCTTCTTCGGAGCCGCGGCGGCACCCCCGGCAGCGGCGGGAGCAGCAGCGGCAGCGGCGGCGGCGCCCGCGTCAGCGGTGGGAGTAGCAGCGGCAGAGGCGGCGGCGCCGGTAGCTGCAAGTAAGATTTGGGCCGCGCCTGCGGTCCCCAGCCTTCTCCGCTTCGTCTGCACCAATGGAGGAGCAGCGGCGGCGGTGCCGAGCTCTGCCCGGCCAGCTGGATCTGTCGATGGCGTCGTCCCGACCGGGACGGTCACCAGGTACGGGTCGGAGGAGCTCATGGCGCACGATGACCGGAGTGGGGGAAGAGAAAGCGGTGGCGGACGCGGCGGCGGCGGATCGGGGGCTGAATCTTCCTTCGCGCCAACGATAGAAGAGGATGCGGATCAGTCTGCGGGCCGGTGAGGAAAACCTAGATTTCACGGTTCCGAGGGGCGGATTCGCGGGGCCCCTCAAAAACTTTTGCGGATCGGAGAGTTTTGAGGGTTCTGCTCTTTGCGTTTTTAAGGATTCGAATCCGCATCCGGCGGTTATTTTCCGGGTTTGCCCCTTTTGCGGGTACTGCTAGAGATGCCCTAATACTACACCTACAGACAAGTGTGGCCCGGTTTTTCAGCAAGGGTCAACAATTCATCCAATCAACTCAGGCCACGTTCGTCCGTAGAGTTTTCGTAAGCCAATCCGTCCGTAAGTGTAGGATTACTGGGATTCAGGAGAGTGTAGTTGCCAGCTCGTGGGGCCAGTGCGGAGATTGGGCATTCAAGCTTAGAACTGAGTGAAAATGTGACTTTGACACATTTTGTGCGTCACGAAGAAACTACGATTATCTCCACGGCGGAGTGCCAAACACTGTATACAACTACTCCATGGAACACTATCCCAGTGGCGGATGTAGGATGAAATTGGTGGGGTGCCAAGGTTATAAACCTCCCTATTTTACTCATCACTAGTAATCGTGCACGTGCAATGCATGTTTTATATTTATTTCTCAAAAGGCTCGTTCTCTGAATTTTTGACTCCGCGGTCATGAGCGATTAATGCAAACATCGCAGAATAATTTGCCTTGTAGCTTAAAAAATAATTTCTTCATTTCAACTGAAAAGGGAAGAAATCACCTCTATTCAATTGTGGAAATAATACTAATAACAACCTCATCATCTAAAATAAATAAGAACTTGCAAAAATAGAATATTGAACGGAGAGAGCTCAAACTTGCCAATAATAATAAGAATGTCAATGTGTTCACAGAATCTTGCAGAACATGAACTTTGCTTCTTTCATTAGGTAGCACAAAATAGCATGGGCATGCCCTTTTTCCATAAGCAGTATCATACTTGGCTAAATAAGCAGTATCATAACAACAAGCAGCCGTATATTATTAAACATGGTGCAAGATTACAAACATAACTGTGAGATTTACAATCATCACAGTCCGGACCCTGTGATTTTATTAGTTGAGATAATCTGTCACCCAAAAATAAATGATGTTTAACACGTACACACAAAAAAAGTGTTCTAATTTATGAGCAGCTGCATTCCATCTAAATGAGTCAGGAAATACTGGAAGCTTCACAGGGCTTCAGTGAGGTGTGAGGGTCAGAGAGTGCTCGTAGAAGAGGTCATCACCCTTCCTCTTGAACTTGGGATGCTCATCCTCCTGTAGGACGAAGATGATGCTCCTTCTGCTGCCACCACCTGAAGAAATAACAAAACATGGCCGTACAAATAATTCAGTAAGTTTGAGAGACAGTAGGTTGACTCATGGCAATATGAATTAAGCAAGTTGCATGTGAGCAAGGATAGTTGAGGACACCATGACTGACTATCCGAGTAAAAAACAACCGCTGCATTCCCAAAAATGGAATTGGTCAAGAACTATGGTTGAATTGCTTATGCTGAACCAAACTACTGCACCTATATCAGTAGTATATCAACCAGATGAAGCACCTACCTAACTACTCGATTAATAAGCATCTAACATCATCAATTGTAGTTTCAAGAATGTGAAGAAGCTTCTGTTAAATTGTTCAATTACTATGCATCAACAAGCTTTCGTTATAGTTCATGCATGCCAACAAACCGTCATACTGAATGCTAAATAGAGGTAACCAAATGTGAATTAAAACGGCTGGAGTTTAACTCGAACGGTACTGAAAACAATTGCATAGTCAACTATCAAAAAACATATTTATAGTAGAAGATCACATTACGCACCTGTAACTCTTCATGAATCAATACAAACAACTTATGCATCCATGTATACCCGTTTCATCCCTGCAACAAATCTCTGTACACAATGTTCTTTGTGCTTTTTCTCGTGTCATCAATGTATTTATTTGGCTTGGCCAAAATCCGAGTGGTATGCCTTGACACACCCCTGGACAGCGCAACATAAAGCTGGCCATGAGAGAACACCGGCTCCAGGAGGTAAATACCAACATTTGGAATCGTTTGACCCTGGGCTTTGTTAATGGTCATGGCAAAACTCAACCGGATCGGAAACTGTTTCCTCTTGAACTTGAAAGGAAGTGAAATGTCCTCGGAGGGCGACAAAGGGATCCTCGGTATGAACACTCTACATCCAGCATGTTGTCCACCAACAATCTCGGCATCAATTGCATTATCTTGGAATGCTCTAATCATCAATCTTGTTCCATTGCACAATCCATTGTGAGGGTCGAGATTTCGGAGAAGAATGACAGGACAATTAACTTTGAGTTTCAATATATGCGGGGGCAAACCATTTGGAGTGATGGAGTTTAGATAGTCAATTGTGTAGTTCTTGTATGCATCATTCTCGACGGAGTCAAAGCTATAATATATCTTTTCTCGGCCAGGAAACCTATCGATCATCTTTTTATTCAGATCGTCCACATATTCATTCTTGGTTGAAAGAATGGCACGTGAGCTCATGTAAGCCGCCGATGTGGCATTCTCATGAAGCAACGAGAACATATCTTCGATAAGCTTATTGACTGGTTCTTCAATGGAGCATAAGGAATAACAATGTCATTTGGAAGACACAAGTAATCGGCACCGATCGTCTCTTCTGTCCCTTCACCAATTCTCAAGAGGTAACTGGAGAACCACGGGTCGGTCTGTGCCCTCATATTACGCTTGAGGCGTATCTTCCTAACCTTCTCCCACAAATAAGATCTTTGTAGCGTTGCGTCAGTTATCTGCGCTCTCGTCCCACGGGTCACCACAGGAAGGACCTGTCTAAAATCTCCTCCAAACACCAGGACCTTCCCACCAAATGGCAAATCACATTCCATGATGTCTTGTAGGGACCTGTCAAGTGTCTCCACTGTTTGACGCTTTGTCATGGCAACTTCGTCCCATATTATCAAAGATGCCCTAGCAAGCACCTTTGCGGTACCACTCTCCTTGGTGAAATTGCACGTGCTGCTGTCGGTGAGCCTAATTGGAATTTTGAACTGGGAGTGGGCGGTGCGTCCATCAAGATTGATAAGAGTAAGAAGAAATAGAAGCATAATTAATTGGCGAATACACGGAGAGAACTGATCGATATGAACATATACATGACTATACCCGTTGGATCAATTGTGGATCCAGCTGTTGTAACAGCAATGTCAGTGTGGTGAGATGATGTACTGGTTTCCCTAATTGACTTCTTGTACTGACGGTTCTTCTACAACCATACCTCCTTCTCTTCACCCGTCATTGATGAGTACATTTCCCTATCATGTTGTAGTTTCTTTTCATAAGAATCACGTGTTCTTTTGGAACCTGCAGAACTGGGTAGATTTTCCAACTGTTGAACGAATCTCATATCTCGCTCATAAGCTGAATTTCTGTGTAGCCAATCACTATCATCATCGTCAAACCCAGATGAAATGTTTAAGGCCGTGCGAAGATGAGTACTATGTGTGCTTGCATCTGCACATCTCCCGCAAATACACAACTAATTCATACTCCATTACAGGAAAATGATTGAATGGGCTGTATGTACCGGTTGTTGCCGATTTCTGAGACCCCTCCACACGCATGACACCCTTCTGATTAACCCTCCTTACAACTGCACAATTTTACGTAGGCACACATGCAATAATTAAGGCATTAAGCAGAGTATAGTATCTCCACTAATGAATCAAATGGGCTGTTTGTACCATTTGTTTGTGTGTTGGTGATGTTGCTAAACGGGGTATGTATGCTCATTGTTACAGATGCCAGTGATCTATGATTAGTGTCCACAGAATTAACACCGATATGATTTGCAACCTTCTTTTCTTGGCGGGCTATGCGTTGCCTCTGTAAATAATCTGCCTTTTTTTGAGGTGTCAATCTAGCATACCACACTTGACCAGCAGGTTTTATGCTACCCTGTGGAATCTGATTGCTCGATGAGCCAGGGCGGTTCTCCATGTTGGATATCCCTGGAGGAGTACATGAGAAATAATATTAGAAGACTCCCTCGGGAAAACATTATCAGACTCCATTATTAGGAAACTGATCTAAATAAGAAGTATTTGTACCACTAAGTTGTGGGATGTTTTATTTGTCTAGCTGGGATGATTGAGTTTGATCAACCATCTGAAGGCCACCCCGGTTTGCATCCTTCAGCTGGCGGGCGATGCGTTGCCTCTGTAGATAATCCGCTTTTTGTCTAGGCGTCAATCGAGCATACCACCCTTGACCAGCAGGTTTTATGCTACCCTGTGGAATCGGATTGCTCGATGAGTCAGGGCGGTTCTCCATGTTGGATATCCCTGGAGGAGTACATGAGAAATATTAGAAGACTCCCTCGGGAAAACATTATCAGACTCCATTATTAGGAAACTGATGTATTAAGGAGTATTTGTACCACTAAGTTGTGAGATGTTTTCTTTGTTGAGTAGGGTATCTCCTGAAATCTGTAGCGAAGTCTGGGATGATTGAGTTTGATCAACCATCCGAAGGCCACCCCGGTTTGCATCCTTCTTCTGCTAGCGGGTGAGGCGTTGCCTCTGTAGATAGTCTGCTTTTTGTTCAGGCGTCAATTGAGCATACCACCCTTGACCAGCAGTTTTGTTTTGACATTTAGGACTCTGAACATTACAATTGTTTGTTAGGTCTGTAAATGGGGCACGCCCAGCAGGTCGTGAAGAAGATTCGTCCGGTTGATGCTCCATTTGCGATTGACTGTTTCTGAACCAAATAGAGAAACTTAGAATACGCTGAAATAACAACATCTAGTATTTGTGAAGATAAGGTAAACTGCAATGCATTCCTACAATTTGAAGCAACATCAAGAATTTTTAGAAATATACATTGCCTTGAATATATTTTATTTTTTAGGAATCTTATTAACCAACTATCGTCTGCAAGCAGAATTTGAGCTCATACAGTTATGGGAAATCAAGCAATCACACACATAAAGTATGGGTATGGGAAATAACATATCGTTGTATCCTTGCGCGTCAATATATTTTACAGGAGATCGAGAGTATATAATAAGAATTCAGGATAGCATCTCGCGTTCAAAATTCAGAATAGCATCTCGGAGAAATCACTCAGCATTGAGCACAATTTACTTTCCCTAGATTTAAGTTGTAGCAATGAATCAGGCACTAATTTTAAGGTCAGGCATCATGATCAACAGAATTCAGGAAATATAGGGAGTTACAAATTCGTTGTACTGACCAATGTATTTTCTTTGTAATGAGCAGGAAACGGACGTCAGATTAGGGCTGTATTGACCAACTTTGTTTCTTTGTATTCACCAAACTTGTACATATCTCTATCTCTCTGCTTCTATGGTTACTTAGCAGAAATAACAACTTATGAAATATGCCATCCTTTCCACTAATATTAAATATAATTCTACTTAGCATGATAAATGATAAACCAAAAGGATAAGTCAGGATTAAAGGCTGCCATGTATAAAAAATGAGATGATTTCGCCCTTTGTATAGATCAAAAAGAAGTGCAAAGACCATTATGACTACAGATGCGACTGATAGACATACCTACGAATTTCAAGTATACAATTGCAAACGGTGAACCAACCGGGGCATAATCTTGGTTCATTAAAAATTGTTTAGGCTCTGTATGAGTGTTCACGGTAATCAGAGGTTACCATATCAGAGCTAGCTGCTGTAAATTTCAGAGAACTGAATGTGGAAGATGTACGATGTTTCGGAGGAGATGTTCAAGCACAAATTACCTCGACCCGCTGATTCGATCGCTGCTCCAGCCAGCCGCGTTCACGAGGGCGAGAAGGACTGAATGTGAACGAAGGTGCAGCGACCCAGCCGCGCGGTGGTGGGCTGTTGGGGTCGTCCAGGCCGTGGGTTGCAGGGGTCGTCGCGACGTTGGGCGGTTAGCGGCAGAGGTCGACGCGGAGGTGGGCGGCAGGGGCAGTGAGTGGCGATGGGCGTCAGGTTGGTGGGTGTCAGGGGTCCTCACGGCGGTGGGCGACAGTGGTCCTAGGGGCAGTGGCGGTGAGCGGCAGAGGTCATAGCGGAGGTGGGCAGCAGGAGCGCAAATCCGGCTCCGTCCGAGATGGACGGGCTCGTCGAGGGGTCGACGGTCCAGCGACCCAGTCGCTCTGGCGAGGGCGAGAATGGCGAGGTGATCAGCGGCGTTCGGCGTCAGGTTTCGGCGGCGGTCGGCGCCAGGTTGGCGATGGGTCGGCGGCGGTCGGCGAGGTGGTTGGCGGGCGACCGGCGTGGATCCTCACGACGTTCGGTAGTGACTCGTCTCATCATGGTCGTGGCCGCGATCGTGTCTCCTGGCAGCGGTTGGGCGGAGTTGGGCGGTGGACGCGTGTTTTTCTTTTTTTTACTTTTTTCCGATTTCGATTAGGAGGTGGAATTGCTTTTGCGCGTGGTGCTCATCATTGGCTGAGTTCTGTCCGTTCGTTTCACCAGATGGACGGCTCTGAGATGGGGGTACGACTTATTGAGAGCTCATCATTAGTTAAATCTGGATCATTGGATGGCTGTCATCTGAGGGCTGACAGTATTTGGATCAGCGGGCTTTTAATATTAATGGAGATTTAGCAGAAATTAGTTCAAATACTTGTACCAATTAGTAAGAATTAGTCCAAATATTAATACTAAATGAACTTTTGCAGATTTTTAGGGGTGCCATGGCACCCATGGCACCCCCACTAGATACGCCCTGCACTATCCTACCTGGATCAAACCCTAGCATGTCTTGAGGGGTGGGCATATTAACCGAGAACCGATCAACCGAACCGAACTAACCGGGGCCGAACCCGATTACACCGAAACCGAGAATTTAGGTTCCTAATTCGGTCATCAAGTATTGAAACCCGAATTTAGTTAGGGTAATTCGGTTTTGACTCTCGGGTACCCGTATTAGCCGAACAGACCGAATTAAGTTAAAAAAAGGTAAAGCCCAGCATTAGTACTAGGCTAGCCCAGCAGCGCCATAGTGCATGCATTATTCTGGAGGCCCAAGCCTTGTGACCTTGTCTCATAAGCTCACGTACCGGGAGGATCACCCCGGGGTGCCCCTCCCTCGCGCCCGGGCGATCCCGGCTCTCGTTTCGCTCAAGGAAATTTCTGTTGGCCCAGGACGGAGGCGGCCCATTATTCTGTGGGCATACTGTCATGTTTCTGCGCATGGACCCTCTTTGTCAGACATACATCTACGTTTCTGTCGTATGCTTGTACACAGGTGGGTAAGCGAGCTACTCCCTCTGATCTCCACTACTAATAAACAAGCAAACTTGGCAGGAAAATCAAATCTTGACCATCCATGTAAGTTCATCAAACGGCTCACAATCATTTGTTCTCCCCACCCCCTCTTTAATTGCCCTCACATCATGCATGCCATATATACACATAATTGCTTTTACATCACGCCTGCCATATACTCATATAAAAATAGACTGCCCTCTTGATTGACGACCAACAAATCAAATTGACACCAAATAGACTCCAAAATTAGGGGAAAACAGTCGCTCCTAATCATATGAGTCGATCAGACAAATAAAAACGTCACGTTCTCCCTCCGGTTTTCACGCACTCCTTCCAACCAAGCCCTACACTGGCTTGCCGCCTTGCCGGGATGATCACGCCGTCACCAACGTCACCAGAAAATCCCCCAATGCCGCCGTCCGCACGGCACTGAGCTGGACAAATACTTCCTCGAGGTAGCCAGCGTCCGCAGCAGCGTAGCTGCGTGCACGAGGCCCTCATCTGCGTTACGCCGTCCGCCCGCCTCCGCGTATCGCCTCGCTGAGCCAATCCTAAAAACGTGGGAGTAACTATATCTTGCCGTGGTCACCGATTTCTGATTTCTGCAGGTCAAGTATGCTGGAGGTGGGGAGGAGCAGAACGGCTTACATATGATGGGTCTGAATCTGTTAGAAAGACACTGGCCGTTCGAGCCTTTGATATCTGGATGTCGCAGGTACACAGTGCATTGGAATTTCTTTGGTTCAATGGAGCTCTGAATGTTTCGTGTTTTCTTGTGAAATAAATTAGCCAGTCCGTCACCAACATGCTCCCGATCCGTGAAGGTCGGTCATGTAGAATTTGTTCATGTTCAATCTAATTGGCCAGACACGCTCACAACATTCACAACATTCCAGGCTGAGAGTGCTAATTCTGAGTTTTCTTGGATCCTTTTTATCGCTAGGTGCTTATTGTTGTACGGAGTAGTTAATTTGATCACTGCAGTACTATAGTTCGGAACGGGCTCCTCTAACATTAAGAACCAAAGTCAGGTAAGCTACACCCCTTGACTTTCCTTCTTCAAAAACATTTTCTAAAGTCAAATATAATCCAGATTACTTTGTATATTATAAATCTAATCTATATATTTACTCTCATTTCTTGCATCCAGTAATATGGTGCTATTTTTTTTAGTTTAGGTGATGTATGCTACAGTAATTATCTACAAAAATTAAGCACAGTAAAAAAATACACAACCTTATGCTACACCCCCCTGACTTTCCTTCCTAGTTTTCCCTGACTTTGCTTCTTAATGTTAGAGGATCTCGTTCCAGTTCGGACTGCAAGGAAATGGAGTAAGGTTGGCACATTGCTGTATTTTTCTTAAGTCATTTGGATTTTATTCCAACGTTAGCGTTCTCCGAAATTTTAGCTGTATGTTTTTCGTAAGTGCTCTATCTGAATAACAACATTTTTTTGGTTAGTACAGTACTGAACATAGGTTTTTCTTTTAAAACTTCTGGCAGGCAGAATACAGCTATTTCCATCCTGATCCATGAGTTTTGATGACTTCGGCCAGTTTCCTCTTGAGATGAAGTTGACCATTTATTAGTGAGATGCTACATTTTGGAACAGTTTCTTGGAGTGCTATGGTTGTCGAACATAATTTCGCAATCGTCCAAAAAAATTGTCCATAATTTTTGGATGTGGAGAGAGTAATCAGTACCCATTATAGACAGGAAGTAAAGAGAAAAGACAGGAATCAGTATGAATTTAGATTAATTAGAAATCGTGCGTTGCACGTGTAAACCTACTAGTATGAAAAAACTTTCGTGGATGACATTTTGCAAAACCACCCTCGAACATTTCGTGGCCTTAACCAGCAGTCCGTTTCGTCATGTTCTGTCCCCGACAAAATAACTCCTATGCTAATCCCCTTTCTGGGCGTCGCCGGCTGATGTTCGGTGGCTCCTCTCGACGTCGACCACCGTCCACTCGTTCCATGGCACCGCCTACTCCTCCGCAACCTAATCCATGGTGCAGAGCCTTCAAGCTGCAGCCCCACGACGAACCTTAGACACCCAAGATCCCGACAAATCTGCATCACTTAAACGAGCGAGCTTTCCGGTGACAGCGTACGATCCAAGGCCGGCAAGAGGGGCTCGCTGCGGCTGGGAGACCCGGCGGACGGCGATCACGACGAGCTCCGGAGCTTGCTGCAGATTTGCACGGAGGAAGAGCAAGCTGGGATCGAAGAACCTGGAGGGCCGGATGAGCACGACTCTGCAGCTGCGACGGTCGGCGGCCGGCTGAGCGGAGGAGCTTCGCAAGAAGCAGCAGCAGCCACGGCTGCTAGCGCGGGATCGGGGCGGAGCTGGTCATGGGATCGGGGTGGAGCACTGGAGCTGGTCACTGATTGGGAGGAAGGATAGAGCTGCATCCATCAAATCGCTGGACATTTTCGTGAAGAATTAATGTGTTTGGTTCTTTTTGTAAGATGAACATGTTAAGTGGCTTGCGACTCTTTTTTCGGACTGGAGGGAAGTATTTAAACTGACTAGTAATCAAGCACGTGCAATGCACGTATCTACCAATCTAAATTAAATTCGATGGATAATAAATTTAAAACCATATCAATCATACTATATTTTAATACAAGATTTTCCATGAACAAAAACGATTTAAAAAAAAAATCAAAATTCAGAAATGACATACCCAAGATAGAGTATAAGAATGTAAAATAGGACCCCAGAACATAAGAAACTGATGGCTGTCTAAATATACGTGTCAAATTATAATATATAGTTCATAGTCAGATTCCAAAATAACAGCATAACCTTCCTTGTTCCTTGTTTTTCCCCCAAAAAATCTTTTGCAATATAACATACTGCTAGCTCCCCCATGGGTGAGATCAATTTGATTAAACACATAGTTAGAACACTGAAATTTGTAGAATTCACAGCTTAAACAATGCATCTAACACATCATTGATTTCATATTTCTCACTCGTTCTTATTCACACATATCTTTTGCTCGGTATTTTCATCAAAGCACAATAACATAGATGACCTGCCCCTCACCATTTGTTCCACCTCCTTATTATCTGATTAACCCCCTCGACAATCATTTTCTTGCCGAGATGATCATCAGTAACCTCAAATGGACACAAATCACTGCAATTGCGTTCATGGATACCCTCACTGGAACATATACCTTCTAATCTCATCCACTCCTCCATGCCATGTCTTCCGCATTAACCTGTTTAGACAAGACAACATTGTTGGAGTATCCAGATGCTCCACAAATCAGAGGTCAATACAATGAATGTCTAAATTTCCCCTTACGTGAATCAAGATGTGTAGTTTTGTTGAAAGGCGAGGGCTCGTGAGGGAGAGCTGGTGCTGAGAGGCAGCCATGACGGACATGAGCAGCTTCTGCGGCAGGTGGCTGAACCTGCAGTCTGTCCCCTTGGTGCACTCCCTGCTGATGTGCTCGAGGCAAATCTCCACCAGTGAGGCGCCTTGGTGCACATCATACAATGTTGGGAAAATCTGTGACGTTGGATCGAGCCCGATGGACGGTTCAGATCCTCCGGATATGACAGACTCTGTCTTTTAATATTAGTGGAGATGTATGTACGGCAGAGAATATATGAGCCTGTATGGTAAAGAAGAATTACCATCTGATACATTATTCACGTTTGCTCGAAGATATCATCAAACATGAGTCTTTACTTCATCCAAATAAATGTGGACATCACCATGTTAAGAGGAACACCAAGTATTTTGGTCTGGTAAATGCAACTGAAAAGGGGTCATAATTTGGAGAGAAAATGACATGAATGTTGGCACCTAGTATGTTGGCATGGACCCAAGTGACTGGAAGCAATATATGCAATATGCTCAACAGCAAGGAAAGTGGTCCTTAAGTTACACAGATTATAATATATCTGGGAGTGTTATCTGAATAGTACAAATTAAATTTCATCATACTGAGGATCAGGTAAAATTTTGAGACAAAACATACAGTACTATTTTTAAGAAATAATTATCATTCACTAAGCTTACATATATAAAGAGTTAAGAGGACAGAATGAGAAGCAAATTGGAAGACATAAGAGAACAATTCAACTTGAGAAGCAGAGCGTGCATCTAACACGACATGGACATGAGTATATATAGCTAGACCCAGAGTTGATTCAAATCTATTTGAGAAAACAGTAAATGACAGACATAGCCATACAGTAAAAAAGAAATCATAAGCTATATTCGTAGCAAGAAGTGCATAGAAGATCAATTATGAACTCTGTAATAGCACAATAGGACATGCTTCATCATACAAATAAAATGAGCTGTAATTTTGAGTATTAAACACCGTGTAGTCCTAGACTCCAATCTCTGCAAGACAAGAAAAAAGATGTGTCCGAACCTCATAAACAAGAGAACAAAACTCTCCTTGCGAAGGCGAGGCATCTTGTGGAAGAGCAAACAAATCACATGACTACCACGGGCGGACCTGAAACAAAAAGGTCGCTGTGCAGCGTAAATAGTAATGCTCATTTTATAGAACAACCTGCTTCTATTACAGATGAGGGACCTGAAATGGTGATCTATGGGACCAGTCTTTGCAAGATGATATAGATAACTGAACTGAGCGTGGAAAAGTAACAAACATGCAATGTGCTTCAAACTGCAATAATTTCCATTATTGGTAGTGTTGCAGACACAAGGCTTCAGTTTCCAAATCAATGTGAAACTTGGACCAAAAGCTTAGCAATGTGAAACTTTCGACAGACAATGTTCCTTCACAGAGGTGACCGGATGCAAATATATTACACTGGTAATTACTTTGAGATACTCGCATATCCAGTTATAAGTATGGTTGCTCTTGGCCTACTAAGAGTGATAATGTTGATTCAGTTACCATGTGTCATTGAAAATATACATAGAGCATGTGCTGGTTTCAGATCCATCTGATTAAACATCACCCTAGACAAATCCACTCTGCACGCATGGGTGAAGCCAAAGAAAAAGTCTGCCCTGTAGCCGGTGCAGTGATAAACTAACTTGTGATCAGACCAAAAGTACTCTAACCTCGTGTGCACTGTAGCCGGTGCCGCGTGTGGTGGATGAGCATCGGTGGCTGGGCAGCGAGGAGCTGCTGTTGCGCAACTATCGTCTTCCTCCTAGTGGCCAGTCGGTTCCTCCGGTGGTGGCAACTTCCTTCCTCTGCCCAGATCGGGGCACCCTGGCTCCAGTGGTGTGGAGGCGCGGTGCCGGTGCGGTGGTGGTGCTAGCCGGCGGCCGGATGCGGGGATTGGGCAGTGGTGGAGACGGAGGAGAAGGTGGGCGCCATGAACTGCCTCCTCGCCCGCTCGTGTGTTGCCTTCCGCTGCAACTTTGGCTCCGCGATCTGGGCGTTGTACTTGTTTAGTTTGGGCTCGTCGGAGAGACGGGGTGGCGGCAGCGGTTTCTTGCATCGTCGGTGAGACACCCGGACGAATGGCTGGGCGCGTCGGGTGGGCGGCGCGCTGGTCGACGGTAGCGACGACGGTCCCTCGGCGGCGGCAACGATGAGCAGCGTGCGTCTGGTCGGGAGCGCGGGATCCACGGCGAGAAGTAAGGCGGCGGCACGGTTCCCGTCTCCGCGTGGTGTGAGGGTTAGCCGTTTTCCTGCGTGCGTGGGCGGCGGTGCCGGAGCGGCAGCGCCGCGTGGTGTGGGGGTCGTGGGGTGGGGAGCGTGGACCGGTTCCCTCTTTTTCTTTTTCAAAAATCGTGTGCACATCACATGTCATTGGAGAGATCCTGGTCGTTGGTTCTGGTGCGATGAACGGCCCAGATCATCCGGATATGTCAGACTCTGTCTTTTAATATTAGTGGAGATGTATATGTTTGTTAACTGCCGATGTGGGACTAAAAAATGAGCTCACCGACGTGCCGCCCGGCGCCCGGGCGCGTGCGTATGCGAACTGCCGTGGACGTTTTACCTACTCCATGTTAATTCTCCACGCTGGCTACGACGTGAGTATGTGGAGACGCAGACGTGTGCCGCGCTGGCTGCTGTAGCCTTGGCCACGCTGCACTAAAATCACTGATTGTCTACCTTTTTTTTCCCCTTTAGCTAATTAGCTCGATGCGTGCACATACATGAGCATGCATCATGTGTTGTACACTGTACTTGCACCTTTCACTCACGGGAACAAAGGAAAAATGTAGTACATGCACGTAAGCATCATATATGTAAAATCATCCCTATCGATTATATATAATAATAAAAGAGCAACAAGAACGCTATTTAATCAAACAAAAAGCCTATAAAACAAGATTTTTTTAAAGAAAAATAAGAAGAACAACTTTTTGCGCTAACGGAACAAAGTTTGAACGCGTGAGGAAAAAAATCGAGACAACTAAAGGAACATAATTTTTGCTTAGTGGAAAAAAATGATAGTAGCCATGGAACAAAAGCGCATCGAAAGAAGGAATAACATTTTGGACCGAGCGGAACAACGTTTTAAGCGGCGGGGAACAAAAAATTGCAAAAACTAAGGGAACACAACTTTGCTCCCTGGAACAAAATTTTAGTATCCGTGGAATAAAAATAAATAGAAGAAGGAACAACATATTGCGTTGAGCAGAACAAAATCTTAACGCTCGAGGTCAAACAAATGTTGCATCGGGAACAAATTATGTCTAGCGGGAACAAAGAAATGTTCGAGGAACACATCATGTCTACATGGGGAACAAATAATAGTATACAAGGAACAAACTATGTCTACACAGGGAACAAAGAAAATGCACAAGAAACAAATCATGTCCAAAACAGGAACAAAATTGTCTCAGGAACAAATCATGTCTGCATGGGGAACAAACAATAATATTTGAGGAACAAATCGTGTCTCCATACGAAAAGATGTGTGTAAGGAACAAACAAGGTCTACACAAAACTGCACAGGAAAAATAGTGGCGGAGGAACACATCATGTCTAGATGGGAACAAAAGAAATTCTCGAAGGAACAAATCATGTTGCACTGGGAACAAATTATAGTGGGGACCAAATCATGTAGGGAAAATAGAAATTGATGGATACATATTAGTAGTGTGAAGGGAACTAGGCTAATTTAAATTAATTTGGCATACATAAAAGAATCATGACAATGAGAGGAATACAAATATGAAGAAAGTGGAACAATATTTTAATTTATGGAACAAACCATGAATATAAGAGGAATAAAAAAGATCCTGAGTATCAACTATAAGTGGAACAAATTTCTAAAAAGGTCACGAGAAGTTGCAAAAACCAAGGGAACCCAATTTTGCTACGCGGGAAAAAAAATTTAGTATGAGTGTAAAAAACAAATAAAAGAAGTAACTACTTTTGGCATTGACGGAACAAAGTTTTAACGCGCGAGGAAAAGAAATCAAGACAAATGAAGGAACATATTATTTCTTAGTGGAACAAAAATGATAGTAGCCATAGAACGAAAAGCATATAGAAGGTGAACAACATTTTGGACCGAGCGCGGAACAACGTTTTAAGAGGCTCAGAACAAAAAAATTGTGAAAAATAAGGGAACACAACTTTGCTTTGTGGAACAAAAATTTATTATCCGTGGAATAAAAGTAAATAGCAGAAGGAACAACATTTTGCGCTGATCAGAACAAAGTCTTAACGCACGAGGACTAACAAGTATTGTGTGTGAGGAACAAATTATGTTTACACAGGAACAAAGAGATGTCCGAGGAACAAATCATGTCTACATGGGGAACAAACAATAGTATCCAAAGGAACAAACTATGTCTACACGAGAAACAAAGAAAAAATGTACGGGAAACAAATATGTCCAAACCGGAACAAAAATTGTTTAAGGAATAAATCATGTCTACACGGGAACAAACATAGTGTCTGAGGAACAATACATGTCTACTCAAGGAACACAAAATAGTGTTTGGGGGAACAAATCATGTCTACACCGAGAACAAAAAAATTCCGAGGAACAAATCATGTCTGCATGGGGAACAAACAATAGTATTTGAGGAACAAATCATGTCTAAACTGGAACAAAAAAAGTCTAAGGAACAAATAAGGTCCACACAAAAAAAAATGTCCGAGGAACAAATCATGTCTACACGGGGACAAAAAATGTCCAATGAACAAATCATGTCGATATGGGAACAAATATTGTTTGGACAAAAAAATATTGTCTGAGGAACAAATCATGTCTCTAGAGGAAAAAGTTGTGTCGGAAGAACATATCATGTCTAGATGGGAACAAAAAAATTGTCGAAGGAACAAATCATGTCGGCACTAGGAACAAAGCATAGTGTCTAGGGCCAAATCATATGGGAAAATAGAAATTGATGGATACATATTAGTGTGAAGGGAACTCGACTAATTTAAATTAATTTGGCATCCATACAAAGAATCATGACAATGAGAGAAATACGAATAAGAAGAAAGTGGAACACTATTTTAATTCATGGAACAAACCAAGAGTATAAGAGGGACAAAAAAAGATCACGAGTATGAACAATAAGTGGAACTAATTTCTTTAAAAAAGTCACGGCGAAAAAAAATAAAAAAGGAAAAAAAGTAAAGAAAAAAGAAACATATGAAAGAAAAAATAAAAAAGTTCTAACGAGATAAGCTAGTGAAACATGTATGTAGAAACCAACGGAGTCACCTAACCAATAACAGAACTCACGTGCCGCGTAAAAACATCCAGCCACAGAACCTAGCATACGTAAATGGGCCAGCCCATAGAGGCGCGCATGCGGGCGAAACGGTGGTAGAAATCACCCGGGCGTTACGGAGTGATTCCCATCACCCCACGCACGTTACCTCACGAATCACGATCTGCCTGACCGTTCGTCCCCAACTCTGTCCCCCATCGCTCTCGACTCACAGTCGCTCTAACCTAGCCATCAGTCGAGCGTGCGCCGCCACGCTGTCTGCCGCCAGCGCATACCTACTCCCAAGTCTTCAGCTCTCTCCTTTGAACCTGACAAACCTGGCCAGTGGGCCGGCACGACACGGCCAGGCCCGTTTAGCCGTTGGCGGGCCTGGCACGGCACGGCACGCTTAGGCACGTTTAGTAAGTGGGCCATGCCGTGCCGGCACGCGGGCCTGGCCTTAAGGCCTAGGCACGGCCCCTGGCTTAAACGTGCCGGCATGGACCCACTTAGGCACGACGGGCCATATTCGGCCCACGATGCAGTTTTGACTGTATTTTGTTAAAAAAATGATAAAAGTCGAAAATTAAATATAAAAAATGTAAAATGTCATACTTGATAAAATAGAGCTTTATTATTAGCTGCCTCGTTAAAACCTTCTATTTCTAGGGAGGAAAAAGAGTACAGCTTTGCTCTAAAACGGCTAAACACCTAGCCGACTACATGTCCTCTCCTGACATGACCGTCGTGGTGCCGGGTCAAGTGACCGGTTGTTCCTTGGTGCTGCACGTGCAGCACCGTCGAGCAGACCTTGCATGCACTAGTACAGAACGACACATCGGATACCCTCTATGGAAACGGCAGGTGTTAGGCGACGGAGAATCGCGCTTTCCGCGCGGCCGGTGCGTACAAACCTGACCAGGCCCGCCTACATTGGCAACGGACCCTTTCCAATCTCCGTCACCTATTATATTGGCAACGGTTAATAAAATTGTCCGTTTCCAATATTTGCCTCTATGGTAACGGATAGAAATTTCCAACCGTTGAAAATGTTGATACGTGGAGGCTAGCGAATGGGCAGATGGGGAGGTGGGCGGAGCAGACCCGCGAGTATAAATGGCGAGAGGTACCAGGCAGCGGTCTCTTTGAAGCCCCAGTCCATCGCCTATAGTTATTCAAACTTCGCCAGATCCCCTCCGTCCAAATCCATGGCGAGAGGTACCAGCAGCGGTCGCGGCCGTGGACGAGGGCGAGGCCGTGGTAGGGGGCGCAGCGGCAATGCCATGCCGTCGGTGTCGCCCTCACCGTCCTCTGAAGACATGTCCCCGGCGAGAGGTACCATCAGCGGTCGCGGCCGTGGACGTGGGCGCGGCCGTGGACGAGGGCGCGGCCGTGGTAGGGGGCGCAGCCGCACCACGCCGTCGGTGTCGCCCTCACCGTCCTCTGAAGACATGTCCCCGGAGCTGCGCGGCTTCGAGTTCTTGGTTATCCTGTACAAGGGCATCGAGAGCCGCCTGAGGCTCCCGAGGGCGTTCGCAGAGAAGCTCCAAGGCATGGTGGCAGCTACCATGCATCTGAAGATGGAGGACTGCGAGAACGGCAGCTGGGCGGTGAAGACGGCCGTGAGTGCCGGGGGGAATTTGTACCTCGGCCAGGGATGGAAGTCATTCGCCCAAGCGTACAAGCTTGAGCAGGGGCACTTTTTGTGCTTCGAGTTCGACGGCGACAACGGGTTCTTCATCAAGATCTTCGACGGTACCTTATGCCGGAGGGACGCACTCGTGTACAGCGACGACGAGCCCGAGTCTTCATCAGCAGCTGCTAGTAGTAGCATTAGCTAGTAGTAGCATATATGTAATCGTTTACTTCATTATCAAGTCCGTATGTAGTAGCACTAGCTGCTAAGTGGTCTCTCGCTGGTGTAAAATCAATGGAAACGGTTATATAAAATGTCCGTTGCCAATGTGGCGCTTATATATACTGCCGGCTCGGTCTCATTATCACTCTCTCACTTGTCTCTCTTCCAACCCTAGCCGCCGCACACTGTGGCTTTCAACTCTCCTCACTCTCTCTAATGGCTTCCTCTGTCGGCGCTTCTAGATCCGGCCATCGCGGCCGCGGCTCTAGCCGCCGCGGCAGCACCGTTCTAGCGGCAGCCCTTCGTGAGGGGAAGGTCGATCTGGAGGCGGCCATGCGTCCGCTAATGATGCGGCAGCGCCACCATCTGACGCCCTCCTCCTCCGGTGATGCCCGGCTTCTTCTGAGCCAGGCCGATGTGGAGGAGGTCATTCATGAGGTGGTGGTGCAGCACCTCCGGCGGATCTACCAGCAGAAACCCATCTGGAGGAGGAAGTGGCCGATCTGGAGGAGGAAGTGGCCGATCTGGAGGTGGTGGAGGATCTGTAGGTGGTGTCTGATCTGGAGAAGGAGGAGGAGGTGGATGTCGACGAAGGAGAAGGAGGAGGAGGTGATTGCGTCGCAGCGCGCTGGTAGCATCTCAGCGCATCTGGCAGAGGCCTGCACCTCCTCTCCCGCCGGGTGAAAGGTATAAATCTTTCTGTGACCGGCTGTGATGCCGATGAACTAGGTTCTACGTATGAGCATTTCATCACATAAACAAATTCCTAGTGCAAATTCACACATACATGTTCTGATAATTACAAACACTTATTGTTAAAGCACCAACTGTACAAACTAGTTAAACACCCACATCCAAAGCCTATTGCAATTCACCTAGGGCAGAGCATTTCCTGCCATGTTGGACGTAGCCTGTCCTTCAAGGTTAGGATCTTGCGATACAACTCGTAGGTCACGTACCCATCTATTGCTGCGTAGTCGAGGTTAACTTTGTGCAGCGGCATCCACTCCCAAAAATCGTGCTGGTTGGATGGGAACTCCTTCTTCATGTTGGCGTATGATTTGTCGATGAGGTCTGCCGCTAGATCACCCATTCCGTCCCTCTCGTCTCCACCCTTGATTTTGTATACGAGTTGGATGTCCACGTAGTACTCCGGTGGAATGTGGAAGCCGGCAGAAGAAAGCACCTTGCTGTCGTTGGTGATGTCCACGCTTGCGAAGGTGATATTCTTGCGTTCAAAGAATTTGCCCAACTCTGGACAATTCTTCTTGGACTTGCACCAGTGGAACACGAGGACATGCTGGCGCATGGCGAGTTGCAGGACAGACATGTGCCGACGATTACGGGTGTACTCGATGTCAAGGCCGATGAACCGATGCTTCTCCTCTGCTAGCCATTCCTCGTACTTGTCGAGGATCCGCTCCACGGTATGCTCCTCGTTCGTGTACACCACCTCCAGAACGGTGCCGTGGGTACGGACGGTAGTTGTCTCTGTTGTTCTGTTGCGGTCGTCCATGGCGGGTGGGGGATTGGGGTGGAACGAGGAAGAAGAGAAGGAAGGAATGCGAACTGTCTGCCACCGAACAGAGCAGTTCCTGGATATTTGCCGTCGATCTTAGCAGTTTCTCGAAAATGGCAACCGAACAAAGCAGTTGCTGGAAAATAGCCACCGGTTTTTTATATCCAGATGTATTTTGTACATTTCGCTAATCTTTTTTTTTTCATTCACGCAGGAGTTTATTTCGGCAACACTGCATAAAAGTACCAATGTATCATTCCGAGAACCAAAAACCTTAAGGCAAGGAAATTTCGTGGATACTGGTCTCGGAGTGGGTACAGCGACGACCGAGAGCTCATAGAAGGTGAGCTCCAAGTCAAAGATGGAACGCTGGCTTAATTAAGCCAGCCTTCCATCTTGTTAGGTTAGTTGCTTATAGGTTTAGAGTTCATGATTGTAGTCAAAGTGTAATAGGTGATATTACATTATGCCAATGTGTGATAGATATGATTGTAGTCAAATTGTAAAAAACGGTGATATTATTGTATACCAATGTAATGATGGCATTTGTTCTATGTTATGAATTGAATAACGTTTTAGTGCATTGTGCAATCAGCCTTTCATGTATTATGGCATATAACCGAAATATGAGAAAAGCTCAGTGCAAACGGGTAGATGGAAAACTCTGTATCTGATGTAGGAAAACTAAAGCAACGGAGGTCTGCGCACAACCGTTGCCAAATGGAGACCTCATCGGAAACGGTTTTTGGCCACCGTTACCGATGAAGGCCTTCACATCAGTGACAGAGGCGGGGACACGGACCCTTTCTCCGTTGCCGAAGGGGTTTTTGGCCCGTTTCCGATGTGTCATTCTGTACTAGTGATGTGGCCTCAACCCGCTCCTTTCCATCTGTTATGATGATTTCTCGATCATAGTACTGCCACACAGGGAGGTAAAACGCCTAGGGTTCTGGTTGTTTCCAGCTTCCTGTGGCTGGACAGCTCCCTGATTCTGGTTGTTTTCAGCCATGGTATGTGTAGTTGTGTTTGTGTGTGAGAGAAATGAGAGGGGTGAGAGCCTTTTTATAGCAGAAATGAGAGTGGTACTGGTATGTGTAGTAATACATTGCAGTGATTCAGTGTGAGAGAAATGAGCTGAATGACTGAATCACTGCATGCGGGTGCGGCCACTGAATCAATGCATGCGGCCACTAAATGCCTACCGACGGCTGGCCGGCCAGCCCCGGGCAAGTCGGCCACTCCTTCTATTTCCTCCTCATAGGGGAGTATAGGACTGTTGAGGTACTTCGCTAGCTCCCGTCACCTGCAAGAACAGGCGTTGCTCGTCCGGTAGAGCTCGAGGTAGAGGAGGATCCGCCATGAATCTTGCTCCAAAGTCCTCGATCGTGGTGCTGGTGGAGGCCGTTGTACTCGAGCACCATACCTCTGTTCATACTTTAAAAAAAGGGAAGAAAGCTTGTCGCGAATGTCAGTGAAATAAGCACCCTCGTAGTTGATTTTGGTGGAGGCCGTTAGCATAGACAAAGCAATACCAAGCCCTTCAGTTTTAGCCCTAGGATCCAACATGAACGCAAAAGCATACAATGGAGGAATCTCCTTCCAATATTTTTCAAATTTACGTTTCATTCTAGCAACAGGTATGTGTAAAATCGCATCCTCCTCATATTTTTCCATGTGACTGGCAATGTATATAATTACATGCACCATCATATTAGATGTGGGATAATAAACACCCGACAAACTAATAGTGTAATCATAAAACAACTCAAGAAATTTTGTCAAATGTTCACAAATATGACAAGTTTCTGGAGTGAGTGCCTCATATTTATATGTTGCATTAATAAATCCACCAAAATCAACTTGGTCTTCGATAAGTGACTTAAGCATCATATATGTAGAGTTCCATCTAATAGGCATGTCTAAACTAAATTTGTGAGCTACCGTGCCATTTGCAATGCAATATTTCTTATAGTTTGCAAGTCGAACATTATCACTAGCGAGAAAAGTAATTGCATTGCGCAATGCTTCAATGTGGGTTTTCACCTTCTTTAAAGCACATTTAGCAATAAGATTAAGTATATGACAAGCACAACGTTGATGGGGTAAATAGGGTGCAGCATAGTGGCCAAATAAAGGAGTGAGATAAGTCATTGCAGTTGTGTTGGCCGAAGCATTATCCATAGTTATTGCAAAAAAATTGGAGTTGAGATCAAAATCTTGCACAACTTTATTTATAGCATTTGAAATGTTCAGACCACTGTGTGAAACATCAATTAATTCGAATCCTATGACTCTTTTTTGTAGTTGCCACGTTTCATCAACAAAATGGGCAACCACACTAATGTAGTCCTGCCTAGCCCGACCACTCCAAATATCAGATGTTAATGCGACAGAATATGTGCAATCAACAAAGTTTTCTTTTATTTTAGCAAGATTCTTTTTGCATATCTTTCTCATATCCCTAGTTGTAGTTTGTCTAGAAACAGGTCTAAAATTAGGATTTTGAGTAGTTTGAATATATTCTACAAAAGCCGGCGACTCACCAAAACCTAATGGTAAATCATTAGAAGCAATCAAATTACAAATAGCGTCTCTTTGTAGAGCAGGATCGTAGGTCCAATTACGTACCGAACCGTCGGGGTTGAATTGGAGCCTACTCTGGACGTCGGCTGAAAACGCCTCGGCCTTCTCATCCTTCTTCGTGTGGCTCTCGATGTGCCTCATCAAGTGGCCGGTTCCTCCTTTGCTCTTCATGGACAGCACACTTTTGCATCCTGTCCATTTGCACTTGGCCTTGATCTCCACGACACCTCCCCCCTCCGGCACCACAATTTCTTCTTCGAAGTGACCCCACACCTTGGAGTATCTTTTTCGTGGCCTTTTTGCGGTGGAGGTGGTGGAGGTGGTGGCATGAGAAGTTTGAGAAGGATGTGATTGACTGTGTGAAGAATAGCTATCGGGATTGGGGTCAAAGAGAGGAGAACCGACATAGGGATCGCTATCTTTGACAAAGTCGGGGTCGAGATCAGTGAGCTGGAAGGAAGTATTCATGTTGGGATCAGCCATGTTTGGGTGTGAGAAATGAGAGGGGTGGGCAACCATTTTTATAGCAAAAATTTGACATTTCTGGGCCTAAAATAGCCCTCCAGCGGCTATATTCTCGAAATTCTGCTTAAAAGGAGGCAAATCCTGCTTAAAATTTGCAAATCACACTTAAAATGGCCTAAAATGCCCCCAACGGGCCGAAATTCGGCAGTTGCAGTCCGCCCCGCTCCTCCAGATTCCCCCAACGGGTGGAAATCGAGCCGTTGGGCTCTAATCCGCCGCGCGGGGCGACGCGTTCCTGGCGGGCCTCCGCGTTCCTGGCGTGCCGACGTGGGCCTCTGCGTGCCTGGCGTGCCGACGTGGGCATCCGCATGCCTGGCCGTTAAACGGGCCGTGCCCGTGCCGGCACGCGGGCTCGGCCTACAGGCCCCAGCACGGCCCCAGCTGGGCCGCGGGCCGAGCACGACCCGCTTAGGCACGTGCCGTGCCAGGCACATGGCGGGCCGGGCACGCGTGCTGGCGGGCTGGCCCGCTAGCACGGGCCCATATGGCCAGGTTTGAACCTGATACTCCCCATCTCATCCCATTCGATCCTTGCGAGTCGCGCTGCTTGGGGAGACGGGGAATCGGGGATGAAGGACTATGGCCACCGAAGCCCCCCGCTGCAACATTGATTCTCTCTAAAAATCTATTTCGTGATTTACTGTTCGGTTCAAACCCGAGAAACTGTCGGTTAGTAGATTTTCAGATGACCGATCGGTCATCGTTTTCTAAAAACCGAATTTTCTGTAACACCGAGGAACCGAACCGATCGGTTCGGTTAACCCGAACGTCCAGGCCTCTCTTGACTGCTCCGATCCGCTTCATTACTGTCCCCTCCAAGTCCTCTCCCTTCCCCACTACTCCACCATGGTCGACTCTGGCAGCGACTCGGGATCCGAAGTCGACGAAGACTCGAGTGGGCTCACGGAGGAGCATTGGAGTCACGCGTCGTATAGCAAGGAGCTCTCACTCCGTGTCAACCTTTGTCGCTTGCTGGAGGACGATAGAGGCAGATCCAGCTCCGTGTCGGCGACTTGCAAGTGTCGAGGCGGTCCGCGTCCCTGGACACAGTGTGTCTCGCTTGAGGTCCAATGGTCGTGGCAAACATCAGATGTGTCGACCAGCTGTTCGAAAATGCCATACCCAAAGCCGAAAGCAATACGACATAGGTACTGAATCCATGAAGATGGCTTGGTGCACAGTTTGGTTAGACACAAATATCTATATACTGCTATTAAAAAAGCAAACTTCGCCGGATACATTAAATATATGCCCTACGATCGATGATCAACGAACCAAATCGTTCCGTCCGTGTTGTGCTAAACTCAACACATCCGAATCGTTATTTTAGAGCACGCCCAAAGCAGATAGAGCACGCCCGCGAGCACGATCGCCCGGCCCCGGCCAAGGCGAGAGTCGGCAGCGACCGCACCCACGAGCTATTCGCCCGAAATCCGACCAGTCCCCGGCCGAAACTCGACAAATCCATCGCGGATCGGAGCGCGTGACCTACGAATCCCGCCAGGCAACGCGCGGAAACGCCACCACGCCAAGCCGACCCAGCGAACGAGCAGTAGCGAAATCAAAAGGGGAGGATGATGGGGATGGGAGGATCTCGAACCTTGGAGCGGAGCTGGAGCGGCGCAGAACCCTAGCGGCGGGCGGGAGTGGATGGCGGCGGCGGCGTCTGGGCCGGAGATAAGAGGGACAGGTGAGAGTTCGCGAGGTCTGTGGAAGCGGTGTGTGGCGTGGGGAGCAGAGATTTAAGCGGCGGCGTCACGGGTGTTGATGGACAACCACGAGCGGTGGGAACAGCACGGTCGCCGGTGGCTGAGGCGTGAGTCTACGGGAACAGCACGGTCGCCGGTGGCTGAGGCGTGAGTCTACGGCGACAACTCCCACGAGCTTCAGCAGCATAACGTGCAAAGGAGAACAAGAGGTGCCTCAGTAAATGACATACAAAGAAGCACGGTCCTGGACCGTGCGTTCGCGGCACGAGTCGGCGGAAACAACGCCCACGAGCGGCAGCCGGATAGCGTGCAAAGAGAACGTGAGGTGCCTCGGTACATGTCGCACGTGCGCAACCCCACGGCGTGGAGGTGAGCGAGGCGGCGGGTCTGCCAATCTTGCTAAACACGGTGGTCCTCCGACGAAGGCGACGTGCAATGGCCAGCACGCGGAGTGGCGTCCCGTCCTCCCGACGGCGACGACCCAGGGGCCGAGGGCCAGCTCAAAGCTGATGACCGTTCACCGATCGATGGCGGTGAACTAAGGCAAGCACGGAGCGATCATGCTCAACACGGCCGATCCCCCGACGACCCATGGCCAGCGCGCGGAGCGGCGTCCCGACCTCCAAACGACGGCGACCAGGGCCAGCTCAGAGTTGAGGCGCGTTCTCCTGACAACGCTGGTGACCTACGGCTAGCGTGGAGCTGCGGCCCGTTCTCCCAACGATGTCTGCGACCGACAGCCAACGCATGAAGCGGAGGTCTGGTGTCCGCTACTGCTGGTGTGCTACACACAGTCGTGCCCCACGCCGCGGCATCTCACCCATCCTTTTGCCCTTTGGTCCTACGAGTGCTCAGCTGCTCGCTCTTGATGTTGTGCGACGCACACATGGCATTTTCTTTATGTGCTGATTGTTCGCCTATGGTTTTGAGAAAGAAATATGTGGAGCCTTATGATGCCTACGTTTCGTGGTCATGGCCTTTTCTTAAACTGCGTTTTAAGTCCTAGATCATGTACAGTTTGTACTTGTCCTCTGTGATTTTGAGTCGCACTTCTTCGTTTCCTTTCTACCAAGCAGTTATCATATACTGCATTGATTCACCATTGCTTGAGAAGTTGTTACATTCTAATTTATTGTTTAGAGAATTTAAGAAGCAAATTTAAATCCCAGATGTTTTGATCAAGGGCCTACACTTTATCCTTGTATGTTTACCAATATAATGGGTTACATAAAAAAATATCAGTTTAGGTAGGTGTTGAGATGCCAATTATATAGACATGTGTTGCACGCGCATATCACCTTTTCGTGCTCAACGCTCTCCACTGCGAGGGTGGTCCAAGACGGCGGTGTGACATTAATTCCCCCTAATCGATGGACATGCAGAACCTTGACCTTTGTTTGTCCTTTCAGCTTAATCTATATTATTACTTTATTTTATCAATTAGGAAAAATAATTTTGCCTGACAAATATGCAATGGCATGAGATGCATAATGATATGATGATGCCAAAAAAAAATTCCTGGGACACGTGCGTTGCACGTACATTCCAACTAGTGGATTTAAATAGTGAAACAAGGGGTTTAAAGTTTTGGGAACAAATCGACACATTTTACCATTATCACACAAACTATGTGGACCATGCATGATGAGGGCCCTCTCCATCATAGATGAGTCATAATCCAATTCTCCCTGAACAAGGTTTTTGGTTGTTGTGCAAAAGTGCATAATGTAAGTTTTGCTTGCTTCAATTTTGTTATTTTCCACTATTATTGTATTACGTTGAGTGATTCTTTGCTTGTTAAATGGTCTTGGCTATCAATTTGTATCATCACCTTGAGAAAAATTCATTCAGTTGTTGACGCATCTTGAATGGGGATACCTCTCCCCGGAAATGATAAGGAGAAGCGCAAGACAAAGTCGCAATCCGGTGATGATAAGGAGATCAACGAGCGAAACTCCAATTCATGTATAATTTTTTAAACTATTGAGATTAATGAGTTATTTGGCTAATGTCTAATTAATGATTTTGTGCTATGTGATCTCCGTGCATGTGGTCGCGTGAAAATAACAGTTTGGATATATTAGGGTTGTGAATTGTTATTGTTGAGGCAAACAAATAGGGGTTGGACGGCTCATGTCCGTGGACATATAGGGGGTCAGATTTATTCGATCTGATAGGAGATGTCGTTACTAAAACCTGGTCATGACCAAATGTTTGGACATTATTTGGATGGTAGCCAATATTTTGGTATGTGTTCTTCTCGCTTTGCTAACTTAGTTCACTTTACTTCCCAACATTTACCAAATCTTGGATAACAAATGCGTAGCTTGACCAAAATTTTGTCTAGCTAACATTTTGGTAGGTTCAGCTTGGGTAAAAACCAAACACACTCTATGCTCAAATTTTAATGTTGGTAGTTTATACGTAAAATCAGATAGTTGTAACACCGAAAAAACACTCAACAAATCACAATTGCAAGTCATAAGGTATAAGGTAAGTAACCATAATAAGGATTACGCATGTGAAAGAACATGGGGACTAGAACAATTGTGCGTGCATAAGATGCACACCATGTACCATATTATCTTACCACAAGTTCTTAGTGTGACACTTTTAATTGGCCATGTGGGACAATGCAAGTTCGTGGTTCTTTTCTTAAGACAACAATGTTTTTGCTAGATATCAATACAAAAGCTATTTTTTTGCTCGATAGAATTATCCAATTTGGTCATGTTTGTTGTTGTTCTACTCCTACCCTTGCAAAGACATGAGCCAAAGAAGAAAGGACCATTGATTTTGATACACCACATAGTTCACGAGTACTAATCCTTTAGGTATTTTCATTTTTTTTCTTCAACAAATTGGAAATTAATTGTTGTCGTACCTACTCGAAGTTGCACTTTGTGGAGCGGAGTGAAATTAGATGAAAATCTTCTGTGTAATAAGGTACATCTTGTGAAAACCAACAAATATTATTGTGTAAATCGATATGTTCTGGAGATAATTGGCCTATGAGGGCTGAGGCACCAATCTGATAAATCGATCTCTTATTATTTCCACAGTAAATAGGCAAATGGAAAGAAATGATATATATTGTCAAAAAAAGGAAAGAAATGATATAATACCTGCAAAAAAGATGGATTTTTAAATACCAAACCTAAAACACACACTCAAATTACGCCGCTCCGTCCCTCTCTCCTCCCCTCTCCACTGGCGGCCGCCGCACCCAGCAATGGCTGCCTCGTCGCCGCCGCCGCCACAGTCGCTCTCCGCCGGCGGAGGCGCCCTCATAGTCTTGTTCCTCGACACAGACCTCGGCACCCACCTCGCCCTCGACGTCGCCGCAGACTCCACCATGCGCGGCCTCAAGTGTACGCCTCTCGTCGCCTCCTCTCCACCTCTGATACCGACAGAACTCGTATCTGACGCTCGCTTTTTTTTTTTTGCCTCCGCGCAGCGCAAGTGGCGTTGGAGCACGCCGCCGCCTTCCCCGATTTCGGCACCGTCTCCGTCAAGTCCATTCAGGTTCTGATTTATGCCTTTGATCGTCTTCATATCTTACCGGATTTTTTGTCTGAATGTAGTAAGCTTCTCATGCCCGTTTTGACTTCACCTGTAGTCTGAAATGGAGTGTTTCTTGTGCGTGGATGTTCCAGTGTAGGTTTTGTCCAGTGTTTTGTTAGGTTTATGAAAAATCAGATTGTTTAGCCTGTGGGTACATTTTAATGAATTCATCTGTGTTCTGTGATCAGCTGGGTGCATAGTGTCACCGAATCCCTGAACGGTCCATAAACCTTGCCATCAATCGTGTTCGTGTAGTTTTTGGTTGTCTTGCCATGTTAACTTCTTTTTGCAGTGATGTTTTGTTTCCACTGCATATTGTAAAAAAACAGAATTAATGTATGAGATGTTGATATCTGTAAGTGCAACTCGATGCATCTGCTAACAAATGTACATCATGTTGCATTGATTGACTGGCATTGTTTCGTATGGGCCGTGTAAATTAGTACAATTACGCAGTTAAGTTAGATTTATCAGTGATTTTGTGGAAGTTACCTAACTTGGCTTTGCTGTTTACACAAATTGATGTTGGAATTTTCAAAGCCATATCTCAATATACATGGTCCTTGAAACGCCTGATTGAGATTAAGTTTAGTAAACAATTCTGGTTTCTTTGATGGCATGATAGTTGGCTACCGAATTTTACTAAGTTTATTGAAATATATACATGACTAGGAAAAGTGCCCGTGCGTTGAAATGGGAGAAATAAATGCTTAAACGCTCTTATCATTGTGACTTAGCTCTAAGTTGGCGTCCGCATCCTAATTACAAAACTTATGCGAGAAGAATTAAGGCAATTTTGACAAGGATATGACAGAACCTATTGACGTATCCGATTGTAATTATCTCGAGTTTTAAATGAAAGACATACCAAGAATATGATAACCATGAACGGACACTATAAACAGATGATAAAATGTGGAGGTCATGTTGAGTTTGAACACTGAGCAAGCATTAAGAAGCAGCCCGATGAGCTGACCCGATTATGTAACACATCTTCGAGAGCATAGCTAAACTGGCACTTAATTCTATTTATTTTCTCAATTGGGCGGACACTGTTGATCAGAGGGAGTTTGCTGAATAAAATTCAGAATGAAAATTTACGGGACAACAACTTCAAAATCCACAAAGAAAATTAAAGTAAAATAGCATAGCATCAATTAGAAGGCATAGAACATTAGTAGCGATGGAAAAACTTAAGTTGCATATCAACATTACCTACAAGCTATAGCCTCGAACCTGAGTAAATGTATCTCAGGATTACCTTCGAACCTCTACAGCTAAAACAAATCATTAGTAGGTAGCGTACCTTGAAGAAGGCCTGCTCGATCGTCACCTGATGCTCCAGCCGTCCAGCGCGGCACTCATGAACTACAATAAACCATGCACGCAAGGTCGAAACACCCAGGGACTCATCACACTTTTGAGGCTGCATACAGCCGAATCTCGTCGAACTGCAGGAAGACCCGGATGGCGATCTCGGGCGTGAGCGCTATGCTGAGTAGTGAGCACCATCTCGTCCAGCGTCCGTGCGTCAACACCATCACCATCTAAACCGCGCCAGTGCGATCAGCGTGAGGCAACCGACATCGGCGTCCGTGCGTCGCACTGCTCGAGGCCCCTTTCTGTGCGCAACGCCGATTGAGAAGGGGAGGGAGGCGCTGGCTCTGTGCGTTGTTTCGTTTTAGGTAGTTAAGGCGGCGCCATGCCAAGACTGGGCCGCGCGGCGTGCCTCTGATTGTTCCGGTGAGGGTTTACCGCCTCCGATCTTGGTTTGGCGTGGTGGCGAGCGGCCACCGCCACCACAGAGGCCAACGATAAGTCCATGACGATGACGACGGAGACCATGGTGATAACCTTTTGAGGTTATTCTTTCTTGAGGACGGAATTTGCTCTCGACAAAGTTCGACGCTGCGCTCATGTCGTGGGGACGAAACAAACTCGCATCGTATTGCATGTCTTTATATCTGATGCAGACCCTATCCAGTCCCTAGTATTTGAGTAGGACACGGTTGACGTACGCAGACGCAATATTTACCGGACTCCGTGGACTTCCAAGGTACAATGCACAACGGTTCTGCTCATTGTGAATCGTAAAGAAGTTTGTATCGTGTCGTGAGCGCAACAATCCATGATGAACTCTCGCAGCAGCTGGGACACAGGCCAAGCACAAGTCGGCTTCTGAAGCGCGGGCCCAGCCAAGACGAGCGACGAACCCAAAAAAAGCAGCGCAGCCTCGCGATGGACAGAACGACCAGCTGAGGACGTACGAATAAACATGTGGGCGAAAGAAAAAACGAAAGGGTATTTAACTTATGGGTGGCAGTGGTGGGTAATTGGTGCGAACTTTAGGTGTATTTTAAACGACGTACGAGAAGAAGCCTTAATGCTTTTATTATTAGGTATAGATATATATTTATGATTATTGAACCATGTTTATCTTGAGTCTGATGGTCTGTGCATTCGTTTTCCCTTCATGGTTCTGGATTGAATTACATGCTGTTTTGGAACTCCATACAGTTAACATGTGCAATCTGGAGACCCTGGGAAGCGTAGTGCAAGTTTCTAAATGTGTCTTTATCTGCACCAGGTGTTACGGAAGGGTGCAATGTATCACCTCTGTGATTCGATGACAGTGAGGAGTGCATTTGCCAATTTTAAAGGTGGCTACTTTCTGCATGTCAAGATGGCAGCAGCGAAGAAAGACACACAGTACTGCAGAGACGAGGACAGTGAAAAATCAATTGATAAGTCTCCTCCAATGATGGAAGGTATTGAATTATCGTTAACTGTTGCATTTGAACATATTAATTATCACATCAAGATAACATTGGTACTGTTCGGTAATTTTCTTATTGTTGGTTAGCTATTCACTTGATTTGATCATTCAATTTTTTTCTGAATCGAATCTTTCAAATCTCTTGGATCAAGATCCGCTTAAAGTTGTTTCAGTGCAGACTATGAATTTTTTAGACATTCTCAAGTCAATTATTTGCTTTCTCATGTCATATGATCAAATTCTTTTCAGTATGCATATAGAATATAAATTGCACACAGTTCTGTTGACTCTTGAGACATGAGGTCGAACATGTTAATGATGTCGATCTCCCTTGTTGTTTACTTTGAGGTATTTTAAATCTAATTGTTCCTGTGCTTTCTAAGGTGGTGAAGCTGCTGCAGTTTGGGTTAATGTTCATCCACATGATGTTCATCCGTCATCCTCGTCACAACGGAATATAGAAAGAAAGAGCACAGCAGTATGCCTGGCGACAGATGTACGAACAATTTCTGTCCCAACTATTGACAAATCAGAGAGCTACAAGCAAGAGAGGAAACATAGGGATCAAAATGAAGAGGTTTATGTTAATTCAACATCTGTGGCAAACATCAATGGATTGACAAATCAAAGTAACATGACCCTGGTTGGAAAAGAGGTACAAACAAGAGAGGAAGACCTTGTGCATAGTGTTGGAGACCGTGAAGGCAACATGCAAACGGGTACAAGGGAGGAAACATTGGGAGAGCTTCATGCATTGGATGATTTGTCTCAGGAAAAGTGCCGCAAAAAGGCTAGAGTGACTGGTTCTTTTGACACATTAGCTGTTGATCCTATTAGAGAAACCAATGATTCTGGAAGAAGAGATGTGGAGAACTTTGATAAGCTTCCGCTCGAAACTAACACTAATTCTCGTCAGGTGGTTTTGAACTCTTCTTTTCAGCAGGAAGTGGATGGACACGTAAAAGATGATTTAATCCAACTAGAAAGTCCAATCATTACTGGAAAAAATAAGAAAAGGAAAAAGAGTCACATAGTCACTTCCAAAGATGTTTCTGCTCGAGAAATGACAGAACCATCAACTGGAGAAGTGGAGGTACCAAAAGCCATAGGTGAAGATCTGCTTCATGAAAACCAAGGTTGCGAGGTAAGGTTCTTTTGCTATACAACATTTGTTTTTATCTACTGGTGTTTGTTTGGAACTTAGCTTAGGCTAGTGTGGCATCCCCTTTGTGCTTTAATTCGGTCATGACATTTTAAGAATATGCTAGATTTGATAAAGTATGTGTTTTGTGTTGAAACTATGTTGTTGGTCCATGTCCTGGACAAATGCAAAACTGGAGCATTAGAAAAATGTGCATTTGTCAGTGTTCTGAAGTTCCCTTAGAATTCCAAGAACTATTAAATCCAACTTCTTATTTCTCTTAACTAGCCATGCATTTTGGAAAGTCTATTTCTATTGCTCGGTACTGAATAATTATTTTTCATTTTCATCACCCAGGTGATGATGCATCTAACGGCGAAATGACTAGGAGAGACAAAACAAAGGTCATACCACCTAACATGTTTCTTTCGTCATCACAACTGAATAGTGGAAACCAAGTGACGAAGCATGTTCAATTGGGGACTGATGCTCAGGAAAGTAGTGATCTTGCTGCTGACCAAAGTAAATTCAATCTTGCAGATGAAGGATATGGAAATCCGGTCGTTGGAGACATCAGTGTTTCCACATGCAAAGTTGTAGCTACTGGAGAAAAATCTGCTGAAGGAACCAATGGTGGCGGTCATGATCAATGTGCAGTTGACGCAAGCAACATGGAGAAAGGCAGCAAAAGTGAGGATGTCTTGGAGACACTAGATAACATTTCTCAAGAGAAAAGCTGCAAGCAATCAAGGAACGCTAGCTCTGGGTAACTTCATGGATACTGCTGAAGCAAAAGACCAGTGTGGGTATGGCAAGAAAGCAGGGAAATCAGATAATATTTCTACTCAGCAGGAGATTGTAAATGACCCTCATAAGCAACAGACTGCAAGCAATGTGCAACACGGGGATTGTAATGTAATAGAAAATCCAAACGGTGATGTAAAGCGGAAGAAAAAGAGAAGACGTCACCAGGAGTCTTCAAAGGACAATCCTACTCAAGATGCGGCCAAATCATTTGGAGTCATTATGAATGCAAGCTCAACTCAGAATGCTAGTTCCCGTATCTAGATGCAAATCAAATAACACTAGAGAATATAGGAGAAGAAACAGCAGATGAAAAAGATCAATGCATGCGTGAGAAGGTGGCTGAACCGGTTATAGTTTCTACGCAGAGGTTGGGTGTAAATGACCCAAGCAATGTGCAGCAAGGTGATTCTGATGTAATAAAGAATCCAAATGGTGATGGGAAGCGAAAAGAAGAAGAAACTCCACTTGGAGTCTTCAAAGGATGATCCTATTCACGATGTGACAAAACCATCTGGATTGATTACAAGTGGAACTCAATACTAAATACAAGTGTTGATCCCTTAAATGCAGAGCAAACAACACCAGACACTATAGGAGAATCAACAGTTAGTGACTGTAGGAAGGTTGATGAAAATGTGGATGTAACAAAAACAAATGTGATTAATGAGGTACTGGCAGATTTGAGATGCACAAACAACTTAAGTAAGCTTTCGAACGGAGATCCGTTATGGAACAAACTAAAGGTGGTGCTAGTGCAGCATTGCCCCCATCAGCTATTCAATCTGATCCCCCCATCAGCTCACGTAGTCACAAGTCTAAAGTAAAACCAGTGGAAATACTGTCAACTGTACTGACCCGTCTCATTCTTCTGGTGGTCTACCTGATGAAAAAATCAGCGATGTTAAGGATCTTTTGACTGAGAATACAGTAGTACAAGCTAATGGCAGAACCAAATCCACTAAACGTCAGAGAAATAAAGGTTCATTAAAGCTTGTTCCTACTGATAGTGGTGAAGCTATTCAGTCTTTGGGTGAGCACAGACATGTTCCTGCAGAGGACTTGAAAGGAGAAAATTGTTCCAATGCCGAATTGTTTCAAGGAGGTTCTGCAGTCGATGTACTGCAAGTACTGGTCAAATAATACAGAAGAAAAGCAAAAGGTCTTCAAAGACTCAGACTCCTAAACTAGAGGAAGTTAATCGTTCCACACATGGACATGAGATTCAGTTTGCGCATGATAGCCAGGACAAACATGTAACTGACATTGGTAGGACCCATAGTAACGAAAAGACAGCAGAAGCTTCCGTAGAATCACCTGTGGTTCATAAAGATGACAAACTGTCACGCGGGACAAGCCAATAATGCTGGAAGGGGAGGAAAAAATCTTCCAAGACTGAACTTCAGATTCGGAATTCCAATGTGGGACATGGTTCTGATCCAGATCTCATGAACTCCAGGGCTCAACATGGAGCAGTTATTCCTGAAGGTTCTCTGATGCCATTGAACCAAATGTTTATGTAGCGGTGCATCCTGACAATGAAAAAATAATTTCATTGACCATTTTAGCCCCAGTGCGATGAATGGCCCATCTGATTCTGCAAAAAACAACGATGAAACTATAAGGGAAGTAAAGGGAAAAAAGAAAAGCAAAAGAAAGCAGATACACAGTCTCAGTATGATGGTAGTATTGAACCAAATGATCTGGCAGAATCTGATCTTCACACAGATAAAGCTAGCTTAGCTGATCATTTTGGTGCTGGCAATGTGGGGTGCCTTCTGTTTCAGCAGAAAACATGAACAGAGAACTAGAAGATGGTAATGTGAAGAAAGCCAAGGGGAAAAGGAAGAGCAAAACCAAACTGGATTTGCTCAAGCCCGAGTCTCTTAATCCTATGGGTGGTAATCAGGACACTGATAATTACACACAAGATTTGATGCATTCTGATGCGCAAGGGAAGAATGGAGCATGACAATGCAAATGAGAACAACGATAGAGTTATTCGGAATGGTGGTATGCTGCAACAGAGACAGAAGATGCCACACGTGATAGCATGCTTGAAAAGAAGCCCTACCAAGGCATGTTTGGTGCTGATAGTCAGACTAATTTGCCCATTGAGAAGGACAATGCACACACAAGCAAAGAGCAAAGGAGCTCTAATTCTCAGACAAATCGTCGTGCCAAGAGTAGAAAACATGATGGTCTATTGATGAAAGGATAAGTACAAATCCTAATGCTGTAATCAACCCTGTTAAGCGTTTTCCCATGAGCCCACTTGCATCAAATGAAAGCGCTTACATCACACGGGTGTTAACCAATTTAGAGTAGCGTTCGGAAAGTTCCAAGAAAAATGTTTGAACAAGTCAAGGACAAATCCGAAAAGGGTATTAGTAAGAGATGCACTGGCACAATTTTTGGTGACACCATAAGTGAAAGCTCTGATGAAGTATTGAACACCATGAGTGAAAAGGTCGCCATGGAAAACTCATCATCCTCATCTGCGGGCTCATGTAGGAACTTGTATTAGTATCATATGGAGTATGTATTGGCTGGCCAACCTACTGCTGGATTGCATTTGCTCTTGATCATGCGTTCCTTCACTTGAATTAAAACAACTGCTTCTTTTTCTCGCAAAAAAAAGACAACTACTCCTGATCTGTTATGTTTTTATCTGTAAGATAAATTAATAAGTCAAAGGAGAAGGCAGAAAATTGGGCAGTGAGCTACTACTGAGAACACTATATTTGTATGTTCATTTGAAAATTATTACTTTGATAAATCCCACTTGTTTGTAGTGTATCCCAGAATGCCATGTAATATTAGGGTTTCTGATTTTAGTATTCTGTTGATAGACGTCCACAATCTACTGTTTGTCGTGTGCTTGTTATTTAGTGTGGTCGCGCACAAACTGCTTTCCTTCATTGCATCTGTACCCTAGTCCACCTATGGAAATTGACTAACGGATGTGCATTTGACAGGCATTTCATCTGCAGTCTGGGATGGAAGTGACGTACCTGACGATGACGACATTGCATCATTGTAAGTTCTCAAATTTATAAAAAGAAACGTGTTTAGCATATTGCAACGTAAACGGTGAGGTATAAATGTTGCGTGTTACACATTTATGTTGTGGAGAGGATAGTAGATTAACATCAGATATCTTGAAGCGTCTTCCATCCCCGTTGGGAGTAACTGTGCATCGATGGACATGTTTATTTTTTTTCTGGTCTTGAGTTGAAGCTTGCTGACACCTGAGTTGCCTTAATCCCATTACTTCAGATCACAGAAGAGTGACATCCACTCCGTCCTTCGAGGCTCCACTAGCTACAAGAAGGCGAGGCTCAAACCAATTGAGCTGTTGGAAGACACCGAGGTGCCTGATAGCCAGCCACCTATCTGAATGAATGAATGAACCTGATGCTTGACTAGACTTAGTCTTTGGAGCTGAATGAAATGAACCTGATGCTTAGATGGCGCGAGCTTCATGCAATTTTCCAACGTTTGTGCATTCTGGATTTTGTAGCTGAACCTATCTGGCTATCATGTAAAACTAAAGTGCACTCCTCCAGTTGTCTTCGTTGCCTGTGGAGGTTTTGGTTGGCGACAATCCTAAAACATTCGTTGATTTTTGTCTTTTTACCGTGGCTTCCTTTGACAGTTGGTATTCTGATAGTCGTATGAGGATGAGTAAGTAGTTATCAATGCGGTGCTGATGTAGTTATCAAGGTTTCGGGTGAAAAGCTATCAGCATGATGGTGTCCTAGTTAGCGAGCATGATGGTGTCCTAGTTAGTGAGATGTCGGGTGAAAAAGTCACCACCGTGTGGTGATTTTGTAATTACCAAGTTGTTAAGGAAATAGTTATAAACAACACGTACCAGTTGATAGCTCATGAAAAATGTTGGCAAAGCATCCAAGTGACAAATACCCTTTAAGCTGATAACTACCTTTGATTAAACTGGCAACTCTTGGTAACTCCTAAGCTAAAAAAGGTCATCAATACATCAAACATAGGTAAGTTCTTGAAGCCGCTAAACAACGTGTGAATATCATGGTAACTCACACTTTTTTTACTATGTACGTACGTAGGCATACATTTTATTCATAATAATAGTAAGCATACAGAGTGATACATATACAAGTAAATAAAACTGGGAGGATATAAGTAGTGGTTCTGCCGCATGCCGCTCTCGCTGCAACTACCGCACCCATTCCTTCGCCGTTGCAGGAGAAGAGGAGCATAGTTGATCCACATCTTGGCGCTGAAGAACCCCATAGCCATCTTCCACATATCCGCATAAGTCCACACCGCCGCACTCCAAAAGCAACGAACCTCCGCCGCCACACTAAGACACAACGACAGATGCAAATCGCTCCAACATCTTGGACTCCACAAGCAGCACCTCCTACGAGCAGGAGCATGGCCTGAAATACCATTATTCGTACTAATACCATCAGGATCCACTCCACCATGACACCGACAGAGGAAACTCAAATATCTAAAAATCCAAAAACACACCCACAAACGAGGGCCGGGGCTCCCTCTCCCCTCAAGATGCCAAGACGGTGATCATAGAGGAAAGGGAGCAACAGGATCGCTGATACGTGCAAAACACACGTTCGTTGGGAGACCCCAAGAGGAAGGTATGATGAGTGTAGCAGCAAGTTTTCCTTCAGTATGAAACCAAGGTTTAATCGAACCAGTAGGAGATGAAGACACTTCTGAAGGTTGTTGGTGGCGAAATGTGGCGCCGCGCAACACCAGGGATTTCGGTGCCAACGTGGAACCTGCACACAAGACAATCAAACTACTTTGTCCCAACATAACAATGAGGGTGTCAATCTCACCGGCTTGTTGAAAACAAAGGATTAAAAATGTGGTGTGGAAAATGATGTTTAATTGCAGAGAATGAAAGAGAACAATGATTGCAGTAGGTTGTATTATCAGATGTAAAAGAATGGACCAGGTCCACAGTTCACTAGTGGTGTCTCTCCATAAAAGATAACTAACATGTTGGGTAAACAAATTACAGCTAGGCAATTGACAAAATAGAGAAGTGCATAACAATGCATGCACTAGTCATGATAGCTACTATGAGATTCATTTGGGCATTACAACATGATTCATAGACCGTAATCCAACTGTATCTATGACTAATAATCCACCTTCAGGTTAGCATCCGCAACCCTTTCAATATTAAGTTGCAAGCAACAGATTATTGCATTAAGTAAAGTGCATAATGTAAGCAACACAATTATCTTTAGACAAAGCATCACTGTTTTACCCCTGGTGGCAATAGCACATCCACAACCTTAGAGGTTGTTGTCACCCCCCCCCCAGATTAAATGGAGACTGAACCCACTATCTAGCATAAATATTCCCTCTTGGAGTTACAAGCATCAACTTGGCCAGGGCATCTACTAGTAACGGAGAGCATGCAAGATCATAAATAACATAGATATGACAATTCAATAATCAACTTGACATAGTACTCAATATTCATCGGATCCCAGCAAACACAACATGTAGCAGTACAATAATATGATCTTGATCATAATAGGCATCTCACAAGATCTAAACATGATGACACACGAGGAGAAGACAACCATCTAGCTACTGCTATGGACCCATAGTCCAAGGATGAACTACTCACACATCACTCCGGAGGCAGGCATGGAGATGTAGAGCCCTCCGGTGATGATTCCACTCTTCGACAGGGTGCCGAGAAGAGCTTCAGAACCCTCCCGAGTTAGGGTTGACGGCGGCGGCGGCTCTGGAAATTTTTGTGGAATATGGCTCGGGTGTCTAGGGTTTTCCCAAAGAGGTGAATTTATAGGCGAAGGGGCGGCGTCGGTGGGCACCTGTGGGCCTCTCACCACGTGGCGGCGCTGCAGAAGGTGGGTCCACGCCGTGGCATGGTGTGGGCGCCTCGGTGCCCCTCTTCGTCTCTCCTTCGGACTCCGTGTGCGTGACAGAAAAATAGGACCATGGGCTTTTGTTTCGTCCAATTCCAAGAATATTTCCAGAACAACTTTTCTAGAATACAAAAACAGCAGAAAACAGGAACTGGCACTATGGCATCTTGTTAATAGGTTAGTCCCAGAAAATGCATAAAAATGCTATAAAGTGTAAATAAAACATGTAGCAATTGGTATAATATAAGCATGGAACATCAGAAATTATGGATACGTTGGAGACATATCAAGCATCCCCAAACTTAGTTCTACTCGTCCTCGAGTAGGTAAAACGATAACAACAAAATAATTTCTGAGGTGACATGCTACCACACAATCTAGATCAAATAATATTGCAAGGCTCATGTTATGAATGAAGTGACTCAAGGCAATGGTCTATAGTTTGCTAACAGATAGATAAAGAGTAAACAACTGAATCATATAAGCAAAAACTTTTCATGAATAGTACTTTCAAGACAAGCATAAAAACTTTTGCATGAGAGTTAACTCATAAAGCAATAGTTTCTAAGTAAAAGGCACTGAAGCAACACATAGGAAGATTTTAAGTTTCAACAATAGCTTTCAACTTTCAACATGTATATCTTATGGATAATTGTCAACACAAAGAAATATAATAAGTGCAATAAGCAAGCATATAAGAATTGTTGCACACAAAGTTGACACAAGTGTTTGCTTCTGAGATAGAAAGAAGTAGGTAAACTGACTCAACATAAAAGTAAAAGAAAGGCCCTTCGCAGAGGGAAGCAGGGATTAAATCATGTGCTAGAGCTTTTTAAGTTTTTGAAATCATATAGAGAGCATAAAGTAAGTTTTTGAGAGGTTTTTGTTGTTGTCAACGAATGGCAGTGGGCACTCTACCCCCTTGTCAACCAGACTTTCAAGAGCGGCTCCCATGAAGGACGTTATTTCTACTCAAGGGCAGATCATCTCTCTTCTCTTTTGTTTACACATGCACATTTATAAATTGGTATGACACTCCTCCCAACCTTTGCTTACACAAGCCATGGCTAACCGAATCCTCGGGTGCCTTCCAACAATCACATACCATGGAGGAGTGCCTATTTAAATTGTTTAACACTTTGAAAATTGCTTCTGATAAATCATGGCAAAACATGTGAAGAGAATTAATCAATTATAGTTGCAATTAGTTGGGACTGGGCACCCCATTTACCAGTTCTTTTTGCCAAATTATTGGATAAGCGGATGTTTATGCCACTAGTCCATTGGTGAAAGTCTGTCTGACAAGATTGATAGAGAAAATCCCACATAACTTCCTCATGAGCTATAAAATATTGACACAAATAATAGATAATAGCTTTTAAATAATTTAAAGGTAGCACATGAAGTATTTACTTGGAATGGCAGGAAATACCACATAATAAGTAGTTATGGTGGACACAAATGGCATGGGTCTTGGCTAAAGGTTTAGATGCACGAGAAGCATTCCCTCTCAGTACAGGGTTTAGGCTAGCAAGGTTGTTTGAAGCAAACACAGGATATCAACTGGTACAACAAGACTTACATGAAAACATATTGCAAGCATTATAAGACTCTACACTGTCTTCCTTGTTACTCAAACATTTTTACCAGAAAATATCTAGACCTTAGAGATACCAAACATGCAAACCAAATTTCAACAAGCTCTACGGTAGTTCTTCACTAATAGGTTTTTAACTACATGATGCAAGAGCTTAAACATGATCTACTTGAGAGCTCAAAACAATTGCAAAGCATCAAATTATCCAAGACAATGATCTACAAGCATGAGTATGTGATTACTCCCAAGAGCAGGGGATCACTGTAGCACTATTCGATAAGTATTTGAGTGTCGAACCCACGAGAAGCTGAAGGTAAACTATCTATTCTCTAAAGCCCTATAACCCTCTTATATGGCCTTTTATGCAAAGCAATAAATTTGAATATGAAAGGAACTAACTAATGGAAGCAAGTGATGTGGAATGGGTTTATCTAGTAACAAGTTTTTTAGAGCAAGTTTCTCTCAACAGTTTTCTCAAGCAAGTTTCTCAAAGTAGCAAGTAGCAAATATCTCAAGGGAGCAAATGTTTTAGCAATTTTTATTTCATTCGTGTGGTTGTCACAATTAGTGAAGCACATGTTTCAGTCTTAATTGTTTCTTCTAGGAAGGAGCCATAAATAGGTGTAGCCAAGTAAATGAACTAAAACCCCTTATGATGGTTCTTATGGCCAAGTAAATGACTGCACAAGAGTTATTAAGACATAGAAGTCCCACCATAGCCTTAAGTTCTAAGTTCCCCTATATATATCCCCCAATAAAGTAACTTCATGATTCGGTCTCAGATTTACATGTCCTCCCAAGTCACCCTCTTTCCATTACCTTACCGGTGATCACCTTACATGCATTCCCCAACATATGTGTGCACTCATATATTGTACATCAAGACAATCATAAAAGATAACAAAACTTGTATGCAACCAATCAACGAACTATTTCACTATTGCCATGAACAAATCACTTCTCAAACATAAATGGAGAGACACAATAGATCAAGGAAAAAGTATATTGCATCATACATCATGTTTGCCAAGAGTTTACAGTGGGGAGATGGAGATGATCTTGCTGTAGATGTTGATGATGAACACGCCGGAGGGGGGTGGAGCCCTCCGGAGGTGATTCCGGCGGCGTTTCCCCCTCCGATCTTCTCCAGTGGCAGCCTTCTGACTCTCTGTTTTCGTGTTTCTGTGTTTCGGCGGCGCCCCCTCCTTAGAATGACGGGATACCTTTTTTATAGGCGTTTTTCGGTCAAGAGTATGTCGGTGGAGAAAAGATCGACGGCGTACTTGGCCGCGTGGGCCACCCTCTTTTGGCCCTCCGGCCTCCGTTTGCTCGTTTCCTTCGCTCCCACGTCTTACTCCTTCCAAATTAATGACGCCTGTATTTTTCCATAATTTTTGGACGTCGTTTAGGTACCTGAAACATAAAAGGAAAGAAATAGGATTTTCTGCCTGCGCAGAGTTAATTCCATAAAATTAGGAAACAAATCTTTTATTTCCTAAAATCATTAAATAACAGTGATATAACCCTTATATGTTTCAAATATGATTGGAATATATGTGATATAGTGCAAAGTTCATGTATGCATTTTACATGCATCAACATCCCCAAGCTTAACCAATACTCGTCCTCGAGTATGAAGGTGATAAAACTAACATGGACTTTGCAATATAACACTAACAATGGATATCCAGGATGATTGCTACTGCTACATAAAGTCAGATGATTCATTCTTCAAAGGAGTAGCAATATGCAAACAGTTTATGAAGTGATATCAAGTATTCATTGCAAGGATGTTCAATGATAGTTCACAAAGTGTAACATAAAAGATAGTAATATGGACCACATGTATGCATAATGATAAGCATGGATATCCTACATTGGTCATAGAGTGATGATGAAAATCTGAATATGTTTGGTGGACACTTTGGAAAGATGTATAAGTGAGTAGAGGTAAAGTATGCATAAGTTTCATCTAACCTCCAAACTCTCCTACTTAAATTAATGATTGCAATGTGGTAATACTTGGTGTCAAGCTCTCATCCCCCTATCATAGCATCTTGAATGATTATAGTTTAATGTGAGAGCAAATATGAGTAGTGTGCTTGACAAAGTAAAGGTTGGATGTCTCATGCCCCTTGAATACAAGTACCTACTCCATGGTTTACTCAACTTGGGAACAAGCAAGTTCAAGTTAGCTATCATTGTAAGTAATAATGGTATCATTAAGAGCGTCAACTGGGGTACCTCTTGTTCCAGGATATGGATCAAGTTCATATCAAAACAACAAGACAAACAAACAAATGAACAACCTCAACACCCTTTTTATTTACCATTGGAATAGCTTTTTATTGTAAGGTGTATCACAGATGGTTCACCATAGCATGTAAGTAAATTTCCACCGAATGATGCATGGCTTATATTGGCGGCCCAGGCGTCTCTCTAACCATTTATACAAACTCATCTAAACTTACTTTATTTCCACACTTATTTCGCCATGATAAGCATCCATAGACAAAAGCACATGTATCAACTAAGTGAAGCGCATGTTGAAAGCGCCATGTGACAGCACATATGAGCTAACTCCCAACCTCGAACATTTACCAAGCCACTAGCATCATAATCTTAATCACAATGGGTCATGTTCTATTGCAATGATAGTAAAATGTGCATCAATTCGTGAGAGCTATATAACCAACTTTTCCCATGACAATCACTAACATAATCATTTTCATTCAGAGGTATAGATAACACAAATATCATGATGAACATACTCTGAATAGCATATAGCTAGTAGGTAGATATGGTGGACTCACTGGAATAACTTTGGTTGAAGGTGTTGGAAACAAGTTTTTACTTGTTGGAATGTTTGGGCTAGCAAAAGGGAGAAAGTTGACCATCTAGATGCATGCATGAGTGTCCATAGAACTAACTTTCATGTTAAACAAGTGAAATAACTTTCAGCATCAAAACATGAATAAGTGATAGCTCAAGATAAAGCATTTGCAAATTATTACTCATTAACAAGCTCATGAATCATGCAACTATATGTATCATTAAAATCAAGTCAAACATCCCTTTTCCCAATCTATAATAGCATCCAACACATTTCAACCCATATTTCCAGAAACTTCCCATATACAATTATTATGTGGTGGTCTCACAAGACTCAACAAACAAAAAAAAGACGCTCCAAGTTTATGCGATAAAGTGTTTCGATCGAAAAACAGAAGTTGGACGTGTGCAAACCGAGAGTGTGTAGGTCCAGGGGTTGTCTTCACATCCCCAAGCTTATGGTCTTCACCATCCTTGGATAGCTCTTGGTGCATCTCCTCCAATCCCTGTGAAAAAACTTCAAAACACCGTTTCTCCCATTTCTTTTCTGTGGGGCATTAATAGTGATAAACAAATAGGTTTCTTGCTGCATATAATCCTTGAACAAAAATTCATATGAATGTCCAGAAAGTGTATAATGTTGTATGCCTACTCATAAACTCAATTGGATCAAAAAGATTCAACTTAAAAGCTCAAAGCATGCATCAAACAAAATGGGACAGAATCTGTCCAGAAAAACAGCAGCAGCAAAACGTATTTTTCTACCCTACCAAACTTTCTCGAAAAATTCCGAAAATTCATGCATACAGAGGATGAAAAGTTGCAACTACAGTTCAAATATGAGCTCATTCGGAGTTATAGAATAAGAATTAAAAATCATACCGTGCACAGATTCGTGCAGGAATAAAATCTCCGAACTCAATAGCAACTTTTCAAACCAAAAATGGGTAAAACTTGGCACTTTATTAAAAACTCCAGAACTAAACTAGACACAAATCTCTTGTTACAGCAAGAGGACACAAAGAAAAATCACACACAAAAATAACCGGGTTGCCTCCCGCAAAGCGCTTTCTTTATAGCCATATAGCTAGGCTTACTTACTTGGTATCAAGATGGTTGAAGTGAGGTGGCTTGGCATCCCCAAGCTTAAATTCTTGTACTTATTTGATATATGTAGGGTGAGCCTAGGGGTACATCCCCAAGCTTGAGTTTTTGTCCCTCTTGATCTTGTTCATCACCCTCAATTCTTCCACCTTAAAATTCTCTTTACACAACACTCGTCACAAACTTGATTAGAGGGGTTAGTGCCTTCATAAATTAAATCCACATAGGCACAGCAAAGACATATCATGAATTGATTTTAAACATTAGCTACTGTTACTATGGTTATGTAATGCTCCTTGATCAAAAGAACCGCACAAAACACAAGTAATGAGAGTAATGCAGAATAAAGACAGGATATGTCAAAAACTGGACAGCGAATTACTATTATCACTCTTTTTATTTGGTTTTAGCTTTGGGAAAAGTTTAAATGATAGAGATTTTGCAATGGTTCCATTGGCATGAACAACACATGTTCAAGGTCGACCCCAACTTCTCCATTACTCATCCTTCTCATTTACTTTCCCAAATTTCATATAGAGTGAAAATCTTAAACTAATTGTTAGAAATCAGTAGGTAAAGTTATTTTGCAGGTTCTCAAGATATAAAGGTGTGCCCAAACTGAATAGGAGATAAAAGCATAGAGAGCACACCTCAAAACATTAAACCATTAACTTTTAAGTCTAACTCTTTTCCTATGCATTGGCATTTTATATATGAATAAATAACACCCATTTGAGGTAACCAATGCATATAATGATCAATAGCTTGCATTTTAAATAACATAGAAACATAAGAGGATTCTTATCTCTTCCTCTCTCATAATAGTTGCAAGCATTGAAGTTAAATATTCCCACATGATTTTGAATAGAATCACCACATAAAGACTTATCATCTAATGAGCATATTGGATCATCAAACTCACAATCAATTTCATCCTCAATAGTAGGGGGACTAAAAATGTCATATTCATCAAAACAAACTTCCCCAAGCTTAAGGTTTTCCTCAGTATTAGCAATAAAGTTGTTAAAAGAATTAGTACTACCACAGACATGATTGTTATGCAAATAAATTTTAATTTTCTCCTCAAACACTTCATGTCCTAACTCAAGATAGATATTATACAATTCTAGGATTGTTTTGTTGTTTTCCATTTTATAATTTTTTTGTGTTTTAGATTTATATGTTAGTATGCAATGCAAACAAGAATAAAAGTTTAGCACAACGCTCCCCGGCAACGGCGCCAGAAAAGTACTTGATAATCCCCAAGAGCAAGGAATCACTGTAGCACTATTCGATAAGTATTTGAGTGTCGAACCCACGAGGAGCTGAAGGTAAACTATCTATTCTCTAAAGCCCTATAACCCTCTTATATGGCCTTTTATGCAAAGCAATAAATATGAAAGGATCTAACTAATGGAAGCAAGTGACGTGGAATGGGTTTATCTAGTAGCAAGTTTCTTAGAGCAAGTTTCTCTCAGCAGTTTTCTCAAGCAAGTTTCTCAAAGTAGCAAGTAGCAAATATCTCAAGGGAGCAAATGTTCTAGCAATTGTTATTTCATTCGTGTGGTTGTCACAATTAGTGAAGCACATGTTTCAGTCTTAATTGTTTCTTCTAGGAAGGAGCCATAAATAGGTGTAGCCAAGTAAATGAACTAAACCCCTTATGATGGTTCTTATGGCCAAGTAAATGACTGCACAAGAGTTATTAAGACATAGAAGTCCCACCATAGCCTTAAGTTCTAAGGTCCCTATATATATCCCCAATAAAGTAACTTCATGATTCGGTCTCAGGTTTACATGTCCTCCCAAGTCACCCTCACTCCATTACCTTACCGGTGATCACCTTACATGCATTCCCCAACATATGCGTGCACTCATATATTGTACATCAAGACAATCATAAAAGATAACAAAACTTGTATGCAACCAATCAACGAACTATTTCACTATTGCCATGAACAAATCACTTCTCAAACATAGATGGAGAGACACAATAGATCAAGGGAAAAGTATATTGCATCATACATCATGTTTGCCAAGATTTTACATGGGGAGATGGAGATGATCTTGCTGTAGATGTTGATGATGAACACGCCGGAGGGGGGTGGAGCCCTCCGGAGGTGATTCCGGCGGCATTTCCCCCCTCCGATCTTCTCCGGCGGCAGCCTTCTGACTCTCTGTTTTCGTGTTTCGGTGTTTCGGCGGCGCCCCCTCCTCAGAACGACGGGAGACCTTTTTTATAGGCGTTTTTAAGTTAAGAGTATGTCGGTGGAGAAAAGATCGACGATGGCAGAGGGTCGAGGCCAAAACGAGTGGGCCCCAGGCGGCCACAGTACTTGGCCGCGTGGGCCACCCTCTTTTGGCCCTCCGGCCTCCATTTGCTCGCTTCCTTCGCTCCCACATCTTCCTCCTTCCAAAATAATGACGCCTGTATTTTTCCATAATTTTTGGACGTCGTTTAGGTACCTGAAACATAAAAGGAAAGAAATAGGATTTTCTGCCTGCGCAGAGTTAATTCCATAAAATTAGGAAACAAATCTTTTATTTCTTAAAATCATTAAATAACAGTGATATAACCCTTATATGTTTCAAATATGATTGGAATATATGTGATATAGTGCAAAGTTCATGTATGCATTTTACATGCATCAGTATGTCTTTTCAATATACCATCTACCACATATAGCATTTTCTGTTTCCAACCAAACGCCAATCAATTTATTTCAATACAAAACACTCCAAATAATTCATCAATGAAACAAGAGAGTACTTCTCTACAAGAACTAACAGCTCTGAACAAGAGATGCATGAAAAACATGAGCTAAAAGCATTGCAGTAGCTAGACAAGAATACTCAACATATATAAGTGAAGAATACGAGTATTCACATGAAAAAGCGGAGCGTGTCTCTCTCCCACACAAGAATGCTAGGATCCAATTTATTCAGAAAATGAAAATAACAAAGCAAAAATAAAAGCACACAGACGCTCGAAGTAAAGCACATAAGATGTGAAAAAATTAAAATATAGTTTCACTAGAGATGACCTGATAAGTTGTTGATGAAGAAGGGGATGCCCAAGGCATCCCCAAGCTTAGACGCTTGAGTCTTCTTGAAATATGCTTGGGTGACCCACGGGGGCATCCCCAAGCTTAGGCTTTTCACTCTTCTCGATCACATTGTATCATTCTCATCTCTTGATCCTTGAAAATTTCCTTCACACCAAACTCAGAGTAATTCTCATTAGAGGGTTAGTGCATAATAAAAAATTCACATATTCCGTAAGGACAAAATCATCACCAATACTTCTGTACATTAGCTACAGCCACTGATGTTTTGTGGAGCAAATAAATCCACTCAAACATAGTAAAAGAGAGAATGCAAAATAAAAGGCAGAATCTGTCAAAAACAGAACAGTCCGTAAAGATGAATTTTTTTCGAGGCACTTAAGTTGCTTAGATCAGAAAACTCAAAACTAATGAAAGTTGCGTACATATCTGAGGATCACGCATGATTTTTTTCAGCATTTTTCATTTTTTTTGGAGTGTATACAGCTCAAAACGGTGGACAGCAAAAATCTGTCCCTGCACAGAAATCCAAATCTAGCATCAACTTTCTACTAGAGACTTTACTTGACACAACAATGCAATAAAATAAAGATACAAATGAGTTGTTACAGAAGTAAGAAAGCTCCTTGACTCAAATAAAAGAAAAATTACAGAAATAAAACCATGGGTTGTCTCCCATAAGCGGTTTTTTTTAACGCCTTTCAGCTAGGCGCAAAAAGTGAAAATCAAGTGTTTCGAATTGAAGAAGCATTCAAATCACCAAAGGCTTCCTCTAAAACACAACTTGTTACAATAGGTACTTTAGGTATCCCTGAAGATGTTCCATTATGTAAGTCACCATTAATTGTACTAAAGGTTTTACCAGTTTTAAACACATTAGGGATTTTGGTTTAGGCATCTTGGGAATATAAATGAACTTTTGCTCTTTTCCCACAAAAGCTTTCTCCCTCTTAAATTTAAGAGAAGAAAAAGTCGAACTTAAAGTTTCCATAGCCTCCTCTAACTCACCAATCCTATGATTTTGAGCATCATGGGTGTTACAAGCCTCTAAAACAATGATTCTTTTATTGATGCTTACTATTGATTCATTAACCTTGCTAACATTATCAAGAAAATTTGGCAAGTTTTCTCCATAGAATCCATTTTTTTATAACATCTTGCAGAGTGATCTAAATTTTAATATCTTTAGTAGGTGGTATCCCTACCAAACTTTCAATTAAATTGCAAGGTTCCAAAGCAGGAGTACCCAAAAAATTACCCCCTTTAAGAGTGTCCAGAACATACCTATACCAGCCAGTGACCCCAACATAAAAATTCCTAAGAAGGATCAATGTAGAATATTTTTTAGTACATCTATGATGAGCATCACTTATCCTATACCAAGCATCTTTCAAACTTTCTCCCCCTTGTTGCCTAAACAAAAGAATTTCAACTTCAGAACTACTCCTTTTAGCAGGAATAAAGCAAAAACCGAAATAATAAAATAAATGCAAGTAACTATTTTTTGTGTGTTTTTGATTAAAAGAAGCAAACAAGATAAAATAAAAATAAACTAAGCAAGACAATAACAAAGTAAAGAGATTGGAAGTGAGAGACTCCCCTTGCAGAAGGCTTGACCTCCCCGGCAATGGCGCCAGAAAAAGGTTACTTGATACGTGCAAAACACACGTTCGTTGGGAGACCCCAAGAGGAAGGTATGATGAGTGTAGCAGCAAGTTTTCCCTCAGTATGAAACCAAGGTTTAATCGAACCAGTAGGAGATGAAGACACTTCTGAAGGTTGTTGGTGACGAAATGTGGCGCGGAGCAACACCAGGGATTCCGGTGCCAACGTGGAACCTGCACACAAGACAATCAAACTACTTTGTCCCAACTTAACAGTGAGGGTGTCAATCTCACCGGCTTGCTGAAAACAAAGGATTAAAAGTATGGTGTGGAAAATGATGTTTAATTGCAGAGAATGAAAGAGAACAATGATTGCACTAGGTTGTATTATCAGATGTAAAAGAATGGACCAGGGTCCACAGTTCACTAGTGGTGTCTCTCCATAAAGATAACTAACATGTTGGCTAAACAAATTACAACTGGGCAATTGAAAAAATAGAGAAGTGCATAACAATGCATGTACTAGTCATGATAGCTACTATGAGATTCATTTGGGCATTACAACATGATTCATAGACCGTAATCCAACTGTATCTATGACTAATAATCCACCTTCAGGTTAACATCCGCACCCCTTTCAATATTAAGTTGCAAGCAACAGATTATTGCATTAAGTAAAGTGCATAATGTAAGCAACACAATTATCTTTAGACAAAGCATCACTGTTTTACCCCTGGTGGCAATAGCACATCCACAACCTTAGAGGTTGTTGTCACCCCCCCCCCCCCCCAGATTAAATGGAGACTAAACCCACTATCTAGCATAAATACTCCCTCTTGGAGTTACAAGCATCAACTTGGCCAGAGCATCTACTAGTAACGGAGAGCATGCAAGATCATAAATAATATAGATATGACAATTCAATAATAAACTTGACATAATACTCAATATTCATCGGATCCCAGCAAACACAACATGTAGCATTACAATAATATGATCTTGATCATGATAGCCAGCTCACAAGATCTAAACATGATGACACACGAGGAGAAGATAACCATCTAGCTACTGCTATGGACCCATAGTCCAAGGATTAACTACTCACACATCACTCCGGAGGCAGGCATGGCGATGTAGAGCCCTCCGGTGATGATTCCCCTCTCCGGAAGGGTGCCGGGAAGAGCTTCAGAACCCTCCCGAGTTAGGGTTGACGGCGGCGGCTCTGGAAATTTTTGTGGAATATGGCTCGGGTGTCTATGGTTTTCCCGAAGAGGTGAATTTATAGGCGAAGGGGCGGCGTCGGTGGGCACCCGTGGGCCCCTCACCACGTGGCGGCGCGGCAGAAGGTGGGGCCGCGCCGTGGCATGGTGTGGGAGCCTCGGTGCCCCTCTTCTTCTCTCCTTCGGACTCCGTGTGCGTGACAGAAAAATAGGACCATGGGCTTTTGTTTCGTCCAATTCCGAGAATATTTCCAGAACAAATTTTCTGGAATACAAAAACAACAGAAAACAGGAACTGACACTGTGACATCTTGTTAATAGGTTAGTCCCAGAAAATGCATAAAAATGCCATAAAGTGTAAATAAAACATGTAGCAATTGGTATAATATAAGAATGAAATATCAGAAATTATGGATACGTTGGAGACGTATCAATCGCTAGTGAGCGACTTGGCTCGAACCGCCTTCTAATCTCCTAGACGAGAATTGTTAAAAGCATCACTCACACATTATTAGGTGATAGGTTATGAGTTAAAAAAAGTCATGAATTCTAATGACATACACTTTTGAGGTTGGTAACTTCTATATTCATCGTTGATAAGGGGTTAGTAACTTTTAGCTTGAGAAAAAGGGTTGTCGGAACATACTACTCGCTCCGTTTTTATTTCCAGATTTTTAAAACTCAAATAATGTTTAATATCAAATGCATAAAATATGTTTTTTTGGTGATTCTAATAATGTTAAACTTGCATTGTATGTGTTAATATTTTTTCTCTATATCTTTGGATAAAACTTACAAAGTTTGAATTTGACAAAAACGGAGGGTTAACATGAGATCAAGTTTCAAAAATCTCATCAATCGTAGATGAAAACAGATCTTAAACGAGATTTATCGTTTGGAAAATAAAACATTTTAAACATTCGTAAAAAGAAAGAATCTTGCTGCTCTCGACATTTTGTGGCATACGGCATGCACGCAACACTTTCCAAAGAAAAAGCTGATCCAACGGTGTAAAATTGGCAGAAAAAAATCATCTAAAAGAATACCCGTTAGAAAGGGAACAGACGGACGTCCGCCAGTTAGCGCCGCCCTTTTGGAGTTTCTTCAAGCGGGGGATACGTAGAGAATCCAGTTTGACGATTTTGTTGCCCTTCTCCCTCCCTTCGCCCGCCGCCCGGCTCACGCGTTCCCGGATCCAGTATTTCCCAGCGCAGCCGCGAGTCCGGGGGAGCCCTCCTTCCACCGAAGATTCGAAGGCTCGTCTCTTCTCTCGGTATGGATGCCCCTACTAACCTCGTTTGATCCAGAATCTTAGGGGTTTAACTGAACCCTAGCGCGGTTCATGCGATGGGGGGATTTAACTGAACCCTAACTGAATCTTAGGGCTGGTTTCGCCTTCGTGTAGTCTGTTCTGGCCTTCGATTTCTGTCAGCAGTCAAACCCAGATAAAAACGGAAATCTCCGCGATTTTTCACTGATCTGGTCTGTGATAACGCGTCTCTTGTTCTAATAATGACCAACGTATCCTTGGGCTATTGTTCTTTCTTCAGCACGCGCAAGGTTGGTCTCCCGTAAGGATAGTGCCTGATGTGCACATGCTCCTTGTCAGAAGCCATTGGAATGTAGAATGGACTTGATCTAGTCTGAAACCAGTACTTTTTTCTCAAGTACGAACATATTATAAACAGCAGGAAGTTGCGAATGCTGCTACTGCAGTCGATTCTTAGTATCGTGCTGTTATGACTTATATAGGGCGTAGCAGGGTTGTCACTGAACATCATGAAGTCTGAAATACGTTTCATATACTTATTTGCTATGATGATAGTGACTAAGAGATGTGTCAACAGTTCATTGTCCTCTTTTTAGCGGTTGTATATTCTTGATTTGAGTTGATAAATATGAGGTTACACCTTTGCAGACATGGACCCAGACCGTTCAGGTTCAGCAATCGTCAACGGGGAGACTCTGAGGATGTTTGTGGGGCGAAGGGTGCGCACAGTGATTAAAGTCCAACACACTCAAGGTGGAGTTCTTGTTGGGCAGTCGACTGATGGGCATCAGCTGACCATCAAAGGTGCATCAGAAGGCGTTGAATCACATTATCTGGAGGTTGTTGGGATTGCAGACAACGCCCAGTCCATCACTGCTGAAATTTGCAAAGATTTTGGTGACAACTTTGGTGAGATTTGATGTACTTGTAGTGGTTTTATTTGCCTCTTCACTATTATTACTACTGTGAGCTGCTGGTTTATTCTGCTTGCTACCATGGGGTTCAACCTTGAAATTTGTTATGTTTTATAATAAGGCATGGGAGGAGTTATGCCTATTTCTATTTTCCATCACCACCTTCAGTCAGTATGGAGCTGGTGAACGAAGTTCTTTTCACAGCTTGCCTGTGCTATGAGGTTGTTTTTTTGCACTTGTTAGCTTGTTCTTGGCATTTTTATTCTTGGGTTATATAAGCAAATATTCAGATTTCTCATCCATATCTCACATTCTAGAACATCAGCAAACCCAGGTGATTTCTTGTGTTCGGATGCAAGATTCTAGAATTTAGTAACTATATTCTTCTCTTAAGAATATTGTCTGATGCTTCAAAATCTAAAGGCATAATTGACTTGGGTCGTTATACTGAATAAGGTATATCAGCCTAGTTGTCTTCTCCAGATGGTCACATATTGATTTTCATCCTCCAAATGGGGTTAACTCAAACGTGCAACCTGGAGCACTATTTTTTGAATGTCAAAAAACACTGAAAAAGTTACACAAGTAAAATTTTGAGTCCTCTATATGCTTTTAATTTTTTCATGGAAAAAGAATCATTTTCGCGCCCTGTGTTTTAAAACATAATTAGTGCTCCAAAAATTGCTTTCTTAGAGTTTTCCCCAGGGTGCAAAAGTGATATTTTTCGACATGACTCGAAAATATATTTGTGTATTTTTCTGGATCTTCTTTCAGTTTTAATCATCTTTTAATTGTAGTGGTCATCTCAGGTCGGACCTTTTTTCTACACCCATTAGCCTAATTTCTCATAGGATTTTTCATCATCTTACAATAGATTTCAGATTAACATATTGTTTATGGGTATGTTTGGTCCATGCCTTCTTATGCCCTACTGAATTTTGCCAACCATTTAGTTGCCAAAAAATTTGCTAGAGATCCCTTGGCCCTTGTTGGCCAATTGTTTTTGGCAATAGTTGTAAGGGGGATGTGAGGTAGGTGGGCAGCTTTTCTGACACAACCATATTTTTGGCTATCAACCAAGTAAGGGCCAAAATGTTATAGGCTGCCAAAATTTTGGCCTGGCACCCGTGGGCATGAACCAAAGATACCCATGTAGGTAGGAAATATTAGCTGTTGTAGCTCATAAGCTACCCTACTTAGCCCGACATGTCAGCATTCCTTTCGCAACAATTTGCCGGCAAGTCTTCATTTTTGGAAGTCGTGGCTTCAGGATTTTTTTGGTATCTTTATTATCTTCAGGCTAAAGACAACTAGTTATACACTATTGGTCTCATCCCCTAGTAACAACCATTAATCTTGTTATTATGTTTATGTTGCAGATGCTGATGCTTTCAATGGGCTGTGCAAGGTTTCGATGGACATCAAGGTGAAGGAACTTTTCCTGTAGGGGAAGGCATTTGGCAGATCGGTTATGCTCAGAGTCGATGATACGTTTCTGGCTTTAAGATCTACCTGAATGTTACTTGAGTCACCGTTGTACACGGTTGCTTAGTCTTGGGTCACTTCTTAGAATCTATGAACACTATGATGACAAATAGTGTTGTGTGTGTCTCTGTGAACTGATCGAGGAATGTAGTGCAAACAACTTGTTAGTCCCTTGTCAGGGAATCCAGAGACATGGAATCAACAAACTAGATTCCAGACTGACAAAATTCATCAGTAGGAAGGCTGGCAAAGTAGCACGATGGCGGAACAGTATAACATGGCGTAGCAACTAAAATTCAGCAACAGGATCATTACCCCTTTTTAGAAAAAAAAACAAGATTACTCTTTTAGAAAATATTCCCTCCGTTAATTATAAGATGTGCTAACTTTTGTTGAGTCGCATGCATATAGACACGTTTTAGTGTGTCTGTTCACTCATTTCAGTCTGTATATAGTTCAAACATCCAAAATATTTTATAATTGGGTACACACGAATACAAGATTATGACTAAAGTCATGCACTGCAGCATTAGACTGAAAATAACTGATGTATAAGATGTAATAACAAGGAAATGAACATTTAAATCTGTCTCCTGATCGAGCATGCATTACTCCTCGTCCTCCTCGTCATTGTCCTTGGAGAAGAGTTGCAGAGTCTGTGCCTTCGGTGGGGGAACCTTGGAAGCCGTTGCAAATTCCCTACAGACACCCTCCATGCCAAGCGTAAGCGCGGCCATAGAAGGCAGTGGTGGCTCAGTGGAAGGGATTGCCAATTCCCTGTGGGCGCCCTCCGTGCCAAGTGTAAGCGTGGCCAAGGAATGCAGCGGGAGCTCGCTGGACGCCACTGTAGATTCCCCGCGAACGCCCTGCATTCCAGATATAAATGTGGGCATGGAAGGTGCTGCCGGTTCCCTTCGAAGGCCATCAAATCCAAATGTATACTTGACCATGGAAGGCGGCGGGCGCTCGTTGGAGGCCATTGTCATTCCCCCCTTCGTGCATAGCTCAAGCCTGGCCGGGGAAGGCGGTGGCGCCGGGTCGTTTAAATCCAGCTTTCCAATGTCGAAGTGGGGCTCATTTAGGTCCAGATTTGCCATGTCTATCTGCGGTTCCTTGCCTAGGTTCTTGGCCGGTGGCATGTGTTCATTTGCAGACGGCACCTTGGTGTCTATGCCGAAGGTCAAGCTAAGCGCGTGGTACGCTTTCTTCCGTTCTTTCGCGGACTCGGCGACCATCCGCTCCGCGATTGCATGTGCATGAGCGGCCTCCTTTTCCAGCAATGTCAGCGCAACCCGTGTGGATATAACTATAGCACGTGCGCCACGCATGTCGAGCGGCACATCACAAGATGGTGCGTAGGAGAAGGGCCTTCCTGCAGCAGCCGCGCGGCAGGCGGGGCAGATGAACACACCGGCGGAGGAGTAGTCGATGCATGACAAGTGCGCCACGGCCTCGTGGCAGGCGAGGCATGTGACAGTCGCCTCGTGTGGGGCTACAAGTGGATCGTCGATGTGGGGCGACGTGGCAGATCCAAGGAGGAAGAAGCAACCGCAGCAGTATAGAGAACGGTAGGAGAGGAGGACACAAGAGGAGCACATGCGGCAAAACTCGCCCTGATGGCGTGCATAGTGGAGGGGCCATGTCCTGGGATCGGAGTTGCAGTTGTCTCCCGCACACTGCATCACACCTGGTAGGCGCCATTGCATGGGGTCCATTGGTGGCACACCTGCGTGGAAAAAGGAGAAAACAACTGGTATTGGTCGACTAGTAGGGTTTCATGTGAGGAGAGATGGCCATGCCTAATGTACTAAGATCTGTAGAAAATATCGTACCTGCTAGAATTCCCCTTATGCTCACCGATGAAAATTACTGCGAAATAGGTAACAACTGATGGACAACAAATAATCGCGATCCAATCGCCGACGACAAGCGAGGGCGGCGGAAAAATAACCTACTGTTGGTGGCACACCTGCGTCGGAAAGGATAAAAATGGTTGGTATTGGTAGGCTATTAGGGTTTCATACGAGAAATCGCCGTGCGTAATATACTAAGATCTCCAGAGATACCTTACCTGCTAGAATTCGCCTTCTACTGCCCGATGGAAATTGCCGCGAAATAGGTAAGAATTGATGGACAAAAACTAATCGCGATCCAAGCACCGCCGACAAAGAGAGAGGGCGGCGGATGAATAAAAATGTTTATGGGTTCTATATAGACATCTAGATCTAGATCTAGGAAGTCTCGCGAACGGTGGGACGGCAATCTTATTGTGGGATCAAGGTGATGATCTTATTGTCACTATGGACGTATGAGGATGGGTGGAAATAGAGAGTAGAGCATCGGGTGGGTAGGGAATTAGGGATTAGACAACATAGAGAACCATGATGGCTCCTGTGACGACAATAGGGCTAGCTGTGCGGGATGGGGTCGGAAGGGGGGACGGGTTGGTGAGGGTTTATAACGATCTGGCCTGGCGGCGCACCGTGAGGCGTACAGAAGACGATGCAAAAAAAAAAAAAGGATGGAAAGAAAACATGTAAAAAACAAAAGGAAAGAAATAGAAATTGGGCTTCACGGGCTGCTTGGTGGGTCGCAACTCGCAACGGCTGGAATTTTACACAACCCCACTACTCCACTCTCTATCCCCCCGTCGCCGAGGCCATCGCCGACGAGCTCGCTCTGCTCGCCTGCGCCGGAGAAGCCATCCCTATGTAGCCCGCCCCTAGGAGAGCCCGTGGAATTCCGCTTGCCCGCTCCCCTCGCGTGTCGTCGGTGTTGGCGCGGACGAAGGTGACTGCGCCGCGGACGCCGTCCTCGGGACGCCACCGACGCCCGATCCTCCCTTCACGACGGCAGGCTGGTAGGCCTTCGCTCCGGTGAGTTCGCCTCCTGCCTCATCCCCTCCCTTCCCCCCTACGTTTCTTGCCGGCGGCGGGGCGAAGCTAGAAGATCAGGCCATTGGGTTCATCTCACTGGAATCCCAGGATCTGCAAGTGCTAGTGTTGCAGCATGGATGCATGCTGACCTTGTTCCTGTTATACAGAGCCATGCGAAGATAGAAAAAAAAACAGATTTATTTTAAGTTCCAAAAATGCCATGACAATATCTCAATAGGCAAAATAATAAGATGTTGTAGCAGGACTGAAAGAGTGCATATTAGAATAGGTGGCATTCTGAAAGAGTGCCTGCCCATCATTTAGTACATAAATGAAGATTTACTCAGGCTCAGGACGAAGAAGAGTAGCCTTGTGTGACTTTGATTTGGCAAGGAAAAAGTTGGTCCACCATAAATAACAGAGTAACTATAGAAGTGCATTAAGATTAGAGAGTGGTCTGAAGGATAGTCAACTTACCACCACAAGCTTGAAGAACTTAAACAAAAATATCAATTTGTGAATTAACTCAGTAAGCATTGAAAGTGGATCTTGTTACCAGTCCAATATGTTATTTCAGATTCTTTTTACTTGCTCAGTACTGTTGGATGGTCATGCATTCATCTTGTTCGCTAGTTTGGAATCGTATCTGATTGAAAAGTTCAGACTGTCCTATTAGCAAGAATATTTTATCTCTGACAGGCAGAAGGAGATACATCGAGGCTTCCTGATTTCTTCCCTTCTATTGGTTCGGAAAAAGCCTAACCTGTTTGGCTTGATATGATTGGATTTTTCAATCTTAGGCTGTCTCCACCCAGCTACATGCGGATTTGATTTCCTTTTTTTTCTTTTCTTATAGCAGCCTGTTTTACCAGATATTTTGGGGTTTAACTGCACCATCAATGTACATCATACGTTTCTAACTGGGCATTGTTACTGAAATCTGAATAGGAATGTTGCTCAAATGGAACACCTTTGCTTCCTGTCCCATAAATGCTGTTCATCTGTTCATCCTAGGTAATTCTTTGCACTTCTAAAGGAACTTACTAAGTTCATCCCCTACTCATTATCTGTAGGATCTTGAATCCAGTTTTTTATTTAGAGATACTTTGTTTTGCATCAAGCGTGATTTCAGTTTGGAGGCTAAACAAAATATGGAATATTCACAACTGTTGTCATTTTGTGCATCTGGTTAACAGAACTATTTCTTGAGTTATACATTGCATCTGGTGTTCTGAGTAACTATTATGCAGTGAAAAGCTATCTTATAGCAAATGTCTATTCATTCAATTTTCATCCAAAAGAACGTCTATATATATATTCAGCGATGAAGAAACTTACGGAATTCTTGTCATATTAGGTTCTCCCATATGATATACCAATTCTTGTTTCATGATTTACGGTAGTGCACGTTCGTTTAATATTGTAACTGTTACCTAGAAATATGATTCTAAGTTTCACTATATAAGTCATTTCTAGTATTGCGTTCAGTATGATAAATCAACATAGTTATGTTTTTCATAAGTCCATTTAAAGTTTGTCAGTAGGTATTATTAGGCAGTTCCTTACAGTTTCCGTTACTTGCTGCAGTGTTGCTGGCGGTTGCGTACATCTATGTACCAACCAGTGCTATTGTTGCTGTTCCAAGTTCTAACTGTTATACAATTGACAGTGACAGTCACCTTGTTGACCTTGTATCCTGACAATTCCACTACTCACTAGGCATACTTAATTTGAAAGTACATCAGGTTCTTTCATATCATTATCTCCTAAGCTGTTGCTAGACATACATGGTCGGGAGGAATTTTGAGTATAATGAGAAGGTAATTGTCATTCATTCATTCAGTTACTCTGAGAATTCAATAGTCTACTTGGATGTATCTTGTTGCATCCAGCTATACATCACAATACATTGTCGTTGTCAGGGCTCCTTACCTTCTGATTTGGTTGTCCGGTTATGCAAAGATGTGCAGAGAAGATCTCAAGCGGTATGAGTATGGCAATATGACTTGCCATTTCTTATTGATGATTTATAGTGTTGTCTTCATCTTTTTTGTAAGTTTATCAAGGTACACATTGCTTTCATTAAAGGTGATGAAGTAGTGTGTTGTCCTGCTTGCACGGTGGTCCATAAATCCATTGAACAAACCATTCTTTTGCTCCAAACTTGACCCCTAATGCAGAGTCCACATACATCATTAAGGGATGGGTGAGTTTCTTGCATGGCGAAACTGCCCTCTCCAGTCCGATGAACCCATTTAAGCACGCCATAAATCTGTCCGCCACTTACTGATAAAACATGCTAATAACTGCTAAGTGATGTTTCAATGTGTTTGACTCTTCACACCATCAAATTGTGACTCTGTAAATGTTACTCTATAGGAAATGGGTTACAATTATGTAAACATTCTCCACATCAGTGCACAGGCACTACTATAGTTGTTGACTTGCTGTACCTATGCTCTAAGGTGCCAATTGCAAAGTGCATGTTTCTAGGGAGTGCAGAAGGTATGCTGCAATACGATACCTTTAAAGAATGTAAACCATTATGAGATGTACCCATGTGAGCCATTAATTTTGCAGTAATATGTGCTTGATTTAGTAGGTTCTAACAATTGATAGTGATCCACAGTTCCACACTCCAATAGAGAAAGAAATTATCATTCTTAACTAGATCCCGGGTTAAGGGGCGCAAAAGTATAGACATATAGCAAAGTTAGAAACGTCAAGTCATCTTTCAGGCCCAAACAATGTCAGGCACCATTTATCCGCTTATCTGGGCTATCTCTTTTACCTTGACTGTTATGTTGCTTATTGTATGTAAATTCTTTCAAATTCTAATGTAGACAGCATATATTGACTTTACCATTTAATTATTTTAATTTATACCATGTTACACTGAAGGCAACTTGTATCACACGAAAGCAATAGGTATATCGACGTACTTGTGGGGAAATATGCTGGCAACCCCTTATACAAGGGAGATACTATGCACATAGTATATTCATATCTAACAAATATCTAATGCTTTTGTCCTGATCATTATCTTAATAATGCATCTTTCAGGGTTTCGTTGACTTTGGTCGCTTTATCAGCCCTCGCTCTTTTCTAGCTGGTTCGAAGCCTATTGACTACATTCAGGTAACACTTTCACAATTATATCAACTTGGTCTACGGCAGTGGCGGAGCTGCGTGTTGTTTGTGATGTCGCTTGACATCACATAACTTTGGTCTGCTGCCGTATATACACATGGCTTCTGTTTACTTTATTTATTGCATATATACTACATATCAGTAAGCTTGACATCACAGATAACTGCACCTAGCTCCGCCACTGGTCTACCGTAACCAGTGGCGGACCCAGGAATTTGTCGAAGCCTGGGCGCGCTACAGTGTAACTAATTTTTGTCGTACAGAAAATATGGAGCAAATATTGTGTCTAGAATATTTTTAGTACCAAAACAGGAATATAATACAATGCACGCTCACGCCAACTCCAACACGACGACCCAAATGGAACAAAAAGAATACCATTTACTCATCGTCGTCGCTGTCGGGATGACGACGCAAGGGAGGACACGAACTGACGCGCGTTTGGTCCATCTCCTGTCCGACTCGACGCAAAGCTGACTCAAATTTGCTTCTGAATTGGTTTGGCGCGGACACGAAATGGATAGAAAAAAGAGCCAAAATGCGTCCCCGCGTTAGGTCCTGATTTTGGTCGTGCTGACCCTTACAACACATTCCAATATTCACAAGTTCACATCACATTAAAATGCTCAATTTGCTAATATTAGATACATAGAAATTAAGAAGAACTCTCAATAGACTAAAAAACTACGACGATCGATCTTCGTCGACACGAAAAAGTTACAACACAAAAGTTGTGTGAAACAGCGAGATCGATCTAATAGTCGAAGGAAATTCCAAACGGTCGACCGAGTGCGACGTAGTTGACAAAATTTGTCTAAAAATTGTGCGAACTCCGGTGCTAAATTAACAAACTATAGGCCACGAAATTCAGAAACGATAACGTGAATGGAACCTACTTGTTGATGCACATATATGTCGTGTAGATTTTATTTCAAATCGGAATACGGTTGTGTAAATTAGAGAGGATGAAGGCGTGAGGGACTTAAGGGCGCGTTTGGTAGCCTGCAGGGGTTTCCCACCTCGCTGGGGCAGGCTCCAAAGGGCCCCCCTGACCCAATGCAGGGTGTAAACCCTGTTGTTGGGTTTGTTTTGCAGCCTGCAGCAAAGAACGTGGCATGGGCTTAGCCAGTTGTACTGCCTGTTTGGTTACATCTGCTGCATGCTCAAATGCAACTACGTGTTTGGTTCTATGCAATGCTGCTACTACGGTAACTTCTTCCAGCCTTTGGTGAGGTTACCAGACTTGAAAACACACAAATGAACATGATCGACATATCATACAAGTAGGATAGTTTGAACCAAGTACCATAATCCAGATACAGAAGTAGCTTAAAACAGGGCAAAACAGGGCACACACATAGTCTGATCTAAGGATTAGGACGATCATTCAGCAGTCTTCGTCTTTCTTGAATTTCAGTGGGTGCTCAAGGCACTGTCTCACCACCTCGTAGCCTGAGTTGTCGAAGATGATCACCTTGTACTCCATTCGACCGAGCTTCTTTAACATGACCTGATAACCAACATCTAAGCTGTGTGCTATGGCAAATGCTGGCCATCCTTTGACGAGGCAAGCTCTACCGTTGACATCAGTAGCGGTGATAGTCCAGATGCAGCCAGTGTTCGTCTTGACACACCTCACCCAAGTAGGGCCTAAAGGCGGCAGGAACTGGGAGGAGTCCAGGTCCTGGTGCTAGCACCACTTTGCAGAAGTGGTTAGGGGAGACTGTGTCCTTGATCCATCCATATGTTGCCTTCCTTCTCTTGAAGACGGTATCAATGTCATCCGTGGTCATTGTAATCTTCGAATCCTGATACAAAGATAATGGTATGGGTTATAACACTGTGTAATCCAAAGATTTATCACATGTAGAAGCCTGGTACAAAGATAATGGTATGGCCTTAGTTCTAAGAGACGAGTGAGACAACTTTGCCACCAGACTAGCCAACAAAACCAAGTAGAAGCCACAACGATCGGTGACTGGTTCTCAATTTTGTTGGACGTCTGGTGGTAATGGTTGTGTCCCAGCCCTAACATCATTGGCCTAAAAAATCACACGAAAATGGTAGTTGCAACTCAAAATCGAATGCAAAAGAAGTGTTGCTTGGTTTCAGCACATGTAGAAGCATGTTTGCGTTTCATGACTAGCTAGCAAAAGAAAAGAACAACTACATATCTTTGTGGCTACTTATAACTTTTACTGGCAGTAGGTGACAGCTCTAACACATATCATCATGTACCAAATCTAGTATGTCAAAGAAAATTGCCTCATAAAAAATAGCATACATAGTTCTCAGAGAGACGACTCTGTGCAGGACCACGAGGTATGGACATGAATTGCAACTGCACATCGCTCAAGGTCCTACACAAGTCGCCTCCCTGCACACTTGTTATGACACAATGTAATCATCGGCTTCGTGCAATACTTACTCAATCAGATGCCTCAGTAGATAGAACTGGCAACCAAGAAAACCAAGCAGAAGACACTACTAAAGTTGTGTATGCTTCTCAATTTTGGTGGATGCCTTGTAGTTGCAATGCAACCTCTGACTCCTTAATGTAAATCCATTCATCATTGGCGCAAAAACCATCATTTAAGCCTCATATGTCAGAGGCATCAGAGGGCAAAAAGAGTGCATACAAGAACGAAGTACAAATAATAGCAGTATGATTGCTATTACCCTTTGTTCTGTAAACAATCTTCTTGCAACTATGATGGCCTCAGGGCTAGCATGAAAAATATAGGCCTCAGATTTGCAGTATGACATGCTAGTGCTGAAAGAGGTGATACTACTCAACGAAGAACACAGCATAAGCCATTGTTCCTACGTAGCACAAGGTTCAGTAACACAACCTCTTTCACGCAGGGCGTGTTTGGTAGCTGCAGTTTCATCGTGTTTGGTAGCTGCAGTTTCATCGTAAGCCAGAGAAACTTAGATCGACCTTTCTATCAGAGTGTAAAACCATGGATCCAGTATGAAGAACACCTCAAAATGAAGAACACACCAAATAAAATGCAAACGGCTTTCTATGCAACCACAGATCTATGATGAACCCTAAAACCATGTAGATCTAAGGTGCATGTCATAATACTGAAGTAAATGAAGCCGGATCTACATATCTATGATGTGTACGATACATAGAAGGACTCGAAATCATCATACCGCCATTGACGAAGAACTCGACGAACTCAGGAGGACTCGGGGCTGCCGATGTGACAACGAAGCTCCGCTCTGGACATGCTCGGCCTTCTTCTCCTGCCAAATATGGCCGCCGATCAGCTAAGATGTGCCGGCATGAAGCAACCGCCGAGGAAGACAGAGAGGTGAGAGGAGAGCGAGTGAGAGAGTGGGCGATGAGGGGAATAAATGGCGCGTGTACCAGAAGGGACGCGGCGTCTCCCCACCCTCCTGCGACCGCTTGCGCTCCACTCGGCATGGCCCCAAGAAAAGGCCGATTCAGCCGTTCCTGCAGGACCTGGCCCGAGGGTGCTTTGAGGAGCGCGCTATGCAGGCCTAGAGGAAAAACGGAAAACCAAACACCAGGAGGTCGCATCTGGCGGGCCGGGCCAGGCATGCTGCAGCCCACCAAACGCGCCCTAAAGCGTTGTGGCTTGTGTGCTGGTTTGCGGAAGGGCGAAGCAAACAAGGAATGGATGGATTGGCTACTAGCTAGTTCGTTTTTCGCCTTGGCTGCCTCTTGTGTCCATGACGAGGCAGAGACGCAGAGCCCAACTACACAAAAACCTATGGCCTGGGCATAAAGGCCCACCAAGTTAATTAGCCGATAGTTTTGCCCCCGATCAGATCGGATTTGGTTGATAGAATCGCTCTCAGTACGAAGCAAAACGCCAGCGAAGCCCGGGCAAGCGCCCGGGCAGCCGGGACGCTGAGTCCGCCCATGACCGTAACTGAAATAGTGCCTGAGAGGCTGAAATAGACAATTTCCATTTGCCACATAGTTCAAGACGGGTTACATCTTCAATAGAAGGTCTGTGATTTTCCTAGAATGAGTAGGACTTGGATAGAAGATACTGGCAAAGAGCTGGCAATGTATAACTTCCAGAAAATATCTCGTGTAAGCTACATGACGTATATTGCAGTATGGCCTATGGGTACTAACGTTCTACTATACTAATAGTCCACTCCATGAGGATGCGGTTAGAAGCCTCCTATGAGGTCAGATTATCCTTCATGTTGCGGAGTCACTCTAGTGCAGTGATAAAAGGGAAAGTTATATGGAAGTAACACACCAGAGTACATTTGCTAAACTTAATCACGACATTAACATTAAAGTTGTTGTATTGAGTTAAGGGGGGGAATACAAAAAATAATAGATATTATTGTATTGAAACTAGCTCTAGTAGGCCGTGACCAGTACTCCAGTAGTAGGCATTCTCACTGGTTGCGGGAAAAACCAAGTATAAGACCGATTACCTCATATAATCGCTACAAGATGAGCAAGGTACTGGATACCTAGTTTCAGTATATTTAATGGAACATAAACTGTCATAAGCTTCAGTGACAACTTTCAAATATGCGACCATTTCATCAACGAGTGACGACTTACAATCTCAAGTGTTCTGTTAGTCATTCATGGAGTTGGTGTGTCCCTCGCTGCATTGAAAGCAACAAATTTACGGTCTACACTAGGATCTTGAATTGCAGGGTGTAAACTCATGTCTAAGCTACTGCTTTGAACTTGCTATAATTTATCTAGACCAAAAACACTTCAGCTAAAAAAATTGTGAAGTCATTGTGATGTTTATCAATGCAAACATTTCCAGCAGAGTATTTCCAAGCTTTCGACATGGTAAAGACTGTTGAGATATGATTGTCTATCATATAGCTCCATTTCCCTGTGATATGTTTGTTATCTGTTCTTGTAGTAGGTCATCAAGCTTCATCATTCTTTTATCTGTCACAATTTCAGAAGTTCCACAATGGAGATTTAGCAAAATGCGAAACTACCTTCAATGAGATGGGCCGCACTGCACAGGTTTGTTCTAATTTTGATGAGATACCCTGCTGTTTTCATTAATATTTAGAATGCCAAGTTTAATTTTAGAAGTGTGGATTACCATCATTGAACATGTTTGATATTTCAGGTAAACATTATATGTGGACAATGCTCAAATGAAGTATGCAAAGGTCTGCTGTCTTTTCACATTTTCTGTTCACATTTTTTTGTTGATAATCTCCCACCAACTACTTGCAATCCAAATAATTTAAAATTAGCATTTATTTTGTTGTTAAAGCTGCTTGGTTACACATGTAATTTTATACTATTATATGTGTGCTTAAGGAAGTCTTATGGCATAAACTATTCTTGGTCAAAACAAACTCAATCTGCGTTTCTGCGAACTTGTACCACGTTGTGTTTAAGACTAACTAGATTATCTACCTCATTCACGAACACACTTCTGTAGAAGACTTCAGTGGTGAATAGTCCCTCCATCCTCAGTAAATTTTTCATTCAGTCTCCAATATGCAGTTATATGCAATTTCCTGATCAAATCATAATAAAGTTACTAAAGTCGTGTTGATTATCTATATTTTTCCTGTGTACAATGGAATTTTCTGGACGTATTAGTGGTTAAAGACTCTTGATAATGGAATAAGATGCACAGTTGTGAATCGCCCTCTTGCTTCTGTCTATCGAACAACTACCACCTTGGTGGGATTCAGTTATGCTTAAAAGCGATGCAAGTTTACTTTTCTGGTCGCATGCATTTGCTATGCGTACCTTGATGCTCATTGGCGTGAGTACAAATTAAGTTCTTATGCTCATTGGCATGAGTACAAATTTAGTTTTTGTTAATCAATTGGGTGCATTGATGATTGTTTTGTTCCTGGTTTATGCTTTGTTCTGTACAAGCACAAACTCTAGCATTCTCTATCCCGTTCCCAAGAACCTTTATTGAATATGGTGTCCTCATAATTATAATGAATTTCTTGATCCATGTGCATGGTGGTAAACCTGCCAATTCTCGTCGGCCATATTATTCTTTGTGTTCAATCTTTTTGGGTGCATACTTCTTGAGAGAGCAAAACTAACATCGATACGTTTGCAGATGAACATGGATGCATTTGCAGCATATCCTATGATGAAACCATGTGCAGGTAACCAAAAAACTTTATTTGTATTTTTATTATTTTTAGTTAATCAATTTCTTTCTCTTGATGTCAAAAAGTTAACTGCGAAGAACCTGAAATTTGTTTCTCTAAATTGTGTGTGTTTGCTACAAAACAGAGCTGTGCACTGGTGCAGCTAACTATCTTACTATCAAGTCTAGTTTTTCATCCACGTTAGTATCTAAATCTGCTATCCACGTGTTAACATGCTCATGATAATTTCTTGCAACTTGCACTAATGGGAGGAATACATTTAGGTCTAACAGTGTCTTGATTTCAAGCACATCATTTCAGAAAAAAAGAGGAATGGGTTAATTTTCTTACTATGCACACTGGTAAATATTCTGAATGCAGAAAAAAAACGCATTGGTGCAAAAATATATTGGGACGACTATGTACAGGACGTGCTCAGTGGTCGCAAGCTGCATGCGTCATGTTTCTATTTTTTCCTCTTTTGGTGCCAACGACCGGAACAAGAACCATGCATGCGCTCTGCCTCTTTTTCATTTCAGGTGACAAAGAAGGAAATGGCAATCTGGCAAGTGCATTCCAACTGCATGCGACCTGTTTCCTTTTTCAGGTTCGAGTGCAAAAAAATAAAACTGCAAGGCAGCACAACTCAAAACAACACATTAAAAAGGCAGTGCAAGGAAGACACTTGGTAGTGCGTAGGGTGTATTTTGTCGTAGCGCGTGTTGCGGGCTGCTCTCCGAAGGCGCATTAAGCATTCATATAGATCTTTAAGAGGGTAATTGGTCGTTGTGCCTAAAATATCGTAGGTACATTTTTCATAGTGCATGTTGCAGGACATCAGTGCAGTGAAACGCAGTGCAAGACAACCGCTTTAAAAATGCAGTAAATCGTAAGGCAACACACCAGTGCAACGAAACACAATGCAAAGCAGACGCTCAGGGCAGGACATAAAAAAACAAAAGAAGGCAGGACATTACATGCGCCCAGGGCAGGACATAACATGGTGTGCTGTGGTTCACCCGTGGATGAGAGAACTCCGCACAACGCGCCACTTGCTATGTGGGAAATAAAAATCACCATCCGTAGGAGGTGCCCTTAAACTAGTGTTTCTCAAATATATATATTTTTTAATGCAAAGACCTTGTAGTATGTAGTCACCAGTTTATTACCAATTTTGAGTTCAAAATGCTTTTGGATTTTCAAATAACTAGTCAACGTTCTGTTTTAAGTTATGCTTCCCTATAGTAAAATGCCTGATTTCTCTTTATTACAATGAAAAGGGAAATGAAATGGAAAAAAATGAAATTGATAAAATATGGTTTTTAATTCTCTAAAAAAAAAGAACTTTGGTGGTGTGAACTTTGAACCTGGTATACTTTTAAATGTATGTTTACTGCTTGTTTTGATAATCTTTGCTTGTGTCATGTTCATATGGCATTATTTTCTAGTGTGGTCTGCAGCTAAACATGTTCCTTTTTGTCAAGGGTGGTTGTTGAACTTGCTATTCCTTGTCCTAAAAGTGGACCAAGGGTATTTGAGGGTTTCACTGTGGGTTTCCACCCCCGATCATCAGAAGTGGTAAAGCTAGTTCTTTATTTGGGTGTTAATCAATGACTACAGTTCATGTTACAAGCAAGTACAAGTCATCTTGGTTTCTCCAGGTTTACAATGGATTTACTCAGCCGGGATTCGAACAACCTTATCATGATTTTAGGTAAATATCCTACCAAAATTTCCTTCATATTTAATAAGATTACAGAATAAGGTTCAGCTGGTTAGATAGGGGCTCACTTGGTTCTAGCGAGGTTTCTGTAATTTGTACTTTATTAAAGCTTTTTATTATACACAATGTGTGAAACCACCATTATAACTTATCCAGAAACACACTTTGCAAATTTTAGCTTGGAAGCCGGTAACCGTACGTAATGCAATGCCTGTTGGAAGAACCACCAGGTTCAAACAAAATCCAAGTCAGTTAAGCTGCTACTGAATTGCAGTATGATACATGCTATTTGTACTTTTCTTATCTCTATGGCGACTTTATCATAGAGAATAAGCATTTTGATGCCACCCATTGTACTTCAACAGGAGCTTATACAGTAAGAAATGCCAATTGACTAAAACAGAAATATTTACTAGATGTTGCTGTCAAATTGTGCATTAACAGGGCTGAGGCCTGAAACATAAAAAATATGAATAGGGTAGCGCTGGCAATCAGAACTATCTCTGATTCACAGTTTTTACGAATTTTGACATGCATTAATTCAATAGCTGGTGGTGACTGCAAGATAGACAATATTGGAGTTCACTTGGGATCCTATTCTAGGTGTCATACTCCGCCATAACCTCCATTCAATAAAATGTTAAGATAATATTATTTCATAAAATAGATAACAAAAATGGTTTCGGCACTGAAGCCATGATAGTATAGTACCTATCATTGAGGGTGGATGCAAATACTTTTTTGTAGGGAGGATCAAATAGTTTTATACACAAAATCAGAATGTTGCACCATTAGACATAACTGCACCGAAGTGAAAAAATCGAAGAGTATACTAAGTTGCAGAAAAGTTTTGTTTTCCAAGAGTGCACTATGTGATTTTTTGCATGAGAGAAAATACAAAATCATTTCTATATTTTTCTGAGCCACCATATTCAATTCCTGTCTTTTAATTAGGATATGGACACAATATAAATCATTGCAAATTTGTTTTCTGTGCAGCTTTCCAAGTGAGCAGATTCACGTGTCCTTATATCTTAGCGCAATGTCTTCCCTTTCAGTCCTTGTTGGACAACCTACTTTCAGGGTAAGGAAGGACTGAGGACTATAAAAACTAAACTACACATTCCTTTTCTTATGGCTTTAATTATTGTACCTCTGTTTGTGCTGGTATTGCACATTATGTTGAAATAATAAAGTAAGTTGTGATCCTTAATTTTCTAATTGGTGTTGGTGAGTGTACACATTGCTGTTCTTGCAATCAGAAACTAAAGAATATCAGCTAACACGAGAGACTTGTTTATCATTACTGCTAACTAAACAAATGAGTTCACTATTTTTGAAACCAGCAATTAAGAATACCATTCGACTCTTAAGGGACATATCACCATTAGTGCTAACCATATGCCTGTTGCAGCATACATTTTGTGTTGAACTCTATGTAATTTCATTTGCTTTTTTCACTACACAGGTCAATCCGACAAAAGGGCTTGGTGTTATGCTTACAGGATCAGGGGCTAATGGTGCCAAACCTACTGTCCTGTCGCCTACGGTTCTGAATGTGAATTGGATATGTCGGTGACTTTCTTGTCTCTCCATGCTGATTTCTTTTTACCATCAACAAATGAGTTTGTACATTTTGTAGGTGAAACCATTCGAAGCAGTCCATATGAGGTCAATGTTTCAATCCCAGTGGCGGGCTATGATCCAATCGAATTCACACTAACCAAAGAATGTGGTTGGTTCAATTACCAGCTGCGTATATTGATTTTAATGTATTGGAAGTTGTCTCGACATGAGCTCCACTAGATTTTGATAGTCTAGAAATATTGCAGAAGATGAGTCTTACTCAATTTCCAGTTGAGATAGTTTCACACCTACAGTGATGCTATAGGCTCAGTTTTGGATATTATGGGAAAGATTCAAAACATGTATATGTCATCAGCATTTCTGAAGATAAATTGTGTAATGAATAAACATGTTGGAATCTCAGCCAAAGTTTTAAAAATGTTGTACAGCAAATTTTAATTTTTGTGTGGCAAAAAGGTTGATGTGTTTTCATCAATTTACATGTAACATAGTGACATTGTAATCAGTTTCTGTTACAACTGAAAAACAAATTAACGATGCATGTTGTAATTTGCATAATTAACAACATATGGATAGCCACTGTTAAGTGCTGTTATATAAGGAAAAAGATCCATATTTCAAAGCAGTTTTACTGTATTCAATCACTATCGTTCTTGTACTTTTATACGTGTGGTATGGTATACAATATTTTTGGAGAGCTTTGGTGGATATGTTTCTTTTCTAATATCTGTTGTCTTTGTAGGCTACACACAAGAAAGACAGAGCGATTCTATGAGAGGCTGGGCAACATTTGGAATTATTTCTTGCATGTATGTGTCTTGAATTTAAGAAGTTTGTTTATGGTAATTGTCACTTGTATCATGATTTTTAACATATGTTTAGTGAAGATTTACCGTTATGCTACTACCATCGTTGCTGTGTTACTACATGTCCGTGTGTTTCTCATTGCTGTATTTGCAATTCTGAGTTCGCTGCTGTTTGTGTGTAGATTCATTGTCTTGTCAAGTCTACTTTGTTGTGTGGGATTCATCTACAAAACACGTGTGGAGAATCAGGTTTTTTTCCTAACTTTCTTTCTCGAACATTATGTTAAGCTATTGAGCAATGCTATTCAAAGTTCTCCTGAAAACACGGCACCTCTACACCGATTTCAGTATTGTTTACATGCACTGCCTGGGATGAACACCATGGCTGCATTTCTGGATGTTGTAAGTACTTCAAATTCTGGACCTCATTTATGCGTGTTAAAATTGTTGACGATGATGCTGGTTGGTACAACCTACTACTTTATAAACTAATCATTCTTCAGGCTGGACAACCAAGAGGCGGAAATCATGCAAGCCAAGCATCATGGGAAAACGCTTCTACTACACCAGCAGGCCAGAGGACAAATGATAGATATGGTACAATATGAGCTATGCTTAGTTTTTGTGGCTTTTGTCATGTAGGTTTGCATTCTGTACTCATTTAGCATGGGATTTTATTTTATCTCATTTCTCGTATATATAATTGTGTTTGGCATCAGCTCTCCAAGTTTTATTTTTCTTCTTCCATTGAAATAAATGAAATCTTTCAGCGCAAAGGAAGATGTGTATCTTTCATTGAAAGGAGGAAAATTACATTTCTGAATGAAAAGCAACCTTAGTTTACATTACAAATAATGTCACAAACTTTAGCAGCATGACATTTGAAGGACATGTCTCGTATATATATAATTGTGTTTGGCATCAGCTCTCCAAGTTTTATTTTTCTTCTTCCATTGAAATAAATGAAATCTTTCAGCGCAAAGGAAGATGTGTATCTTTCATTGAAAGGAGGAAAATTACATTTCTGAATGAAAAAGCAACCTTAGTTTACATTACAAATAATGTCACAAACTTTAGCAGTATGACATTTGAAGGACACGTCGTGCAAATGAAATGGCCGACCACAAGAAAAGAAACCCATATTCAGATGTTTTTTTGTTGTTGACTAGAGGACCTGATTAACCCTGCGACAGTTCTTACGGATTTCTCCATCATAACCCATGAGGGGATTTGTGTTACTCATCTTGATTATTGAGTTCACGTAGTGTTCAAAGAACAATGCTTCATTTTCTGCATAACTTGTGACCAGATGTGCTATTTCTGGGTCTTTTCCGGTCCACAAAACCTGATCTGAATTTAGAAGTCCCTTTCCCTCCACTATCAACTTGTAATAGCTGTTGTCAAACTTCGAAGGGCTGCCAAAGTCGAGTGGGGTTATGTTGTTATCACCTCCAGTGCGTGGGCAGACTGATGTCAACTTGTAATAAAACCCTTTCTCCAGTGTCATGTCTGGTTTGTTATCTCTATGCTGATTGTAGAGCCGTTGCTTGAAACTGACACATCTGGACATTCCAATGGTGTGACTACCTGTTGGAATGTAAGATAAAAGTATCCTTGAGAAGGAGAATATGCAGGTCCGCAACTATATATGTGGAATTACATTTAATATTGCACTATTAGTTTCATTTGCTACAGTGATGATATAACTGCAACATCTAGTAGGATTATGATCTTAAATTGTATTGACTTTTATGCTGCTCCAATCATCTTTTCCAGCAGATACTATTGTTCTCCTCAACTTCATGCCCTTTCCTTATCCAATATATGGTACTGTCGTTTCAAGGTTAAGCTTATGACAAACAAGATGCCAGTGTGAGAAAATATGAGCAATCTAGCAACTTCTACGCTAGTTAATGTTCCTAGCAAACCTTTTTGTTTAACTGCTTGACCTCAAATGTGTACCTTGAACGTGGAAGAGGCGACATACTTCTTTTTACATCGAAAAGGCGACATACCTGATAGTGCTACAAGGTCAACTTTGTCCAGTCCTTGCCTCCCGAAGAATTTTATAAGACGATGCAGTGTTGCATTCGGTGGAGGAAGGTTCTTATTTGCTAGCTTCATATATGCCGTCTTTGAATCCCTTCTTCCTAGAGGAAGTTCCCAATATGGGCCACCACTCTGTCATGAGATGAGACGACACTATCAGGTTGTGCAACATCACAAACACATAATTACTTGAGGATACAAGTAGTTCTCAGCCATGTTGCTTCAAGTAATAAAAAAAAAATAGAATGGTTCCTTTGAGAAATTTACTATTTCCCTTTCTACAACTATCAGCCTACAAAGGTTTATATAACATGAAGGACATATATTTACCAATACTGTTGAACCTCTGGCAGCCAGGGCAATAGTGTCAGCACAAGACACAGTGTGTGGACATGTTTCTTCTAGTGCAGCTTTGATCTCATCTATGACTTCAAATCCTCTAATAGAATTCTTGTTGGGAAGAGCGGTTTTCTCGCTTGCGACTGCCTTGCTGTCATCCAGTAGAACTGACGCATCACACCCCTGAAATTTGAGCAAAAAAATAAATATATTTTTTTGTCTTGAACACATGAATTATAACTGCTCGAAGTGGAAATAATGGCTTTCAGTTATCTACAAAATGCAATATTAAAACTGATGGTGAACCGTGTTACGTGGCTATAGACATTTCATTTAGTGCACAAGCAAAAAGCATTTGAAATCTGCTTACCTGAACAAAGCAGTCATGGAAAAGAAGCCTCAGAAGGGAAGCGGCAATCCGTGGCTCCTTGGCAATAGCCTTCTTCAAGACAGACACAACAATCTCATCAGCCTGTGGGCATGTGGATTTGTAGAAATCTGGAGAAAGGCCTAGCTTTGGAGCGCGTCCAACTGGATGGGCAGTACTCTCATGGTGATCAGCGTAGGCAACAGAGACAGTGAGGCAGAAGAAAGCAATGAAGATTGCAGCAAGGTATCTCTTGGATGAATCCATGAGGTTCTTGCAATGCTGTTGTTTATTTAGCTCTTGCATATTTGCTTCCGTTTTATAGATAGAAGTAACGTGATTCAGCTGCATGATTCCATCCGCTCCACTTGTGGTAAGATTAGGAAACCATGTATGTGCTTCGGGTGTACCTGACCCAGCTTCTGTCTATTTCTTTCATAACTCGTCTGTTTACACTATCTCATGTCCTAAACTGCTTAGCAATTTGCGATGATTGACATTGCCTAAACCCTTGTCTACTTTCCCATATCACTGGTTCCAAATGAAGACCAGTAGTATTATTTTATGGTATGGTTATGCCTCATGCATGGCTTTTATCTCTTGGTTTTGCTTTGTTTTGCAAGTGCTCTAAGTACAAGTCGGGAAGAAAAAGTGTTTGCAAACATCTGCTCCACCTAGTTTAGTTCAATCACTTACTCCAAATACTGTACAATATCATCGGGCGGGAGGAGAAACCACGTGGGATATTTCTAGAAGAAGAGCACACATATTTTGAAGAGATGTTGGATAATTGGATTGCGTGGCATTACACAGACTACAGGCCAAGATAAGTTCATTGTTAAGATTATCATTTGCACGTCAGCTTGTACCAGGACGAAGGTGTTAGGTAAGGTCAGGACCTGTAGATTAAAAGCAACGCCGCGCTGCTAGTTTGCTCGTTGGCAGATGATCGAGTAGAAAGTGGAAGTAGAAACCAGTGGTGTCCGGCATTAATGGCGCGCCGTAAAATCTAGGTTTGGTCGGCGTGTGCTCTTCCTGCTTCCGTTGGCCCAGCTCTCATTCACTTCTAAATTTCTTCGCCCGGCCGGAGAATTAGGTTTGACCCCCTGTCGCTGTCCTGGGGATGCATGAGCGAAGCAGGCCACTCATCACAAAAGTAGACAAGAAGCAGGTCACTCTATCGACCGAGCTGATTGCAAGGTACGTAGCTAACTTCGGTATCTTCACACGATAAGGTAGCCAGGCTAGCTCTTCAGGTCAATCAGCCCACTACAAAAGAAATAGAAAAGGACATGTGATCATGTAAAAGAAAGGACATGTGATAGAAATGAACATTTTTTTTACTATTTATCATAATAGAGGAGTTTGCGTTAGGCCCATTTTTGCATGAAAAATGTAAGGGAGATATATTTTGGTCTACTAGAAATAAGAATGTCGAAGATCTCCTCTGCTTCCATATGTACCAAGCCGCCGTGATGAAAAGTTCATGATGCAAGATTTGTTGAAGTTAGCCCTTGCCCCTCAAGACAAGTTCAAAGTTGAGGCCAATAGATGACCAACAATTCATACTGAAATTGCATGTCCTAAATAGATGACCTCTATTTTCAGGTTGGTCGGCTGAGCAAAGCACACAGTTCTCATTTCCCGCACTACGAGGCCTATGAAGCATACCCGCGGCAGATCATTGAGGAGTCATGCAAATACTCTTAGCTTGGGGGTGCATTTGGATTTCCAGTTCCAGGAGACACAAGGAAAGGAAAAAAAAAAATGGTTGAAGGCCAAACCTGTAGACAATTTACTTTAGAGTCGATTCAATTTTTGGCAGTGCTAATTGGCAATCACCCGCTGGTCCCGCTAGTTAGCTATCTCATAGACTAGAGACTTTTCTTTTTAGTACGTCAACACTTGGTTTGGTAGAAATCTTAGAATCCACTTTCAGAAATTCCTACCTTTTAGACAATTCACACTTTCGAGATTCAAACTTTCATACTTTTAAATAATTAACTTTCAAAATTTCAAACTTTCAAAATTTATGTTTTCCAGAGAATAAATTTTCTGAAATTTCATGAATTTCAAACTTTCAAAATTTTATTCAGAAAATTCACTTTTCTAGTTTTCTCCAACTTTATTATTTTTCAGAATTTCTGAATTAAAAAATAGGGAAAAGTCCGAGAGAGAAGATATAGAGTGTGTGTTATTATATATGGTCTCAAAGTGAAAACATGCCTATTCTGTTTTGTCTACCAGGGTTCCGTTACTCCCACAACCTTATTTTCGTGGCACAAGAGGTTAATAACTATTATTCACGACTTAAAGAATTTGAAAATTACTACTTTAACATCTTTTTTTATTTTCTGAAATGAGGCAAAAGTTTTGCCTTTTATCTATACTACTATTAAAAGAGCAAACTTGTTGGGATACTTTAAATCTGTACCGTTCAATATCCGATCAAACGGTTCAGATCGTCCCAATGTTTGACAACTCAACAATGTCCGATTTTTCCCGTTTTACCCTCCCACCAAATCACATAATACTACTAAATTGCCACCGTACCGGTTCGTTCTTCTATTTCTCCTCTCAAAGACGGAACCGCCGCTCTGCCTCGCGAGCGACGACGATGAAGAACCTGCAGCGTACGGCGGCGACGCTGCTCTCCACGACCCCTCGGCACCATCAAGTGGCCCCTCTCCGCCGGCGAGCTCCTCCGCCGCCGTTGCCCAAGCATCTTTTCCGACCACGGTGGACATGGCGACGTCGCGCGCAGGTCAAGGGACATGACGCACCACTTCCGCCGCGCCAGGATCTCCGCGCTCGCCCTCCTGTCGTGCACGCCCGCTCCGGCGGCACCATCGAGATCAGGCCTCATGCAGGGAAAGGGCGAGGGCGACAGCATGGTCGTCATGGACGCCTTCGCGCTCCCCGTCGAGGGCACCGACACCAGGGTCAACGCCCAGGCTGATGCGTATGAGTACATGGTCGAGTACTCCACCATCAACAAGCACGTCTGCCCCCTCGCCCCTTCCAATCGCCACTGCTTTATTTTTACTTATTTTTGGAACTCTCGATCTGAGCAGACTGCAATGTTGCTTGCAATAGACTGTCTATTTGCTCGCCCGCATGACCCGCCCGACGCGCCCTCCGCCGACAGCCGGCATCTGGCAGGAGATGCACGGCCTCCATCTCCGCCTCCCCGACGTGCCTGCCCGCCAGCCGCCAGTCACCGGCCGGAGACCCACGGCCGCCACCGCACGACAGCCACCACGCGCCCGGACGCCTGTCCCCCGTGTGACAGACACCACGCAACTCCCCTGTACACTGCCCCCCTGCCCAGCAATCGCCGGAATCAAAGATATGTGCAAGCGTGATTTTCGTTCTCCATTGCTTATGCTTACAACTTTAGTATGAATTTCTGACCAAACATCCAAGCCGCACTCTTTGCAATTTGGGAAGCAAATACGGTAGTTTCCCGTAGCGGAATAAGTTAATAGCTAGGGTAACATGGACAACACTGAAGTTTACCCTGGAAACGGACTGCGCTGAAGCTATCAACTTAATCGAGCAAGTCACGCCGAACTCATCGGCTTATGCCTTTAGAATTTCTGCTATCCGTGAGCTTCTTAATGAAAGAGAAACTGTAATTGTGAAGAGCAGTCGTGACACGAACTCTGTGAGTCACGAACTGGCAAGATTAGGTAGGGTCCAGAATCGTATGGAAGTATGGCTGGGGAACTATCCACCAGAACTTGAACCAGCCATTGTCGCTGATTGTAATCCTACCTTGATTTAATATATAAAATAGCTAGGGTAAGTTAAATTAGATTATTACCTTCGAATTTTCAGAACTACGTAGTTCTGAAAGATACATAGCTGATTTGCTAGCTGATTTTCTAGAGCTATTTACGTTTTAACTGCGGTGCACCATTTCTTATCTATTGCATTGTCGTTGCTTCTGCAATCACGCTGGTGCATCAATGCTCGAGTCACATGCATAACAATTCATACTGAACCAAACTGGTTTAATTTTTGCAATTCTACTATAAATTATCCAACTGACCGATCATCGTGATTTTTAACCCCAATTGTAATCATATGCAAAAGAGGTTTTAAACCACCATTAAGATCTCATTTTCAGGATCTGGTTCATTTCTAGGCGTGCAAGCTTCAAGCTCAAGAAAGGATGACTAGACAGAAAGCCGAAGCAGTTGAAGGTATACCCTCTACTGACACGTTACCTGGTAAGTCTCAAGCTGTAAACTAACCTTAATTCATTTTGCTTCAATTCCAGAAGATCCATTTTTTTCAAAATACTCTAAGGAAAGAAGCACTTCACTGCTGGTGCATCCTTGAAGACGAGTAATCAGACTGAACAGTTTAAATGATTCTGCAAGTCACTGAAGTGCATCAAAGGATGGTTGTTTTATAAATGTTACTTCAACTAAAACATCAATTGCAATATTCCAACATTGTCAAAAAAGAATTTTCATCGCCCAAACGTATATGTAAAACATCGGTGGAGACGTGCGTTGCACGTACATGCCAACTAGTTGATATAGAAGAAACAAACATGACACGGCCTAGGCCAAAGGAAAACTGAACATTTTAGGGCTACTTGAACATCTAACTAGTACGAATCTAATATTATTCTTAACGTTTACAATCTCTTGTCCATCCATGTTCGGAGCAAATACATTTTTTTGGAAAAGAGGAGCACCCTAATAACCTTGCATCGAGTGATGCATAGAGCTATGTTTGTCACAAAAGTTTAATCCAAAGATCTTCTAGTCATGTATGGGTGGATTTTCCATTTAATTTCATGCAGTTCGTACCAAAGATAAATGTGTCTCCCGTGGTGTTATGCTGTAACTTATCTTGATTATTTCCAGCAGCACATATTTTTTTAGATCACTCAATCAGTTAGGATGTTATAACAACAAATTCACCTTTCCACACCATTGATGACATTACATACTTTTCTTATACATAACATCTTCCGAAGTTGAAAACGCTCGTTGCAGATCTTGAGTTCATCACAAAACACAATCTGGGGCTTCCAGATTACAGCCACGCTAGCTTATTCAAACAAGACATGACACCGACTCCACGTCCAACAAAACATTCAGTAATTGCTTAGTGGTAGTAGTTGTTGAGCCTCCTGCAGTTCTTCCTGATTTCTCCCTGTGACCCGGTGAGGGGCATGATGTTGCCCATGTTGACCATGGACTGTGCAAAGTGCTGGAAGAAGAGGTGCACGTCGTTCGCGTAGGCCTTGACGAGCGCCGCCGTCTCGGCGCTGTTGGTGAGAAGGATCTCGTCGGAGCTGAGAAGGCCCTTGCCGACCAGGATGTTCTTGAAGTAGAAGTTGTCGAACTTGGTGGAGGTGACGTAGGGATGTTGGCGGACGTCCGCTGAGAAGAAAATTCGGTCCGCCAAGCCTGCTCATCCACTAATGATCCGAGTGGCTAAACAAGATTCTCTCAACTGGATTAGCGCAAAGTGTGTCGGGCGGACTGTCCGTCACGTCCGTCGGATCGTCCGCCTGCATGCCTAAGGTGACGACGTCGAGCGGGAAGAGGTTGTCGTCGCCGCCGGAGCGTGGGCACCCCTGTTTCAGATAAGCGGCGTAGGACACGTCCAGGGTGTTGTCGGCGAGGCCGTTGCCGGACTGGTTGTACAGCCTCTGCCGGAAGCTGGTGCACCTGGACAGGCCGATGGTGTGGGCACCTGAGAGGGCGACGACGTCGACGACGTTGAGGCCGAGGCGCTTGAACTTGGTGATGATGGTGGGGAGGGTGTTGTTGGGAGCAGGGATGTCGTTGTTGGAGCCCTGGATGCTGGCACCCAGAGAGTCCCTCCGGCCAAGCGGCACCTCCCAGTACGGGCCACCAACCTGCAGTTTAGTTTGGATAATCATCCCAAAGAATCAAACAGATTGGCCGGCTGCATTTTCCAGCAGAATTAGTAGCAGTGTTACTTACAAGGATGGTGGAGTCGCGAGCGGCAAGGGCGAGGATGTCAGCGCATGAGACGACGCCGGGGCAGGCAGTCTCGAGGGCGACCTTGATCTCGTCGACCACCTCAAACCCTCTGATGGAGTTTCTGTTCGGGTTGGACCCCCTTTTCACTCACAATGTTGGTGCTGTTGTCCAGCAACACGGACGCATCACACCCCTAAAATACAAAAACAAAATGTTGTCAGAAGAGAGACATATTTATCACATGAATATCCCACATACGACAGCATTATTGTGCATCTTTTGGATTAAACAGTTAGACAGAGTTATATATGTGAAACATTCAAGGGATACTGTGGCAGAGTGAGCAAAAACCTTGACGAAGCAGTCATGGAAATGCAGCCTGACGAGGGACGCCGCCATCCTGGTCTCCCTAGCGACGGCCTGCGCCACGATGGAGTGCACGATCTCCTTTGCCTGGGGACACGAGTGGTCGTAGAACTGCGGGAACAGGCCACCATGACCGTACCACGGATTGCCGCAGACGGCGCCGGCAAGGAGGAGGGGGGACACGAGGCAGAGCACCACCAGGCAACCCATGGAAGTCGCCATGGATTTTCGATCTAAGGCCACTGCGTTGAGAAGAGAACTGAGGTAGGAATGTTCGCCTCTTGCTTCTCTAGCTTGCTGTGGGTGGTGAGAGGAAGTGAACACTGGGTGCTATATATAGTGGAAGGATATGCAATGCAAGGGGGAGAATAAGAGTGGTTTGCAGCAGAGGACACGGTGAGGTGGAGCTAGCAGGGGCAGCTGGTTTGTCAACTGCTTCAGCAATAATTCTTCCAAGTCTTTAAACTTGCTCCCAAGCCAAGGCTTAAGACTGCATGCTACTAGTGCCACTTTGGGCCTCCATATTTAGTTTCGCGAAGATCTAACTTTTGTGAATGTTGGTTGAATAGCAGTCATCATAGGCCTCACTTTTAACTCCAACCATACTTTAATTAGTCTCGAGCAGAACGTGGCAAATACAACGTTTTATACGTGAAATGGAGCTAACGTAGTAGTAGTATACAAAACATGAGGCGTATATCCAAAAGTAAAGGTCATTTCATTGCTTCCGATTTAATCCTGCTACTTTTGTTAGAGGCAAGTATATATGGTTACAGTCCGGAGGCGCGGAACCTTAAGTTGATTTTGTCAGCTTTCGAGCAACTTTCGGGTCTTAAGATAAATTTCCATAAAAGTGAATTGTTCTGCTTTGGCGAGGCCCAAGAGAACGCCGCCTTGTATGCCGAGCTTTTTGCTGCGAGTAAGGACAATTTCCTATCAACTATTTGGGTATCCCGATTCATTATCGGAAACTTACAAATGCTAAATGGAAAAGGATGGAGTAAAGACTTCAATTACGTTTAAATAGCTGGAAAGGCAAACTCCTATCTCTGGGTGGAAGATTGGTTCTCATAAACTCGGTACTTACGAACATGGTGTTGTATTTGATTTCATTCTTCCAACTGCCAAAAGGGGTCTTAAAGCGATTGGATTATTTCCGATCTCGATTCTTTTGGCAAGGGGATAGTGAGAAGAAAAAATATCGACTGACTAAATGGAGTGTGGTTTGCTGCCCTAAAGACCAAGGAGGGCTCAGAGTTCAAGACCTTGAGGTCAAGAACACAGCGCTGCTAGGTAAATGACTATTCAAACTTCTTTCTGAAGATGGAGTTTGGCAAACCATCCTTAGGAGAAAAAATATCGGAGATCAAGCTGTTTCCCAGGTCCTTTGGAAACCTGGTGATTCACACTTCTGGGCAGGTCTCATGGCCACAAAGAAGTTTTTTTTCCCACGTGGCTCTTTCTCAATTAGGGATGGATCGGAAATTCGATTCTGAGAGGATATTTGGCTTGGCCAATCTACCCTCAAAGAACAATATTCGGCTCTATATGCTATTGTTCGAAACAAAAGTGACACGATCGCGAAGGTGTTGGATACTTTCCCACCAAATATTTCGTTTAGAAGAAGTTTACTTGGAACACGACAAGCATCCTGAAATGCTTTGCTCATCCGATTGGATTCAATCCATTTGTCGGAAGGTCCATATAAGTTTCAATGGAGTCTCACGAAGAACGGCAAGTTCTCGGTTGATTCTATGTATAGAGCGCTTATTCTACCCGATATTCCAGTCGATAGTTCTAATAATAACAAACTTTGGAAGATGAAGATACCACTAAAAACTAAAGTGTTTGCGTGGTATTTACGTCGAGGAGTAATCCTCACCAAAGATAACCTTGCCAAACGCAATTGGCACGGAAGTAAAAAGTGTGTCTTCTGTCAACACGACGAGACCATTACGCACTTATTCTTCCAGTGTGAGTTTGGTAGGTCTATATGGTCAGCCATCCAGATAGGTTCTACCTTACATCCCCCTAGTTCTGTTGCTAACATTTTTGGCAACTGGTTAAATGGAGTGGATCCTAGGTTCAAACTACTCAGTAGGGTAGGAGCGATTGCTGTTATTTGGTCGATATGGCTATGTAGAAATGACAATATTTTTAACAACAAAAATGCTTCTCTTATGCAGGTTATTTACCGGTGCACAGCGACGCTACGAGCATGGTCATCCCTGCAGCGTTTGGAGCACCGAGACTTATTTTTGGAGGTGGCGTCGAGACTGGAGGCTGCGGCCAGGGAGTTACTTTCCCGGCATGGGTGGCAACATAGACTCCAGATAGACCTACCAGCACCTTAGGCGGATCTACAATTTCTCATTTTGATATGTAATTCGCATTTTATCTTTTGCTTACAGACTTGTGTGATGGCGAACTGGTGGCTGTGTGCATCTTAGCTATGCAGAGACCGGGTGTAATACTTAAACTTTAAGTAATAAAAGCTCTTTATCTAAAAAAAACATGTGCGCCAATGCTTTTCAAAGGAGTTTATTATGCAATGAACATAATTGATTCTTACTACAAAATCAACATCTCTTACTTCATAGTTCCAGAGAACATAAAAACAGTAGCCCGACTGTTAGAGTTTGTAGAGGTTTCGGTAACCTTTGTATATTTGTACTTGTATTTTAGTCACGTATATTTAATATATATAGAGGTAAGCCACCCGATAGGGTTGTGTTGGTCCCCCAAATATTCTGTTATCGTACATGGTATCAGAACGGTTCAGTCTGATTCTAAGAGACATAAGAATTCCCATTTATACGAGTTAAGAATACATAAAGGATATATTTTTTACTTTACTACAATTTTGAACTTAGAACACTAACAAGTTAATTAATTTATTTTATTTTATTTTAATAAGTAAAAGAAGTCGGAAGTCGGTTGTTGATTTGTTGCATGCATGACTGTGTAGTATGATGGTTTGCTTATTTTTGCGGGGTGATGACCCATCATTCAACGTGGGCTGGTCCGGATTTGTATAATCGGATGTATGACCAAATCCGGTCAAAGTGGACGTCGGATGACAAACGTTCCTACTCTGGACTGGAGGACACATGTCGCGATGAGCAAGAAACGAGAGCGTACATGGCTAGTTAGCTGCTGACTCCTGCTACTTGTTACTGTCAGAACTGAATGTGCTGTTACGTGCTTCTTTTCTGCGAATTAACCGATAGAGCTGTAGGTAGTACAAGACAGTAACTCTGAAGTCTGAAAGTTTTTCATCGGTTGGCATGTACTAACTCGGTTTTTTAATATAAGATGTTTTACCATTTTTCAACATTTATATGTATGTGATTAATATGTATGTTCACTCACTTAATTAGTATGTATCTACACAATATGTATAACATCTAAACCACTTTATATTGAAAACAGAGGGAGTAGACGCAATCTGAACAAAGATCGGAAAACCTCACGAAGAGTGAGTTCACATGTCTCCACAATTTACATAGATTATCTTTTCCTCTATGGGTGATTTAATCAATCCGTACGTGTGTACTCCATCTCTATCAAAAAAGTAGCGCATCTAAGTTTGAGTCCAAGTTAAACTTTGCGTAGTTCCACCAAGTATTTACAAAAACATGACAACATATACAACATCAAGCCAATAATATTAGAACCATCATTAAATATAATTTAATGTTTTATTGAGTATTTCACGTAGTGAATGTAGATTTTTTTAGATGCTCTGAACTTTACAGAGTTTGATTTTGACTAAACATTATGTTATACTATATTCTCTCCATGTTATATCCTCATGATTAAAATTCATAGTAATACACGCCTAAGATTTAGATTCATGATAATAACGTGATATGTGATGACAAAGAAAAAAAAACTAGTCAAACAATTTTCTAATTTAGTGGAATTAGATGTTCTCTCAATTTAGCTATTTTTTTCGTTTCATCTAATATCTAGTACTCCATCTGTTCCTGAATGTAAGGCGTATAATTTTTTGTACAAATATTAAAACGCGTGAATTTTTCCTACGGTGGACTCATTTTACTCTTACTTTTTGGAGAGAGGAGTTACTAAAAATCACAAATTGAAAACAATTCTTTAAAGCTCTCCGTTCTGGATCATTTTTTAATGTGTAAAATTATCCATAAATCACCATACACCCTATATTTTGGATCTTTCCTCAAAAACCTATATATCTTACATTACGGATCGGAGGGAGTATCATTTTGTAGTTCACGTGCATGCACAAGGTAAAGGCATCTCCAAGAGTTGTAAGGGAGGTGTTGGTAAAATTTACCATTTGCGACGTATAATAACGTGACATTAAATAAAAGTGAATATATAGTACTAATTTTGTACTCCATGTGTTCACAAACTCTACATAATAGAAATTTTAAGCACCAACACATAACCTACTATTACATATGGTCCTCGTCCATAGGCGTCCATAGGCCTTAGCCGTTTTTTCCATCCAAATCGGAGAAATAATTGCCGATATCGAGCCAACCGGCGCTGGTTTTTCCATATGACTCGGAGCAATAATTGCTGATATTGAGCCGACCAGACCAGTTTTCCGACGGACTAGGAAATGAGACCCTCGGCTGGTTTTTAAACGACCCGACTCAGCAATCCGAGTCGAGCGTAGTAAAAGGCCACCACACACAAATCGGAGATGGGCCGGTTTCTCGGTTGTCTCCAGTAGTACGGATTTATCGTGGTTGTTCAAATGTTCTGCGAGAATTTCTAGCCGTTTTGAAAAACAAACAAACACCGGGAAACAAGGTCGTTCTTATTTTAAACTAGATCTACATGTTCAGACAATCCGTATATTTCCAGACGCGATGAATTTTGCTTCCATTCCAGGGGCTTGATCGACCGCTGATGTATGTAAAATGCATAAATGAACTTTGCATTGTTTTACTTATATTTTAATCATATTTGCATCATATAAGGGTTATATCAATGTTTTATAATGATTTTTGGAATATTTCATAGTTTTCATATTTTTATGGAATTAACCCTGCACAGGCAGAAAACCCTATTTTCTATATTTTGATGTTTCAGGGACTCAAACGACGTCTAAATGACCTAATATTTTAGGAGCATCAGTTTTTGGAAGGAACAAGACTTGAGAGCGAAGGAAGCAAACAAACGGAGGCCCGTGGGCCAAAAGAGGGTGGCCCACGTGGCCAGATTCCCTAGCCGGGTGGGACCCACCACTTTGGCCCTCGAGGCTCTTTTGTCGTCGATCTTTTCTCAACCGACACCGTCTTGATCTAAAACCGACTATAAAAATAGTCCCCGGCGCCCTTCGGAAAGGAGAGCCGCCGAAACACAGAAACCACGGAACATAGACCTAAAGCTGCAGATTGCAGGGGGGAAACTCCGGCGGGGCGCTGTCGGGGTGGTCTCCATCTTCTCCAACGACTTCTCCACGGTCTCCATGATGAAGGGGGAGTTGTCCACCCCCTGGACTTTGGGTTTGTGGTGGTAAATTGATCTAATCTCTCTATGTATGATCATTGTTGAAGTCCATATGATGTGCCTAGCATAAGTATGGATCTATCTATATAATTCCTATGGTGGATATTGTGCTATGAGATGATATTTGTTATGCATTATTACCGTTGTGTTGGAGCTTTTATGACTTGTCATACTTTGGAGATATTCTATGATGCATGTGATGTTTGATTTATGCATAATGCCTTGTTATCCATATCATGAGGTGATTGACACCACCAAGTGTAGATAGATGAGAGAGATGTGGTCATGCACATGAAATATGAATCATTGCACTAGTGTTAAGAATATTGTTCATTAAGAAGTATGATGTACGTGGGTACAGGATGACCGCTGTGACATAGGTATTGAGTGACACAGTACCGACCAAAGTCCTTTATCTGGGGTAAAAAGGGAGAAGTATGATGTGGGTGTGACAGTAATCACGCTAGCCTTACGAGGGTGACCTAGCAACACAAATGAGTATTTCTTTCAACTATGTGTTTTAGGACATATAGCCGTCATAAAAGCTACCATTAAAACATGACAATTGTGTGTACTTTATCTATAACATGATACTCACCGTAGATGAGAGAGAGAGGATTGAGTGAACCCATGAACCCATGTCCATTGTTCCTATAAGAGAAAACATTTGTTTTGTCCTCTTGCATTGAAGAGGATTGGGACACTTTTACATTCTTGTTTTGTTACATTAAACTTTCATCCATTAAATCAACCATCTTGTTCTTTAAACTTGTTTAGTGCTTAATCAACTAAGACTTGTGACACTTTAGTTGTAGGGAATAGATAACTTTTCCTTCTTGCTCTTGCAGATCGATACCCTACTTCCATATTGAGAGGTGCTACAGTGATCCCCTGCTCTTGGGGGTTATCAACCGCAGAGGCCGGATTTATTCGTCCTTTCTTACAAAGATCCAGCGGAATAAGGATTATCTGGGAATTCAAACAACTATTTGGACGGGGAAATTCACTCGCAATCAATATGCTTGCTATTTTAAACCAAATGGTTAACTAAACAGTAAATAACTTTCATTGGAATACTTGATGACTAATAACAAATAAAGGACTTTTAAAATATGATAGATAACTGAACATCAAGTATTAGTACAAAAATCATATTAGCTAGATGATAAAAAGTTGCACTGAATGTAGTATCATGAATATTTAAATTACATGTCCTTCTACATAGCATGATCTACACCATTTTTTGTTCACTGGTGATAACTATAAAGGATGTTTTATAAGAACAAGTGCATCCATATGTTGTCAACTTACGAGTCCACCATAGCTTTTAAGACACATTTCACTTACAAAATTTCAGTAAATAATCATGTCCATGACTGATTTATTCTCTTTAAGTTTGAGTAAATATGATTATCTAGTCATATACTAGACAATATTGATAACATATATTTTATGTTGTACTCTTTACAATATTTTAACATGAATATAAATTATGTACTTATTGAAATTTAGTTTTTAAAAATACAATTTGGATTTAGACCAAACAACTTTATTTGAATATATTCATGACAAGTGTATTACAAGGACATTACACCTAACATTTAGCAACAATTCCATATGGATAACTATGCCAAAATATAACAAAAAATGAAACTAGGATTTCACCTGAGTCATAATATGTGAAAATATAACATAAAATCATAATATGTGAACATAATTTCTAAAAGTTATTAATGTTGATCGCCAAATTAGGCGAAAACAATTGCTAATACATGTGTTGCTAGGATTTCACCTGCGTCGCCTCCACAAAAATCTTCATAGAGAGGCGTCTGATGTGTCGTAGAAATAGAGGGATTCTTACTTAATATTGGTTCCATTGTAGAAATAAGGAAGTGGTCACTAATAAAGGTGGATTTCTCATGCATGAAAAAACAACTTTCACATACTTTATACCACTGGTCACAACCGGGTTAACCCGTTAGGGTCTTTGCCCATTTTGTTGGCACACATCTTCGTGCAATCCCATGGCTATTAGGGTGCCCCAGTTTAGGTATGCACTCTTTTACAACCGGTTCGGTATTACCCATGATGTAACTTTGAACTGCACGATGTACACTAACATCTAATCTAATCTGTTTTGGTTAGTGTTTTCAACTGTCTGTCGGATTTGTGCAAATAATATACCTTTGAAAATCAGTTCAAATTGCCATTCATGACAATATAGTGTATCATATTTGAAATCAAAGCTGACAAACTTACGAATTACACTTGAGCCGAAAGCGGGACCACGTTTATTTGGTGATCAGTCAACCCTGGGATCCGCGTTTATTTTGTGATCATTCTTTTTTTGCGGGAAACCGCTGAAATTACAGCAAGGATTTTACAGAAAGGACCTCCACGAAGAAGAAAATTACAACCAAGTCCCTCTGTAGAACAGAGCCACCGACACAGAGCAACACGCTCCGGCGACGCGCCGCCGCCGCATCTTCAACACCTTGGAGACGAAGATGACCCCTGGCGGACGGGAAGTTGCCGGTCCTCGAACTCTGGAGAGCCTCCATCCTGCGCTGCCGGTCGCCATGCTCCCTTGCTGCACCTTCAGCTGCTTCAATCATCAGATCTGGATCTGCCGCAACGGACACCAGAGCGGGGTACCTCGCACACGGCGGCCACCGGGGGTCGCGAGCACGAGGAAGGTGAAGCTCCACCATGGAACTGCGTCGAGCTCCATCGCCGGAGAGGATGAACTTCACCTGCAAAACCCGACACCGGCATGCCTCCAACTCCACGACGCCGCCGGCAGGGCACCCTACAGCTCCTACACTATGTACAGCTGGGAAACGGGGTTCCCCCACCCTCCCGCCGCCGGAGCGGCCGGCGGAGGGAGGGGGAACCAGCGATTCGCCGGCGGCAAGGTGGATCTGCGGGGGGGAGAAAAAGTCGCCTCTACTGTAGCGGTTAGAGGAGAGCATCCAAGGTCGGCTCTATTTTGTGATCATTCAACCCTGTGTATCTACTATTGTTGAATCATACGGTAAAAAATTTAGGCTACGTTTTGTGATAACATTTGCACTGATGGATGCACGTCGATCATGTCAAAAGGGATGTGCGATGATACATTAGCAGTGAAGCAACCAGTATCGTGTTGTTATCACACATTCACACGTTACCGTCACCGACATTGTCAAAGGAAAGTGCACGTACAGGTATATTTTATTTAATCAAACAATCTAAACACTTACTCTATCAGGACCGAGGGCATTTCGGCATCTGCAATTCACATGAGTATCCAATAAAACTCATAAGGTGAAATAGTGGCATCATTGTAAAAAAAATCCATTTGCCTCACGAAGTCACGAGGTTAAGTGCTCCCTTTATTTTGAAAATGAAAAAAAAAACTTGTTTACATGTTTCAAAATAACCTTAAAATGCTAGATGTAGTCAATGATGTATACTACAAGCACGCAACGTCACAATGGTGAATTTTTCTCTATGCTATACAAAAATGACAAATCATATAGAATTCAATTTTTTAGTATACAATGTTCTCTATAATTGGGTTTTCATATTGTTTATTCCAGTGCAGCTCAGAAAATAAAATATTTTAGAATGAGAGTTAATATGTTCGTAGGATACATTGTGGGATAAAGTAATAATTTTTTCAAGATTTTTTAAACTTAGAAATATGATTCTCATTTTTCTTAAATAAAAGGGACAGAGCAAAAAATCCTACTCCATCATTGTACGCCGTACAGTAAAATCGACCATCCAGTGTAATCCAACGGACCTCCTTCCTTGCTCGAGGATCAGTCAGGCCATAGAAGACACAGCCACACACAACGCCTCGCCGCCGGCAGCTCTGACTGAGAAACCTCACCGCCGGCAGCAACACGGCGCCCTTTCTTGATTGTGTTGCCTTCAGTGTCTGATGCCTTATCCCACCTACAGGTGAGCAACTTTAGTGCAAGTTGATCGTTACCCGGCAACGTGCACGTGAGTAAGTTCAGTGCAAGCTGGCCGGCCGGCCGGCAATTCGACCTCGTCGACGACTGTTGCCGACGTGCTGGTCTTATGCCAGCAATCAACAGCACTGTTGCAGTGCTAGCCTGTTGGCCGAGCAAGGACGGAGGTCCGTTAGATTGCACTAGACCGCCGATTTTTTAGACGGAAGACTTAAAATGTGCCCGGCTTTAAATTAACGAAGCCAATAACCGACTAAGAATTACAACACAAATCCCACACGACAGTTACAAGATGTTGGTAAACAGCTTACAACACCAAAAACCAACAGCAAACACAAGATAAACAAAAAGCCTAGCTGTAGGTCTTCAATGTCCTCTAGCTCCAGGTGAGTGGCGAATGCAGAACCTTCGCATGCAAGTGAGATGAGGAATTACAACACCGCCGATTTTCGAAGTACTGTACGGCGTACAGTAATACTAAAACTGCGGAGGTAATTTTTGTGTGTGGCGCGCGCCAGTGCACAATATTGCTTCGACTAGTACCCTCAAAAGCATTGTAATATGCTGGTCGCAGCTCATAGAAATAAAATAGTTGCGAATTTACTAAAGAGGAACAACTCGATCATCATATCTAGGTTCGTGCAGAAAGTAACAACCACATATATTTATTTTATCTTACAAGGAAAAATGTCCGTGCGTTGCCACGGGTTAAATGAAAATTATGTGATATTTTATTTCTGCACTTAAATTCTTCTTGCTCCTTGTGACACCAGTGACCGTATCCTGATCGTACCCTTTTAGCGCTAACCCACACTTTTGTACTTAAATGTCGACATAATCCCCGAAATCGATTTACCAGGCTAAATCTAGCCTTACGAAAACCATCTAACACACATAATAATGATTCATATAACAGTTCAAACTTATGTAAATAGATTTTTAATTTGTTTCTATTTAATCTACTATTTTAATACTTACTTTTTAATTTTAATATTTTTTAAGTACATGCTACCTACCTCTGTCCCTCTTATTTGTATCTTTCACGTTCTGTCTCTCGCACCCAAACCTTCTGTGTCTTTTCATTTCTTTCTTCCTAAATTAAATTAGAGCAAAAAATTGAAGAAAAAAAAGAAGGCTCCTAGACCGACCTAGCTAGACCGTTGAAAGAGGCCTAGCTTGGCCCAGCTAGAACCTCATCCACGGACCCTCACCCGCGTTACGTCTTCGCTCTCTCCATCTCAACCCCTCTGCGCGCCGTTGTTCCTCACGCTTCTCTCTGTCTCTCTCGCCTCCCGCTTCCTCTAGCAACGCATGACCCAGCCTTGTCGCCACTTCTGCTCCGGCCGGCCTTGCCCGCTCCCATCCAGCCGCCGACCGAGCATAGCCAACGCCGCCCCTGGCCATGCGTGCCTCCCTGCAGGCCGACCTGCCACGCCTCCGCTCGACCATGTCGTCGGTCGCGCCTCCCTCCACTCTCTCCCCTCGCGGCTTACAGCCGCTCAGCCTCCTCTCGGCTCCCCTGCAAGTGCTGCCAGCCTTCTCCGGCCGCTGCAAAGGAGCGAGCGATGGGCTAATTCAGCGTCCCTGTTGGCTCCTCTACACCAGCTTCCTCACGAGAGATAAGGAGATTCTGTGAAAATTGATGACGGACAGGCTGAAGCGACACAGGACTACGGGTTGCTTTTTGGTTTATTGGGGGGCTAAAGTGGAAAAACACCAGGACGTACGAAACGACGGAAACGAAAACGCAAACGAAGGAAATTGTGGCAAACGAAAGCGACGTACGAAACAAACCAAGGAAGCCTTAAAAAACGAAACAGTTTTTAACTTATGGGTGGCAGTGGTGGGTAAATATGTGGTTTGGTGGGAGGGTAAAATCGGCAAAAAAAATAACGTACCACAAGAAACCTTAATGCTTTTATTATATATTTATATATAAATATGAAGAACAAGAAAGAGTTCTAATTATCGATAGTATTAATGAAAATATTTTGGTTTGTGATGAGGAAATAAAAGATGATGAATCAATATATTCAATTATAGAAACTGATGAATTAGATAATGAGATTTTAGAAGAAGAATCAAGCGAAGATGAATTAGATTTTATAGATCAAATTAGCTGGTTTAAAGGTTGAAATGATGAACCAATTAGACTGCGAGCATGATTGGGTTAGAGGTAAAGGTGATTATAACATTAGATCAAAAATTTGCAAATTTATTTCAAGAATATCAAAAATTAGTAGAAAGGTGCTCTGGGTTAAATAGTAAACTTGACCTAGCTTTGCATAAAATAGAAGAAGCAAAGTTAAGACAAATACCATTTGTAAGAATAACGATTATATAAAGAAGAAGTCCTATCCATAGGAAAACATATAATCATAACCTGAACAAAAGCAAAGAATCATCTTCAAGACCAGAAACGAGGCAAGATTTACTTGAAATAAAATTGCTAGTGCAAGAGTAAAATCTTTGATCCTCTCATAGTTGCATGAACGAATATAACCAAGCATTAAAAGAAGCAGAAAAATACTTGATACCTTCTATAGGATTCTCTAATCAAGACTCACCAAAAGAAGATTCCAAAATAATAATAAGGCAGAATAACACAATATTGCAGTTGTTAATCCAGATTTTAGAAAATCTAAAAAATCTAGAAAGCAGCAAAGAAATTGTGTTAGCCTCATCCGGAATATTATCATCATCAAGAAATATTAATTCAGAAAAATGGACATATCTAAAACTAGAAGAGACAGAAGCCTCCAATTAATAAGAGAAGATTCTAAGCCACTAACAATGAGGCATAGAATGTCATGCAGCAACATAGATGATGTTGATAGTTTGGAAGAAGTAATAGACATGCAAAGAGACATGGAAAGATATCAAAAAGATACGCTGAGAAAAATTAAGCCTCAGCAAGTTTATCATATGGGTATGTTTGAAAGAAGGACTGGGTTATACAGAATATCTAGAGAAGTAGAATTAAGTGTGTTAACACACCCTGTAGAATTAAGAATTGTGAGCAAGAATATTGAGAATGAACTTAAATTCGTGGGTATAAATACATTCATCAAGGCATGTATATCATAGGCGTTAAAGGTATGACAAGAAAGAAATTAGGAGCAAAAGTTTTAATAACATTATTAGACAAAAGATGGGAATCAGTAGATAAAGCGCATTAGGATTCATGGAAGGAGACATGAATGAAAATATGTTAATAACCTATATAGCCCCAGACTAATGATGCCTGTAAAAGAATTTATTGAAAAAATGAGTTTTGGGTTTCAGACTAAAGGATATGAAGATTTTAAAGGAACAAATCTGTTAATAAGCATAGAATTTATAGGAAGGTTATCTAATCAAAGTAATTCTAGATATCGAGTAAATGTAGACGATGTCATTGAAAGTATGCAGTCTAAGGGAATAAAATTTATGAGTCCTCTAAAAATTAGTTCTGAAGAAAGAGCGGAGAAGAATGGAATATAAGTGAACTTATAGAAAAGAAAGAATTAAAGCAGCCTAATAATTATATTAGCTACCAAAATTGCGAAGGAAGTAGTAGCATTAGATTTACAAATTATAAATCTACAGCCATAGAGGAAGAAGAATCTCTCATGCCAGATTCTGAGTTTAGATAATAAGGATAAAGGAATTCCGAATGCATGGAGAAGGCAAATTTAGAAGATGAACTTAAGCATTGTGAGATAAAATTAAAGCAATAGAAGAGGAATATAATAATTCTATGACTACAGAATGGCCAAAGATAAGAGAAAGACAATTGTTTTTCATTAGAGAGAAGGCTAGATTAAACAAATTAAAAAATGAGAAAAAGTTAGCCACTAGCAGTTCAAATTTGCTAAGTACCAACATAGTAAAAGAAGAAAAAGATAACAAAAGTATTAATACTGATCAAAATAATAAAAATAAAGCCATAAGTGAAGAAGAGCAATGGGATATAAATAACAAAATTTTAACAGAAAGTTATGAAGAAGAAGAAAGAATAAAAGAATTATTATATGATGTAGAAAACTATGATAATGCAGAACAATATAATGACTTTATAGATTCACTCGATGATGAAGGTTTGCACAATTTAGATAATGCAATGGAAGCCATGGAAGTAGATAACTCTGCTAAAGAAAAAGAGGCGAGACCTCTATGAAAAGAGAAGAGGAGAAAGGCCAACTAGAAGAGCTGGAGTTTGGCCTCCGCCCCAGAAACTGGTGATTTTCAACCCACATATATTCCGGGACAATATAAGCACATGGGTAGCAAAAGGAGAGATTTTGAAAAACCTGTCAATTTCAAAATTATAGGAACGATGGTGCAATTTTAAATTTAGCAGCCCATGACCCAGTGGATTGGCCAAATATACTTAGCATTTGGAAAGGTTTAATAGTTCAAAAATATATACAAAATCAGCACAATATAGGTACTAAGGTTGAAGATATGTTAACATATCTTGAAACCTTTTTAGGAGAATCTGTTAAGTCTTATGGGAAAATTGGGTAGAAGAATATCCGGAGCTATATGAAAATTTAAAAAGGGCTGGAAGTAATCCTAATAATTTCGCCAATGTGATATCAAATATGGTTATAGCCGAAGACCCAGAAATAGGATATACAACATTACAAAATGAAAGGCTAAGGGAAATAGAAAAATTAACACTAACCAATTGGAGAGGTATAAAAGAATTCTCTCAACATTATTTATATAATGCTACCACAGCTAAGCAAGGATACAATAAAGGGGTAGTTGAAAGATACTTTAATAAATTGCCTGACCCTCTAGGGTCTATAATATTTGAAGATTATAAGAAAGAGTCAAATGGAAATATAGTAAATATTTCTCAAGCCATAACGTTTGTGTTTAAACATCTAAGAAAGGTATGTACAGGTATACAAGCACAAAGATCTATGAAAAAGTCCGATTATAATTTCTGTAATAACATTATTCAAATACCATTAACATATGGGGAAGAAAGATATAGAAACCGAAAATATCATAAACCCCAAAATAGAGATAATAGGAATTTTAGAACAAAGAAAAGATATTTCCTAAGAAGGTCCGATAATAGAGCCCCTTACTTGCATAAAAAGAATGTTAGAAGATATGATTCTAGAAAGAATTATGATAAGACATGTAGGTGTTTTATATGCAATTCACCTGATCACCTAAGTAAAACTTGTCCTAACAAAGATCAGAAAAGGTACTCTAGTAAATATGAAGAACAAGAAAGAGTTCTAATTATCGATAGTATTAATGAAAATATTTGGTTTGTGATGAGAAATAAAGGATGATGAATCAATATATTCAATTATAGAAACTGATGAATTAGATAATGAGATTTTAGAAGAAGAATCAAGTGAAGATGAATTAGATTTTATAGATCAAATAGCTGGTTTAAAATTGAAATGATGAATCAATTAGAATGCGAGCATGATTGGGTTAGAGGTAAAGGTGATTATAACATTAAATGCGCTTTTTGCATATATTACCCAAGCCAAGAAAATAGATCTACATGTAGCCTATGTTTAAGACAAGCTTGTGCTTCATGTTTAAAGGCTAGTAACCAAGCTTGGAGACAAGAAATAGAGTATGAACCAGAAGATCGAATATTATCAAGCAGGGTTAGAAATTTAGAAAATAGAATAAATAGACTAGAAGCAGAACTAGAAGAGCTAAAATAAGTTAGAAACAACTAATAGTGGTAAATAGAACAAGAAGATAATACCATCAAGAATACTGAATTAAAAGATCAAATGGTAACAATAAGAGAAAATAAAGGGGATAGGCTAATCCAACTAAAAGATGCAATAACTAGCTTTGGAAATAAATATGTAGTTCGATTACCATTTAAGGAAGTGTTAGGAATAAGAATCCCAGTTAAAATAATATTAAAACCAAATATTTCCTATAAAATTTTGGCTTTATTAGACACAGGTTGCACAAAAAATATTATTCATGATAAATATTTTGCAAGATGTCCTGAAATAGTAAAGACTATCGAAAATAGTAAAGCCGAAGTATCCACAGATATGTCAGGAATAAAGAAAATTCATAACCAATTGGCATATAATATTGAAACTTACATAAATGGCACTAAATATGTAATAGATGAAATTACTATCAGAGATTTATCAGTAATCAATGATGACATGATATTAGGATTAAGATTTTTGCAACAGTCCTTACAAACCACAATTATACATGAAGAAGGCGTTACATTCATTCCATATCAAGATAATGTTCCATACATATCCGAGGTTAGAAAACAAAGAAAATCATTACAAAATGTAGAAATATCTAATCTAGACAGTGAATACATGCCAGGAGCAGAACCTTCTGAAACCTGCAAAGAAGAAGTTTGTGACATGTTAGATGAATTTTATATAGAAAATACTTGCACAGAATGTATAGGGTTGCAATCTTTTTCACCTAATTGGTATCGAGACATAAAATCCAAAAAAGACATAGACAAGATTGTTCAAAGACTAGAAGACATACAAATCATTGGAGAAATACCAATGAAATATTGGGATAAGAATTCTATAGTTTGCAAAATTAATATTATAAACCCAGATTACATAATAAAGTCAGGACCAATAGAAGCTACTCCCAAAGACATAGAAGAATTTAAAATGCATATTGAAGAATTGTTAAAATTAAAAGCAATAAGAGAAAGCAGAAGTCCTCATAGATCTGCAGCCTTTATAGTTAGAAATCATGCTGAAGAAGTAAGAGGCAAATCTAGAATGGTTATAAATTATAAAAGACTTAATGATAATACCATAGATGATGCATACAATATACCTAATAAGCAAGAATGGATTAATAGGATACAAGGGAGTAAATTCTTTTCAAAATTTGATTTAAAAGCGGGATTTTGGCAAGTAAAAATGGCCGAAGAATCGATCCCTTGGACAGCATTTACATGTCCGCAGGGCCATTACGAATGGCTTGTTATGCCTTAGGATTAAAAAATGCCCCTGCATTATTTCAAAGAAAAATGCAAAATATATTTAATGAAAACCAAGCATTCATATTAGTCTATGTAGATGACTTGCTTGTATTTTCAAAATCTTATAAAGAGCATATTGCGCACTTAGAAGTCTTCTTTAGAAAGGTAGAGCAAAATGGGTTAATATTGTCAAAAAAGAAGATGGAAATTTGCAAAGAAAAGATTAATTTCTTAGGACATGAAATAGGAGAAGGAAAAATATACCTACAAGAGCATATTGCTAAGAAGATATTAAATTTCCAGATACTATGAATGATAAGAAGGTTTTACAACAATTCTTAGGAATAGTAAACTATGCAAGGAATTATATAGATAACCTAGCAAAGCTTGCTGGACCTTTATATGCTAAATTAAGAAAGAATGGTCAAAAATATTTCAATTCTGAAGACATAAAATTAGTTCAGGCCATAAAGGAAAAGGTTAAAAATTTGAAACCTTTAGAGTTACCTCTAGATGATAAATATTTTATAATTGAAACAGATGCATCCCAAATAGGATGGGGAGCTATATTAAAACAAAAGCCAAATAAATACTCTGCTAAGGCAGAAGAGACAATATGCAGATATGCCTCAGGTAGCTATAAATTAAAAACAGTGAATAACATTGATAGAGAAATCCTTGCAGTTGTCCATGCCATAAACGCATTTAGGTTATACTTAGGATTTAAAGAATTTACGGTAAAACCGACTGTGAAGCAATATGTAGGTATTATAATCAGATAAATAGCAAGAAGAGCTCTACTAGAAGATGGGTTTTATTTGAAGATATTATAGCTGGAAATGGATATAAAGTTATATTTGAGCATATTAAAGGTAAGGATAATAATTTACCTGACGTATTCTCTCGATCTTCTATCTTGCAGAAATGAAGCGTGGGAACTCTCCCACTCATCAATGGAGAAAATGCAATTTGGAGCTGAAAATGCTCTAACAATATTTCCCCAAATACATTCAATTTCAATCCCAAAACGCCATGTGGTTGTCAACAATAGACAGCAATGTCTACTTGATAACTTTTGGTATCAGGCAAATAATGCAAAGATAACAAAGGATATTTCTGCTCAGTCCTTAATAGCTGGCTGAATATTTTAATGAAATAAATAAAATATTGCCAAAATCAGCAGAAATTGAGGCACGCCCAATGATGCCATTATATGTTTTATTTGATGGGAAAAAGCCAGGAATATATGTAACATTTGATGATATATTAATAGAAAAGGTAAAAGCAAGGCAAATGAAACAAGATATAACATTTAGAAAATATTTAGATATTAATGAAGCCTTGAACAGAGCAAGGAGCGGAATAGGAGAAAATTATTATATAGAGCCAGCAGCCAAAGAATATATAGAAAGCAATACCATTGCTTCAGCAATTAAAAAGGAGAAGCTTCAGGCTCTAAGAAGCCAAAAGAAGAAGAATCGCAAAATATGGTTCATATAAGCAATGCCTTAAAAGGTGTTGATCCATTGGATGGAGAATATATAGACCAAAAAATAGATGAGAAAATGGAAGAAGCTAAGAATTCAATCATATCAGAAATAAAAGAACAAGTTCTAAGAGAAGTACGAGTTGAAGTTACTGAAAAAATTTATGAATTGAAGAACAATATGAAGAAGAACTTACAAAGTTTAAGGAAGATCATTTCCTAAAATATGATATTGACATGGAAGACTCCCAACTTCCTGAATAGACCACGAATATTGATAATGAATATCAATAAATCGGGCATGGAGGACCATGGCCGGCATATTAAAGCATTGATAATGTATTATCAATCATCCGGGCGGGGTAGACAGTAAAAAAAATTGAAGAATTATCCAGTTAAGTTTTGAAGTACGCATGCTTATGCCACCATGTATGCATGCAAGAAGAGGTTGTTTCGTAGACAACCAAAAGATTCAAGCATGAATGATGAAGAGGGCAATAATATGAAGTCTAGGAATATAGGCACTGAGGTGTCTAGCTCTGGAAGCGTGCCCTGGAAGACTGCCACCAATGCAGGACACCTGTCCTGCAGTACACCAATTATATGGCTTGTACTGTGTAATACAGTAAAGCCAATAATATGGCTGATACTGTGCCACCAACCGTCAATATCGGTGCCATGACGTGTCCTTCAAGAGAAGCGCGAGAAGAGCCACGCAGGCAGCGGAGAGGCTTCCTCTTCCCCTATATAAGGAGGAGCCAGGCTTCAGAAGAGAACATCGGCGCACAACACCAGCAATCCAGCATCCCGAGCAGAGAGTTCATCAGCGACCTCGCTGCTCAGTAGTAGTAGTGTAGTACTCCACCACCAGTCCAATAAAATCCATTGTAATCAAGAAGTTGTAGTAGAAGAGTGGAGTCCGTAGCAAGGTAATCTCCCCTCTCTGTGTGTAAACCCTTCGGGGGATCCCGAAAGGGAAACCCGTATGTATTCTATATTGTGGAAATGAAGTAGTTCTGTTTTTCCCTTGATCTTGTTAGCATGTTTATATGGGTTGGGTTCTTATGCTAGGGATCCTATAGGAGAAACCTCTGCGTGTAGTTCTCTGTTAAGCTGTGTAGCTCAGAAACGAGAACTTTGTAGCCGTAGAGAAGTGTTCCCTTCGGGTGGAACTGTCTGGGAAGACGATAAGAAAATGCCCCTTATAAACCTGTCTAAGAACATCTAGGGAAAGAAGCTTAGTTACTTCTGAAGCAATATAGTTAAGCATACGGCGAGTACTGAGTAGGATTTTTACATCTCTGAGAACACCGTCTGTAGCCCGTTGGCCTCGCGTGCTAGTTAAGTTACTGTAGAAAATAGTAAAAGCGAATAGTAAAAGCAAATAGTAAAAAGCGAATAGTAAAAGTAAAGGTGAATAGTAAAATTCGAATTTTGATTCAGTACGAGCTGTCGGTCTCTCGTGCTAGTTAAGTTAAGCATCAATAATTACCGTATCAGAGCAATCAGGCATGGAGGACCATGGCCGGAGCATATTAAAGCATTTGATAATGTATCAATAATGTATATATATATATATATCAATAATGTATATATTAAAGCATTTATTATCAATAATGTATATATATATATATATATATATATATATATATATATATATATATATATAGAGGTATAGATTTCTTAGAACTCGAGAAAGAGAAAGAAGAGTTATCCCATCATCATCTATTTATTAGGAACATCATTCCTTCATCTATCTACTATATGATCACGATATAATCTCTACTATATAATATGAATAGAGGTGGTGATGATGGTAGGTCATGATAAAACTACCCCTGAAGTTGATATAAATTACGCGTCATGCCACCTATAAGTGAGAAAAACGGTTTGGATAGGTTGCGTCCAGCATGATCCCGATCGGTAAGAAAAACACAGCCGCGCACGCATAATTCTGATCGCTAAAAAAACCAGAGCAAAAGCCGAAACCACGCACGCAGGATTCCGATCGGTACAAAAAAAAGCGGAGCCACACGTGGCCGGCCAAGATACCAGCCATTGTCCGTTTCCTGTCCTTCGGTAAAAAAATCGGAACGGCCAAAACTCTTCATTGCAAACCGGAGCTGGCTTAGCTTTTTTTAAAGAGAGTTTAATCGGAGCCTTACGTCCAACAGCAAGGAGAATTCCATCGTGTTGTATTGGAGCAGCCCAGAAAAAGTCGAACGACAGCGATCAATCAATTATCAATAATTACATGCACACGTACATATACATATGTGGTTGCTATCAGGTTCGAGCCACCATTTCTTTTAGTGTGGCAGCCATTTTTTTTACATCACAAGGCAAGAAAGTTAGGGATCGCATTCAGCAAACATCTAAATGACAGCAAATGATGGAAGTGCTTCTTACCAGTTCTTCATGACATTTACAGTGGGGACTTGACTGAATAGTCTGCTGAATTTAGATCATTAAAAAGGGTCTAAAATAGTAGATTAAATGAAAACAATTTGATAATAAACTATAAAGCAATATATCAAATAAAAAAGTTTAAAACGCTCATGCGGGACGATCCATTATGGGAGAAATTTAGGTCAACAAGAACGCCTTGCCCACCTTTGCAGTGAAGGATGTTGAGCACCAGGAGGTGCTCGCGCGATACAATACATGCAGCTACACCAGCCTCAACGACATCGTGCTTCTGAGGCGTAGGCGGATGTGTGCGTGTGTGGTCGCGACAACAAAATTCATGTAGTGAGTAACGTGTGGAATTGATATGTAGAAGGAAATGTTTGAAAGCCAACACCGATGATTGATGGAACCTCGCAAAAATTATGATTAAGAGAAAACAAAAACACAATTCATATAAAGGTGACAGATTTTGTAGTACTGACCGTGTATTTATAAATTTCTGATGTAGATGTTAGTGTTTTTGCCTGTTGCAACGTATAAGTTTTTGTTCTACATAAAAATCATTAAATTATTTAATCAGCCCGTAGCAACGCACGGGCATTTTGCTAGTTGGTCATAATTTCCGTAAAGCTAAAAATTGGTCATAATTAAAAAAGATTCTTATGAAGGCAAAGTACAGTGATTAAGCCAGGTGGTACGAGTGCAACACATCTTATAGAAAATACAGCTAAAGAGAGAGAAAAAAGAACACAAGTGTATAGGGCCCATACAACGTTGTCGGATGTTCTATTTGTCCGCTTCTTCCAACCGGTTCCTTTTTAAGAGCATCTCCAAGCGGAGTTGCCAAACCGCCCCCAAACGTCCGGGCGGACAGCCTGGACAAGATTTGAGTTAAAAACATGCACCTAACCATGGTCCTCAAACACTCTCCATACGTCCGGGCTGTCCGGCAGCCCCCAAACCCAAGGCATAAGTGGGGAGGGTTTGGGGGTGGCCGGACACGTCCGGATGCGTCCGGCTATGCACTTTTCCTTTGTTTTCCTTTCTTTTGTGCTTTATTGATTCTTCTCTCTCCTTTTCCACCAATCACATGCAAGTGACCCCACAATTTGGGGGAATTTTGGGGGACACGGTTGGAGGAGGTCACTTTTTGGGGCTGTCCGCGGACATGTCCGGACGTGTCCGCAGACAGTTTGGAGGCTGATTTTGGCAACTCCGACTGGAGATGCTCTAACCTGCCCCCGGCGGCAACTGCGCGTGGAACCCGGACACCGACTTTGACTTTTGGATAGAAATGTTTTAATGATGTTCGACCTGTTTTTATAGATCAAGGTTCATAATCCCTTCCTCACTTGCTAGCTGTTAACTTTACTTATTTAAGCTTATTGTACAGAACTTCTCCGTGTCAACGGTTTCCAGTTCCATTTTTGTACGACATGCGCGTGCATGCTGGAGATAAAAACAATCAGTAGAATACAACTCTCGGAAAAAGTATCCCTCCGTAAATAAAAGCATGTCTTAACTTTGTCAAAAATTGTATTTATGTACACACTAAAGATATTTAAATACATGTAATTTAAATAAAGCTAAAACATCCTTTTTATAAACAGAGGTAGTAGATGTTGTTTTATGTTGATCTAAATTCATATGAAGATATAAAGTAAGAGGCCAACTTCGGAGCGAAGCGGTGGCCTATCGCCGGAGCCTTAAGCCATACCGGAGGCTCCGTGCCAAAAGAGGTACGGTACGAATCATTTCCGAGTCAGACTGCATCTGACTTAGGGTTTTGCACCAGTATAAATATATCGTGTAAGCCGTCGGATGGGGTAAGCTATATATTGTAAACCCACGACGTTTGTAATCTCAACCGATATAGTGAAGTATTATTGGCAGGCGCCCGTGGTTTTTTCTACTCCATTGTCGAGGAATTTTCCACGTTAAATCTCGTGTCTCCTTTGGTTTAATCTTTCCACTCTTCGTCGCTTTCTCGCTATCGTCTATAACAGTAGCATATAAAAATGTATTACATCGGTGAATGGTTTTACCTTTTCGATCTCTCCTCATGGCTCATGTATTCTTTACTATCCAAATATCAACGTGTGTCACGCCTTTACCAGCACCTCGAGTGAATTATTGAGGATGCATGCACCCATGCTCCATGTGATATCTCACTCTACCAATTGAACAGGAAATCCGAGTTCCATCTTCCATCTTCCATGTGATATCTCAGTCTACCAATTAAACAGTGAGTACCATGCCATGAGATCACGATTGGACAGAGGCTCCGTGCCAAAAGAGGTCGGTTGTTAAAGATTATCAGGAACAACAATCTTGGTTCTCGCAAGTATCTGGATCAGGATATCGCTAGGAGCCTAGGACGCAAAATCTGCATGACCGCATCCCAGTGTGGCACCGTGAACCTCTCTCATGCTTGGCACCATATAAGGTTCGATATTTTTTGCATTTTTGGTTGGGTAAAGATCGGCCGGCCTACCTATGGCCAGGGGCCACGGGCCTAGCTATGATCAAAATAATACTACTGTAGTACCGAGCCGCTGCGCCGCACGCCGTAGCTAAACTAACTTGCTCGGTGAGACAGCGACGATGACCACTCATCTCGTAGCAGCAATATAGCTAGGCTAACTTTGCTCAGCGATGGCAACTTGACCTGTAGCAGCGGTTGATCTGATCCGACGAGGCGACAACAGTGTCCAAACAGTCGCGACGGCATTAAGGACGCGCCGGGAATTCTAGGTGTCCGGACGGCCGCGCGTTACTTACGGTTCCTGTTTTGACAAACGTACTCTCTCCGCCTGTTTATGGATCATGTCGTTGTTTGTGGAATGGTAATTAAGAAGCAGCTAATCTGGCTAGTTTCTATATGATCTTATAGTCACTCCCTCTTGTCAATTGTTTAACGTCATCCCTGAATGTTTTTTTTTTTGCGAAAAGTCATCCCTGAATGTTAGCCAGGATAACTCTCTCATTTTCAGTCCCGGTCAAGAACTCTAAGTACGTGCTCGATCTGTTGCACTTCACAGCAGGAAGCTCTTCTCCAGGGTATATATCTCCGACACAAGATCTTTGTTGTAATATGTCTACAAAATAGTAAAGCGTTGTATAAGATATCAAAAAGATTAACCTGCCTTTGATTTTCCACGATCGCTAGGGCAAGGTCTTGTTATAAATTTTGCTTGCAATATGTTTAAACAAGATGTATAACATAGGTATGGTATTTCTAATCAAGGACCAATTAAGCTGTCACTGTATCAAAGTTCCAAATGCTTCCCGCCATCTTGCAATGCTTTGAGCTTATATCTATTTCATCTCAAAAATTGGGTGATTAACTGTTTATATATGTTTGCCCCCAAAAGGAAAAAGTTCTTGTATATACCAAGGTCAACATTCACAAAATAAAAAGAACATACACCGTTGTGTTAGATTAGATATAAACCAACGACTATAGAAGGTCAAGAGGGGCAACTATAGAAGGTCAAGAGGACCTAAAATGATCATGAACTGACGAACATATAAGTAGAGATAGATATTTAGACGTAATGCTGTTGCTTAGTGAATATATATATATATATATATATATATATATAGATCGAAAATAGTGGGCTAACATGGGGTATAGCTATGCATATGCATCCATCCATTGGATCATGCATAGAGAGTACAATGAAGCAACGCGAGAGCAGGATAGCTTAACGGAACGGCGTCATAACAAGAGCACACGAATATATCTGTCAGTAAAAATACCCGCTGGCCACCACCTACCCCAGACGCTTCTCTCTTGTTCATTTCCCACATCCCACCAGATCTCACCACCACCACGAATCCCACCTTGCACCGAGCGAGCGCAGCTTCCATCGACCGAACGCGGAACCACTGACGCCCCTCCATCGCGCGGCATCGCCGGCCTCCGCGCGTATGCCGCCAGTCGGAAGTGTGGCGACGTTGCGGCTTGACGGAGCTGCAGCTTCTCAGGCGCGTCACCTCCGCCGCGCCGCCGCACACGGCGTCGGCCATGGCGGCAATGAAGGAGCTCACCGCAGATCCTTACCTCTCCAGTCCCTGCGACAGCGACATCACCACCCTTGCTTTTGGTGCGCCAGCTTGAGGCGACGGATGCGTTGTAGGGTGATCAGAGGCAGCCGGAGGAGCCATGCCGCGAGCAACCACAGCGGCGCCGGTCGCGGGCGTCGGCCGCTGAGCCGGTCAGCAGCGTGGGACACGGGCGTGACGCCCTCCGGTTGCATCTGATTCCTTTTTTAGTTCTTCTTTGCAACATTCTTTCGATCCAGATCTGTTCCATGTTTCTTCGGTGTATGTCAATTTCTTTCCCGGATGCAGTTTCTGCCACTCCACTTTTGCTCCAAGATGTACTAGCGTCGTTCGAGATTCAGAGTTAGCACCGAAGAACTTTTGAATGGGCGTTCACCACTTCACCTTCTCGTGCTACTGTATATTCCAGAGTTTGTCCTGTATGTCTGTTGAGGAAGGAGTCCAGTTATTGGCCGGCAATGGTGATGTCTTTTGCAGCCTAGCATAGTTCTGCGTGATCTCTTGGTCGCTTGATCAATGAGATTCAGGATACTTTGTTGGTTTTGCGGCAGTTATGATGTCTTTTTTCTTGGGTCTGTTTTCTCATGAATATTCATTTTTTGCCCGTGATTTTCTCCCCCATCCATGGCGTTGTTTCCATTTTTCTCTGGTGATCTTTCTCACGCATTGGACGGAGACCTTTCCCAGCCAAGGTTTCAGTTCATTGGTTCTCTGTAACCTCCTCCGTTTTTCTCCGGCGTCGGCCATGGCAGCAACGAAGGAGCCCGCCGCGGAGCCTTACCTCTCCATCCCGTGCCGCAGCGACGACACCTCCCCTTGCTTTTGGTGCCGGCGTCAGGCGACGGATGCGTTGCAGGGTCAACCAGAGGCAGCCGGAGGAGCCATGCGGCGAGCTACCGCAGCAGCGCCGGTCGCGGGCGTCGGCGGCCGAGCCTGTCAACGGCGTGGGACACGGGGCGACGGGGGCGTGATTCGTTTTTTCAGTTCTCTTTACAATATTCTTTAAGATCCAGATTTGTTCCATGTTTCTTCGGTGTATGAATTGGGCCTCCATGTTCCTTTTCCAATATTCTTTCTGCTATTCCACTTTTGTTCCATGATTTTCAAGCACCGTTCGGGATTCAGAGTAGGCACCGTTCCAAGATGCACTGCCTTTTCTGAAATTTACTTGGCATCTTTGTCACTGGATTTCCTTCAGATCAGATCTTTTCCGGTTCGGGAGTTCATTATTGATGATGGACCTTCTGTGTTATGTGAATGGTGACTAAATTAATACGGAGTAGCTGGGAATGGAATGTGTCAACGATTTTTGTCCTTTTTAAAATCTGCAAAACCTTTTCACGCAACAAAAAAAAACCCTGTAAAACCATTCTCCAATATCTAACTTTCCACCACCGTAAGCACACCCCTTTCTCCAAACCGTAGCCCATTATGTACAACAAAAATAGTCACCATATCACATGGCAAAAAACAATGAACCATGGACCGTGACAAAAGCCCATGGCTGCCGTTACCGAAAATTAATGATTATGACTCCATATACAATTCTCCACCACCGTGACAAGCTAGTACAAACGACAAACTCTCTACCCGACAAGCAGCACCGGCACCGCAATTCAAATTTCCCACAATCCAGAAACAACGGATACATGTCACGGACTGCAGAATTCCGTCGACAGCCGTCAACGAAAGAAACATTATCCACCACATCCAGTAGCAATGAGATCAGATACTCTCTATATCGGACGGTTTTAACGGCATGCGGTGCTATCACCCTTGTTATAAAATCCGCTTATAAGAAAGATGAGTCGTCTTTCTTGCCTGCCATGCCTACGCGTTTATTGCTATGTTCCATACACACTGAATTCCTTTTTTGACATATGTTAGGCAACCATGATATTCTTTTGAATGAACCATAACTAAATAGATTTCCTCTTTCTAAGGGTCTCTTTGAATTGGAAGAATTTCATATGAATATGAAGGATTCTATTGCATAGATTTTTTTTTCAATCCTTTTGGATCATAGATTAAGGTCACCAAATTGGAATTTCATATGAATTTTGAAGGATTCTAATGCATATAATCTTTTTTATGGAATCCTTTTGGATCATAGCTTAAGGTCACCAAATTCCCATGGAATATATTTCTATGCCCTCAATCTCTCAACATGAGTTCCAACCTTATTTTGTACCAGTTTTTTGCTGTTTCCCCGCTAATGAACCTGTCAATTATCTTCCACTTGGAAAGAAATGAGGAAATATTGCACGTTTTGTTCAAAACAAAATGTTTCATCAAGATACTTGCTAACGTGATAAGCATTTAAAGCACGTTTCATCGAGTTATTTGCTTGCATTCTTGTCCTGTTTGCAACAAAAAGAATGTCTCTACGGTTTGTCCTAATCATTGTAGGAGTAACCAATCGTATGCTATACACATTGTAGTGATGTAAACATAGCACATATTTCTTCAGAACTCTTTTTTTCTGCGCAGCTTAACATAACATGCATGGTAGGCTTGCAGCCGGACTAAAATATTCGTGACTCGTTAGATTTCGTAAATTGTAAATTTCCATAAGCACATGGATACAATGCTTACAACTCCCTTTTTTCGATCAGCAAAAACACTTGCAAAGGGGACAGGAAGACAACCATTTTTACCATCTTCGTGCATTGGAAGCCAAGGACCTTGCTAGTAATAGTCAACAAAGTATTCATCAACTTGTCTAGTTGTCTTCTTGTATGATCAACTACCATCATAATCATGATCTGCAACAGTTAACGTTTTCATTTGTAGGCTTATGTACCAAGGGATCTAATTAAATACTTGCTCTATGCCAGAACTCAGGTTAAAAATCTTGCATGCTTAACTGAGTACACCTATATGTGAACATGAATAGAAGAGTGGTAAGGTTTGACCTACTACAATTATGAAATCGGTAAGCCAAATGATACACATGGAAAAGACAAAATAATTTAATAGCATTGCTATGTGATGTGTTTGTTTTAAAGATTGCTTACAAGCATGTAGATTCAGGTTTGGTAAAAAGGATATCATGAGGAACATGGACGTTGACCCTTCCATTGATCCAAATTTTAGTTGTTGAACTGAAAGTTGTTTTTGGTTACCTTCTACGGAATATGTAGGACCTATTATAAAGCTTTAACTTGGCAGTTTTTTCACATCATAGCAAAGGTAAAAAGTACCGGTTTTAAAAATTCCGAGACAGATCCAACAAGAAATAGGATGAAACTGAATTTTTCAGCCCCACTGTCGAGCCGGATAAGGTCTCCTCGGCCCTTGAGCTTTCCGGCAACTTTTCGATTTCATCTCTACAAGCAAATATGTCAGGACAACATTTTTCCCTAACCAAAACCATCTTGTCTGCGAAGTTGCCTTTTAAGATAACATATTTCACTTGGTGGCTCGCTAGAGACCGCCTTCCTTCTTGTGAATAGGATTTATAGAAGACGCAACCCTTATAACGTCTCATGTGTTTTGTGCAGCCTGACCAAATCTTTTTTATGTGGAGCGGAGTCGCGAGATGCTAAAATTTGAAGGGAACCTCTTTATCGTAGTTTTCTCTTATATCCTCCAGAGGTTGCAAGGAAAAAGCTTGGACCCTAATTTGGATTCTTTTCGCCGCCATTCTAGGACCCTTTGGAACACACATGATAAATTTACAGTTGAGGCTTTTTCTCTTGCCTAACTTGCCGATTGTGTTTTGAACTCGCATGTTTTATGTAGCAGTGGCGCCTGCTCCTAAAGCCAAAGGACAGGCACCTGGCGGATCTGCAACTGTGTTCGCTTGAGCTTCTTTTGCTTTGTAATCTTATATGTCTGATCGATCGGCACGTACGTTGCTTGTATTCTGTAGGTCGGTGCTCTTTTGAACTTTGAATCTAATTGAGAGCTCTACTAATTTAAAGCTAAAGCTGGCATTCGATGCATTATTATAAATAAAAAACTGTCAATTCTTAATGAACATACAGAGTTTCTGCCGGCCGGCCGTTTGTTGAAGCAAAACACACACGGTGGATCTGTGTGTATGTCAGTCGGTCTCTGAAGGTAACAACCCTGCATCCATGCATGCACGTACGAAGCCAGTTGTAGTTTGACTTGTTTCCTTGAAGAAACGGCCATGGACTGACGTTTACGCTACCTGAACACGCACAAGTACAAAGGCTACGCTGCAGGGCGGTGACGAGGCACCTGGACAGTTGGAACAGGTCTCTCCTTCCTCGAATCAACCTGCTCCTCCTGGCCGTCCGACGCCGTAATCGTCACGCATCAGAGTTGGTGCATACGCGTGTTTACATCATCGCGCATGCGTCTCCGGCCATTGACCTCATCGGGGCAGCTAGGTTTCAACCAAGATCCAAGAAGCATGAGCTCCAACATCATTTTAAGATTCCTTCGTTGCAATCAAACAGGCAATTGTGAAAATTCTTATACCCATAGATCCTGCTGGTCATGACTTCCTATTCCTTTACACTTCACGTTCGTTTGATTTCCCTACCCTTCAATTCAAAGGAGGCCGTAGATACTCCCTCCAGTTTTGTATACAAAGCCAGTGTCTCAATTTTTAGATACCAAGAAAACAAAACAAACTATTAAATAGCATGATTAATTATGTGGAAAACCTCTTGTGTTCTGTGCTAATTAAATATTTTTTATGTGGTGTCTTTTTTCTCTATGGTTGTGTGCAATATTCACATCAATGAGCATCACTGTACGAGGTAAAATTTTAATTAATTATTTTTGTGAAGAAATAGTGGCCTTGTATAGATAAAATTGTATATATTTTAGATAGTGTCCTTGTATTCAAAAATAGAGGGAGTATAATTTTTTACTTTTAGAAAAATAAAGAGCTGCATGTAGCTCATGAGCTATTAGTCCACATTAAGCTAAATTGTCTTCATAGAAAAACAAGAACTCTCTACTTCATTTTTGCATCTTCATAAAGAGTATTTAGAAAGTGAAAGAAACCCATCTAATCAAAGAGACTGGAGTCCAAATTCTCCAGCCAAGATTCGAAGTTCGTACCCAAATTGTGTAGCAAAACGTCACTATACATATGTGATCATGATGGTTCCACAATATGCATGCTACCAGTATATGTCAATCCCAGTATGTCCTGAATGATGGCTCGGTAGCGACAATAAGAAAACACAGGGCTGCATGCACACCGCGTTGCACTAATCAATTAACCCGTCCGATCGAGCTGTAAGCCTGTAACGTCCCATACTTGCGTATAACAAATTTGGAAGGAAAGCCTGGCCACATACGCCTTTTTCTTTTTGTACTACTTTTGCATATAAGCTTGACATCACGTATGATACGCCGTATTGTCACATGTACCTCGAGGCCTAATTATGGTTGGGATTAAAATGAGCCATACGTGATGAGTGAAAAATGGCAATAATCGACCTACATTCACGAAGTTGAATCTTCATGACACTAAAAATGGAGAACACTACTATTGTAGCTCATGACCTGCATTAGCTTGGGGCATACTTTTGGAACTGCGGGACGAGTTGCCTCTGATGGAATAATTATTGCCGAGGCAGTTGAAAAACAGTGCCCCCGTCTAACGGGATTGCCTAACAACCCGGCAGCCAGCAGCTCCATCTCACCACCCGTCCTCTCTGCTCTCGAAACCACCCTTCTTCTTCCCCGGCCCCTACACACGTCCTATCCTCCCGCTATATAAACCAGCCCCGTGCCCGCCTCATTCTCATCTCACCACCCACAACAACAAGCAAGCAATCAAGTAGCTCTTCTCTCATCACTTGCAGCGTACTGCACTGCATAGTTGGTTTTCTTGGATGGCAACTTCCATGGGTTGCCTGGTGGTGCTCTGCCTCATGTCCCCCCTCCTCCTCGCCGGCGCCGTCCGCGGCAACCCGTGGTACGGCGGCGGCGGCGGCCTCTTTCCGCAGTTCTACGACCACTCTTGCCCCAAGGCCAAGGAGATCGTGCAGTCCATCGTGGCACAGGCCGTCGCCAGGGAGACCAGGATGGCGGCGTCCCTCGTCAGGCTGCATTTCCATGACTGCTTCGTCAAGGTACGTATCTACTCTGTTTCCACTCTGCGACAGAGCAACGACGATGCTTACTGCCCATGCTCACTCTATGCAACGCGCTACAGAAAATCTTTTGCCTTAGATTAGCACAATAATAAGATTTGCATTTTGCTTGTCGCCTTTAATTTGGTGTTCGAACACATATCTAAGCTTGCAAAGCTTTAACCTTTGATATCGGGAAAAGGTCTCACTAGCAGCATGGAAGAATCTCTAGTTTTTAGGATAACTGTTTAACAGTGATGAGATAGTCTACCTACATCACCCATGCATCTGAGCAGCACTTTATCTTGTCTTTGTGACATGATCGAGACCCGCACCATGATTCTTTAATCCGAATGCACAAATGATGTTGCTATCCATGCAACCTACGTTAACTCAACGCACGTGCCTACTCTATCTGCTATTTCCTGCATGTGCCTAACCTAATATCTATTGTACTACCTTAATAACTTTCTCGTACGATCTTGTTCTCTGATTGTAGGGGTGTGACGCGTCGGTGCTGCTGGACAACAGCACTACCATTGTGAGCGAGAAGGACTCCAACCCCAACAAGAACTCTCTCAGGGGATTCGAGGTCGTCGACCAGATCAAGGCCGCCCTGGAGGCCGCCTGCCCCGGCACCGTCTCCTGCGCCGACATCCTCGCCCTCGCCGCCCGCGACTCCACCATCCTTGTATGACAACTAGCACCACCTTTCCTCTTGGCCCGAGCTAGCTGAACACAATGCAGCCACAGCATGAGTGAGTGACATTGGTGGAAATTATTGCCCTGCAGGTTGGTGGCCCGTACTGGGACGTGCCACTTGGACGGAGGGACTCTCTTGGCGCGAGCATCCAGGGCTCCAACAATGGCATCCCCGCCCCAAACAACACCCTCCCCACCATCATCACCAAGTTCAAGCGCCTCGGCCTCAACGTCGTCGACGTCGTTGCCCTCTCCGGCGGCCACACCATCGGCCTCTCCCGCTGCACCAGCTTCCGGCAGAGGCTGTACAACCAGTCCGGCAACGGCCTGGCCGACAACACCCTGGACGTGTCCTACGCGGCGCAGCTCAGGCAGGGGTGCCCACGCTCCGGCGGCGACAACAACCTCTTCCCGCTCGACGTCGTCACCTCCACCAAGTTCGACAACTTCTACTTCAAGAACATCCTTGCCGGTAGGGGCCTGCTCAGCTCCGACGAGGTCCTGCTCACCAAGAGCGCCGAGACGGCGGCGCTCGTCAAGGCCTACGCGGACGACGTGCACCTCTTCTTCCAGCACTTCGCGCAGTCCATGGTGAACATGGGCAACATCATGCCCCTCACCGGGTCGCACGGGGAGATCAGGAAGAACTGCAGGAGGCTCAACAACTTCCACTGAGTTACTGATAAATGCTGCTATATGTGTTTGTGTGCTGAACTGTAGTACGTGGAGTTTTCGCCGTTTCATCTTTTCAATAAACAAGTGTGATTGTGCTTAGTGTGAAACACCAGATCGATTGTTACTGTTGAGCTCCCCCAACTTTCAAAATTAATCCTGCATATATATTCCAACTACGTACTTTGGGGTAATCTAAAGAACTTTTCTGGAGATAATGCATGCATGGATCACAAGTTTGAGGAATCAAACTACTCCTGAATCTCAAAAAGGAAAACACTAGCAATCACCTGGTATGGATAATTGGACGTGCACGCATTTTGATCGCTCACACCGTCCGATGAACAGGGAAAAGTCAAGCATATTTACTTTTGTAGTAGGTTAATTATTAGTTGGTTATTTTGGATGGTTTGGTAGGTACCGTCTGCCTAGTGGCTGCAGTGTAGTACAACATGCAGCCGGCCGGTCTTTCTAGGTCAAGGTAGCAATTAAGCAAGCTAGCTCTCAGCTCAGGTGCGCGTGTATGGTGGGTGAATCATGAGCAACCGCACAGTGGATATACCCATCGCTGTCGGAGAAAAAAGACGCTTCGTCGATCGATCGGACAAACATAGGTAGGGATACAAACGGAAAAAGAGTTCACTCCTAGTGTATATATGTACATCTAAAATGCACATATATGGGAAAACAAACTACTACAGTAGAAGAAATCATAACTAACTTGATTAGTCATTATTTGTTTAGGTGCATGTCCTGAACAATGGAAAACAAGACGGGAAAAAATTGGAATCAGAATAGACTTATGTCCTGTTATACCCACTTTCTACAATTTGACAAAAAATAATGAAAGTTTAAAAAATAATGAAAAATCACACACAAGTATATATAGATTACGGATATTTGTTAATTTTTTTTACAAATGAGGATGCTAAAACTTCACAATAAGTCATGTCAGTTTCCGAAATTTACATGCCTAAGCTTCTAACCAATAGCTATGTCCATACATTTTCATAAATTTTAAAGCTTACAAATACATTTCTTCAAAGTAGATTTTGGTGTACCTAAGAACAAGTCCAAAGCAGAAAGGGAAATAATGATATGTGTGCGAAAATAAATATGTAATCCCTATGTATAACAGATGTGTCACTGTCAGGTCGACTCAGGTTCTCATCATTGTCTGCACCTCCGGAACAAAGGCAAAAGTGCTGAACTAGTTTGTAACTTTTCAACTGAATGTTTATTAGTGAAACTCCTGGTTCATCAATAAAAACCAACTTTACTTTACATACAATGATTTAACTTAAAGAAGTATTGAAGAAATTAATGTAACTAAAAGTGTGTGTCTTCTATAGATTTATATGTCATTTCTACAAAGCATGTATAGCTAACTAAATGATTCGTTAAATATTGCTTATGCTAGCAACCAACAGCTAGCAGATGGGGATTATGAGCCTTGACCAAAAAAAAAAGATGAATGAATGTCAACATGAATAAATAGCTAGGTCCCATATGATTGATGTGCAGTCATCAAACTCAAGGTCAATTGCAGGTTTATCCAGATTCCATGTACAATAACTAGATGCCGCCTGGGGCAGGTGAAAAGGCCGTACAGACATCAGCCAGATAGAAGCAGATGAACTGAGGATTAGTTAGAGTTGGTGCACTATGCTGTAGCAGCACTGTATTTTTAAAGTTATATTAGTACACTAGTTCTAGCTCCATTGGCTTACATTATTATAACTTCTAGTTAATACGTACTTTGCCTAGTTGAAAATCTCTGTCATGGGCAATTTGATTGTGATTAGTACAATGTATTGATGTGGAGTAGGTAGATAAATAGGCTTAAGATATGATTTGTTAACAAAATCATATATATACCTACTGACATACTTTTGCTAGTACCAAAGAGTCAAAGATCGCAGTCATGGATGGATTCGCAGTCATGGATATATATACCTACTGGCCGTGCATTATGATTTACGCAGCACCACGGTCCACGGGGACATCACAAATGCCCAGTAGGCCAGTACCGGATCAGCCAAAAAAAAAGAGGTCACTCGACCTGCACAGTGAAAATCTCAGTTGCATCCCATATGCAGCTGGGTGAATCTCAATTGCAACCCATCCCTAACTCGCTGGCGGCATGAATCACAGCACAATCCAATGGTCCAAACTCGACTAAGATTTAGTTAATTCTCAATTGACTCAGAATTAGCAAAACTGTTTTTATGATTCTTTTTGTGAAATTTAACGTGGCATAGCAGGTATGCAGCCACAGTGTCAAACATTCACACAACGCATTGTGTAAAGTACTATTTGAAGCACATCACTCCCTTCTCAGTCGAGCGAACTACACTTCAGAAAAGTAGAAAACAGAGCAATGGACAAAAATAAATTATAACCATGTCTTGGAAGCTAAGAGGACTTCTCTAATCGTCAATAAAGCACTGATCAACTTGTTTTCTTCAATGATCTACTCTTATTATAGCGATGATCTGCAACTATGCCAATGTGTCTCAGTGTCTCATTAAATAACTTGCTTTTTTGAGAACACATGTCAAAAGTCTTCCATGCTTCACAGAGTAAGTGTAAACAACAAGGAGAAGGTTAGATCGGACCTACCAAAACTGCGAAGCTACATAGGGAAGCCAAAAAACCTATTGAGAAATAAAATAGAGTAGTTGAAAAGAGCTTTAATTAATCATGTCATATCTAAACAAAAGCTCGCTTAAGCAGATTGTGGTTGGGGTAAAGTGAAGATCAGCACAATAGATTAAGCACTCTAATCGTTCACTTAGCTGCAAAGTCCTTTATTTGGGGACAAGTTGTAAGAATCGTTGGCAGATTATCTTCAATTCCGTTAGAAAATTTGTGTTGGTTAACTTCTAAGAAATGTGTGGGCCTATTCAAGATTTTTCCCTTTCTCTTCCACAGTAAGTATGACCCTATCGCTGTTAAGAGTTGATTATAGGAGGACAATGGGATAATAATGAATCACGATCATCCTAACACAGAAGAAGTCAAATGAGCAGGTAGTCTTGCTTATGTCACTTTAGTTTCCACCCAAGGTTTGTAGCCGTAGGGATACACGCCAAGTCTGACTCTACACTCTCTTCTGAGACATGTAACTTGCTCTTGAATCTTGCTATATAGTTCTCTCGGTACCCCCACACGGCCACCCCAACAACTACATGTGAGAAGACTAGAGAATACTGGTTGAACCAGTATTTCTGGTTATCTGGTAGTAGAAAGTAGAAACATACATGAAAGCCTTAAATAGCAAGAATATCCTACAAGAAAGAGCCATGGAAATGACAAATACAGTTTGATTCTTGTTGTTATAGGGGATAGAGGATCCTAAAAGAAACAGGATGCAGTGCAAAATGCTGCTCGATACAAAGTTGTGAACTCCTAGCTCACTTCAGTATGAACTTTTTATATGCTCATTCGACCTATGTTAACTGAGCTAGGGTATTAACTTGAATAAAATTACAAGGCCTCAATTGTAACAATATCCGTAATCAACAATAACGGTTCACATGCATACAGGTAGAATGAACATACCTTCAAGTCATATGCAAGTCTCTGAGACTCTCTTACTCTGTAGCACGCTGTTGTTTTCTTCAAGAAACGGTCACTGCTAAGCGCTGGACAGGACACCACAGAACTGCTGGGCCCGTGACAAAGCCTTGGAACAGTTGAAAGTACTTCCAGCTCCAGGAACCTGCTCCCGACATGAATGTAGGCCATGCAAGCACCTAACGCAGAATCATCACGCATCCCGTGTCTTCCAAAGTTGGTACAATATCGCACATCTCCTTTGACCTGATCAGCATCCATGCACGTGTGTTAGCTAGGGAAATAAGCCCAGGATTGTACAGAAGGCAGGTGCCATGTTACATGTTACACACGTTCTCTGGCCTGGCAATTAGATGAACCATCAAAAAGTTTCAGTAAGGTAGGAAGGTAACCTAATTTGGTATGATTCTACGACAAGACACAACAATAATGTCCTAAAGATCTTAGACATTACCCTTCATCCAAAATATGTATTTTACTTAAGGTGCACACTGCTGTAGCAGCGTACTTTTATCCCCAAAGGTGTGGGACACGAATCCATGTTCCCATGATCACCAATAATAAGAAAATCTCCTTAATACGGTGTTAGCATTAATCAGTACCCTCCGACCTGTAACTACTCTGTGTATAAAAAACTACAAAAGTAGCAGTATTAATTAGGAAGCAAACCTTTCGCTTTTGGTTACGCCTTCTTTTGTACTTTGGCAGCTTGGTTTCACATATGATATATTGTCATGTGTAGGGAGAGTTCCTAGAGACTTGTGACTTGTTCGGGGTGGGTCTACGGCCTACCGTGAGGCAAAAGGTTAAACTGAAGGACGTGGCTGGTCTATTGTAAGATGGTACCTGCCTTATAGTGTAGCATTCATATTCACAAGGGGTGAAATTGCATGACCACAACCTGACCACAACCTTGCGTGATTAATTCACAAAACTATGGTCTATGGATATGTTTGTTGAAGATTGCAGTGTAAATGTGGACATGTAGTTACCAAAGCTTCTCTTTTCAGCACCCATGCTTGCAATTTGTCAGAAATTTCACAGGAATGGTTGTTCCGCAAGTGACCATAGCTCTAAGATGTACACTTATTTTAGCTTCTCAGCAAAATATGTACTAGGATTAAACTTGTCTGAGAAACGCCTTGATCTAAAATTGTTCACCAAAGCTTAATCTTCGACTAGCTTTGCATTAGAAATGATGACCAAAACAAGAAATTAAGACATAGCACGCTTTCAAAGAAAATCAGATGAATACTTTAGATGATTTAAACCTTTGGAGTTACTTGATAGAAGAATTAATGGCCAAGCAGTTGAAAACAGTGCCTAGTAGCTCACTTCTTATATACGCATAGTCTAACAACCCACCTGCCATGCTGCATCTCAGACCTCTCCCGGAAACCACCCTTATTTCCATTCCCTACATGCGCCCCATCCTCTGCTATATAAACCACCCAATGCCCACGTATCACAACCACAAGAAGAGAAGTAGAAGCAAACAACCAGCAACTATCTTCTGCTTGTAACGTAGTGCAGCAAAGGACTTACTTACATGGCGACTTCCATGGGTGGTTTGCTTGTGCTCTGCCTTGCCTATCCACTCCTCCTTGCAGACACCGTTAGTGCCAACCCATGGTACAGCTTATTCCCACAGTTTTACGACCACTCGTGCCCAAAGGCAAAGGAAATTGTGCAATCCATTGTGGCACAGGCTGTTGCCCAGGAGACCAGGATGGCAGCATCCTTGGTCAGGCTGCATTTCCATGACTGCTTTGTCAAGGTTTCTGCTTCCTCTTTGCTGCAGTATCCTTTACGTGTTTCTGCAATGATACAATGATGCTTGCTGAACATAGTTCCTACAATGAAGCACAGAGAATACATAGTTTACTATCTGTCTATGACTAAATGATATCAGTGCATTTTACTCGTTAACTTCAGCTGTTTGAATGCTTAACTCTGCAAGTGTTCAGTTTTTAACCTTTGCTATATTTGTCATTCGCATTGAAAATCGTGTCCTGGGGAACATGGAAGAATAGGTGGTTTTTAGGTTAATTTTTTAGTTTTCACCAATTATAAGATAGCCTACCTACAATGCCCGCACTACTTATTGTCTCAGTCACATGATCGAGTCCATACCATGAGTGGTTTTTCCCCAAAAAAATGGTGACCGCTTTAATATAAGTGCACAGCAAATGGAGCTCTTCCTTTACTCGATGCATGTACCTGGTCAATCAACACTGCTATTTCGTTGAATGTGTCCAAACTACCCAATCTATATAGTACAACATGCCTATGTATCCACCAACCTGTTCTGACATCCTCTTTCTTTCTATGTATAGGGGTGTGATGCATCCGTGCTACTGGACAACAGCAGCAGCATAGTCAGTGAGAAGGGGTCCAACCCCAATCTGAACTCACTCCGGGGATTCGAGGTTGTCGACCAGATCAAGGTTGCCCTTGAGACGGCTTGCCCTGGCACTGTCTCCTGCGCCGACATCCTCGCCCTTGCTGCACGCGACTCCACCGTTCTCGTATGTAGACACCAGAAATAACTCTGTCCTAACTAGCCCGAGCAGAATAATTTAGCATTATGTGTGATTCTTTGGGATCCAAATTAATCTGCAGGTTGGCGGCCCTTACTGGGACGTGCCGCTTGGCCGAAGGGACTCTCTAGGTGCGAGCATCCAGGGATCCAACAATGACATCCCTGCCCCCAACAACACCCTCCCCACCATCATCACCAAGTTCAAGCGTCTCGGCCTCAATGTCGTCGATGTCGTCGCGCTCTCAGGTGGCCACACCATTGGCTTGTCCCGGTGCACCAGCTTCCGGCAGAGGCTGTACAACCAGTCAGGTAACGGCCTGGCCGACAGCACGCTGGATGTGTCATACGCAGCGCAGCTGAGACAAGGGTGCCCACGCTCTGGTGGCGACAACAACCTTTTCCCACTTGACATTGTCACCTCGACCAAGTTCGACAACTTCTACTTCAAGAACATCCTAGCTGGCAGGGGTCTTCTCAGCTCCGATGAGATCCTTCTCACCAAGAGCGCCGAGACAGCAGCGCTCGTCAAGGCATACGCAGACGACGTGCACCTCTTCTTCCAGCACTTTGCACAGTCGATGGTGAACATGGGCAACATCATGCCACTGACCGGGTCACAGGGGGAGATCAGGAAGAACTGCAGGACGCTCAACAACTATCAATGAGTTACTAAAGGTGTTGTATTTGCTGAAATGTGTGTGGAGTTGGCGCCAAGTTTGAAATTTAATAAGCAAGTGTGGCTGTAATTTCCAGATTTTCTTGTTCATTTATGTTCTGTAAATTGCATTGAGGAATGCATATGTTGTAAGAATTCATATAAGATGAGTCTACCTGGTTTCTTTAGAACTTGTTGTTTTACATAACTTACCAAATCTTTGACTCCCAAATACCACCACGCGGTATATGTTCACCTATTTGTTCAAGAGTTTTCGGAGTACTCAAGCCGTGCATTCTTCCTTTGACATATATTTCCTGTAAAAAAAAGATCTAAAGTTAGTTTTTAGAAGATACTACAAGTGGCTCAAATCCAATCTTGTGCCTCCAAGAAATCTCTAGGGCCGAATGGAACAACTCGGCAGAATATTGGGTGCACTAGCACCTTTGAGGTGTACTGGTGCACTAGGCCTTCAACATTCAAATTCGAGAAACAACCATACTCATACAAAATGTATATACCGTATCACATATTCAACACACATCTCAAGGAAAAAACAAAAATTCCACTGTAAATAGTGCTGCCTGATACTACTCTCTTCACATTTTGTTACTATTCACACCATGTTGTCCTTTTTATTTATCAAATAGAATTCAGAATTTAATTTTGTAGCATGAAAAATATTATTCTTGTGAAATTGTGCACAACTTTTAATGTGTCCTGTGGAACCTAGTGTACTAGTACACCTCAATGGTCCTATTGCATACTATATGCCGCCAAAAAGAAAAGGCTGCATCATGGGATCTATAATTCATAGCCGATAACCTCGGGACCAGTGTAAATTATGTAAAAACTGACACTGACTTGTGAATAGTATACCTATACATACCAAAAGCAGGAATCTATTTCTATAATCTGTTCTCAATAAAAAAAAGTGTGCAGAAAAATCAGAACTTCAAAGAAAACAGTGTCAGAACAAACAACCTGTAATTTCAGTGAGAAGAACTTCAATATGACTAACAACTTTCTGAAATAGAAATTATTTCTTTGAAACAATATGCTTACAAAATCATGCTACACAATCGTTCAAACCCGTATAAAGGAGAGCAAAATGTAGGAGGCAGAGTATGCTGAACTGTACAAGACTACAAGTAGACTGGGAGGTTTGTAGGGAACAGCAGATGCACATGCAGAGAGAGAATTATTTGTAGAATCCGTGCTTCAAGAAGTCACTCATTAACTCAGAACAACCAAGTCACCATCCAGGGAAGCTAGGAACAAACTTAAGACATTTCGTAAATTGCATGTGTGCTTCATGCTTTCCAACAGTTTTTTGTAGGAAATTTGAAGCAAACTGATGGGTGTGATTAGGAACTAATCCAAATATCTAAGGGTAGATTAGTAAACTTAACAGAAGAGGCTCATGTAGCACACCCTCCTCCAGTGCCACAGTAGTTGCATCGAAAGAAATAATTAACTTCTGGACGGATAGACGTCTTCAGTGGGATTCAAGTTCTAAGATCACTAGATCAGAGTTCCCTAAACCAGCGCCTTCGTGGAAGATTGTGAAGATGCTCGGGCTTCCCCTTCGTGCGTTTGTGAAGTGGCTGTGGAGCTTGCCATTACCGGAGTGAAGGAACCATAATTTCATGGACATGGCTCGGAGAATAACGTGAGCCTTTCGTGGTGTTCGGGAAACTACGTGGCTCCCACACTCTCCAATGGTGATTAGAATTTTTGGGAGAAAGTGAACGTCGTGATAAAATCATCGTCTCCGCATGCCTCAGTTATCCCTATACCCGAGTTCCTCCTCTTCTAATTTACCTTCTGATAGCATTCGTGCTTGAAGTTATATATATCTTGTCATAGACTGTTTATCACTTGTCTGATAAATCTTGTACTCATCTTGTTTAGCCTAACTTGTTCCTGCACTTAGTTGAGCATAGCATATTTAGGATTTATGTTTGAAATGTAAATGAGTAGTTTAATTCTGCATTTTTTCAAGTCAAATATGTAATTGTTTTAAAACGCCTAGACATCTCGATATTTCACATTTTCACTGCGTACTCGTTTCTGGCAACCGGAGGGCGCGGATACGGCGTGTCCCTCATTTGTGACGTGTCTCCTGATTCCAGCTGTTGGGAATGAGATAAGTAGTAATAGGTGTGAAGTGACCATACTGCCGTTTCTACAATGCGGTGGATTAGTTTCTCTAATCACGACAATTAGTTTGCTTAATTTTTGTGCGAAAAATCTGTCGAAAAGCATAGAAGCACTCCTCTTATTTCTTTACATTCCCAAAAGGATGCGCAGGTTTTTGACTAACAGCTTTTTAATCATTTTTGTGGGCTGATCTCACCCAACTGAACTAAAAGTACATCGTTTGAAAGAAAAGTCATTTAATATATTGGCGCACAAGATCCATGTATAGAACAAAGGGTAATTGCATTCAGTTCATATGTATAAGGTGTCATTTTGTAATATTTCGCCAAGGGGACTGACAACTTTTCCATGTATTTAAGAATTTGCATGTGCAGCCAGAGCTAGTGCATTGTTACATTATCAACAATTTAAAAGGAACTTACATGAATTTAAAAGGAACTTAGATTGGAATGGGGCTAGAAGGTGAAAATAAAAACACAATAAAACCATGCAGTCAAACTGTTACCTGCATGTCCATTGCTCTTACAGGCTTTCTGTTGCACCCTTTTTTCTTACCACACAATCCTGGTAGCTGTTCTAATAGTTTACTACCCTCAGTTGATCTGATTTGTCATTTCTCATGCCCTGCTGCATGATGAAGTTGCACTGCTGCTCTTTTCTCATGCCCTGCTCACACTACAAGGCATATCCTGGTATTCAGAACCTTGAACCATATTGGAAATGAACAATATGCATGGGAAAATGAAAGATGGATACCATGCGTTCACCACATCAGCAGAGGCACTCTCTAACTATTTGATCCTGTGGACAGTCAGGGCTCTCAATTCATTTGGTCTGTATTGCTGAGGTGAATGAAAGAAAGAACAGTCAGATCATCAAGGGTATATGTGTTTGTGTAGTTTAGTTTTGCTACAAGCGATAGATGGTGTTACATCTTACAGTTCATTTATACCTTTGTGAACCCTTATGTTGCCAACTCCAAGATGGTCAATGATGTTTACAAATGTTCTTTTCACCTACAAAACACAGAATAGATTATACAAGTCCCAAGTGTGCATTACCGAGCATAGTTATATCTAGAAGAAAATGGTGTACTTACGGGTGGTGTTTTTATGGATGATGATACCATGGGCCAAAAAAAACTTCCCTATCAGATTGTAGTGCTTACCAAATTTAACCAGAATTTCGAATCATTGCTTCAATTGCCTTATTGGCCTGGAGCAGCTCCCCTTTCGAGCAAAGTGAAGCAATAGCAGGATAATATGTGTCAAAGTCGTCATAGAAAGACTTCCCTAACAAATTACCATTGTCAATATCAGTATCATCACTTGATATGCACAAATTATCAGCTCTCTCTGTCATGGGCTGCAATGTGCCTTCAGAACTTCCATGAAGGCCATTACTAGAAACATCAAAAGCAACTGTTAAATCTTGTTCTGAATCTGTTCTGGGATCACATGTGTCATCAATTCTCTGCTGCCTCTTCAGGTGAGCAAGAGTATTACAATTATTAGAATCTGAAGAGGATACAGACATGAGTCTCACTTCACTTAGGATAGTTACAACCTCATCAATCCTCCCTTCCTCGCATGCAGAAGACAGAAGGCCAACTAGAGATTCGGTTTGGACCTCATTTCCAACAATATTTATTAGCTCCACAACTTGTTTGCACTGAAACATCTCCCTCAAGATGCCCCTGGATTCTTCCAACCTTCCTTTTGCATAGAGTCCTTTCACCAGGCTCACGAAACCAACAAAATCTGGGACCATCTCCTTACAATGGTATTCATTAAAGAAGCTTAATGCAGCTTCAGTGTCACCTTTCAGACAGTGCCCGCTAATAACCGCACCAAGTGTAAAAGCATCTGGAAGTAGAAAAAGTTCCTCGAAATGAGACAAAAGCTCAAGTGCTTTTTCAATTAACCCATAGTTACAGTAACCACTTATCAGCAAGTTGTAAACACGGGTAGTGGGTCTGATGCCGTTCTTGGACATTTTCTGAAATAAATGATATGCATCATCCAAGAAACCCTCTCTGCACAAAGCACCTATAAGTATAGCATAAGTGATCAGTGTTGGAAGAATGTTGCTTCCTTCTAAGTAGTCAAAGAGCCTGAATGCTTCGGTAAAGCATCCATGCTGGCACAAACCACTGAGAACTGAGTTATGGATGATAATGGTTGGATGAATCCCCTCTTTTTTCATGCTTCCACAGAGGTCTAATGCCTTTTCAAGATTACCACCTCTACAAAGGCCTTCCACTACTATGGAATACATTGCTAGATCCACTGGAAAACCACTTTGTTGAGCTTCCTTCAGGAAGTTATATGCATCCAGAATTTCACCCTCTTTCTTCAGTGCATAGACAGCTCCCCTTAGAACACTGACAGGAACGCCGCCATTGTTCATGTAACTTGAAAACTGAATAGCTTCACCAACACCCTTCTTGCCGAGGTAACAAGACAGCATATTAATCGCTCTAGGTTCATTTAGGCCATGAATCTTTATGAACTCACTTAACAATGGTTGTATGACCTGTTCATTTCCATTTCGGAGTAAGCTCTTGAGCAGCTTGTAGAATGTTTTGCTAGATACTGTGAAGAATTGTGTTCTGATTATCTTGTAGACAGCCAATGCTGCTTGACAACAATCCCTGGTGCTTAAGAAACTACAAGCGTAACTGCAAACAGATAAAAACAAGTCCATGTCTAACTCCCCCACCTTACCAATGAAATTTAGCACACCTTGTTCACCATCTTCTTTAAAGTTTGCATGAATCAACTTTCTGTAAGTACAGGAATCAGGCCTAAGTTTTTTATGAATAAGATCACAAAAGATTTGTTCAGCAATGATCACCTTTCCTGCATTGCATAGTGCTCTAATCAGGCCACCGTGAACAACTGTACTGGAGAATGATGTATCTTTCTTGTACTTATCAAACAACTCAATAGCCCTGTCAAATTCTCCAAGTTTACACATCATGTCTATGATTGTATGATAGGTGACGGTATTAGGGCTTAAGCCCATATCAGGCATTCTGTGAAACAGGCTGCAGGCATCATCCACCTTCTTCATCATAAACAATGCTTTGATAAGTACATTGCATGTGACAACATCAACTGCAATCCCACTACTCTCAAGCCTAGCTTTTGTTGCCATAACACCAGCCGTATCCTCTTCCATAATGTAACCATGTAACAGCGTGCTATATGTGAAATTATCACCAGTAACAGCTTCAGAGATTTCAACAGCCTTGGTAGTGTCACCAGCCTTGCACAAACCATTTATTACAGCATTGTATGTCACAATCCCAACTTTTATCCCCTTGCCCTCCATCTCTCCAAGCAAAGAGAAAGCCTTATCCAAATCTCCCTTTTTGCAAAATCCATCGATTAAAATTGAATATGCATACTCGTCCACCACTACACCTGTTTGTTCCAGTTTCCTCACTATGGAAAAGGCATCTTCCAACCTGTTCCTCTTGCAGAAACCACCAACAAGTGAGGTATAAGTGATCAGATTCGGCTTAGCCCCCTTCGTTCCATCTCATCTAAGAACCCCATTACTTTCTCCACACTCCCTTCTCTACACATCCCATCAATAACAGTAGTATAACTAACCACATCAGCTGCAATGCCCTTGTCTAACATCAGCCGATGCTCCCGAGCCCTTCCATCAACAGGCCACTCCTCATGTATCCATGAACTAAGCTGCTGTAGAACACTTCATCACCCACCATACCCTTCCGTTCCATCTCCGTTATCAGCTCTGCCACCTCACCAATTCTCCCCTCCCTCGCGAGCAAATTGACAACCGCAGTCAGTGTCACCAGGCCTGGCTCAACCCCGCTGACATCCTTCCTCACCCTATCGTAGAACTCCAACCCAGCCTCAGCTTTTCCGGCCTTGGAGAAACCAGAAACGATCACACTACAAACACCATCGTCCACCTGACACCCTCTCGTGGTCATTACATCAAACACCTTGAGCGCCCCGGCCATGTCCCCGCGGGCACACAACTCCGCTATCATCGCACGGTACGTGGACGGCGAGAGTACAGCTCCGTGATCCTCGACGCTAGTGGAGAACAGTTCCAGCGCGTGGCGCAGGTCCCCATGCTCAGCGAAGGCACGGCGGAGCAGCGCGTCCCAGAGGCGACGGGCGGAGGAGGCCGGACCGGCGAGCGCGAGACGCCGAGCGGCGTCATGGGGGCGGGAGGAGTCTAGCAGCGCGCAGGCAGCAAGGAGGTGGGTGCGCGGGGTGGGGCGCAGGGCGTTGGCGAGCGCCTGGGAGGCGAGGGCGCCGACGAGACGGTGCCTCCGGCGGCGGAGGAGCGCGGCGAGGAGCCGGTCCACATGGCGCGCGGTGACCGCGCGTCCGAGCTTAATGAGCGTCGTCAGCGGCGGCGGCGAAGGAGGGGGTTCGCCGCCGGGGAAGCCCATGGCGGGCGGCGGTCGGCTCGGCTGCTGCCGCGGTTGGAGTGTGAGTGGAACGTTCGAAGTGAAAAGGTTTTTTCCATCGGTGGTATCGGGTTAGGGCCGGGCTCCCAAGCGTTGAATAGGCCTAGGCCCATATCATGTTTTGGGCCTTCTCTTTCAACTCTGGGCTGGCGCTAGTAAATGGCCGCACGGTTTAGCCACCGTCCACGACGAATCTCAAAAAAAAAAAAGCCACCGTCCACGACGAGGACTCTCCCCATCTCGGCGAATATGATGCAGCAGTCGCAGGCGGCGATGGCGGTGGCTGCGCCGGCGCCGGCGGCGCGCGCGCACGAGGCGGAGGGCGGGGACGCGCCGCCGAAGCAGGTGGCGCAGGCGATGGAGCGGCTGGGGCGCGCGGGCAGGATCATCGCGGACATCCGGCTCGGCGCCGACCGCCTCCTCGAGGCGCTCTTCGTCGCCGCCAGCGCACCGCCGCACAGCGCCCAGCAGCACATCGAGAGGAACGAGCGCGTCGTGTCCCAGGAGGAGGTCGCCATGCACCAGCACTTCGACGACCTCCGCGCCCTTGGCAGGTACTCCAGTCCTCTCCGCCCACCCCAGCTCCCACGCTATCCCGTCTTGATCCGGGAGTTCCTTGTGAACTCCTTTTGGTGATTACATGAGCATGACTGTTTAGGAGCTTGGAAAATGAACTCTGCTGGGATGATTTCTAATGGGTGGGGAGAACAACTACTCTCCCATCTTCTGCCCGTATGCCTCTGCCCTAAATCTGAATCAGGACATGACATCGCTGAGGTGGTGGGAATTAGTTCCTGTCTTGATTATGTTTGGAAAATTGATACAGTACATGTGATTCTGGCTAAGCTTGTTTGTGTTGTGTGGCTGATTCTGAAGAAACTTGTAAGTTATAGGGTTTGGTTATTCCCCTAGATATGCATATCGTTGTAGGTTTGTTCCGTAATGTTGGTTTTTGTTTCCTATCGTCTACTCTTTTTGCGGATCAATGTTTGGACTTCGGAGGTAATTTGGTTAGACAGAGTTAATGTCAGACAGATTCTCATCTTATTTTGAAATTATTGACATAGTTTGGCCTCAGCAAGGCAAATGTATTGAGAAGTGTAGAATGCGATCGCACTCTAATTTCAACAGAATCTTACTAACGCCCCTAGGCTTATATGTCGCTTAACCACTCAACTTTGATCTATGGCCTTGGATGTTCTGGGCGTTTCTGGCCTTTTTCTTGAAGACATCGCTTGGTCTGTTCGATTGTAGTCATTTTATGTAACTCGTATTTAGCACCTGGCTCACGTTGAACTGATTTGGCTAGAATTAGTATTCAGAAGCTATTGTTTTAGTGTGACCCGGGGCCGTAATTTAAGGCCAGATTATCGCCCTACAAGATCATTTCGTCAGAGCAACGCATTTTGTATTGACGATGAAAATTTTGCACGGTTGGATAGTCTGGTTCATAATACTTTCTGTATAGAACATGAATGTTTGTGATGGTATAATCTACGTATCACCTGTAGATCAAAGACTTGTTGCTGTCGGTCTTAATGAGGCCCTAAAGTTACTAGGCAATGTTACATGTAAGACAGTAAGAGTTAACTTTTGAGAAAGCCTTGAATTTACTTGATAAGGCTAATAAGTCATGTGATGTTACTTCTGAGAGATTGAAAGCTATAAAGGTATCTGGAACCAACTTGAATAATGTTTAGCAGAATATGTTTTGTGATATATATTCATATCATTCTCCTACTTAACTGAATTAAGAAGTTTCATAATAGGACTTCCAGTATTTTGACAGCTGTAAAATTTGGTGTTTATCTTGCTCACACTTTTTGGATGAATCAGAGTCATCATTGACACAATTCTACTGCTAGGTTATGTGCGTCCTTGTCAAATATCTTTGACTTTTTTAACTTTCATTTAAAAGTCAAACATTTCTTCATCAGTGGTTGGGAGCTAGTCATTTTCAGATTCAGCTGCAGCCTAACAAGTACTATCTCCTATCCATAATGATTGTTGCAGTTTTGAACTAACCCCAGTTCAAAACTGTCACTTATTTTGGATTGGAGGGAGTATTATTTATTCATTTTAGCATTTTTTCGCAGTGAGTAATTCATTTTATTTATTTATTATTTTTCTGTTAGCAGGCAATTGGAAGAGTCTGGAGTTCTAAATGGGGCCCTTAAAGCTCGAGGAAATTCGTGGGGCTTGCACATGCCACTTGTCTGCCCAGATGGTGCTGTTGTGGCATATGCTTGGAAGCGTCAATTGGCAGGCCAAGCTGGTGCATCAGCTGTTGACAGGACTAGGTGAAATTCGTTACTTGTGTACTTTATGGTGTTTGGCTTACTCTTTATTTGTAACTCCTGAGATTAGAAAGAGGGTATGCACAGTACAAGCCTTAAAACAGGTCAGCCAATGGGAACACAATCCTACAGAAGTAAGAATGAGGTAACGATGTCACATCCACGACAAGGTGAGCTGTATCAGCAAGACAGCCCTTTCCACTGCAACTCTGGGTCACCACCGACCTCCACCAGAAGTGATGCCATAGACCGTATCTAGGAGAGTCATGTGCAACATTTTCACCAATTATCAGTGTTCTAAAAGGCAGCTGACTTGCCTACCTTGGTGCTGGGTGATGCCCTCCCACGTAGGGCGCGACTAGCCCTTCATAGGCCTGTCTATTCAGTGATTATGTACTAGGAGCTGATTTTCAGCCTGACTCCTAGCGCCTTGGTGAACACTGCCAACCATTCAAATAGTGGAATGTAATTTTAATGCTGTTGTATAGTGTTACTCCTTAAAATAGAATGGTAATTTATTGGATCTATCCCTTGCAAATTACCCAAAAACTTGGCAGGAAACTTTGGGTTATGGATTCATGCTGATTCAATGTTGTTTTCAGGTTAGCTCTCAAGGCCTTCACCGACCAGAAAAGAAGATTCTTTCCTCACCTGGAAGATGAAGTTATTAGCCATCTCCATGATGGTGAATCTGATATTGCTAAAAGGCCAAGGTTATCTGCAGGCAATGGTGTGTTGGAAGAAAAAACTTTGTCTGAGATACTTAAGAATCTAGAAAATGAAGTACCCAATATGAAAATATTCACATATCGACGTTTGGACTGGTCAAAAAAGCTTCATCATTAGCATCTCTGATGGATGATGACTTTTTGGATCCATCTAAAGAATTGAACCTACAAAGTATGGGCAAATCAAGACCTGGTTCTGTGACGACTCCCATGGATCAGGTTGCAGTAATTGAGTTGCTGGTTCCTTCAATATTCAGAGCTTTAGTGTCATTGCATCCTGCAGGATCTGTTGATCCTGATGCTGTTGCATTCTTCTCTCCCACTGAGGTGAGAGCTTCTTCCATGAGCTGACTTCAGTCACATATTTTACAAAAATTTGGATAAGCAGCCAAGCACAGTGTGTGTGTTTATTCTTGATACCTAGCAGTTGCTTATGGAGCAAAATCAGTTAGCATGCTCCCATGATACACTCTATGGGCAAAGTTGATAAAATGAGTGGGCAAGATATTATTTCTGACAAATGCTGCATCTCTTCTGTTAGGGAGGAAGCTACCTTCATGCGAGAGGCGTGTCTGTGCATCACGTTTTTAAGCATGTGACGGTACAGGCTTCTTTTATGTTGTTTGATTTGATTATTTGTTCGGTTATTCCATAAGAGGCATTGGAAGTGAAACATGGGTGTACTGAGTACTCTGTTTTGATTATGTAGGAGCATGCTGACAAGGCATTGCAGTACTTCGTCAGCGTTGAGCCCAGCAAAGCACTTGCTCTGTTATTGGTGAGTTTTAACAATTATTGGTAGTTGATATAAGTATTTTATAGGACAGTCATCCAGTCATTGCCAAAACTTTGTTAGCAATTGTACCTTGCTTTTTGTTGAGTAATAACAAGTCAAACTTTTGCAGCGTTGGATTGGTGATTATCAGACTCTATTTACAAAACTCTGCAGGTTAACCCCCCCCCCCCCCCCCCCCCCCCCACACCACCCACATATTTAACTCAGGTCACATCATATTATCGTCAGCGTTTCTGCTTTACAAATAAGTAACTTTACATTATTCGTCATGCAGTAAATGCCGACGCCTTTTGCTCATGGACAAGTCCTTGGCTTTGCTTCTACCCCCGGTACACCGCCCCTACCACAAGACATCAAACATTGGTTCAGATCATCAGGAGGCCTACCACATTGGATGTTCTTCCTATGATGGCTAATGCTTCTACACACTCTGGACTTATAGATAGAATGCTTCTGACACCGTTGCCTGGCTCTAGGTGTATTGCAGTCTGATGTTTAGGATGGCGAATATACTGTAGTATGTGTAGTATTGCTGTTAATTCCTTGAGAACAAAAGGCTTGGTCATTGATGAGTTACTTTCGTTGCAGTTTCACATAACTCCTGTAAACATGTGTTTGTGGATCCACATCTTGTAGAATTTGGATAACTCTTTATGTACTTTGATTATTCCAAGTTATACTGATTTAACTGAGTTATGGTACTATTCAGGCAAGAAAAGAAGTATTCATTCGTAGACAGAAAATTCAAAAATACCATTAGACACAGCAACATTTATCTAGAAATGAGTAACGATGCTGGACATCAACATTATCTGGTGCACAATCTATCCCAAACCATTTATTTGATACTATAAATAGCTGTCATCAGTAGCAATGTTAACTGTTTACAACTTGCACCAGCATACTCCTGACTTATCCTAAGTACACTTTTACATAACCAGTTTGTTAAGTATTTACAATACACATCTGAAGGAAGTTCTCATGAAAGCTCTTTGCAAGCTCCACTGCAGGTTAGTGGCTCCACTGCAGGTTAGTGGCTATTCAAAAGGCTCTCCTTTGATCTTTTCACATACCGTGACGCTATACTAGATGTACAATTTACTACAGTACAAGCCGTGTTGCCAAAAAATAAGTATAACATAGGCAACCGGGAGGAGCTTAAGAACTCTCCATGAATGATTGCGACCGAGAAAACGCTGCAGGATTTGCCTGTAAAACGTGAACAGGACGTGCATCTGCTGGCTGGCCCTTGCTCTCACCCTTGAACTGGAAAGGCTTGAAGACGCCAGGGTCCCCAGGTTTGATGCCGAGGGTCGCCCATATGGAGCTCTTTGCTGCCTCATCAGGGTCATCAATGCGGAGCGTCTTGGGAACCCACAGTGATTTCTCCTCCTTGTCGTCTTTCAGTGGGTTGGAGTCCCTGGAATGCTTCCCGAGAGTAGGAGACCCATTGCCTGAACAGCTGCTGTTGCTTGACCCAGACGGCGATATGCACCCGCTGGTTCCGATCCAGGGTGTGTTCCATGCCGTGGCTGGCCAGCTTGGTAAGCAACCCCAAAGGGCAGGTGGAACTAGAGGATATGGAAATGCTGGTGCAGGGAATCTTGAGCCAGGCATCATGGGAGAGTTCATCCATGGAGCTGAACTTGAACTGCAGCTTTCTGATGGAGAAGCAGACTCGGGCATACTTCCACCTGGCACCATTACAGGAAGGTTGTTCCATCCCATGCTCCAAGGGTACATGAAAGGACCTCCAAGGTAATACTGAGGCACTGGGCCAACTCCGTTGCAATAAACAGGTGCTCCGTTTTTATCAACGTGGACTGCGTTTGCAGGTAACCCATTGTTTGGTCTGGTAGAAGACGCACACAAGTTGTCTTCCCTAGCGTCACCTCTTGGTACAGATCGAGCATTGGTGACATTCTGCTCTTCAATGTTCAGTATTGATGCCATCGATTCACAAAGTGGCACCTCAGGCCCAGGCCCAAATTTCAGAACTGTTTCATTTCTACCGTTTGATTGTGTCGGGATAGAAGGCACAGATGCAAGGACTTCTGGAGTCAATGTGTTAGAGATGTCTACTCTAGACCCCATTAAGCAATCAGGGGCCATCAACATCTGGCGGTAGGGCAACGGGGAATTCTTGCTTTTGCGCCTCCCAGCACCGACAGGTACATTCCTCATAGAACCCCCTGCAGTCCAGTACCTTTGGCAATTCTTACAGAAGTGCCTAGGTTGATTGATGTTGTAGTTGTTGTAATAACAAAACTTTGTATCCATGCTGTTGCACCTAGGGCAGGGTATAATCTTATCTGGCTTCTTGAGCACCTTATCCTCGCCCGATTCGCCATTTGTTGTCTTGTCATTCTCCTCCTTTGCTTCTGATGCTGCTTTCTCTTCAGAATTACTTATCTGGGCATGGTTGTCTTCCTTCTGGTCCAAGGTACATGAGCCGCTATTTTCTGAATTTTCTTTTGCTTGTGGTGCATCAACCTCCATTGCACTGTCTTTTTTCTCTCTTACTTCATCACCCTTCATTCCATTATCTTCTTTCTCTTTGGGCACAACCGTCATTTCACTATCGTCTCTGTTTTTGGTTTCTTTGTGTTGATCCTGTAAGATTGCAACGATACTGTCAAAGGAGTACTTCAACTCAAACAGAACGGAAGTTGACATATTACATCTAACAGTGGAGAGAACACTATGTTTGTCTAGATGCACCAATAGGCATAAAACATGCTAAAGATCACATCAACCATAGTCTTATTAGGGAAAAACGTTAGGAAAGATTTCATGTACTGGTTATGTTACCCCACCACCCAGAAAAAGCTTGGAAACATCAGGTCCTCCAATACTAGCCACTTAACATAGAATGCAAGTTTAACCATGGCAAGAAAGGGTTAATAAAAGACCTCTTATTCAAGAGAGAAGCCCTAGCTGAGTTAGCTGACCACTCTTGGATAAATGAAGATGAAAAGTCCCTAGAGGGACCACCACATGCTAAGAAGCTAGATTTTGTATGTATTACTTAGTTTGCAGTACTAAGTATTTCTGAGGAAGCAGCATGACAACACCCTAAGTATGTTGTCTCCTCGCTCACTCATCTATATGTAGACAACACATGCTACGCAATCACGAATAGGTGTTCTGTTCATGCGCAAAAAAAATCCTACGGAACCTGGAACCAATAGTGTTGTATCTGAAATAATTCCATGTTCAACTTCATTTTATCTTATAAAAACAAAAGGAAATATCTCACGAATGATACTACATAGTACTAAAATGAAAGAAAAGTTCGTAATCCCCTTTAATGAGCATCCACTGCATGGTACTACAATTATTGCACTCCAAACCCCACAGCCAGGAGACCTTTTGTAGCAGCTCTTTTTTGGGACACAAAGAAAGAACCAAAATTGGAGAAACCGACGTCTAATGGTGTACGGACTTTTGGACCTATCTGCTCTGAGATCCAAACCCGATTTAATTTTATGTTACCAGGCTTATGATCAGCATGCACATCGAGGCGATTTACCTGAACCTCCAGCCCATCATCTTTCTCAAATTCACCTGCTAAATTCTAGCTAAAGATTTTTTTTCTTTTTTGCGACAAGCAAGATTCTAAAGTCTAAACATGATGAGATAAAAGGTGTGGTTGTTTCATTTTAAAGGCAAATCAAAGAACATGCATATTGAGGTGTCGATCAGATCAAACAACAGCCTCTCGTGAAGCAATAGCTAACCTTACGATCCTCTGGCTCAGCCTCCACCGGCGCCGGCGTATCCAACTCCGGCGGCGGGTGTTCGGAGCTGGCCGGCGCCTCCGCTTCCGGCGACCCAGGCTGCCCAGCCCCAGGAAGTAACGGGATCACCCGGCCGAAGAGCTTTATACCGGAATCCATGTGATCCGGCATCGTCGATCCCACCCGCGAACCCAGCAAGATAGCAAGCTGCCGCTGCTACTGACACTCGAAGCTGGGCGAAGGGACGAGAGAACAACAACCGAGTTGGACGACGAAGAGGGAGGGAGAGGGGCTAATGGATATAGCTCCTACTCTACATGGGGAATATGAGATTGAAGTAGTACATGAGACTGAATGGGCAAAAAAGTAGGGGAATTTTTGGATGGGGCGTCTTATTAAGAGAGGCTTTATGCACGCGTGTCCCCTAGAACTTTAATAGTTGCACATGCATCCCTACGAAAGAACGAAGAACAAGTCGTACACTGGTAATTTTTTTTCGAATGGTGTACACTGGTAATTCATTGCACGTCATATGGATATATCTATCTATCTAAAAAATATAAGATAAAACTCACTAACTACAATTAAGGGTTCAAGCTCAACATGCAAAATATCTAGTACATCACTCTTTTAGCCAACCAATTTTCCAGTCATCCCACTGACATTTATTACTTACACCTTTTTAATATAAGATGTTTTACAATTTTCCACATTCTATCTAAACATGTTTTTATTTACATGTGCACTTATTTTACTGTGAATCTAGTCAATATGTACAACACCTAAAACATCTTAAAAACAAAGGGAGTATTATCTATCTATACATGCAAGTATATTATCCACATCGCTGAAATAGCGAGATGGTTATTTTCCTTCGGGTTCTGGGTTTAGTGAAGGTTAAACTTGTTTGACCAAATATTATAGAAAAAATATTAATATGTACAATGTAAAATCTATACTATCAAAATTATCATAAAATATACATTCATTCTATATGCATTTAGTATTATGGATGTTCATACTTTTTCTTATATTATTGGTCAACATCTTAGCAGCTTCACAAGTTCACATATATCTTAAACATATATGCGATGAAATCATTTGAGTACCACGTATACGTAGCCGTCAAACGTCCGTCCATCTGCTGATCTGCAGTTGGGCTCGGCTTACAACATGCATGCACGGTGCACCGTGGCACCGTGCTAGAGTGTGGGTAAATGGAATCTGAGCTCGAAGTAGCTCTTTATTTTTAAATCATATTTTTTTAGGTTTTAAAAAACTGAAAAAAACTAGATGTATACAATGTTATATTCTACTGACATGTAAATCTAGTTAGAAATCTGTTATATCTTGTGAAAAAAGACAAAATCTGACATTTTAAAATAGTGAATAGTGTGAATTTCAAACTCTCCAGTAGTATTGTCAGGGAGCTCTGCCTTGTTTGCACTTTCCGTGTCATGCTCTCGCCTCAATGTTCATGCGTAGTTATGTTAATTTGTGAATCGGGGTGCTGGATTTGTGCCGATGTGGGGCGGTCTAGAAGCAGCAGCGAAGACGTTCACGTCCAGCCGAGGATACATGTGGAGCCTCCTGGGTGCACAGGACACCGGGTATAAATCGATTTCTTTGTAAAATTGCTAATTTTCACCATGTGTGACACCAGTGAAACAAGCTATTTTGCAGCTGGGGTACCACCGTGCACCCCTATATTAAATTCTCTAGCTCTGCCACTGTTCACGTCGCACTATGTACTTCCTCTATGCCAAACTAGATGACTTGTTATCCAATACATGTTTAGATACATCCACATGCAGTGAATAACAATTTTTCTAATTGAAATGGAGGGAGTAGATCACAACATTTGGCCAAGTAGTGCAGGTACAACTATGTGCTCACATGCATGCATGGGACATGGGAGTGGAATTCATCATCACATACGACGCTTGTTTCGTTGCCTAGCCCAAAACATCGTCACTGCATGAGAACTTGACGACTTGCACATCATCTCGAGTGGTTCTCGATTCTGTGTTAGTACGGTATCAGTATGTACGAGGAACTACACACATACAACAGGTAAGAATGTGATTTTCAAATAGTCAAAAAGGAAGTGCTACGCTAGCCAGGGGTGCACGTACAATTCTTCAGTTTCTCAAGGACGCTAGCGCGTGCCGATCTCTCTCCAGTGCGTAGCATCCCACGGGAGGAGACGTTGACGGGGAAGCGGCCCACAGGGTGACAGCTGGCGTCCAGGTCAGCGGCGAGGGTGCTCGTCAGCCACGGAAACTCGTGGCTGGGAGGGCATCGGCTCCCGGAGGTGCGAATCTTGCGGAAAGCCACACTTTTCTATTCCCCTTTTCCACGTCCGCCTTTTCTCGGATTAAAAGCATGCACATATCGATCGCCCAGTTCACACTCGCCCTGCTGTCGCACTTGGTTTCTTTCTCTCGGACGCAGCCAGTTGCGCACTCACGCTACCATGCGGATAGATTGCTACGCGCGGAAAACCGGTCGGATCCGCCACCGGGTGTGTGTGGATCAGATCGCCGTGGAGCCGGCGTACAAATTTGCGTTCTACTTCAGGGGCATGATGTTTTGCCTGAACATGTTGTGCAAAACACATTTTTAACGCATTTATAAATGTTAAAAAAATTCAAACAAAAACTTTGGGTGTTTATATGAAGACGTGTCTATCCATACAAAAAAGTTTCACTTCAAAAAGATATTTTGTGTGACCGGTATAAAAAAGAGAGAAAAAATGTTACCTACAGACACATTTTTAACGCCAGGATTTGTATTTTTACACCGGCCGCACAAAATGTTTTTTCATCCCGATTTTTTTTGTACGAACATAGAATGTTCATATGTACATCTAGAATTTTGTTTGAATTTAAAATTAGCTTTTTGGATAATGGGTATAGATGCACCTATGAGTCGAAGTCGTTTTCCCCTACTTTGGCTCTTTATTACGAAAATACGATTCATATAAGCGAGCAAATCACTACCTATATAAAAGACGACCCCCTAAGGCCACTGGAGAGCCTGCCCACGTCGCCCCGCCCTGTAGACGTCTACAGTGTCGCGTTTTCAGCAGTGCACGCGCGCATCCGCGCCGTCCATCCGTCATCCAACGGTCCCTGCCGCATCCCGTGGTACTTTTCAAAAACACCCCTCGCAAGCCGAACAATGGCTCCGCAGCCCACAGTTTCACGAGGAGAAGGATTTATATTTATTTACAGAAAAACCCAAGGATTTTTTTGTAAAACATCCACAGAACTCTCCCTTCCTCTCCTTCTTCTCCCGTGGCGCCGGAATCGGCGGCGTCGCCGACGCGCCGCGCGGCCGCACCCACTACCTATATAAAAGACGACCCCCTAAGGCCACCGGAGAGCCTGCCCACGTCGCCCCGCCCTGTAGACGTCTACAGTGTCACGTTTTCAGCAGTGCACGCTGAAAGGATACGTATGGCCACCTAGAGGGGGGTGAATAGGTGCTACTCAATTTTTAGTTCTTTTTCGAGTTTAGGCTTGATATAAAGGTAAATTCTCTAGATATGCAACTAATATGAATTTACCTATATGTCAAGTTAACACTATACTAGGCACGATACAAGTAAGAACTAGTGAGAAAGGAGTAACCGAACGGGAAGCACGCGGAGACAAAGAGTTATTCCCGAGTTACTCCTTTTTAGGGGAGTACGTCTCGTTGGAGGGGTGTGAGTATCAAACTCAAGACACCACAAATGGCCTCACCCTATTCTCCGATGAACCTTGCCCAAAAGCTCGGTTCACCTTACTTATCGGAATCCTTCAAGACGGAATCCGGAGCCCTTACAACAACTTGAGGCTCAACCCACAAAAGGATTGGGGGCTCCCAAGCACAACAACACCCGCTACACAAAAGTAACAAGCAAGAGAGAACAACAAGATGCCAAGGTTTTCCTAGAGGAAACCCTAGGCTCAAATCCCTCAAGTGAATGAGGGGGAAATGAAGAACGCTTTGGTGAAGTAGTAGATCGGGGCCTTCTCCTTCAATCCTCCAAAGATCAACAAGTTTGGGTGGAGGGATTGGGAGATCTCGTGATTCTTGAGCTTGCAATAATGGTGGATCTTCTAATTTGGACGAGCTGACTGGCTGGAGGAAGGTGGAGGGGTATTTATACCCCTCCAGAAAAACTAGTCGTTTCTGTCCACTTGGGTCGGAGACTCCGGGGGAACTCCGGGTCAGTCTGGACCAGATGCCGTAGCTGCCGTCGCTTGATCACTTTGCTTCAAGACTCTGTCTGGGGCCGGAGACTCCGGACCGGAGGTGCGGAGACTCCGGTCGGGGCGGAGACTCCGGGGTAACTCCGGGGTAACTCCGGACCCTATACCGTAGCTGCCGTCGAAAGCGTCAAAGCCTGAGAGACCGGAGACTCCGGCCCCTGAGCCCCTGAGGACCGGAGACTCCGGACTGGGCAAGTAAAAAGCATACTTCTTTTCCTTTCAAGTGTTTAGATGCAACGTGTAAATATTTCTTTTGACTCCTGCACCACTTAACAACACTTAGATCCTTAAAATCAAGTATAGTTGAATGGCGCCGCTTTGTCTCTAAAATCAAATCCTATGATTTACGTCTTCACATTCTAACACTACTTGAATCAATATTTATAGTTAAAAATGCGACTGAACACGAGATTAAAACGACATCTGTTTGCGATATGGAGGGTGTAGATGTACACCGGTCGTTACTATGATAATTGCCATTCTGGCACTAGGAGGGGTGGGGACCTCGGACCTGCGCACGGCGCTAGTCGAAGGTCCCTAATGTTAGAGTTTGGTTTTGATCGTCACCTTCTTCGTTAATGGAGATGGTATCGTCTGCAATAAGTGATCTCCCACGCTTCGTTCGACGACGAGATATCGTTCCCGGCGTCAATGGTGGTGTTGGAAGATTAAGTCTGTCTAGGTATGGTACTTCAGATCTTGCTTCGTCAGATCAATCTTGGAGTGTTTCTCATGGTCGCCGCGAGGAGGTTGTCCTCGCAATATCTATCCCGGCTACTACGTCTTCGGCAATAGTCATTCGTGCTCTCGGCTCCCAACAGCGTCGACAACGTGGTTCGGTTATTTGTCCCTGAAATATCAGTGGTGGTACTCTTGCCAATGTTGTTTGACTAATTTAATGGTTGCGTGCATGCACAAAGCCTTGACATTGCGGCTCAAAATTAAAAAAGGTAGAAGTTTCGGTGGTATTCACAGGTGTGTGATATGGTGGTTTTGGCGTTGTTCTACTGCTGCCATCAGAAAAGTACAAGACTGTGTCATGGATGAAGAAAGGGTTTGAAGATCTCATAGATTTGCTAGTCTATTTTAGTTTTGTTTTTATAATCGATGTAATCGTATACTCTTTGTTGGTTTAATATACGTGGAAAATTCAAGAAAAAAACCAAGTGGTTTCCATATCAAATCCATTAGACATAGGGGTCACTTAGTATCCACACCATGACCGGCAGTAGCACTCATATGGCACGTGACAGGCCGGAGACATGGCATGGCCGCACCGCATGGGTTTCCCTCCACCAAGACAATTCGCACCTCATCTTTCTTCTATTCCTCGCAGTCGCATAAAGAAAAGAAGTGTCGTTCTCAATTCTCATGGAATCGGGTTATATTGTGTGTGGGACTCGGCGCTGCTTTCTATCACGCCCACGCGGGTTTTGTGGATCAGGGTGAAAGAGAAAAGGTGCGCTACCTTTTCCTCCTCTATCGATGTTTCCCATTTCTAAATAGAATCGCTTGAAGTGTTCGACCGCATAACACACACATGTAAACAGGGCAAGCTGGGGTTTGGTTGGGGGGGGGGGGGGGGGGGCAAGCACCATACGGTTGTGGGGTTTCGATATATAAAGGCATACATGGCCGAGTTAGGGTTAGGTTACATTGGAAATTATAATACGTGTATAACACGTATATATACAGTATTTACAATCTAACACCCCCCACAGTCGTAGCGGGAGATGATCGGACGCAAAGGCTGGACCGAAAATCCAGAAATAGCTGAGTTGGAAGCCCTTTGGTCATCACATCGGCAAACTGAAGCGAGGAGGGAACATGAAGAACTCGTAATTCGCCAAGGGACACCTTCTCACGAACAAAGTGAATGTCGATCTCGATGTGCTTGGTGCGGCGATGCTGAACTGGGTTAGACGACATGTAGATGGCAGACATGTTGTCGCAGTAGACCAAACACTAGTACAGAAATGCCTTTCTGTGGCGCACCCTTTTGGGATTCTGTGGCGCACCCGCCAAATTGGACGGTGCGCCACAGAATTCTCGCCACAAAAATTTATTCTGTGGCGCACCCAGGCCGTGCGCCACAGAAAGCACCAAATTTTGTGGCGCACTGTGAACCGTGCACCACAGAATGTGTTGTTTAGTTTTTTAAAAAAAATGTCCTGCCGCCGCCGGGCCGGCTCCCCGCTCCTGGCCGCGCTGCTCTAGGTCCCCGCCCCTCCCCGATCTCCCACGCTCGAGCCCCGTACTGCTGCCGGGACGGACCCTTTGCGCCGCCCGCCGGGACGGCTCCCCTCTCCTTGAGCTTGGCGACCACCGAGAGGCTGTGAGGAGCACCGCCGTCGCGCCGGAGATGGCCACCACCTGTGCGGAGCACGGCGGCGAGGAGGATAGGCGAGGGGGGCCGGCGGCGGGCGACGACCGAACCTTCCCCGCCGCAGCCGCAGCCCACGGTGCAGCGTAGCAGGGGAAGGCGGAGGAAGGAGGCGGCCCCGCGCGTGGTGAAGCTGAGGGCCGCGGCCCTGGAGATGGCCGGCGAGGCGGCGGAGCAGAGCGTCAGCATGGCCATCCAGCCCTCGAAGAGCACGGGCTTGGGCTCCACGCGGGCCGCGTAGATGGCCCACGTGTGCGCGGCCGGGCCGCTGCCGATGATGCGGACGTGCGTGCGGAGTGGCTCGGCGGCGGCGGATCCCTCCATGGCGGCGACGGGCTGTGGTTTCTCGGGGGGAAGCGAGCGTGCGAGCGGGCGGGCAGAGGAAGACGAGGAAGAGAGGATGCGATCGAGCGCGTGAGGCAGAGGATAAGGCTGGTGGACCGCATGGTGGGTTTGACTTAATCGAATCTGAGATCTGATATTTGATTCTGTGGCGCATATGTTTGCATGCGCCACAGAATTGCGCATTTTTGTGGCGCATGTTGCATGTAGGCCACAGAAATGCGGCTTTCTGTGGCGCATGCGTTTCCGTGCGCCGTGGCAGAGCGTAGAGGTCGATGAAGCTCCTGGAGAAGCTGCCGAAGCCAGCAGCACTCAGCCACGGCGTGAGCCACGGCATGATACTCAGCTTCCGCACTCGAAAAAAACACTGTCGTCTGGCGTTTGGAGGACTAGGAGATGAGACTGTCGCTGTAATAAATGCAGTAGCCGGACGTCGAACATCGAGAGTCCGGATAGCCAGCCCAATCAGCGCCGGAGTAAGCCGTCAGGGTGGTCGAGGTAGAGGCATGTAGTTGAAGACCGAGCTCCAAGGATCAGCGCACGCTTGATCAGCGCAAGGTGAGGTGCTCGAGGAGCATGCATGTGCAGGCAGATCTGCTGTACGGCATAGGAGATGTCGGGTCGCGTCAGTGTGAGGTATTGTAGGGCACCAGCAATGCTGCGGTACTCGGTGGCATCAGGAATGAGATCACCGGCATACTCTGAGAGCTTAGCATGCGTATCAATCGGAGTGGGCGTATTGCCGCTGTGAGAGAAATAGGGGTTTCCTTACGGTTAACTGACTCAGTCCTGAAGAGGAGCGGGTCACAGCAATGCCAAGAAAGAAAACTGAGGTCGCCCAGGTCCGTCATGGCGAACTCATTGTGCAGCTGTACAAGCAGATGATGCGTGTAAACCACACGTTCGTTGGGAGACCCTAAGAGTAAGGTTTGATGAGTGTAGCGGCAAGTCTTCCCTCAATAAGAAACCGAGGTTATCAATCCAGTAGGAGGTGAAGACACTTCTGAAGGTGTCAACGGCGCCAGAAAACTTGATGCGTCGTCGGGAGGAAGAAGTCCTGGCGGTTGACTTGGAACCTGCACACAAGACAATCAAACTACTTTGCCGCAACGAAACAGTGAGGGTGTCAATCTCACCGGCTTGCTGAAAACAAAGGATTAAAAGTGTTGTATGGAAAATGATGTTTAATTGCAGAGAATGAAAGAGAACAATGATTGCAGTAGGTTGTATTTCAGATGTAAAAGAATGGACTAGGGTCCACAGTTCACTAGTGGTGTCTTTCCATAATAAATAACTAACATGCTGGGTAAACAAATTACAGCTATGCAATTAACAATATTGATAAGTGCATAACATACATGTGCAAGTTGTGGTGTCTACTAAGAGATTCATTTGGTCATTACGACAAAGTACACAGACCTCTATCCAGCATGCATCTGTGCCTAAATAGTCCACCTTCAGGTTAGCGTCCGCACCCCTTCCAGTATTAAGTTGCAAGCAACAGACAATTGCATTAAGTAAAGTGCATAATGTAAACAACACATTCATCGTTAGACAAAGCATCATTAGGTTACCCCTAGTGGCAACAGCACATCCACAACCTTAGGGTTGCTGTCACTCCCCCAGATTAAATGGAGACTTAACCCACTATCTAGCATAAATACTCCCTCTTGGAGTCACAAGCATCCACTTGGCCAGAGTATTAATAAACAACGGAGATCATGCAAGATCATAAAAGACATAGACATAATATTTCAGTATTCAACTTGACATGGTATCAATATTCATCGGATCCCAGCAAACACAACATGTAGCATAACAATAAGATGATCTTGATCATGATAGGTAGCTCACAAGATCTAAACATGATGACACAAGAGGAGAAGACAACCATCTAGCTACTGCTATGGACCCATAGTCCAAAGATGAACTACTCACACTTCACTCCGGAGGCAGCATGGCGATGTAGAGCCCTCCGGTGATGATTCCCCTCTTCGTCAGGGTGCCGGAAAGAGCTTCAGAACCCTCCCAAGTTAGGGTTGACGGCGGCGGCTCTTGAACTTTTCATGGAAATTGACTCGGTACTTAGGGTTTTCCCGTCAAAGGCAATTTATAGGCGAAGGGCGGCGCCGGTGGAGGTCCGTGGCGTCCTCACCACGTGGCGGTAGTGGGCCCAACCGCGCCATGACGTCGTGAGGGCGGCCCACGGCCCCCTTCGTCTCTCCTTCGGACTCCGTGTACGTGTCAGAAAAATAGGGACTTTGACTTTTGTTTCGTCCAATTCCGAGAATATTTCCAGAACAACTTTTCTGAAACCAAAAACAACAGAAAACAGGAACTGGCACTGTGGCATCTTGTTAATAGGTTAGTCCCAGAAAATGCATAAAAATGATATAAAGTGTATATAAAACATGTAGCAATTGGTATAATATAAGCATGGGACATCAGAAATTATGGATACGTTGGAGATGTATCAGCAAACGTTGCAGAAAAGCTGTCGAAGAGGCCGTGATGATGATAGCGTCGACGTAGAGGAGCAAGTAAGCTGTGTCATCGCCGGACTGGAGGATAAACAAGGATGTGTCCGTGAGAGAAGCAGTGAAACCCAAAGTAGCCAGATATGTAGCGAACCGCTGGTACCACGCTCGGGAGCCTGCTTCAAACCATACAAGGACTTGTGAAGGAAACAGACGTGATCAGGACGAGCTGCATCGACGAATCCAGGTGGTTGCTGACAGTAAACCACTTCATCCAGAGTGCCATTGAGAAAAGCGTTCTTGACATCCAACTGACGAATGGGCCAAGAATGAGAGACTGCAATTGTCAGAACAAGCCGTATAGTAGCAGGTTTGACAACAGGATTGAACGTCTCATCGTAGTCGATCCCGGGGCGTTGAGAGTAGCCGCGGACAACCCATCGCGCCTTGTAACGAGTGAGACTACCGTCAGAGTGGAATTTATGCCGAAAATTCCAATTTCCTGTCACGACATTAGCACAAGGTGGATGAGGAACCAGAGACCACGTGTTGTTGTCAATTAGAGCCTGATGCTCAGAGGCCATGGCCTCACACCAACGAGGATCTTGCATAGCATGTCGATATGTCGTTGGAACGGGAGCAACAAGGGTCTCAACCGCGGAGAGGTTGAGGCGATCAACATGACGAACAGTGCGGCCACTCCGTGTGGACGTAGTGGCCGATGGCGGAGCAGCAGGTTGGCGATGGCGATGCGGTGCTCAACCGCGGCGTGATGCAGCTGGAGCAGGCGGGGCAGAAGTTTCTGGCATGGCAGAGTTTTCTGTCGCGGTTTCTGGCATGGCAGAGTTCTGTCGCGCGGTTTCTGGCATGGCAGAACCGTTACCCGGTGCTGGCGCAGTGGAGCTGTCTGTCGTGGCAGAGATTTCTGCCGAATTCTCTGGCATGGCAGAGGAGCTACCCGGGGCAGGCGAGGATGCCGGGGTAGGTGAGGGTGCCGTGACTGAGCTCGGGCTCGATGCTGTGGGCAGTCCGTCGAGGAGGAAGTCGAGGTACCGTGGCGACACCGACACGGTGGGTGATGTAGTAGCAGCCACCTGAAACGGAAATACATGCTCATCGAAAACAACATGTCGCGATATTAGTATTTTGCTGGACACGGGATCGAAACATCGGTAACCCTTGTGGTTGGATGGGTATCCAAGAAAGACGCAAGGAAGAGACCGAGGCTGAAGTTTGTGTTTGGTGGTAGAGGCAGTGTTTGGATAGCATAGGCAGCCAAACACCCGAAGTGTTGCATAAGAAGGGGCGACACCTTGAAGACGTGTATATGGAACGGCGGACCTTATAGCTTTGCAAGGGCGTCGATTTAGAAGATATGTAGCAGTAGCAACGGATTCAGCCCAGAAATTTGCCGGTAAATGAGCATGAAAAAGAAGAGTGCGCATAGTGTCGTTAATAGTGCATATGGCGCGCTCAGTCTTGCCGTTTTGCTGGGACGTGTAAGGACACGAGAGACGCAAGGCAATTCCGTTGCTAGAGAGGAGTGCATCGACAGTGGAGTTAATGAACTCGGTGTCGTTGTCTGTCTGAAGGGAGCGTATAGAGGTACTGAATTGAGTGCGAACGTACGCAAAAAACGCAGTAAGTGTACGAGCAGTGCAAGATTTTTGTTTGAGTGGAAAAGACCAATAGTAATGCGAGTAATCATCAACAATTATGAGGTAATAACGAAATCCAGTTATACTGACTATAGGTGATGTCCACAAATCACAATGTAGCAAATCAAAACAAGCTCTAGACGCTGAGATAGACGGACTAAACGGCAATCGTACATGCTTGCCAAGTTGGCAGGCGTGACAAACATGAGAACGATGCACTTTATTACAATTTATAGCAGAAAGACGCTGGAGAGTAGACATGGCATCGAGGCCGGGGTGGCGAAGACGTTGGTGCCACAAATCAGCAGACACGGTAGCTAGCATGGCGGTGGGCGATGGTGGACTGATGTCTACACACGCTTCTATTCTTGTAGACAGTGTTGGGCCTCCAAGTGCAGAGGTTTGTAGAACAGCAGCAAGTTTCCCTTAAGTGAATCACCCAAGGTTTATCGAACTCAGGGAGATAGAGGTCAAAGATATCCCTCTCAAGCAACCCTGCCATTAAGATACAAGAAGTATCTTGTGTCCCCAACACACCTAATACACTTGTCAGATGTATAGGTGCACTAGTTCGGCGAAGAGATAGTAAAATACAAGTAATATGGATGATTATAAGTGGTAATTGCAATCTGAAATAAAAATGGCAGCAAGCAAACATGTAGCAGAACTTGTTGTAAACGATGTTTCAATGCTTAGAAACAAGGTCTAGGGATCATACTTTCACTAGTGGACACTCTCAACAATGACATCATAATTGAATACATAAATATCTTCTCTTCACTATGCTACTCTGAACCACACTCCGGTTGGATAACGAACACCAATTCATTGCGTAGGGCTGCAAAAGCACACCTCAAAGTCTGAGTAAACAAACACCACAATTCCATGGAGACATCCAACTCAAATTATAACTCATGGATACGTTGGAGACATATGATGTGTGTAAACCACACATCGTTGGGAGACCCCAAGAGTAAGGATTGATGAGTGTAGCGGCAAGTCTTTCCTCAGTAAGAAACCGAGGTTATCGAACCAGTAGGAGATGAAGACACTTTTGAAGGTGTCAATGGCGCCATAAAACTTGTTGCGTCGATGGGGTGGTTCCGGCGGTTGACTTGGAACCTGCACACAAAACAATCAAACTACTTTGCCCCAACGAAATGGTGGGGTGTCAATCCCACCGGCTTGCTGAAAACAAATGATTAGACGTATAGTGTGAAAAATGATGTTTAATTGCAGAGAGTGAAAGAGACCAATGATTGCAGTAGGTTGTATTTCAGATGTAAAATAATGGACCGGGGTCCACAGTTCACTAGTGGTGTCTCTTCATAATAAATAACTAACATGCTGGGTAAACAAATTACAGCTGGGCAATTGACAATATTGATAAGTGCATAACATGCATGTGCAAGTTGTGGTGTCTACTATGAGATTCATTTGGGCATTACGACAAAGTACACAGACCGCTATCCAGCATGCATCTGTGCCTAAAAGTCCAACTTCAGGTTAACATCCGTACCCCTTCCGGTATTAAGTTGCAAGCAACAGACAATTGCATTAAGTAAAGTGCATAATGTAAACAACACATTCATCCTTAGACAAAGCATCATTAGGTTACCCCTAGTAGCAACACATCCACAACCTTAGGGGTGCTGTCACTCCCCCAGATTCAGTGGAGACTGAACCCACTATCTAGCATAAATACTCCCTCTTGGAGTCACAAGCATCACTTGGCCGAGTTCAACAAGCAACGGAGAGCATGCAAGATCATAAATAACATAGACATAATATTTCAGTATTCAACTTGACATAGTATCAATATTCATCGGATCCCAGCAGAAACAACATGTAGCATTACAATAAGATGATCTTGATCATGATAGGCAGCTCACAAGATCTAAACATGATGGCACAAGAGGAGAAGACAACCATCTAGCTACTGCTATGGACCCATAGTCCAAAGATGAACTACTCACACATCACTCCGGAGGCAGGCATGGCGATGTAGAGCCCTCCGGTGATGATTCCCCTCTCCGGCAGGGTGCCGGAAGAGCTTCAGAACCCTCCCGAGTTAGGGTTGACGGCGGCGGCGGCTCTGGAACTTTTCGTGGAATATGACTCGGGTATTTAGGGTTTTCCCGAAAGATGAATATAGGCGAAGGGGCGGCGTCGGTGGAGGCCCGTGGGCCCCTCACCACGTCATGGCGCGGCAGAAGGTGGGCCGCGCCGCCACGTGGTGAGGGCGGCCCACAGCCCCCTTCGTCTCTCCTTCGACTTCGTGTACGTGACAGAAAAATAGGGTTTGGCTTTTGTTTCGTCCAATTCCGAGAATATTTCCAGAACAACTTTTCTGAAACCAAAAAAGCAGAAAACAGGAACTGGCACTGTGGCATCTTGTTAATAGGTTAGTCCCAGAAAATGCATAAAAATGATATAAAGTGTATATAAAACATGTAGCAATTGGCATAATATAAGCATGGAACATCAGAAATTATAGATACGTTGGAGACGTATCAAGCATCCCCAAGCTTAGTTCTACTCGTCCTCGAGTAGGTAAAACGATAACAACAAAATAATTTCTGAGGAGACATGCTTCACACAATCTTGATCAAATAATATTGCAAGGCTCATGTCATGAATGAAGTGACTCAAAGCAATGGTCTATAGTTTGCTAACAAATAGATAAAGAGTAAACAACTGAATCATATAAGCAAAAACTTTTCATGAATAGTACTTTCAAGACAAGCATCAAAAAGCTTTGCATAAGAGTTAACTCATAAAGCAATAGATTCTAAATAAAGGCATTGAAGCAACACATAGGAAGATTTAAGTTTCAGCAATTGCTTTCAACTTTCAACATGTATATCTCATGGATATTGTCAACACAAAGTAATATAACAAGTGCAATAAGTAAGCATATAAGAATTGATGCACACAAAGTTGACACAAGTGTTTGCTTCTGAGATAGAAAGGAGTAGGTAAACTGACTCAACATAAAGTAAAAGAAAGGCCCTTCGCAGAGGGAAGCAGGGATTAAATCATGTGCTAGAGCTTTTTAAGTTTTTGAAATCATATAGAGAGCATAAAGTAAGTTTTTGAGAGGTGTTTGTTGTTGTCAACGAATGGCAGTGGGCACTCTATCCCCCTTGTCACCCAGACTTTCAAGAGCGGCTCCCATGAAGGACGTTATTTCTACCCAAGGTAGATCATCCCTCTTCTCTTTTGTTTACACATGCATATTTATAAATTGGTATGACACTCCTCCCAACCTTTGCTTACACAAGCCATGGCTAACCGAATCCTCGGGTGCCTTCCAACAATCACATACCATGGAGGAGTGCCTATTTGATAAAGTTTAACATTTTGAATTTGCTTTTGATAAATCATTGGCAAACATGTGAAGAGAATCAATGGTTATAGTTGTAATTAATTGGGACTGGGCACCCCATTTGCCAGCTCTTTTTGCAAAGTTATTGGATAAGCGGATGTATATGCCACTAGTCCATTGGTGAAAGTCTGTCATGAGTAAATGACAAGGTGATAGAGTAAACGCCACATACTTCCTCATGAGCTATAAAACATTGACACAAATAAGGAGTAATAAAGTTTTGAATAGTTTAAAGGTAGCACATGAAGTATTTACTTGGAATGGCAGGAAATACCACATAATAGGTAGTTATGGTGGACACAAATGGCATGGGTTTTGGCTCAAGGTTTGGATGCACGAGAAGCATTCCCTCTCAGTACAGAGTTTAGGCTAGCAAGGTTGTTTGAAGCAAACACAGGATATCAACCGGTACAGCAAGACTTACATAAAAACATATTGCAAGCATTATAAGACTCTACACTGTCTTCCTTGTTGTCAAACACTTTACCAGAAAATATCTAGACCTTAGAGATACAAACATGCAAACCAAGTCTCAACAAGCTCTACGGTAGTTCTCCACTAATAGGCTTTAACTACATGATGCAAGAGCTTAAACATGATCTACTTGAGAGCTCAAAACAATTGCAAAGCATCAAATTATCCAAGACAATGATCTACAAGAATGAGTATGTCTTTTCAATATACCATCTACCACATGTAGCATTTTCTGTTTCCAACCAAACACCAATCAACTTATTTCAACACAAAACTCTCCAAATAATACACAATGAAACAAGAGAGTACTTCTCTACAAGAACTAACAGCTCTGAACAAGAGATGCATGAAAAACAGGAGCTAAAAGCATTGCAGTAGCTAGTTAAGAATACTCAACAAATATAAGTGAAGAATATGAGTATTCACATGAAAAAGCGGAGCGTGTCTCTCTCCCACACAAGAATGCTAGGATCCAATTTATTCAGAAAAAACAAAAAGCAAAAATAAAAGCACACAGACGCTCCAAGTAAAGCACATAAGATGTGAAAGAATTAAAATATAGTTTCACTAGAGATGACCTGATAAGTTGTTGATGAAGAAGGGGATGCCTTGGGCATCCCCAAGCTTAGACGCTTGAGTCTTCTTGAAATATGCTTGGATGCACCACGGGGGCATCCCCAAGCTTAGGCTTTTCACTCTTCTTGATCATATCATATCATCCTCCTCTCTTGATCCTTGAAAACTTCCTTCACACCAAACTCAAGTAATTCTCATTAGAGGGTTAGTGCATAATCAAAAATTCACATGTTCTGTGATGACACAATCATCCAACACTTCTGGACATTAGCTACAGCCACTGATATTTTTGGAGCAAAGAAATCCACTCAAACACAGTAAAAAGAGAATGCAAATAAAAGGCAGAATCTGTCAAAAACAGAACAGTCTGGAAAGACGAATTTTTTCGAGGCACTTAAGTTGCTCAGATGCGAAAAGTCAAATAATGAAAGTTGCGTACATATATGAGGATCACGCCTGATTTTTTCAGAATTTTTGATTTTTCTGGAGTGCGTACAGCTCAAAACGGTGGACAGCAAAAATCTGTCTCTGCGCAGAAATCCAAATCTAGCATCAACTTTCTATTAGGCTTTACTTGGCACAACAATGCAATAAAATAAAGATACAAAGGAGTTGTTACAGAAGTAAGCAAGCTCCTTGACTCAAAGAAAAAGAAAAATTACAGAAAAAAACATGGGTTGTCTCCCATAAGCGCTTTTCTTTAACGCCTTTCAGCTAGGCGCAGAAAGTGAAAATCAAGTGTTTCCAAGTGAAGAAGAATCCAAATCATAACTTGTTCTAATAATAGAATCAAAAGGCAACTTCATTCTCTTTCTAGGGAAGTGTTCCATACCTTTCTTGAGTGGGAATTGGTACCTTATATTTCCTTCTTTCATATCAATAATGGCACCAACAGTTCTAAGAAAAGGTCTTCCCAAAACAATAGGACAAGATGCATTGCATTCGATGTCCATAACAACAAAATCAACGGGGACAAGGTTATTGTTAACCATAATAAGAACATCATCAACTCTCCCAAAGGTTTCTTCATAGCATTATCAGCAAGATAAACATCCAAATAACAATGTTCCAAAGGTGGCAAATCAAGCATATCATAAAGTTTCTTAGGCATAACAGAAATGCTAGCACCAAGATCACATAAAGCATTGCAATCAAAATCATTCACCTTCATCTTAATGATGGGCTCCCAACCATCTTCTAACTTCCTAGGGATAGAAGCTTCATGTTTTATTTTCTTCCCTAGCTTGTATGAGAGCATTTGTAATATGTTTTGTAAAAGCCATATTAATAGCACTAGCATTAGGACTTCTAGCTAGCTTTTGCAAGAACATAATTACTTCAGAAATATTACAATCATCAAAATCAAAATCATTATGGTCAATGGTAAAGGAACCATTGTCTCCCATATTTCGAAAAATTTCAGCACTCTTATCAGAACAGTTTCAGTGGTTTTGGGCAATTTTAAACGTTTTGCAGGGTAGTAGAAACATTGCCAACACCAATTATGTTACCATTGATAGTAGGAGGCTTACTAGCATGTGAAACATTAGCATTACTAGTGGTGGTAATAGTACAAACTCTAGCTATACTATTCTCTTTTTCAATTTTATCCTCTCTTTCCCACCTAGCATGCAATTCAGCCAACATCCTAATATTGTTGTCAATTTTAACTTGGATAGCATTGGCAGTAGCAAAAGTCTTGTTCTCTTTAACATCATTAGGCATAACTTTTAGTTTCAAAAGATCAACATCAAGAGAAAGACTATCAACCTTAGAAGCAAGAACATCAATTTTCCAAGCTTTTCCTCAACAGTTTTATTAAAGCATTTGTGTACTAATAAATCCTTAAGCATGGCTTCAAGATCAGAGGACACACTTCTATTATTGCTGTAGGAATTACCATAAGATTGCCATAACCTATTTGAAGGATAAGGCTTATAATTGTTGCTACCAAAATTATTCCTATAAGCATTGTTGTTGAAGTTGTTTTTTTAATGAAGTTCACATCAACATGCTCTTCTTGAGCAACCAATGAAGCTAAAGGAACATTATTTGGATCAACATGAGATTTACCATTCACAAGCATAGACATAATAACATCAATCTTATCACTCAAAGAGAGGTTTCTTCAACAGAATTTACCTTCTTACCTTGAGGAGTCCTTTCGGTATGCCACTCAGAATAGTTAATCATCATATCATCAAGAAGCTTTGTTGCAGCACCCAAAGTGATGGACATGAAGGTCCTCCAGAGGCCGAATCCAACAAGTTCCTCGAAGAAAAATTTAGTCCTGCATAAAAGGTTTGGATGATCATCCAAGCAGTCAGTCCATGGTGGGACAATTCTTTACCAAAGATTTCATTCTTTCCCATGCTTGGGCAACATGTTCATTATCAAATTGCTTGAAATTCATAATGCTACTTCTCAAGGATATAATCTTAGCAGGAGGATAATATTTTCCAATGAAAGCATCTTTGCATTTAGTCCATGAATCAATACTATTTCTAGGCAAAGATAGCAACCATTCTTTAGCTCTTCCTCTCAAAGAGAAAGGAAAAATTTCAGTTTTATAATATCCCCATCTATATCCTTATACTTTTGCATCTCACAAAGTTCAACAAAATTATTAAGATGGGCAGCAGCATCATCAGTACTAACACCAGAAAATTGCTCTTTCATAACAAGATTTAATAGAGCAGGTTTAATTTCATAAAAGTCTGCTTTAGAAGCAGGTGGAGCAATAGGAGTGCATATGAAATCATTATTATTTGTGCTAGTGAAGTCACACAACTTGGTGTTCTCAGGAGTACTCATTTTAGCAAAAACTAGGCCGAAATAACAAAATAAAACAAGTAACTAATTTTTTTGTTTTTTGATAAAGAGAGCAAACAAGACAAAATAAAAATAAACTAAGCAAGACAATAACAAAGTAAAGAGATTGGAAGTGAGAGACTCCCCTAACAGAAGACTTGATCTCCCCGGCAACGGCGCCAGAAAACTTGCTTGATGCGTATAAACCACACGTCGTTGGGAGACCCCAAGAGTAAGGTTTGATGAGTGTAGCGCAAGTCTTCCCTCAGTAAGAAACCGAGGTTATCAGACCAGTAGGAGATGAAGACACTTCTGAAGGTGTCAACGGCGCCAGAAAACTTGCTGCGTCGATGGGGTGGTTCCGGCGGTTGACTTGGAACCTGCACACAAGACAATCAAACTACTTTGCCCCAACGAAACGGTGAGGTGTCAATCCCACCGGCTTGCTGAAAACAAAGTATTAGACGTAAGTGTGGAAAATGATGTTTAATTGCAGAGAGTGAAAGAGATCAATGATTGCAGTAGGTTGTATTTCAGATGTAAAAGAATGGACCGGGGTCCACAGTTCACTAGTGGTGTCTCTCCATAATAAATAACTAACATGATGGGTAAACAAATTACACTGGGCAATTGACAATATTGATAAGTGCATAACATGCATGTGCAAGTTGTGGTGTCTACTATGAGATTCATTTGGGCATTACGACAAAGTACACAGACTGCTATCCAGCATGCATCTGTGCCTAAAAAGTCCACCTTCAGGTTAACATCCGTACCCCTTCTGGTATTAAGTTGCAAACAACAGACAATTGCATTAAGTAAAGTGCATAATGTAAACAACACATTCATTCTTAGACAAAACATCATTAGGTTACCCCTAGTAGCAATAATATATCCACAACCTTAGGGGTTGCTGTCACTCCCCAGATTCAATGGAGACTGAACCCACTATCTAGCATAAATACTCCCTCTTGGAGTCACAAGCATTCACTTGGACAGAGTTACAACAAGCAACGGAGAGCATGCAAGATCATAAATAACATAGAAATAATATTTTAGTATTCAACTTGACATAGTATCAATATTCATCGGATCCCAGCAAACACAACATGTAGCATTACAATAAGATGATCTTGATCATGATAGGCAGCTCACAAGATCTAAACATGATGGCACAAGAGGAGAAGACAACCATCTAGCTACTGCTATGGACCCATAGTCCAAAGATGAACTACTCACACTTCACTCCGAGGCAGGCATGGCGTTGTAGAGCCGTCCGGTGATGATTCCCCTCTCCGGCAGGGTGCCGGGAAGAGCTTCAGAACCCTCCCGAGTTAGGGTTGACGGCGGCGGCTGCTCTGGAACTTTTCGTGGAATATGACTCGGGTATTTAGGGTTTTCCCGAATAGATGAATATATAGACGGTGTCGGTGGAGGCCTGTGGGCCCCTCACCACATCATGGCACGACAGAAGGTGGGGCCGGGCCGCCACGTGGTGTGGGCAGCCCACAGCCCCCTTCGTCTCTCCTTCGGACTTCGTGTACGTGACAGAAAAATAGGATGTTGGGCTTTTGTTTCGTCCAATTCCGAGAATATTTCCAGAACAACTTTTCTGAAACCAAAAACAGCAGAAAACAAGAACTGGCACCGTGGCATCTTGTTAATAGGTTAGTCCCAGAAAATGCATAAAAATGATATAAAGTGTATATAAAACATGTAGCAATTGGCATAATATAAGCATGGAATATCAGAAATTATAGATACGTTGGAGACGTATCAACGTATCATGGACGCGACGCGACAGTGCCGGGAAAGGTGTAGAGGTCACCGTCACTATTGCACCGAAGAATGACGCGACGTGTCTTCAGGTCCTTCACAGAGAAATCAAAGGCGTCAAACTCAACAGAACATAAGTTGTCGCGAGTAAATTTGCGAATAGAAAGCAAATTTTTAACTAAACACGGAACAAGTAGGGTGTGATTGAGTTTAAAAGCGTGACCGGAGGGTGTATAAAAGGTGGTGTGACCGGAGGAGATGGGCATGGTGTGTCCATTACCAACGGTGATGAAATGAGGACGAGGGAGATGCAAAGGAGTGGAAAGATTACCCTCGTCGTTCGTCATGTGGGAGGAAGCACCGGTGTCCATGACCCAGCCTCCCTGGCCCATCGCGATGTTGTTCAGGGCTGCGATCAGGGCAAAGGAGTCCCAGGAGGTTGTCGGGGTGGAGGACTGGTACACGGGCGCGGCGGTGGTGTGGTACGCCTGCGGCCTGGGCCCGAGGATGCTCGGACCAGAGGGGCCGCGCCATGCACCGGCGCCAGGGGAGAAGCACACCCAGGGACCAGCAGGGGCAGGAATTGCGCCGTGGTTGTTGTTGGAGGTGCCCGCGGCGTTCTTGCCATTGTTCTTGTTCTTGCCGCGGTAGGTGGCCGGCTTGGGCTTGGCCTGATCGCCACGGCAGCCTGCGCCGGTGCATGCAGGAGTCGGAGGAGGCGCACGGGTCTGGGCGACGAGTGCGGTGGAGGCGGCGTTGGCGGCCGAGTTGGCCTGCTGCATCTCCTCCATCAACAGCATGGAGCGGACGCGGAGGAAGGAGGGCAGTGGCTCCATCATGGAGATCATGGTGGCGGCAGAGGCGAACGCCAGGGAAAGCCGGCTCAGCGTGTTGAGGATGAGGGCCCTGTCAGAGACGGGCGAGTCGTTGTCGGCGAGGGCACCGGCGAGCTGCTTCTGGCGGCGGCAGAAGTCATGGATGGAGCTAGAACCCTGCGACAATTGACGGAACTTGTTATCGAGATAGATGGCCTTGTTGGCCTTGTTGGCGGAGAAGAGCTCGACCGCGGCGACCCACGGCTCGCGGGCGGTTTGCCGGGAGGTGAGGATCATGTCGGCGACATCCTCGTCGATGGCCGCATGGAGGACGTTGAGGATGGTGTAGTCCGCCGTGCTCCACGCCGCGTCGGTGGGAGCCGCGGCGTTGGTGCCGTCGACGTGGCCGAGGTAGCCGGCGCGGCCAAGGGTGGCGCGCATGTAGATCTCCCACTTGGAGTAGTTGTTGGCGGCGAAGGAGAGGACGATCGGGCCAATATTGCGAGGAGCACCCGCGGGAGGAAGGACGGCGCTGGCGCTGGAGGAGACCAGCGCGCCCGTGGTGGAGTTGAGGGAGGCGGGGCTCGTCATGGAGGGCAGCGGAAGGAGGGCGCGGCGGCGGCTGCGAGGAGCGGCGGCGGCGGCTTAGGGTTTTAGGATCGAAATAAAGCTGATACCATGTAAACAAGGCAAGCTAGGGTTTGGGGGAAGCCACACACGATACGGTCGTGGGGTTCCGATATATAAAGGCACACATGGCCGAGTTAGGGTTAGGTTACATTGGAGGTTACAATACGTGTACAACACGTATACATACAGTATTTACAATCTAACAACACACACACGATGTAAGCATGGTCTAGACTCTTGAGGAGAGCTTTTAATAGCCAGCTACACGTTGCGAGAGAATAAGGTGGACCATGATGTTACTATTTTTATTTCGAGCAATCTACGAGGATATTCAGAAAGCAATATATATTTATAGCTAAATACTATGCATATTGCGTATTACTCTCTCCGTGCCATAATATAAGGTGTTTTAGTCATTCAATACAAACTACATATGAACAATATATATGAGTGAATTTACACACTAAAATACGTCTATATACATACTGAAATATGTATAACATTTCATATTATGACACATAGGCAGTAGGCTGGTTATAGATGACAACATAGTAAGTCATAGTCATCAGTTGCAAAAAGAAAAACTACACGTAGCCTTTTTCAAAAAGATATTCTAGATGTTCACAATGATTGATTCTAGCAACATGCAAATTCTCAACTCAAAGCACGTTGTATTTTGATCCACACAAACAAAAATACAAAATTGACAAATTTTGGAGGTTCATATTTTGTCATTTTTCACACGGCCTATAGAACAAAACGTATTTCGAGTCAAAAATTTGCACAATGACAGAATACATCATTACCGACATTAAAAAAATTAAAAATTTGAAATATCACTTCTCAATTTTTTTCGAAATAATGAGCTATATATAGCCCGGGCTATAAAACGTTGTGCTCTTATCAGTTGGCTATACATTCGTGACGAGTGCTATAAAACGTCGCACTGCTTGTGGCTGGGGACAAACGTTCATACGTTGCTTGTGTGCACACGAGATCACCCCACTCCATGCCTCCATGGCGTTGCGGTGTAGTGTAGACCGTAGTAGCAGAGTGCGCTGCCAACGAGCTCGATGCCTCGCGTTACCGGTAGCTACAAATATTTTTGCTTAAGAAGAAGAAGAAGTGAGATTTATGGGCCTAGCACCCAGGACTTCTTTTTATAGAAGAGCCCGCCAGGGTGAGGACCAGATAATTTGATTTGGATGGGATTCGAACCCTGGCCGCAGGGTGCACCACCGTGCCGCCTTGCCGCTAGGCCACAGCCTAGTTCTCGAAAAGAAGAAAAAGAAGATGATGATGAACAGCTCAGCTTACTGTTTTTTTTTCATAGAGTGGCACAGCTTATCTGCGGAAAAAGAAAAGAGCCTCGGGTTGAATTGGCAAATGCTGTGGACCATTCGTTCCCCTCGGCGTACATTTGGGCTCGTCCTACTAGAGAAGATGGGCTGATATGCGGCCAGAGTGGCCAGACGGACACAAAACGGGCCGGAGTAGCCTACATGCCTGGGCCAGCTGAAGCTATGTTCCTTCCAGTCTCTCCAGTTTTCCTTCGTCAGTCAAGGAGAGAACTCTAAATCATTTGTCTTGAGAGAACCTACCTGACTTACCCGTACTTAGGATCATCACACTCACAGCAACAATGGGAATGCCCTAACTGAGATTACGTGGTCCAAAGCGGGTTTACTCTGGATGAAGCAAAGGCGAGGCGAAGTGGGTACCGCAAGCATGATTGACAACCAAGCACCGACCAGATGAGCCCAAAGCATGAGACAATCCTCGAATCATGATCAAAAACCACATGCCCTGACGAATAATAGTCAGACCATTTTCTTTTTTGCATTGCGTTTCTCTATCTGAGACCGCATTATTCTGCACTGCTCTTGTCTTTGCTGCAGGGCGATTTTAGTTCTAGTTATATGATCAAGTGGGGGAAGATCCCAATCTCGATTTCTCGAGTTACGGTTTCTCAAACGCTTATACAATGCGCGGTTGGTGATCCAAGCGTTGGTTTGGTTCATTTGAATATGATGACAGGCGTGGGTGGCGTGCACTCGGGATCTCCCATGCGAACAAAAGTCCAACCCGACAGCGCGCGGAGCAAAAGAGGCGTTTCCCGCGGATAAATTATGCGGCAGTTGACCCCTCGCCGTGTGAACAGTGGATCCACAGTCAAAACCCAACGCAGTGGCAGACCAGATCACCAGAGACAGAGCCTCCTCTCCGGTGTCTATCCATTGCAATCTCGAGGCCAGATCATGATCGTTTCGCCACCCGCTCACTCTGCTTGTCGCACGCGCTGGCTGAAGGACAAGCAGGAGCCGATGATGCTCTCTCTATAAATAAATAGATAGAGCGGCTACTGTGTGTGTTGTGCACAAGGTCAATCGATCGAAGAGGTGGATCCGAACAAGAAGAAGCACATAGTATTTGTCTTCGCGAGAGAGGGAGAGAGAGAGGTCGCGCTCGGCGATGTGATGGCGCAACCGTGGCAGTAGCAGCAGCGACGAAGACGCCGCCTCCTCGCGGCGCTCCTGGTGCTGCTCTCCCTCTGCGGAGCGGCGTCGGTGGCTTCTGCAGGTACGTTCGTTGCAAGCTAGCCGTCTCTTCTGTCGGTTGTTTCAGTACGACGCGATTGTGTTACTTACAGCTCGGCCGCTTCCTTCGTTGTTGTAGCGAGTGGTGCTCACCGGAAGGATGGAGCAGCGATTATTGCGGCGGAGAAGCCTGCCGGACAGGACCAGGAGGCGGCGCGCGGGTTCGCGGCGACGACCGCGGAGGACGTATTGCCAGTGAGGATGGGGATGGAGGTCGACGTCCAGGACTACCCGGGTACAAACGCCAACGCCCGGCACGACCCGGGATTCTCGCGGCCGCGGGGACCTGAGCACCCGTGATAAGGACATCACTGCTCGCCGGCCGGCCTAGCTGCTCATCCTCTTCTTCCAGATCTGCACTGGTTGTTTACAGCTAGTAGCCGTGTGTGGAGGAGTAGCTTGTGTGCGTGCGCGCACCGAGGATCACCGCCGCCCGTGCGTCCTCCTGCGCGTTTGCGTGCGGCTAGCTGTCGACGCCGACACATGCGCCGTAGCTTTGCCTTTTCGATGTGTTCTTCGCTAGTACTGATGAATCTTTTTGCTTTCGCCGTGTTGGCCACTGATGACATTGTGAGGATGTGCGCGTGATGATTTCATCGACCTGTATTGACAATTCGAGATGGGATCGCGAGCGGTGTTGTGTATGTCTGACCCTGCTTTTAGCTCGCTTGTGTATGCATCACGGCTTCCACGTCCAGGTTTACAAGGCGTGAATCGCGTTTTGGTTCCAAATCTGATTACTGTTCCGAGGAAAAACTAGTACGAGTTACGCACCACAGAAATTATACAACTCAAAAGTGTAAGACAATACGATACGATATGGGGGAGACCTCAACGCATAGCGTGGGCTCCTGTTAGGCCTTTCATTATATAGACAAAGAGATTACATGTGGGGTCAACTACAATTAGAGACTAGCCTAAACATACACGAATACGTACAGGATACAGATTCTAACAGCCCCCGTCAATCTCAACTATGGACATATTGAGATTGCGTTTACATTCTTCAAACAGTGGAAGAGGTAGAGGTTTAGTGAATATATATGCAAGTTGATCCTTAGAAGACACAAACCGAACTTGCAGCAACTTCTGAGCAACCCTCTCTCGGACAAAGTGAAAATCAATTTCAATATGCTTTGTCCTTGCATGAAAGACTGGATTCGACGATAGATAAGTAGCACCAATGTTATCACACCACAAGACAGGTGGGGACTGTTGTCGAATACCAAGTTCATTCAGCAATGCTTCAATCCAAATAACCTCAGCTGTGGCATTAGCAACCACCTTATACTCTGCTTCTGTACTCGAGCGAGAAACGGTGGCTTGTTTGCGAGCACTCCAAGCAACTAAGTTACCTCCATAAAACACAGCAAATCCCCCGTGGATTGACGGTCGTCAACATCTCCAGCCCAGTCCGCATCAGAGAAAGCAGAAATAGTAGGAGACGTAGACGGACGGAGAAGCAGGCCATGACCAAGTGTGTGCTTAACGTACCGAAGTATCCGCTTGACGGCAGCAAGATGATCCTCAGTAGGAGAATGCAGAAACTGGCACACACGGTTGACAGCAAAAGAGACATCAGGATGAGTCAGCGTAAGATACTGCAACCCACCAACAATGCTGCGATAAGTAGTAGCATCCTCATCACCAAGGAGAGCACTATCAGCATGGAACAGTTTGACAGTAGCATACTTACGTTGAGTAAGAGCAAGACCCGCAGATGAACGAGTAACTTCCGGCCCCAAAAAGAAGTGAAGAGGTCCAAGATCCTTCACAGCAAACTCCTGATGAAGCCCAATGACAAGACGATCAATCGCCGTAGAAGATGAGCTGAGCACAATAATGTCATCCACATAGACGAGAAGGTAGATTGTCACATCAGATCGGTGCAGAATAAACAGAGATGTGTCAGCAGTAGAAGGCAAGAACCCATGCTGACGCAAAACAGCTCCAAGACGAGCATGCCAGGCTCGTGGAGCCTGTTTGAGACCATAAAGAGCCTTGTCCAAGTGACAGAGATGATGTGGACGTTTAGGATCTTCAAAACCAGGGGGTTGACGCATGAATACCTCTTCCTCTAGAACGCCATTGAGAAAGGCATTCTGAATATCAAGTTGTCGGAGAAACCAACCACGAGAGACAGCAATAGAGAGCAACAACCGAATTGTTGTAGGCTTGACCACTGGACTGAACGTATCCTCATAATCCAAACCATAGCGTTGTTTAAACCCCTTGGCAACAAGACGAGCTTTATACCTCTCAATTTGACCATTGGCATGATTTTTAACCTTGAAAATCCACTTGGAATCAATGACATTAACTCCAGAGGATGGAGGAACAAGATGCCACGTGTCGTTCTTGATCAAGGCGGCAAACTCTTCTTCCATCGCTGCACGCTAGTGTGGAATCCCAAGAGCGGCGCGAAAATGACGAGGTTCAGACATAGGATCCGCAGCTGCGTCAGCCATACATGCAGCCATCCAGGCAACCATGTCAGAAGGCCACTGTTTCGGTTGTCGAATACCACGTTGACTCCCCCTCTCTCCGTCTATAGTGTCCAGAGGGCGATTTTTGGAACCTCCCCGTCGATCCACCTCGCCGCCGCAGATCCACGGGCTCCTCCACCTCCGTCGGCCGCTCCGGCGGCGGGATGGTGGGGGAACCCCTCTTCTCGGTGTGTATATAGTGTAGGACTCGGTAGGGACCCGGCCGGCGGCGCTATGGAGGCGGTGGTGCCGGTGGTGGGTGTTTTGGCGTCGGCGTGCTCCCCCTCCTGCGGTGGCGCTCCTTGGAGTTCTCCCGCGGCGCGCGTGACTTCCCCGAGCTCGAGGTACGTCGGAGGCCTCGTGTTCTTGCAGGTGCTGGCCCCGGGCCGGCCGCCTCTATCTGGAGCAGCGGCGGTGCTCCCTTCTTCCTTCCCTCCGTCGTGCGGGCACGCAGAGGCCGAGAGCGACGACTTCCCGTCCGCGACGAGCTACAAGGCGACGCCGGCTCCAGGAGGGAGCGGCGGCAGCGGCGCGGCGGCGCGTCCTCACTCCGCGTCGGAGTGGGTAGGGATTAGGGGTCCCAAGGACCTGGATGTAATTTCAGTTTTCTTTGGGGTGTTTGCCTCTGCTTGTTAGATCTGAGGTGTTATTCGCAAAAAAAAAAAAAAGAATACGACGTTGACTGCGCGTAACAGGCCGCAAAGGAGCAGGAGGCTCATACGAGGGCTCGGTCTCGGCCGGGGACACAGGTGCTGAGGCCGACGCGGGCGAAGCAGCGTCATAGTGAGGCGCAGAAGCGGTCGGGGAAGCAGGCCCCGAGGCTGATACGGGTGAGCCAGCATCATCACGGTGTGGCTCAGATGTGAGCAAGAGCTGGTCCAGTACACCAGGTGCAGAGACCGCATGCCGCATGGGAGGCTGCATGCGATCATGCATGCAATCAACGTGCATGTGACCAACGTTTGCATCAGGCGAACGATCAGCAGCCTCATGTGAAGTAGAGCGGACACAAGGTGTCGTTGGAGGAGAGGGCTCATCATCAAGGACCTCAAGGCGTGCTCCACGACCAGTACCTGCACCATGATTAGGAAGCAAAACAGGAGCATGCGCAATATCTTCAAATTGGTCAAGCGAGGTGGGTAGTGCGGTAGAAAGCGGTGTAGAGGTGGAAGATGGAAAAGCCGAAAACGAAAAAACATTCTCATCGAAGACAACATCACGACTTATATAGACCCGATTACTCGGAACATGGAGATACTTGTAACTTTTGTGGAGAGGACTATACCCTAGGAAGACACATTTTTTGGATCGAAACTCAAGTTTGTGTTTATTATAGGGACGGAGATTGGGCCAACATGCACACCCAAAAACCTTGAAAAAAGTGTAATCAGGAACTTCCCCTAAAAGACGCTCAAGGGGTGTTTGCATATTAATGACACAAGTAGGCATACGATTGATAAGAAAACAGGCCGTGATGAACGCATCACTCCAATAACAAAAAGGGAGGGACGCATGGGCAAGTAAAGTGACGCCTGTTTCAACGATGTGACGATGCTTACGTTCGGCACTACCATTCTGTTGATGAGTATGAGGGCAAGAAACACGGTGTGCAATACCAAGTTGCTGGAAGAAAGCATTTAACTTAATATACTCACCCCCCAATCAGTTTGAACATACTTAATTTTGTGGCTAAGGAGACGCTCAACATGAGCCTGAAATTGGCGAAACACCTCAAAAACATCATTTTTTTTCGTTTAATCAAATAAAGCCACGTAAAGCGACTATAAGCATCCACAAAACTAACATAATAATTGTGACCACTAACAGATGTTTGTGCAGGACCCCACACATCAGAATAAATAAGCTCAAGAGGAGCGTTTGTTACATGAGTAGAACGAGAAAAAGGTAACTTGTGACTCTTGCCCTGTTGACAGGCATCACAAACTGACACTAATTTATTGGACTCGGAAGGCAAATGATGTCGATGAAGAACATGTTGCACAACTTGCGTAGACGGATGGCCTAAACGAGCATGCCACTGGGTTGATGAAGCTTTAAGAGCGCTGAACACTTGTTTGAACTGGGTGTGGATTGGAGCATCAAGCGTGTAGAGGCCACCGCGACACCTTCCTCTAAGCAGGATGGCCCCGTAAGTAGGTCCTTAACAAAAAGACTATCAGGATGGAACTCAACAGAAACACGATTATCATAAGTAAATCTATGAATAGAGAGAAGATTTTTTGTGACAGCGGGAACGTGCAGAACATTACGGAGATGGAGTGGCCTAGATGAAAGAGTGGGAATGAGTGCTTGACCAACATGAAAAATACGCATACCTTCCCCGTTGGCAGTATGAACTTGCTCCTTTCCCTGATACGGCTCCTTCATATTCGGCTTCTCCAATTGCCCGGTGAGGTGGTCCGTGGCACCAGTATCACAGTACCAAGCAGGATCAACAGGCAAGGAGGTGGTCTGGCCCGGTGGTGTATGATAGACATGGTTGGCTTGAGCGAGCTGGCGTTCCAGGAAGCGTCCGTCATTACCAACACCAAGGAACGACTTGTTGAAGCGCTTGAAACAACGGGCAGCAAGGTGACCAGGCTCATCGCAGAGTTGACAGTGGGGGCGCGGACCAGAACCGCGACCAGAGGATTGGCCGCCACCACCACCAGCGCCACCAGAAAACGACGGCCGAGGCACATAGCTCGGTCCAGAGGGCGCGCGAGAGGTTGATGACGACGGGGACGGTGCAGAAGGGCGGGACGGTTTGTAGCCTCACGCCTTGGCGACATTGGCGGAGTGAATTCCTCCAGAGGCAGCGGAGCGACACCCCTCCTTGCGCTGCTCCGTAGATAGAAGACGCGCATACAGATCATGAGCTGGCATCGGGATCTCTCGCTCGAGAACAACCTCAGCCAGCGAATCGTACTCTTCATCGAGTCCGTTCAGAACATACGACACAAATTCCTCAGGGCGAAGGGGCTGACCAATCGAAGTGAGAGTGTCTGAGAGGGCTTTGATCTTATTGAAGTAGACGGCGACCGGCATGTCCAGCTTCTGTGTAGTGCGGAGCTGATCGTGCAGCTGCATGGATCGAGCTGCAGATTGAGAGGCAAAGCTTTTCTCAATGGTAGTCCACGCCTCCCTGTAAGTGGTGGCAAACATAATCATGCAGCCAACCTCCGGCGTGGAAGAAGTGAGGAAGGCGGACAGAATCGCCGCATCCTGTTGAACCCAGGCGGCATACGCCGGATTGATCTTTTGCCCAGCAGCGGCAGTCTCCGTCGCAGCAACGGAGACATGAGAGGCAGGACACGGGAAGGTGCCCTCGACATAACCATGGAGCAAATTGCTCCGGAGCTGAGAGACGATCTGCGCACGCCAGAACAGATGGTTGGCGGCGCTGAGCTTGACGGTGATCAGATGGCCGAATTGGATCGGCGAGGGGGCGGAGGCAGACACGCCGGCGGCGACAGTGAGCGCCGACGAGGGAAGAAGACCGGCGAGGGCAGAGCTCGACGGGGCAGCGGAAGACGCCATCGCGATCTAGGGTTTGTGGATCGACTTCAGGCTGATACCATGTAAGACAATACGATACGATATGGGGGAGACCTCAACGCATAGCGTGGGCTCCTGTTAGGCCTTTCATTATATAGACAAAGAGATTACATGTGGGGTCAACTACAATTAGAGACTAGCCTAAACATACACGAATACGTACAGGATACAGATTCTAACAGCCCCCGTCAATCTCAACTATGGACATATTGAGATTGCGTTTACATTCTTCAAACAGTGGAAGAGGTAGAGGTTTAGTGAATATATATGCAAGTTGATCCTTAGAAGACACAAACCGAACTTGCAGCAACTTCTGAGCAACCCTCTCTCGGACAAAGTGAAAATCAATTTCAATATGCTTTGTCCTTGCATGAAAGACTGGATTCGACGATAGATAAGTAGCACCAATGTTATCACACCACAAGACAGGTGGGGACTGTTGTCGAATACCAAGTTCATTCAGCAATGCTTCAATCCAAATAACCTCAGCTGTGGCATTAGCAACCACCTTATACTCTGCTTCTGTACTCGAGCGAGAAACGGTGGCTTGTTTGCGAGCACTCCAAGCAACTAAGTTACCTCCATAAAACACAGCAAATCCCCCGTGGATTGACGGTCGTCAACATCTCCAGCCCAGTCCGCATCAGAGAAAGCAGAAATAGTAGGAGACGTAGACGGACGGAGAAGCAGGCCATGACCAAGTGTGTGCTTAACGTACCGAAGTATCCGCTTGACGGCAGCAAGATGATCCTCAGTAGGAGAATGCAGAAACTGGCACACACGGTTGACAGCAAAAGAGACATCAGGATGAGTCAGCGTAAGATACTGCAACCCACCAACAATGCTGCGATAAGTAGTAGCATCCTCATCACCAAGGAGAGCACTATCAGCATGGAACAGTTTGACAGTAGCATACTTACGTTGAGTAAGAGCAAGACCCGCAGATGAACGAGTAACTTCCAGCCCCAAAAAGAAGTGAAGAGGTCCAAGATCCTTCACAGCAAACTCCTGATGAAGCCCAATGACAAGACGATCAATCGCCGTAGAAGATGAGCTGAGCACAATAATGTCATCCACATAGACGAGAAGGTAGATTGTCACATCAGATCGGTGTAGAATAAACAGAGACGTGTCAGCAGTAGAAGGCAAGAACCCATGCTGACGCAAAACAGCTCCAAGACGAGCATGCCAGGCTCGTGGAGCCTGTTTGAGACCATAAAGAGCCTTGTCCAAGTGACAGAGATGATGTGGACGTTTAGGATCTTCAAAACCAGGGGGTTGACGCATGAATACCTCTTCCTCTAGAACGCCATTGAGAAAGGCATTCTGAATATCAAGTTGTCGGAGAAACCAACCACGAGAGACAGCAATAGAGAGCAACAACCGAATTGTTGTAGGCTTGACCACTGGACTGAACGTATCCTCATAATCCAAACCATAGCGTTGTTTAAACCCCTTGGCAACAAGACGAGCTTTATACCTCTCAATTTGACCATTGGCATGATTTTTAACCTTGAAAATCCACTTGGAATCAATGACATTAACTCCAGAGGATGGAGGAACAAGATGCCACGTGTCGTTCTTGATCAAGGCGGCAAACTCTTCTTCCATCGCTGCACGCTAGTGTGGAATCCCAAGAGCGGCGCGAAAATGACGAGGTTCAGACATAGGATCCGCAGCTGCGTCAGCCATACATGCAGCCATCCAGGCAACCATGTCAGAAGGCCACTGTTTCGGTTGTCGAATACCACGTTGACTCCCCCTCTCTCCATCTATAGTGTCCAGAGGGCGATTTTTGGAACCTCCCCGTCGATCCACCTCGCCGCCGCAGATCCACGGGCTCCTCCACCTCCGTCGGCCGCTCCGGCGGCGGGATGGTGGGGGAACCCCTCTTCTCGGTGTGTATATAGTGTAGAACTCGGTAGGGACCCGGCCGGCGGCGCTATGGAGGCGGTGGTGCCGGTGGTGGGTGTTTTGGCGTCGACGTGCTCCCCCTCCTGCGGTGGCGCTCCTTGGAGTTCTCCCGCGGCGCGCGTGACTTCCCCGAGCTCGAGGTACGTCGGAGGCCTCGTGTTCTTGCAGGTGCTGGCCCCGGGCCGGCCGCCTCTATCTGGAGCAGCGGCGGTGCTCCCTTCTTCCTCCCCTCCGTCGTGCGGGCACGCAGAGGCCGAGAGCGACGACTTCCCGTCCGCGACGAAACCGACTGCAGGCTACAAGGCGACGCCGGCTCCAGGAGGGAGCGGCGGCAGCGGCACGGCGGCGCGTCCTCACTCCGCGTCGGAGTGGGTAGGGATTAGGGGTCCCAAGGACCTGGATGTAATTTCAGTTTTCTTTGGGGTGTTTGCCTCTGCTTGTTAGATCTGAGGTGTTATTCGCAAAAAAAAAAAAGAATACGACGTTGACTGCGCGTAACAGGCCGCAAAGGAGCAGGAGGCTCATACGAGGGCTCGGTCTCGGCCGGGGACACAGGTGCTGAGGCCGACGCGGGCGAAGCAGCGTCATAGTGAGGCGCAGAAGCGGTCGGGGAAGCAGGCCCCGAGGCTGATACGGGTGAGCCAGCATCATCACGGTGTGGCTCAGATGTGAGCAAGAGCTGGTCCAGTACACCAGGTGCAGAGACCGCATGCCGCATGGGAGGCTGCATGCGATCATGCAACGTTTGCATCAGGCGAAGGATCAGCAGCCTCATGTGAAGTAGAGCGGACACAAGGTGTCGTTGGAGGAGAGGGCTCATCATCAAGGACCTCAAGGCGTGCTCCACGACCAGTACCTGCACCATGATTAGGAAGCAAAACAGGAGCATGCGCAATATCTTCAAATTGGTCAAGCGAGGTGGGTAGTGCGGTAGAAAGCGGTGTAGAGGTGAAGATGGAAAAGCCGAAAAGCCGAAAACGAAAAAACATTCTCATCGAAGACAACATCACGACTTATATAGACCCGATTACTCGGAACATGGAGATACTTGTAACTTTTGTGGAGAGGACTATACCCTAGGAAGACACATTTTTTGGATCGAAACTCAAGTTTGTGTTTATTATAGGGACGGAGATTGGGCCAACATGCACACCCAAAAACCTTGAAAAAAGTGTAATCAGGAACTTCCCCTAAAAGACGCTCAAGGGGTGTTTGCATATTAATGACACAAGTAGGCATACGATTGATAAGAAAACAGGCCGTGATGAACGCATCACTCCAATAACAAAAAGGGAGGGACGCATGGGCAAGTAAAGTGACGCCTGTTTCAACGATGTGACGATGCTTACGTTCGGCACTACCATTCTGTTGATGAGTATGAGGGCAAGAAACACGTGTGCAATACCAAGTTGCTGGAAGAAAGCATTTAACTTAATATACTCACCCCCCAATCAGTTTGAACATACTTAATTTTGTGGCTAAGGAGACGCTCAACATGAGCCTGAAATTGGCGAAACACCTCAAAAACATCATTTTTTTCGTTTAATCAAATAAAGCCACGTAAAGCGACTATAAGCATCCACAAAACTAACATAATAATTGTGACCACTAACAGATGTTTGTGCAGGACCCCACACATCAGAATAAATAAGCTCAAGAGGAGCGTTTGTTACATGAGTAGAACGAGAAAAAGGTAACTTGTGACTCTTGCCCTGTTGACAGGCATCACAAACTGACACTAATTTATTGGACTCGGAAGGCAAATGATGTCGATGAAGAACATGTTGCACAACTTGCGTAGACGGATGGCCTAAACGAGCATGCCACTGGGTTGATGAAGCTTTAAGAGCGCTGAACACTTGTTTGAACTGGGTGTGGATTGGAGCATCAAGCGTGTAGAGGCCACCGCGACACCTTCCTCTAAGCAGGATGGCCCCCGTAAGCAGGTCCTTAACAAAAAGACTATCAGGATGGAACTCAACAGAAACACGATTATCATAAGTAAATCTATGAATAGAGAGAAGATTTTTTGTGACAGCGGGAACGTGCAGAACATTACGGAGATGGAGTGGCCTAGATGAAAGAGTGGGAATGAGTGCTTGACCAACATGAAAAATACGCATACCTTCCCCGTTGGCAGTATGAACTTGCTCCTTTCCCTGATACGGCTCCTTCATATTCAGCTTCTCCAATTGCCCGGTGAGGTGGTCTGTGGCACCAGTATCACAGTACCAAGCAGGATCAACAGGCAAGGAGGTGGTCTGGCCCGGTGGTGTATGATAGACATGGTTGGCTTGAGCGAGCTGGCGTTCCAGGAAGCGTCCGTCATTACCAACACCAAGGAACGACTTGTTGAAGCGCTTGAAACAACGGGCAGCAAGGTGACCAGGCTCATCGCAGAGTTGACAGTGGGGGCGCGGACCAGAACCGCGACCAGAGGATTGGCCGCCACCACCACCAGCGCCACCAGAAAACGACGGCCGAGGCACATAGCTCGGTCCAGAGGGCGCGCGAGAGGTTGATGACGACGGGGACGGTGCAGAAGGGCGGGACGGTTTGTAGCCTCACGCCTTGGCGACATTGGCGGAGTGAATTCCTCCAGAGGCAGCGGAGCGACACCCCTCCTTGCGCTGCTCCGTAGATAGAAGACGCGCATACAGATCATGAGCTGGCATCGGGATCTCTCGCTCGAGAACAACCTCAGCCAGCGAATCGTACTCTTCATCGAGTCCGTTCAGAACATACGACACAAATTCCTCAGGGCGAAGGGGCTGACCAATCGAAGTGAGAGTGTCTGAGAGGGCTTTGATCTTATTGAAGTAGACGGCGACCGGCATGTCCAGCTTCTGTGTAGTGCGGAGCTGATCGTGCAGCTGCATGGATCGAGCTGCAGATTGAGAGGCAAAGCTTTTCTCAATGGTAGTCCACGCCTCCCTGTAAGTGGTGGCAAACATAATCATGCAGCCAACCTCCGGCGTGGAAGAAGTGAGGAAGGCGGACAGAATCGCCGCATCCTGTTGAACCCAGGCGGCATACGCCGGATTGATCTTTTGCACAGCAGCGGCAGTCTCCGTCGCAGCAACGGAGACATGAGAGGCAGGACACGGGAAGGTGCCCTCGACATAACCATGGAGCAAATTGCTCCGGAGCTGAGAGACGATCTGCGCACGCCAGAATAGATGGTTGGCGGCGCTGAGCTTGACGGTGATCAGATGGCCAAATTGGATCGGCGAGGGGGCGGAGGCAGACACGCCGGCGGCGACAGTGAGCGCCGACGAGGGAAGAAGACCGGCGAGGGCAGAGCTCGACGGGGCAGCGGAAGACGCCATCGCGATCTAGGGTTTGTGGATCGACTTCAGGCTGATACCATGTAAGACAATACGATACGATATGGGGGAGACCTCAACGCATAGCGTGGGCTCCTGTTAGGCCTTTCATTATATAGACAAAGAGATTACATGTGGGGTCAACTACAATTAGAGACTAGCCTAAACATACACGAATACGTACAGGATACAGATTCTAACAGCCCCCGTCAATCTCAACTATGGACATATTGAGATTGCGTTTACATTCTTCAAACAGTGGAAGAGGTAGAGGTTTAGTGAATATATATGCAAGTTGATCCTTAGAAGACACAAACCGAACTTGCAGCAACTTCTGAGCAACCCTCTCTCGGACAAAGTGAAAATCAATTTCAATATGCTTTGTCCTTGCATGAAAGACTGGATTCGACGATAGATAAGTAGCACCAATGTTATCACACCACAAGACAGGTGGGGACTGTTGTCGAATACCAAGTTCATTCAGCAATGCTTCAATCCAAATAACCTCAGCTGTGGCATTAGCAACCACCTTATACTCTGCTTCTGTACTCGAGCGAGAAACGGTGGCTTGTTTGCGAGCACTCCAAGCAACTAAGTTACCTCCATAAAACACAGCAAATCCCCCGTGGATTGACGGTCGTCAACATCTCCAGCCCAGTCCGCATCAGAGAAAGCAGAAATAGTAGGAGACGTAGACGGACGGAGAAGCAGGCCATGACCAAGTGTGTGCTTAACGTACCGAAGTATCCGCTTGACGGCAGCAAGATGATCCTCAGTAGGAGAATGCAGAAACTGGCACACACGGTTGACAGCAAAAGAGACATCAGGATGAGTCAGCATAAGATACTGCAACCCACCAACAATGCTGCGATAAGTAGTAGCATCCTCATCACCAAGGAGAGCACTATCAGCATGGAACAGTTTGACAGTAGCATACTTACGTTGAGTAAGAGCAAGACCCGCAGATGAACGAGTAACTTCCAGCCCCAAAAAGAAGTGAAGAGGTCCAAGATCCTTCACAGCAAACTCCTGATGAAGCCCAATGACAAGACGATCAATCGCCGTAGAAGATGAGCTGAGCACAATAATGTCATCCACATAGACGAGAAGGTAGATTGTCACATCAGATCGGTGTAGAATAAACAGAGACGTGTCAGCAGTAGAAGGCAAGAACCCATGCTGACGCAAAACAGCTCCAAGACGAGCATGCCAGGCTCGTGGAGCCTGTTTGAGACCATAAAGAGCCTTGTCCAAGTGACAGAGATGATGTGGACGTTTAGGATCTTCAAAACCAGGGGGTTGACGCATGAATACCTCTTCCTCTAGAACGCCATTGAGAAAGGCATTCTGAATATCAAGTTGTCGGAGAAACCAACCACGAGAGACAGCAATAGAGAGCAACAACCGAATTGTTGTAGGCTTGACCACTGGACTGAACGTATCCTCATAATCCAAACCATAGCGTTGTTTAAACCCCTTGGCAACAAGACGAGCTTTATACCTCTCAATTTGACCATTGGCATGATTTTTAACCTTGAAAATCCACTTGGAATCAATGACATTAACTCCAGAAGATGGAGGAACAAGATGCCACGTGTCGTTCTTGATCAAGGCGGCAAACTCTTCTTCCATCGCTGCACGCTAGTGTGGAATCCCAAGAGCGGCGCGAAAATGACGAGGTTCAGACATAGGATCCGCAGCTGCGTCAGCCATACATGCAGCCATCCAGGCAACCATGTCAGAAGGCCACTGTTTCGGTTGTCGAATACCACGTTGACTCCCCCTCTCTCCGTCTATAGTGTCCAGAGGGCGATTTTTGGAACCTCCCAGTCGATCCACCTCGCCGCCGCAGATCCACGGGCTCCTCCACCTCCGTCGGCCGCTCCGGCGGCGGGATGGTGGGGGAACCCCTCTTCTCGGTGTGTATATAGTGTAGGACTCGGTAGGGACCCGGCCGGCGGCGCTATGGAGGCGGTGGTGCCGGTGGTGGGTGTTTTGGCGTCGGCGTGCTCCCCCTCCTGCGGTGGCGCTCCTTGGAGTTCTCCCGCGGCGCGCGTGACTTCCCCGAGCTCGAGGTATGTCGGAGGCCTCGTGTTCTTGCAGGTGCTGGCCCCGGGCCGGCCGCCTCTATCTGGAGCAGCGGCGGTGCTCCCTTCTTCCTCCCCTCCGTCGTGCGGGCACGCAGAGGCCGAGAGCGACGACTTCCCGTCCGCGATGAGCTACAAGGCGACGCCGGCTCCAGGAGGGAGCGGCGGCAGCGGCGCGGCGGCGCGTCCTCACTCCGCGTCGGAGTGGGTAGGGATTAGGGGTCCCAAGGACCTGGATGTAATTTCAGTTTTCTTTGGGGTGTTTGCCTCTGCTTGTTAGATCTGAGGTGTTATTCGCAAAAAAAAAAAAAAGAATACGACGTTGACTGCGCGTAACAGGCCGCAAAGGAGCAGGAGGCTCATACGAGGGCTCGGTCTCGGCCGGGACACAGGTGCTGAGGCCGACGCGGGCGAAGCAGCGTCATAGTGAGGCGCAGAAGCGGTCGGGGAAGCAGGCCCCGAGGCTGATACGGGTGAGCCAGCATCATCACGGTGTGGCTCAGATGTGAGCAAGAGCTGGTCCAGTACACCAGGTGCAGAGACCGCATGCCGCATGGGAGGCTGCATGCGATCATGCATGCAATCAACGTGCATGTGACCAACGTTTGCATCAGGCGAACGATCAGCAGCCTCATGTGAAGTAGAGCGGACACAAGGTGTCGTTGGAGGAGAGGGCTCATCATCAAGGACCTCAAGGCGTGCTCCACGACCAGTACCTGCACCATGATTAGGAAGCAAAACAGGAGCATGCGCAATATCTTCAAATTGGTCAAGCGAGGTGGGTAGTGCGGTAGAAAGCGGTGTAGAGGTGGAAGATGGAAAAGCCGAAAACGAAAAAACATTCTCATCGAAGACAACATCACGACTTATATAGACCCGATTACTCGGAACATGGAGATACTTGTAACTTTTGTGGAGAGGACTATACCCTAGGAAGACACATTTTTTGGATCGAAACTCAAGTTTGTGTTTATTATAGGGACGGAGATTGGGCCAACATGCACACCCAAAAACCTTGAAAAAAGTGTAATCAGGAACTTCCCCTAAAAGACGCTCAAGGGGTGTTTGCATATTAATGACACAAGTAGGCATACGATTGATAAGAAAACAGGCCGTGATGAACGCATCACTCCAATAACAAAAAGGGAGGGACGCATGGGCAAGTAAAGTGACGCCTGTTTCAACGATGTGACGATGCTTACGTTCGGCACTACCATTCTGTTGATGAGTATGAGGGCAAGAAACACGGTGTGCAATACCAAGTTGCTGGAAGAAAGCATTTAACTTAATATACTCACCCCCCAATCAGTTTGAACATACTTAATTTTGTGGCTAAGGAGACGCTCAACATGAGCCTGAAATTGGCGAAACACCTCAAAAACATCATTTTTTTCGTTTAATCAAATAAAGCCACGTAAAGCGACTATAAGCATCCACAAAACTAACATAATAATTGTGACCACTAACAGATGTTTGTGCAGGACCCCACACATCAGAATAAATAAGCTCAAGAGGAGCGTTTGTTACATGAGTAGAACGAGAAAAAGGTAACTTGTGACTCTTGCCCTGTTGACAGGCATCACAAACTGACACTAATTTATTGGACTCGGAAGGCAAATGATGTCGATGAAGAACATGTTGCACAACTTGCGTAGACGGATGGCCTAAACGAGCATGCCACTGGGTTGATGAAGCTTTAAGAGCGCTGAACACTTGTTTGAACTGGGTGTGGATTGGAGCATCAAGCGTGTAGAGGCCACCGCGACACCTTCCTCTAAGCAGGATGGCCCCGTAAGTAGGTCCTTAACAAAAAGACTATCAGGATGGAACTCAACAGAAACACGATTATCATAAGTAAATCTATGAATAGAGAGAAGATTTTTTGTGACAGCGGGAACGTGCAGAACATTACGGAGATGGAGTGGCCTAGATGAAAGAGTGGGAATGAGTGCTTGACCAACATGAAAAATACGCATACCTTCCCCGTTGGCAGTATGAACTTGCTCCTTTCCCTGATACGGCTCCTTCATATTCAGCTTCTCCAATTGCCCGGTGAGGTGGTCCGTGGCACCAGTATCACAGTACCAAGCAGGATCAACAGGCAAGGAGGTGGTCTGGCCCGGTGGTGTATGATAGACATGGTTGGCTTGAGCGAGCTGGCGTTCCAGGAAGCGTCCGTCATTACCAACACCAAGGAACGACTTGTTGAAGCGCTTGAAACAACGGGCAGCAAGGTGACCAGGCTCATCGCAGAGTTGACAGTGGGGGCGCGGACCAGAACCGCGACCAGAGGATTGGCCGCCACCACCACCAGCGCCACCAGAAAACGACGGCCGAGGCACATAGCTCGGTCCAGAGGGCGCGCGAGAGGTTGATGACGACGGGGACGGTGCAGAAGGGCGGGACGGTTTGTAGCCTCACGCCTTGGCGACATTGGCGGAGTGAATTCCTCCAGAGGCAGCGGAGCGACACCCCTCCTTGCGCTGCTCCGTAGATAGAAGACGCGCATACAGATCATGAGCTGGCATCGGGATCTCTCGCTCGAGAACAACCTCAGCCAGCGAATCGTACTCTTCATCGAGTCCGTTCAGAACATACGACACAAATTCCTCAGGGCGAAGGGGCTGACCAATCGAAGTGAGAGTGTCTGAGAGGGCTTTGATCTTATTGAAGTAGACGGCGACCGGCATGTCCAGCTTCTGTGTAGTGCGGAGCTGATCGTGCAGCTGCATGGATCGAGCTGCAGATTGAGAGGCAAAGCTTTTCTCAATGGTAGTCCACGCCTCCCTGTAAGTGGTGGCAAACATAATCATGCAGCCAACCTCCGGCGTGGAAGAAGTGAGGAAGGCGGACAGAATCGCCGCATCCTGTTGAACCCAGGCGGCATACGCCGGATTGATCTTTTGCCCAGCAGCGGCAGTCTCCGTCGCAGCAACGGAGACATGAGAGGCAGGACACGGGAAGGTGCCCTCGACATAACCATGGAGCAAATTGCTCCGGAGCTGAGAGACGATCTGCGCACGCCAGAACAGATGGTTGGCGGCGCTGAGCTTGACGGTGATCAGATGGCCGAATTGGATCGGCGAGGGGGCGGAGGCAGACACGCCGGCGGCGACAGTGAGCGCCGACGAGGGAAGAAGACCGGCGAGGGCAGAGCTCGACGGGGCAGCGGAAGACGCCATCGCGATCTAGGGTTTGTGGATCGACTTCAGGCTGATACCATGTAAGACAATACGATACGATATGGGGAGACCTCAACGCATAGCGTGGGCTCCTGTTAGGCCTTTCATTATATAGACAAAGAGATTACATGTGGGGTCAACTACAATTAGAGACTAGCCTAAACATACACGAATACGTACAGGATACAGATTCTAACGAAAAGTGGTCGTATCCACCGCCCGAATTGATATAAGAGAATAGATAAAAGAGATGTGACCTAGTTTATAATCAAAACCGGGGCCAAAAACTTATCGGCTAGTTGAAAGTGAGTATCGTGATACGTACGCAGCTACATACGCAGCTTGTATGACCCAAGGATTGTTGCCAGAAATTTTGTGGGAATGTAGTGTACAAAATTTCTTATAAAATTTAAAAGATTCATTCGATTTGAAACAAATTGTTCCATATAAAAAAAATCCTATGTATTACAACCCTACAAAGTTCTTTTAAAAATCCTTTAAACCAAAGAGGTCCTAAAGCAAGACATTGAGGGCCTCTTTGGATCGAACAAGTTCCATGCTTTTTTTGGAGGATTCCAATCCATCAGAGATCATTTGACTGAGACCACCAGGAATCCATTCCTACGCCCCGAGTTCCATATGATTGAATCTCAACATGAGATCGAACCTCGTTTTAATTTTCCTTCCAGATGTCCAATGCGCTCATCTTCGATCTCGCTCTATCTCCGTAATTCTGTAGAATTCTTGTGTTTGTTTTCTGTTCGCCATCCAAAGGCAACACATACACAATTCACGTCTTCTGAAGTTATGTAAAAATGATCATATCACATCTACGCATGTACCCCTCGCCTCTGTAGCCGCCAGGATAGGCAATTAGGTTCTCTCGTCCCCCGTTGATGCCATCGTCGGTCTGCCCCGCCTATGTGGCATTCGGTCCATGGAAGCGCGGTGGATTTCGGCCCTCATCGACGGGAGGGCTCTGCTTTTCTAGTTTTAATGTCCAGGTTTGCTGGGACGACACTCTGTTGGCGGCGACAACACTTCTTTCAATAATGCCTCACTAGATTCAACCCCATCCCGGCAGCGACATCGAGAAGCTTATGGGAGTAGTGTAGTTCTCAAGATTTCTTATGGCGTGGCGGTCTCCGGACCGTGACGAAGTTTCATCCACGGTTCATCCTTCTTTTTCGGCTCCGGGGTGGATGTGGTCTATTTGAACCGTTCGGCGACTTCCAGTCCGTAATCAACAACGTCAAGCCAATCTCTTTGTAATTTTCGTTTTTATTGAGGCGCTTTATACTGTTGGGTGTTTCTTTTAATGCCAGGGTCCACTTGACAAAAAGAAATAAAATGTAAGTCCTTTTGTTTTTTCTATTGCTACGTTTTGAAAATCATGCAATGCTCTGACTGACTGACTGACTGACTCTGAGTCCCCGCAAAAACAAGTTCTGGGTAAGAAAGTACGTAGCCCGTTAACGAGACAGGCTGGGCTTGACGGTGTCAATAGGCTTTACCCGTCCCGGCTAGTCCACCACTGATCCCGGCCCACCCACCACATCTTGGAGCCGAAGAAAGAGGAGATCCGACGGCTGCGTTTGGCGGGCGGCTAGTGCGGTGGCCCAATCGCGACCGCTCAAACACCGCAGGGTTCTAACGAAGCTGCCTCTTCGGTTTTTGTTTCCTGCGGCTGGAGCGACAGACAGGTCAGAGCTTCCCCTCCCGCTAGCTCGGGACGGATCGATCCGCCCCGCCGGACCAGTCTCTCGGCCGCGCCATGGCGGAGCACGCCGCCCCGGAGCTCCCAAAGAGGTGCCACCACTGCGCCGGGCCCCTCTCCAAGGACATGGTACGGCCACCCTCCTCTTCCTCCATCTCCTCTGACGGGCCGCCGCCGACGCCGCTTTTGTGCTGCGTCGGGTTACGTTGCTGCGCCGCTTCCTATCTCTCTGTTGGTGGTTGGACCCTACGTCGTAGTGGGGTTTCGTTCTGCTCCCCGTGTTCCCGAGTTGGGTCGCGGAGGATCCTGTTTGGGAGACTGGATTGGGTAATTGGTCGTGACGGCGTTGAGCTGTTGCTAGTTTTACCCCCTTTGTCTGTTTGACATGAATTATGGTTCGATTCGTGCTGTATGATGGCTCAAATTCAGCTAGTTCTTCTTTTTACTTGTGCAATTGTGCTCCCTGAAGCAAACGTGTGCTGTTCCACATCATTTTGGAAAACATTGACTGATGCAATTTTGTGCTTTTCTTTTAAAAAAAATGGACTGGTGGGATTTTGTGCCGTTATAACCCTATTTTTTAACACAGTTTATTCGATTATAATACTGATATATGTTGTGGAATTGTTTGAAGGAAACAAGTAGCTGGACGGTGACTCCGTTGGTTCGAGATAGCTTCTCTATGGTTTGTCTTTGCTGCATTTACTGCTCTCTACTGCAAGTTAATCCTTTCAACTCCAAAATTTTGTAACAATTTTCTCGTGTACTAATATCCATATCACATTGAAACAGATTGGTTCGGCTGTTGGGGGTACTGCAGGCGCGTTTTATGCTTTTAATCATGGTACGTTGTCGATCCCTTTCTTTCTAGTGGCTGATTGGGACATTAATTATAAGCTGGTTATTTATGTGGCAATTGAAATATTATTTTAGTTATGCTTCCTTCACCGTGCTTCTAATGAATTTTTATTTAGTTAGTTGGGAGTAGTCCATATGAAGCAGTCATGTCATCTCGTTTGTTTGGTTGTGACTTGTGAGCGGTGTTGTAGTTGGCATGGTAGTGCTTGTCGTTCATCGTATAGACCCAATGTCATCTCGTTTTTTTTCTGCTGTCTTAATAAATAAAGGATTGGTTATGTTGGTCTTGTAAAGCCCCTCCCTGTAGATACATTGCTTGCACATAAGGTTCTTTTCCTGTTTGATACACGTGATGTTTTCTCACCTTATTAACCTCCCGTAGATTTGCTGCTTGGTAATTTCATTATACATCGATTTAGATTGAAACCGGTTAGACAGTTATGCCATGATCTTCTTCTTATGTTATTATGCAGTTAATTAATTAATAATGATTGCTAATATCTATCCATTAACTTTATCTTCGATTTTTCTAATGTAGCTATGCCTGTTGTTCGCCGTTACGTAAAAGGGCCAATGTGGATTCATTTTCTTGTTGGTGTAAGTACACAGTCCTTTTTCTTTCTTCAAATTTTCCTATAATATCTTATCGTTGACCTATTTAGCATGAATTATGTTGAGCGATGCAGCTTTATGATGTTTTGTTCCTTGATGGATATAAATATGCTCTAATGGGCATCCACCACCTGAATAATTTTCGGTGATAACATTAGAACCTGAAAGAAAAATGATGTTTTCTTTTCTTAACTTGTCATCAAGGTCAAGTTTCCTCGTAAATTTCTCATAACACACATCAATCTGTAGTATATAATCTCTGGAATGTGCACCAAATATGATTGTGCCATGTACTTAATTTCATATCATTCTGTACAGCAATAAGCTTCATCCTCGGAACAGGTTCCCTTACCAATGTGTGGCTCTTAGTCTTATCTGCTCTTTCCTCCTGCAGGCTCCTCCAGTTGTTGTGTTCTCTTCTGCATGTGCTGGATTAGCAGGTGAAGCAACACTCTTCTGCGCTCTCTCTATACTGTTGCCTAATTGTATTATTATTATTATTTTCTTGATATCATGTTCGTTATATATTTTCCAATCTATGTATTTCGCTGGTAATGATCAGTTTTGTTCCTTTTATTCTTACTAACATTTCATTTAGCTTGCCTATAAAACAAAAAATTAGCTTTTAGGGATTCTAAAGCAAGTGTCGTTCATAAATTTATGTTTACTAAGGTTTTTGCACATAGTTAAACCCACTAATTTTGATCAGATCTACTTGGAAGAATCGTAGAACAGAGCAGTGATCTGAAACCAGTAGGAGTGTAGCACAATGCATCGGTAGTACCATGAGTGATTTCGTTAGAGGTTATCGCGCAAACGCAACACTTGATAGTGAGGTCGAGATGGTTTCAGTCCACATCACAATTGGTATGGTCGCCGCCACTGATGTCAGTGTTAAGGTGGAACTTACTGTGGGTAGTCTCAAAGAGTGCCATTTTGAATAGTTTTGGAGGGGAGGTAAAACCAATCGGAACTATGCTCTTGATGTCGACAACGCTTAATGCGTGGACGGACAAGATAGTGGTAGAGGAGGACACCAAGCCATTGCCCATGGCGCAAACAGTTAGGCAAGAACCCACTCTGACGCCATTCTGGAAAATCGACTTAGATGATTCAAGCTGGATTGAATTCATTTACATCAACACGCAATACACGCATGTGATAGTGGATGAAAAAGTGTGAACAAACTATGCATCGGTCCCCGCAAGAAAAAGCAAAGTATACACTAGAGGATAAGGAGATCTCAACTTATGGGATGGGCTGGTACAGACGTTGGCCGAAGGCCATGCTCAGCCCCTGCTTCCCTAGAGAACTGGCATGTAGTTCTCCTGGATAACAGGTCTGCAAGTTTAAAACAACACATGCAAGTATGGCTGTATGGGTGTTCATTTTACCACCTGAACAACACATTTTGTATTTTGTGCTAGCTGTATGGCATAATCCATGGTATCATTGAGTAAGCATGAACATAAATTAAATAGGTGTCTGTACTATTCCCATATTATTTTGGAGTAATTATGAAGTTTGATAGGACACTTCATGTATGATGGTAATAGTGCTTGACAATACCAAGTGAGGAGAGTCTGTTAATGTGAACTGGGACTTTATATGCATCTTTAAACACTCATATAGTCATATGCCCTATTGGGTGATTTTATTTCATTCTGGAACATTTGCATTTGAACTGCTGTTTTAATGTGAGGACTAATTAGTGCAGTCACGGTAATTTTTCGTGTTAAGACATTGGAGTAATAACAGTGGGCACTCTCTGCGTACATATGATGAAATGTAGCAGGCTGCATTGGTAGCAGCTATTCTTTAGATTGGATTAATTATCTAAGATAAGCTTCTTAGCATTGTTTTTTCAGATTTGGTTTCATCTTTAGATTAGGTTACCAAGTATCCTCAGATTCAAATTAAGCATAGTTACCGAGTCTTTTGCACTCACGTCACATACATTTTAGAATATTACATCATGTATATGGATGATTTGTGTCATACCACAGTTATCGGTTATCAAGCTAAACTTTTAATTCTATCTGTAGCTGGTACAATACCAGCTCTTGCACAGCTGGTTTCATCGTCCTGTCATGCCGCAACGTCATCGCCCTCATTTCCACGCTCTGCTTCTCGAGAGGACATGCACAAGAGCACAGGCTCCTCGCCGTTGTAACTTGCACAGCAGACCCACCACTGAATTGTAGCGCTCTGCAAAAATCTGTGGTACCGCTAATAGGGGGTCAATTTTTGTAAATGCTAAGATTTTATTGTGGGATGATGCTAAGACTTGTATGTGCCGTATTCACAATTTTGGTATCTATATGTACAGGCTGTGTCGTCTATGATATTGCGTTAAGTTTTGTTCAGATTCCATTTTTCGGCTGTTACCTTGGGTTACAATTCTTGGAGTCTGGAGTGTTGTATCAACTTGAACTCACCTGAGGCATACTTTTAGCGTGGTATAACTATCTGACGTGCTTACCCCAGAACTGGAAACACCGAGAACTTTGGTTATCGAACGAATCATTGCTAGAGAACGCTGGATATCTTTGCAGATCCTGTGTTACTGGCTGTTCGGACGCCACGGGTCATCCTGCGTGCAATAGTATCTCTGGTTGAGGATCTTGCCGATTCTGTGGTACTGGCTCGTTGGGGGCGCGACTGTTGCTCCTGGCCGTTTTCCGGCGAGTACATCGCATCATGTATCGTGCATTGGATCGTCGTGCTCCGTTTTGGAGCATCATGCACCGTGCATTGGATCGTCGCGCTCCGTTTTGGATGACATGGAAGTGGAACTCATCATTCGTGCTCTATCAGTGTGTCTTTGATCATGCATTGCACTTGGCGAGATGTTCATGGGATGCATCTGGCTAGCCACCAATGCCAAGCTCGATTGCTCCTACTGTACAATGGAAACGATCAGATGATAGAAGTGTTGGATATTTTGATCTAGGCTAAAACTAGGTCAACAATTTCGGCTGCTACAGTAGCACTGCTACAGTAGGTCGGTTTTGTGATGTGCCTTGATTGGGGGCAACAAAATATCAACTACTAGGTGGGTCCCCCCATGGTGTTGTGCAAAATATAAAGATGGGAGATGTCCCTATGGGATAGATAGAGGGTAACAAGTCCAAAACTCTCTCCTAGCTGCCCAATTCCAGCACAAGCATATCAGCCATGGGAAGGGCTCTCCAATGGCTTCCACTAGCTCCAGCAGCTACTGTGAAGGTGTAGAAGAGCAAGGGCTTCATCTCTCGAAGCCCTAGACTCCATATCCAGCGTCAAGATAAGTTTTAATTATTTCTATCTCTGTTGTGGCTCAAATCTTGAACTAGTTGATCTTGAGGTATTACAACAATGGTATCAGAGCTACTAGGTTCAAGTTTGAGCCCTCCTATGCTCAAGTTCATGCTTGATCTATCAAGTTTATGTTAAAGTGTCAAGCTCTTCTTCCTGACTTGGCTTGATCTAATTTAATTAGCCCTTAAATACTAATTTTTTTTAGCCCTAACAGATCTTTTGAGGCTCTAGGGTTTCATTTATGCAGTTAATTAAAGGGGACTAATACACAAATTGAAAATCCCCAATTTCTAAAACCCTAGAAAAGAAATTCCTTTGTTTTATCCCCTAATGTTTCCTCCTATTTGAGTTTGTGGTTTCGGTTTAAGTCAGAAATTAAAGGGGGTGGATTGTTTTATGCAAATATGAAGTATTCACCCCAAAATTCTGAAACTCTAGGTGCTGAATTCCTTGAAATTTCTCAAATCAAGGTAGGGTTTTCGGAGTTAAGTAATTAAGAGGAAAGGGGAACGAATTTGACTCATCCAAATCCTATTCCTAAGTGGGAAATCCCCAAAATCTGAAACCCTAGTTATGAAAATCCCCAAATTCGGTGGAACCCTAACCCTAATGATGTGAGCGGCAGCAGATGATTACCTTATGGACCTTGTCGTCGTCGCCGACCACGGCAGCGTCGGAGCCACCTCCTTATGCTTGCGGGTGCACTCGGGCTCACACATGAGAAGCCTCGCCGTCCGCTGCACCGGCCGGTGGCTGCTGCTCTCCTCGCGCGCTTGTCGCCGTTGGAGACCAGCTGCTATGCCGGATTCTGGCGAAGGCAGCCGTCACCACCGCGGGGACGCCCGCTCGTGCACGGCCGCCTCGCGAAGAGTCCCGTCCAGAGCCGCTCGACGGAGGTGTGCGCAGGCCAAAGCCGCACGCAGCCCCGGCGAGAGGGCCTGGAGGCTGCCGACGCCTTCTCCCATGGTCGCACGGTGCTCGCCGCCGCCGTCTCTCTCTGGTCGCTCGTCGTCGCAGGAGACGCAAAGGAAAGGGAGGAGAGTGAATATGCTAATGTGGTTAGGGTTTTCACGGGGGCGGCGTTGTCGCGCTGGTGTTGACCAGGCGCATGCGATCCCGACCGTCAGATCGGCATCGACGGCTCACGGTGCTTCTGGTGAAGTAATGGGCCTGAGGCCCAGGAGGGATAAGGGGGAGTGAAAGTTGGGCTGGGCCAGTTCTAGCTCAGTTCAACAATTTTTATTAGCCCGAAGAAAAAGAAAAATATAACTTATGATTTTTTGGGCTTAACTCTTCTGTTATGGCAGAATTAATTCAGGGAAATACTATTTTTTTCTGATAATGATTAAATTGTATGCAATGATTAAGTTTGGGGCTAAAATAAATAAAATTTTAGGGCTAAATTGAATAAGTTTTAAGAATAATGTTTATGTTTCTAAAATCTTATGCTTATTAATGCTGAGTAATTCGTTAGTGTTTTATTTTATCATCATGCAATTATGTGCCATATTAAGTTACTTTTAATGAGTTTTATTATACTTAGTAAATTATTTTATGGTATTAGAATTATCATGATGATTTTTGCTATCATGATGTCCATAATGTTTCTGCTGCAAAATTAAAATTGGTAAATCCTTTAATTAAGTATGGCTTATGTCCGTCATTCTGGCTAAAGCTGTTTGGCGGGCATGTCGACCATGACTTTTTTGTTGGTCTGGTTCGCTTCTGGCCAAAGCTAATGCGAGCCAGATTAATGAAAAAGGTATTTTTATGTGAGGATGTAATTAAGTGTGGTTATTTTGACCACAATTTTTATTGATTCTTACCCATCTCTGGCTAAAGCTGTTTTGGGTTCGGTCAGTAAATAAAGTTCATAATGTTGATGCTTGTTAAAGCATCTAATTTATTTTGCAGCACTTGATGTCTCTTATTGACGGAAGAATTAAAGGCATAGAGTAACTAAATGATAGCAATTATGTTTTATGGAAGGAGAAGTTTTTTTTTGTTGAATATTAATTGTGCTCTCCTTTATGATCCTCCTAAAGCACCTAAAGAAGGTATTGAAAATTACGATGCCCTGAAAAGGGATTATGGTGATGTGAGAAAACTAAGTGGGAGGATTTAAATTAAGTCTTTTGATCTCACATATACTTAAGTTTTGGGCATAAATATACCTAAAGTTGACTATTCATGATACATTTCATTAAACCATGGATTGCCATGTTTAAGTGCCCATCAATAAGGTTTTTGTCCTTAAGCCATGCATGTTCAATAAAGTTGTTTCGATAAAGTGTCTCCAATTTAAAATGTGGTATGTGTTTGTCATTCTGGCCAAAGCTGATTGATGAACACATGATCACAAAATTTAATTGTTCTGGTCCAAAGACTAGTTCAATAAAGGAAGTGTATAAAGACATGATTTAATTAAGTGTGACTGATATTTGTCGTTCTGGCCAAAGCTGATCGATAAGTATCTAATCACAATATTTTTGCTGGTCTTGTCCATTTCTGGCCAAAGCTGATGTGGGCTAGATCGGTGAAATAAGTTTAAGAGGCTATAAAGTGTGACATCTATTTGTTGTCTGGCCAAAGCTGATTAACGAATATTTGCTCACAAAAGTTTGTTGTTCTGGTCCATTTCTGGCCAAAGCTGATGTGGATCAGATCAACAAAATAAGTTTATGATCTGGGAAAGTTTTCATCAATAAGGCTTATGGACATAATGCAATATGCCATAAATATTTAAGTACCTTCGGGAATTAAGGCAAAAGACGTCAATTGTCTTAAAATACGCTTCTGCTATTAAGTGCCTCTGTTTTATTCCCAGATCAATCAACTGATGAAGTTTTCAACATTTATGATTATTAAGTTATCCCTAATTAAGTAATCTCCAATTAATATGGAACCAAAGGAAATTTTGGTTGGAGATTTAATGATTATTTTGGGATAGGTTGTGACACGTGAATTCATTTTGACCAAAGTTGATTGGATACATGTGTCATTCCCTAAAGATTAATGTTTACATGAGGAATTATGTTCTATGAAGAATTATGTTATGCATGATCACTATAAAATATTTGTGATCATGATTTTTACCCCTATTGTTAATCTTTTTCCATTCAGCCATAATGTTTTCAGCTGATTTAATGCTTCTTATGAGAAATGAATTAAGTTTATGTACATATTATTGTTCCATGAGGTCATAAGTAATGAAGTATATACAAAAATAATGGGCTCTCATTAAAGAAATTTTGATTATTAGAGTATTGATGAGAATCCAATGGATTTCTTGTCTATTAATGTTTATTGGGAGCAAAACCCAGTAAGAATCCGGGGGAGTGTGCCAGTAAGGATCTAGGGAAATAATTCCTAGTTCTCTCATAATAAAGTTTTTCTAGCATTAATGGAGAAGTAATTTGAAGAAGCTTCTCAAAATTCTATAAGATTATGTTAATCATGAAAATTCTCATGTTTTAATTATGGAGCTTTTGAGTTCACTTTATTATGTCATCTACAATAAAGCACAAAAGTGGATTGTGATTAAGCTCAAATGATTTTATATCCATAAGAAAGTGTGTAAACATTTTGGATAAAGATGCTATATGCATAATATTATTATGGCCTCATAAGTAAGGAAGTTTTAAAGAGAAGTCCTAAAGAAGGACTGGAGGCTAATGTTTAAAGCTACTGGAAAATTTCCATTAGCCTAAATTAAGTTCTTCATCCGCCATTCCAATAATGTGATTCGTGCTACAAATTTTATTGACTTCTCTACTAAAGGTGGAATATTTATTATGGAAGTTCGTCGAAATGTTAAGCTATGGCTCAGTCCACATTTCGAGGGGGGCATTGAACTTCTCCAAGATTTTCAACTTAGGAAGAATTTTTTTATCAGGTATGTTTAGATTCCATCAATAAGGTATTTAAGTTTGATATTAAGTTGTTTTTATTAAGCAAGCCTAAGAGTACCATTTTTAGTCAGATTTATTAAAGACTCCATCTCCTAAGTTTTGCCATGTTTCTTAAATAAGATACAAGTTTTTGGTTCTGCTCTCTACAATAGATCTCCTAAATCACTTAAGGAGGATAATAAAATTATGATACTCTAAAATGAAGTATGATGTTGAAGTTTAAGAGAGAGCAGTAAAATATTGCATGGTAATTAAGAACTCCATCATGGATACCATGAGTAGAGCCATCTACTAACTCCCAGATTGTCAAGGGTCACCTTGACAAAATTATGGACCATTTTTCCCAATTGGTCTCTCTAAAGTTGTAACAGCCCAACGTTTGAACCCTGAAAATCTGTTTAAATTTTCCACTTTTGCTTCATTTGCATCATGGCATACATGCATCATTGCCTCCATTTGCAATTGCTAAACAACCCTAACTTGTTTTGGCAACATTTGGAAAACCAAATGCTCAACTTGTTCCAACAAATCTCACAACAAAGTTGACACTCAAAGTTTGCCAAACAAATTCCTTGTCTTCTCATAGTTGTCGAGGAAGCTCCAAAGGTTCCAAGGATAATTTCGACAAACTATTTTGATTTGTGAAATAAAATAAAAGAGAGTATCTCAAAATTTGACTGTGAGAAATCTCTATTTTATTTCCCTACCAAATGATTTTCAAATATTCTGGAAAAATTAGGGGAGCTTCATAATATTATAAAGAGGCTACCCAAAATTTTGCATAATTTTTGGAGGTGGCTAACTGCCTCAATTAAATCAAGTATACCTGCTGTCTTTTAAATCAGTGCGGAGAAGGACTCGTCTGTGATGATTTTAAAAGTTTCAGGGGCTTGTTTGCAAAACCTCCGTTCTTCCTCTGTAGCGACCTGGAGCTCTGCTCCCGCCGAACCGCGCCGCACCATGGCCGTGCCACCAACGTGTCGCCGGGCCCCCACTGCCTCTACCTGCACGAGGAGCACGCGCACGAGACCTCGCTGCCCCACTCCCCACCTGCTCCCGTGCCCTGCTCCCTCTCCTCTTCTCTCCCCACGAGGCGCGCCATGGCCGCCGAGGTCGCCGCGCCCGTCGCCGCCGATTGACGAGTCCGCGAGCGAATCGACGACAACCACCGGCTCCGCCGCGTCGCCGGGATCACCTCCACCAAAAGAATCGAGGCGGGAGGCCTTGTATCGCCGCCGCCGTGCCATCTCGTCTCTGCCCCCGACGCGGCTCCGCCATCGAAATCCGCCGCCTCCGTTCCACCTCTGGCCACTCCGTCGTCGTGCACGAGTTCGTGGTGAGTTTCTGGCCGTGCTGGTCCCTTCCCCTCTCCTCTCTCGCCGTATCCACGCCGTAGCTCGCCGCGGTGGCCACCGTCGACCACCTTCCCGTCGTCGTCGTTCTTCTTTTCCTCACTGGCCCGGTCGAGAAACCGGCTTAGCCGGGCCACAGGCCGACGCTCTCGGGCCACTGATCGGCTCCTGGGCCGGCCCAAACCGGGCTGTGTGCCGGCCGGCTCTGGAGCGAGGCCGGCCTGTCAGCCGGCCCAGCCGGGCTGAGAACCGGCCTGGCTACAGTAGTTTTTCTCCTTTTTGGAAATAAAACAAATTTAAATAATTCGTAACTAATTAAATATTGATCCAAATTCCACAAGTGAGGTATCAAAATGATCAGCATCTCAAATGTTATCAAACCATGCTAATCTCACATCATGATCACAAATATTTATTTGAGGTTATTCATAATTTGTTTAAAAAAATTAAATTCGAATAATTATTTAATTCACTAATTATTCATCGGTACTCGGAAAACCACGAAGGAGGTACCAATTCGATCGGGAGAACAAACCCTATCCATTCATGTCATGTTCATGCATATTTGAGTCACTTCTTAGTAATGTATTAAATGTATGAACAATGTGGTCATTAAGCTAAATATGGGGTTGCTTCCAAATAATTGCCTAATTATTTGGCTCTCCATTTAATTTTGCTAGATAAACTAAATGATGCCATCTTTGCATAAACTTGTCATGTCATCATGTGGTTGTGCATTGCATGGTACACATGTGTGGTGTTTGATTTGTTTTTCCGTGTGTGCTTCGTTAGATCAAGCAGACGGGGTTCCACCTCAATACCCCGCCGAGCAGTACTACCAGCACTCTGAACAAGGCAAGCGTAACCCCCCTCTGAGCATATCTTATCCTATTTTCCGCAATTATTTTCTCCACTATAATATTGCATGCGGTTCTAAATGTCTTTTGCCTGGATTAGAGTATCCTACTAGTTGCATTAGAATCCTGTTGCCAATACCTGTTTTACCTTCCTATCACCATAGGTTTGTATTGTTGGCCATGGAATACTTACTATGCTATGCAAGTGCTTAGCCCTGCTTAGTGAAATGCCTAGTTGTACTAGGGATGGTGAATGCTGGAAACATGTGTTAACTTGTGACAGTGATGTTGACGGTGGAGAATTGTGGAGGTGGATACTAAAATGCTTAAAGGTGGGGATAAGAGGCCACATGGGATGTGGTGGGTTGTCTCGTTCTCGTCGCCTAGATGCGAGTTCTCGCCTACGAGCCAAGTTGAGCGTGCAACCATGCGTGGGCATATGGAACCTCGTCGACCGACTAACTTGTGGCGGACTAGCCGAGGGTCCTCTAGTTTGGCTTTCCATTTGCGCGTGCGTTGAGTTGGTGGCCAAGACGGAGATGAGGACTATGGTGTTAGGAAAATGAGTGGCCGTGGGGCGGGGTGTTGTGATCCTGGCTGTCCTACCGCCACTGATGATCCTTGGTTAGTCTTAAGCGAGGTAAAGGTCGTAGCCGCTCCCACCCAGCCGGCTTTCCCCGGAAGAGAGCTAAGAGCTAGGCAATGGGCCGGATGGTACGCATGGATAAGAAGCTGGGAGGTCCCTCGGGAACCTGGCGTCTTTCACATTGTACACCCCTGCAGGGATAAATCTTTTCGAAAAGCCGTGTCCGCGGTTATGGACGACTTGGTGACGGATTCAGAGATCATAGAATAACTTTAACGGAATGATTAAAAACTGGGTACTAGAGGTACCACTCAAGATTGTAAGGTGAGCTTCCTCGAGGGTGATTCGGGGAGGTGCCTTTGATGAACAGGTCCACATTTCGAGGGGGAGCATTGAACTTCTCCAAGATTTTCAACTTAGGAAGAAATTTTTTATCAGGTATGTTTAGATTCCATCAATAAGGTATTTAAGTTTGATATTAAGTTGTTTTTATTAAGCAAGCCTAAGAGTACCATTTTTAGTCAGATTTATTAAAGACTCCATCTCCTAAGTTTTGCCATGTTTCTTAAATAAGATACAAGTTTTTGGTTCTGCTCTCTACAATAGATCTCCTAAATCACTTAAGGAGGATAATAAAATTATGATACTCTGAAATGAAGTATGATGTTGAAGTTTAAGAGAGAGCAGTAAAATATTGCATGGTAATTAAGAACTCCATCATGGATACCATGAGTAGAGCCATCTACTAACTCCCAGATTGTCAAGGGTCACCTTGACAAAATTATGGACCATTTTTCCCAATTGGTCTCTCTAAAGTTTAAGCAACGGGTCTTGACGAAAGACTTGTTGATATGATGATATGACTGGGAGTTTGTGAGAAAAGTGGCACATGATCACCGAATTTAAAATTTTGGAGATGGAAATCATCCCTTATGAAATAAAGAATTAATGATGATGATCAATTGTCCTTGAGACAATAAGCATCTGACGGTGGTACGAAGCTCAAGTAGAAATAAGTTCAATACGAATTTTTGATGAATCAGTCTTATGTTAATTATAAGCAATAGGGATATTGCATAAGACCCGGGAGTTTTCGCTCGGGATTGATAAGTTCATCTTAGTGATATACTTTAAAGTTATTAAGACTCACTAAGATTGGTCCATTAAAGGGAGTATTAAGTTCACCCTAAAGTTTATGTTTACTCCCTCAAGGGCATTAAGTTTTTCCTCATGTTGTCACTAATGCTTAAGTTATTATGTGCCCTAAAGATCTTGTGTCCGGGATATCTTGGCAGACATAAGTCCGGGTTTGGACCTCCCGGAAAATACTTAAGAAAAGCTTTGCCTAGTTGGCACAAGCACTAAAGTAATTGTGTGATAATATATCACATTAAGGGATTACATGCTCACATTCAAGAAACAATAATGACCACCAAGATGTGGATCTTTAAAGTATTCTGCAATGAGTGATTTTTTTTTTAAAGTTCTATCCACAAAAGTTTCACTCTTGTAGGGGGAGCCATATTGTGGAATGGCTTCACCCAAATTCTTAAAGGCATCATTAAGATGCAAATTAAATTATGGCATGTTTCGATCCCTATGTTTTAAGATATGGATTTGTGTCCCTAATCCATAACAATTTAAGATTAAGTGATTGTCTTAAGAAATTTATCCCGGGACATATTATGTAAGAGTGCAGTCAATTCAAGTAGCATGTCAAGAGGTACCTACCAGACCTAAGACATTGTGAAAGAATAATTTCAGAGTCAAAACATTCAAGGCCTTGATGAATTAAGTTTTGGTGTTCAAACAAATAAGTATTAGATCTAAAGCATAAGGGTTGAGCACATATAAAGTAAATTTTGGGTGTTTGTATGTAAGCATTACATAAGATATTAAGCTCTAAGCACCATATTTAAAGAGGCTTGCCTTCTAATGTTGCCGGCATTAAGTTTATGTGGCAGCCTATTATTAAGGGACTAATTAAGACTCTGAAAACATATTGTTCTCGTTTCAAGTGCGCGCATAATTATGAGTATACACATTCATAAGAGAACAAATTGCACTCTTTGGGACCATTATAGCACCATCTCCCCAAAAGGCTTATTTTGATATCGAATGGAAACCATAGTCACTTGGTTCAGCAGTACTTAATTGACTGTTGTAATCTATTGTCTTGGTGTACCATTTTATCAAAAGATGAGTCTGTAATGTTTATGATATTTATGTAAAGAGAATTATGAAATAAAGCTAATGAATAATGTGAATTAAGTTTATGGAGCTCACAAGTTAAAGAAGTTCCATTTTGAGATGGATGGTATATTGTAGTAATTGGGTTTCTGTGGTACTAAACAATTGACCGCAGTAATCTTTTTATCTTGTATGCCATTTCATTTATAAGTGGGCTTATAAAGTTTAGCCTTACAATCAAGGGGGAGAATGTTGGATATTTTGATCTAGACTAAACCTAGGTCAACAATTTCGGCTGCTACAGTAGCACTGCTACAGTAGGCCGGTTTTGTGATGTGACTTGATTGGGGGCAACAAAATATCAACTACTAGGTGGGTCCCCCCATGGTGTTGTGCAAAATATAAAGATGGGAGATGTCCCTATGGGATAGATAGAGGGTAACAAGTCCAAAACTCTCTCCTAGCTGCCCAATTCCAGCACAAGCACATCAGCCATGGGAAGGGCTCTCCAATGGCTTCCACTAGCTCCAGCAGCTACTGTGAAGGTGTAGAAGAGTAAGAGCTTCATCTCTCGAAGCCCTAGACTCCATATCCAGCGTCAAGATAAGTTTTAATTATTTCTATCTCTGTTGTGGCTCAAATCTTGAATTAGTTGATCTTGAGGTATTACAACAAGAAGATGATGAGGGGACTGCGGAAAAATCGAAACGATCAAACGACAATCGGCAGTCTCGGTGCCCACACTACACTCTCGTCTTCTCCCGGCTCACATGCCGTCGACCCACTCCGCTGCCGCGCAACGCGAGCCACACACATTTTTAAACCGCCGGCTCGCGCGACGCCGACGCTTGCTCCTCCCGTCCCGTAGCTATAGCGTAGTCCCGGTACGAACCGATCGATCGGCCTCTGATCTCTCCCGCGCTCGCCGTCGCCGTCCCCGTCCAACAGCCTGTCCCGCCTTGGCTACACCCGCGCTCCTGCTCCTACAAATTCTCCTCCAAACCATCGCCTCTCCCACGCTCACGCTTAACGAGTGACAGACAGCCAGAAGCGTGGCGCCTTATCCTTCCTACATCCATGGAGAACAGGTACAGGGTGGCGCCGGCGCGGCCGGTCTTCCTCTCCAGCGCCGGCCAGCACCACCACAACCGCCTACAGCCCGCGGCCGGGCGGCGCTCGGGCGTCGCCGCTGACATGGAGCTCGACATATTCACGGCCGAGCGCTACTTCAACGCCGCCGACGCCATCAAGCCCGCGGCGGTCCATGCGCCCGTGGACGTGGCGGAGAGCCAGAGCGGCCGCACCGCCGCGTCGTCGGAGGCCAGCTGGAACAGCCGCTCCGGACTGCTCGCCAGCAACCAGTCGTCGGTCGCGGTTAGGCAGCACGACAAGATCATAGGCCGCTACGGTGGTGGTGGACCTAGTGGCAGTGGCACCGATCTCGGCGTCGTCGTCAAGGCCTCGAGCGACGATCGGTATCGCAAGAAGCCCGGGCAGCGGTGGGGGCTCTTCAGCCGGGACTGCCCCTGCGCCGGCAGGAAGGCCGTCACCGTCGACGTCGCCTCCGAGCCTCCCAGCCCGACGACGCCGAGGATCCACGGTCACGCCTTACAGGAGCGCGCCGTCTTTAAGGCCAACGGGCTGCCTCCCCCTTCTCCGAACGACGAGCCGGGCGTGATGAAGATCATCACCACGGGGACCCGCGCGTTCCCGCTTCGCGCCAACGGCAACAGCGTCCTCGCGCCTCCGCCGAATCAGAAAGGCAGTGGCGCTTCGTCGTTCCCTGCCTTCCCGCCGGACGTTGGGCGCCGCGTGATGAACTCCGGCAGCGGGTTCACGTTCCCGGTGATCGCCCCAGCCGTCGTTGACGAGCCGCCGCGGGAGTCGCTGGAGGTGTTCCGTTCTATCGACAAGGACTCCGTGGTGCTCGTGGACGCGCCCCCCGTCCTCGGCGCGGCCGGTTTCCTGCGCGCTCCAACAGCGGCCGTAGCCGCGGCGCCGGACGAAGACGCGATGAGCGACGCGAGCTCCGACCTGTTCGACCTCGAGAGCTTCGCGGCATCCTCGTCTTACCCGACCACGTACCGCGGGCGCAGCAGCCGGCGCAACTCGCGGGAAGACGACGACCACCTGGCATACGCCGCCGCGGTCGCAGAGCCGGCCCTGAGCGAGTGCATGTACGCGCCGAGCGAGGCGAGCGTGGTGTGGAGCGTGGCCACGGCCGAGGGCGTCGCCTATGACGCCGGCAGCGTGGCCAACTTCTCCAGCGCGGCGTCCGCATGCTGCGCCGACGACTTCCGTTTCGTCCTCCCGCCGGAGTCTACCCCCGGCCACGACGGCTTCACCGCCGCCATGTCCCGGAGCGCCGGCCGCAAGAAAGGCGGCGGCGGAGGGTTCTTGAACAGCTGCCGGTGCGAGAAGGCTGTGAGCGTCGGGCCGACCCCGGTCCGGATGCCCCGGCCGCCGGCGGTCCCGGCTAAGCCGGCCAGCCGCGCCATGGGGCTCGAGAGCGGCGGCGTCGCGCGGTACCACAACCGCCGGGTCCACATGCCGGTCCGAACGTGATGGCTCTCCGTCCGTCGACCATCGATCAAGTACGAACAAGGTGTCGTTGGCACGCACACTTTTGCGTGCGCGCGATCGTGACGTTGTCACCGACTGTAATTAAATCTGTAAGTCGTACGTGAAGAAAACGTGCTTCCGAAAATCTGGAGCAAATGCAAAGTCGATGGAAGTACAGTAAGTATATGTTATGTCATCGATCGATCACTTTCGTTTGTGGACAGTTTAGACAGATCGCACGCTCTGATCGATAAGGTTTAACAACTTGCAGCAAATCAGTGTGATCTACTCCGTATGATAGGATGCCTGGATGCTCATGTCGAGTGTGGAGGCGAGTTTGCTGTAGCGCCAGCCTGATGCTGATGCGCCAAGTGATAGGAACATTCGATCGTTTCAAAAAAAAGATAGGAACATTCGAGCCCACAGCTTTTCCATCCCATGCCCATGTCCATTCTCCAGTTCCATCACACCACACATTATGTACTTGCAAGCTCCACTGGCGCTCCCGATCAAACTTTCCAATAAATACTAGTATAAAAGGGATTTCTACATAGGGATCGTAAAAGCAACCATTTTTTCTATCTATTTCTTCGTTTTTTCTCGAACAAATCGGAATTATCTCGAAGACCGGCCTCTCCATCGTTTCCATCGGTTTACTAGAACTTGGACAAAAGAATCATGGTAATTAACCACCCCCAACTTTTAGGGGGGCAGTTCAGGATTATTCTCGACATGGCGACCGCATCAGGAGATCTCCACAAGTTAAATCTGACACTATGTCAGATGGCATCACTTGGAATCTTACGCCTTCTCGGAAATATTTGGCGTCTTTTGCATACCACGTTGAATGTTAAGGAACGCCCCGCACTTCATGAAGCCGACGACCTGGAACAGTTGGGGCCCTTCGAAATGCAAATTCTTTGTGTGGCTCATTCTTCAAGACCGGGTTTGGATGGCTGATAGCTTGCAGCGCCGGGGGGTGGGACTATGCAAACGAGAGCCTAAGTCGGCGGCACATATCTTGTTCACATGTAGCCTGTAGGCACACTCTTCGTATTTGGCGAGAAATTTTGGGTTGGTTTGGGCTATGATGCAAAGTCACACCCTCGCTCGATTGAACTTTGTTTCTGTCAAGGATTAGTGGTTTTCTTTGGTAAATGCTCATGACAACAGAAGGTGATGGTTATGCTTATCTCTTGGGAGGTGTGGAATAAGGGCAATGGCAGTGTTTTCCGAAATATTTTCGGGAAGAAATTCACTGATCTATTAATGATGTTTAACAACAGTACAAAGAGTACTAGAAGTAAATAAAGATTATAAATAGGAAATTCGACCACCTGATGATGACTTTAAGCATTAGAGCGAGCCTAATGCGTGTCGTAGCTCCATGACAATTTTTATTCTGGGCAAGATAAAAGGGAGGCGGTGAACAGAAAATCGCCGGTACACGACATTTGACTATATCATGCCACGAGAGTACTACGACGATGTATTTTTATTTCTTTTTTGCTCTCATGCCACGAGAGTAGTCGAACGATGAAACATGCATGTGGTAGGATGGTTAGAAGGGTTGTAGCCCCATACCATTAAAGTTTAAACCCTAGTTTTGACATTAGTATTTGTCACTTAGACGGAATATTCTTCAGTGGTAGCGATGTCTCCGTCGACAGCGAGACGTCGGCGATGTTTTCGTCAATCTCAAGACCTGATCCGCCATACAACTCTCTTGGAGGTGCTTATAAGGGTAGGGTCCACGTATATGGTGTATGCGTTGTAACGTGTTTCACAAAAAAAAAAACCAGTAGTCAGACGATACATATATTTGCCTTTTTGGTCTTCTTAATTAATAATTAATTAATGAGACAAGGCAAAGATTTTGCCTAGAAGACATGCGAGCCCCCGCAGCCTTCCAGCACAGGATAAGGTGACGGACAAGTGTACCAGGTATGGTCGCACACAACAACAACAACCAGAATGAGTCCTCCCGCCGGATGGCACCAAAAGCACAAGCATACACCGAAACGATTGCACACAGTATCCACCGACGTGGCCGGCGCGGCTGCCACAGAGCAGTCAGCACAAATCTAAATCCTCGCTATCGCTCTTCTTCGCCTCATCCCGGGGGTGTTCCAACCGGTGGAAGATGTTCCTTGAAAGGCAGCACAGGGATGGGCCACCCATGCGCCACGCCGCCATGATCGCGAGAGCTGCTGAGGAAAAGCTGCGTCGCCATGCCCTGCCATCGTCTACCTGGAACTGATGAAGCAGGCGCCATCTGCATGTCTGTCGAACAGGAATGGTTGTTCTTCCAGACATCCGATCTATGTGTGGATTAAATGGGGATGTATCCGATGTTGCGGTTGACTTGCAGATTCACCGAAATATGAAAACCCTACGGCCACCACATTTACTTGCAGATTCTACCGAAAAACATGTGTTTCTTTTGGTAATCTTTGCAAGAAGAAACTGTATTTATGCAAGTAGGCGTAGTGTCGGAAGCTGTAGGAGAAAGAAAACAAATATTTTCAAATGGACAAATTCTTAGTCGTAGGCTCGTCATAAGTGCAGCCAACATTCATCCATACAAGGTGTTTAGGTTTCGCTAAAGAAAAATGTGTTTTCAGCTCGAACTTGATATCTGACGAAGGCTCAAATCAACTATTCAGATATGACCAGTTAAACCTTCACTCTGAATGAAGCTATTGATTTCTCCGGATATAGCCTGGTACATTTAAAATACAAGCTAATTTTCGTACCTACCATCAGAGAATCCCACAAAATAAATAAAGGAGAACCTTAAGGCCATCAAACATAAATCAGACCAATACTCAGATAGTTTAATAGACCGTCTTAAAAGCAAGTCATGCAGCACATGGCTGCACACCAGATTATTTCGTATAGAAGCCTGAAACAACAGGACATCAGTTATAAGTTTCTCATTTATGTTCCCCGGTAGATGTCGATGCATCACAAGTTCTGGTCCGAACTTCCCTTCCAGATCTTCTATAACACCACGGACAGAGAACATCCCATGTCTTGGACCCAAATACAGGATCAACAAGAGGATTCTAACCAGATTGTAAACTCGAGCAGAAGGTCTGCTAGTTAGATGATTGTGTATTTTTCTTTCTTGACCTACCCACCTCCCAAATGGAGCAAACATCTACTCAGGCCTTCACTGCGCCATGTTCTCCATCTCCGTGCTTCGGGGAATCCGTTCCACTGTAGAAGAAGCCTCGCTCGAAGCGTCAGAGCCAGTATCGTTAGATTGCATCTTCTTGTCATCCTGTTTCATTTGTTCTGCGTAGCTTGTGTACTCGAAGGTGGCTGGATTACTTCCCCCGAAAGCTGAGTCAAGCTTGTCGATGTCGAAGACCTCTGCCATTATCTTCATGCTGTCCTTATCGTTAGAGTACACGAACTTCACCTTCTTCTGGGTCTCATGGTCCAAGAATGGCTTCACTATCTGCCATTGTTATGTATGTTAGGCCATGTCATCTTACAACACTGAAGTGGCTCAATTAAGAATAGAATAGAACAAGAACAGCTAACAGAATCTTTCCAAGAGGAAATGACACTAACAGAATTTGTTCAAGTGTAGATATAATTCAAGTTGTGCAGCTGCTTACCTTCCAAAAAGACTCAAATAATCTAGGAGGATTGTAAAGGATCGCTAGGCCCAGTCTCTCAGGATAACAGTCTTGCAAAACATTCACAGTCTCCCGGGTCACCTTCAGTGGTGTGCTTCCCATCGACCATCCCTGGAAGTCTGTCAGCCACACCATCTTCTCCTGACCATCCGTCAAATTCATAATCGCTTTCTCCAGAGAGTAAACAAGATACTTGATCTGTTGTTTTCCCGAGGTAGTGTTCTGTTATGCATCAACATTATGAACACACAGTTAGGATGAATGAAGTTACCATGCTTCACATTTGAACCACAAACTGAAATAGTCCAGACTACAGAGTGATGTGAGTTGAAAGTCAACTCACAAGCTTACAGAATAAACATAAAAGAGGCATCCCTGAAAGTAAATTACCAGGTTACCATCATACGACGTATTCATTTCAAGGTAAATACGTGTCCAGAGAAACGATAACAAAATTATGCTTCTCAAGATTCACATGTTCTAAAAAGAAAGAACCTTTGATACTTTGATTTGCAACAAAATGAAATTATCTTTGGTTTCTCATAACACTGACTGAGCATTGGATGTGAATTTAAAAATATAAGCAGCATTAGCATGAATGCATCACTGACTCACGGTTCACAACTGTAATGTGCCTTTCATATTTTAACCAGACCATGTAACTCCAATATGATTTCCAAGCATATTATATGACAGACACATGCATATATACTAATGTTCATTTTGCGAATATAAATCTTAAGAACCTCATGAAGAAATTATTTCCACATAATTGCTGTACAGGTAATAAGCTAACCTCTAAGCCTGGCCTCAGCACAAGAACAGTTCTTCCAAGTTTGTCCTTGTAGTCAGCCCTATATATCTTCCCAGTCTCTGCTTCATGTGCAATGTCTTCCTGAAGATTGAAGAATGAAAAACGTTACCCTGTAAACATGGTAATACAAGTAACTTCTAAAGTATCATGAACAATGTGCTTCTGCATCACAATGATTTCTCCCCCAGCAGGTCGATAATATCAATATCATTCAAGGGGCTCCATTCGAGAGAGAAAAAGCACAGTGGTGTGAATTGTCACTGGCCAATGCTTATTCTTCCTGCACTAAACGTACATTACATGCTTCTTGAATAAGTACCTGCTGTTCTCACTTCACGCCGATGTCTTAATTATATTGCTCTTTGTTTTGCGCAACAAACACATGCATCTTCAATTGAAAATAAATATATTAAATGGTTAAACCAGACATACCCAGGAGATCATTTCCGGTTTGTATGCTGCCCGCCACTTGACAGCTGCTTTCAGCATTTTACTCGCTTTCTGCACATTCCAGCTTCTTGCTCGAAGAAATCTCAATATCGTGGCATCCGAAAGGAAACCCTGTATTGCTACCGATGAGGGTTCACCAAGTTGCTTGCGTAACTCATCTATCTGCTCAGTAAATAGCACATCAAACGGGCTTAGAATTAAGTAGTTCAATGGGACCAAGCGAAGATTAAATGTTGAAGAATAGTATCTTACTTTCTCTTGCTGTTCTTCCAGGGTCAAGGTTTTCTCTGTTGCAGCACCGTTGCTTGATTTCCATAAAAAGGACATTTTTACTAAGTGGAGGGAGACGACTCTGCTAGATATGTAACAGAAACAGCTGGAAAAATAATATAAAGGATAAATACACACAAATTATCATCGTCTTTGGGCAAAGTAAAAGAACAGAATAAAAACTCAATAAGCTAGTTCGACGGAAAGGTTTTGACTAATGAAAATTCAGGTAAACGTAGTATTACAAAACTAACAGAAACTGGCAGTGTCCCTTTTATGATGTGTGGCAGCTCATAACTAAGACAAGTAAACCTAGGAGATTCATAATAGAACAGAATAAGCTAGTACAACGGAAAGGGTGTGACTAATGAAAATTCAGGTAAACTTAGTACTGCAAAACTAACAGAAACTGGCACTGTCCCTTTTATGATGTGTGGCAGCTCATAACTAAAACAAGTAAAACCTAGGAGATTCATAATTAAAAAACGCTCAGGGCCAAGCGCCGTGATAAAAAGAAAATTAACAGCGCAGTATGGATTGAGCCAAGAACCATGGGAACCTCAGAAATGGGAGAAACCTAGCACAGCATGATACCCGTGCCTGACGGAAAATCTAATCATAAAGACACGACAACGCTGTCGAATATTCAGATATGCTTCAGTTGTCCCTTTCTCCAAGCATAATTGGATCTCGTGGGCTGCAGAGCAGCTGGAGATCAAGTCAACGCGAACTAACTCGATTTTCACGCTACTTCTAACTAAGGGCAGTTCCTATCTTCCAGGAGTGTCAGCTGCGAAAAAATCGCTGGAATTCGAGGAGGGGCAGATCGAAATCTACTAGCACAGCGGAAGAACACCGAAAAAAAGTAAAATTGCAGACAAGTGCTATGATAAGTCTATGAATTCCAAGAATCTGCAACCCAACCGGTCTGTAAAACAAACCAAACAGTGAAACAGAACAGCGTAGTCCATGGCTGTGGCAATCAAACAGTAGGAACCGGGGGTAGAGGGCGGCGGCCACGCACCTCAAGAATCGGGATCCCGCCTATCGGCGCCGGCGAGGACGGGAGACACGGCACGCCGAGACCGGTCACCAGCCACCGCACGTTCCCGGAAGGATCGCCGTGAGGAGCAGCTGAGATGGCCGAGCGGTGGCGGGCTGCTAGTAGTGGGCTAGTGGGGGTCAAACAAACGTGGCGATGATAAGAAAGAGGAATCCTTCGCCGCGTTCGCGGTCGCGGGGCGTATGAGACCGGGCGGGCAGGGAAGAAGGAAGGAAAGTTGCCACCGTGCAGCAGGAGCAGCCAGGCGTTGGCGCGTCAGCCGTCAGGTGCGTCACCAACCACTACCAGAGAGGCGCCATGGAGCCGCCGCGCGTCGGGGGTGGTCGGCACAAAGATGCTATTTTTGCGACAGAGATGAAGAAATTCCAAAGTTTCGGCCGGCATATGGCGTTTTTCTTTTTTACCAAATCTGCCCCTTTTAATTTAAACACTAAAAATATATATGACTTGTTTTCCAAACTATTTCCAAATTTGACTCTTAAAATCAGGGTAAAAAATGAATGGAGCTGAACTTGTGCACGCCGTCCCTCTTTTAGTGCCGAAAGTCCCATAATTTTTCTAAGCACTTTTTTTAAAAAAAAGGGGGTCGGCTCCATGCGGCTCCATCCTATTCGAAGACGATCTCAATGTTAGATCTGAAAAAGTTTTTGGGAAGTAGTCTAATTGAGAAAGTCGCCATGAGCGTCTCATTGTTGACAAACACATGTGTTTGATTATCCGCACCTAGCCTACCATGACCAGTTTAGTGGGAGATTTGCTTGTTTGGTTACTTGGATTGGATGCAAAAAATGCCTGCACGATTCTTATAACACTTTGTGGTCTGACTTCGTGGAAACAGCTGAATCGGTCGTTTTTTAAGTTAAGCAAGAAGCATGGCTATCTTCTTAGTTCGTCCTTCTTCTTGTTGTTCTTTTTCTTCAAGTTGTCTTTTGCATCCTCAACTTGTCCTTTGCATCCTTCCGCTTCGTCTGATGGTTATAAGTAACATCACATGATTTTTGTATCTTAGTCTATAAGTATGTGCTATATCTGGATAAATATGTCTAGACATGATGGTCGACTTTGCTTGTATGTGTCTAGTTTGATGCTGTGAGGATGTGGTAGATTGGGGTTGCATTCATGTGTACTTATATATGACCGGGTGCTCAAAATCCATGTGCCAATTCTATTTGTAGTGTGTGTACATTGCTATGCATTCGACGTAAGAAGGGTAATTGTTGATTCGATAATTAGTTCTACAGGGCTTGACACGTCATGCGGCGAGAGGAGGAGGAGGTCGCCTTTGACGGTTTGACACTCTTCGCGGTGTTGGAGGAAGACACACAGAGGGGTGGGCATGGAGGCGGCCCCACAACCCGTGGATTTGGGGAAAACAGGGAAAACGTAGGTGTTGCGCTCGAAACGCGTCACACGAACACGTCCTTGTGTACCCGCGGTGCCGCGGGAGATACTCCGCAACTAGCCTCGTAGGAGGCCGGCTTCCGACAATACGTCAGCGCTTTTGTGACCCAGACGCCCCAACCCTTCGGGATAAGCCCCGTTGAAGGAAGCCGACGACGATTGGGTGAGACCTGGCCTAACTTGGCCGCTCCGACGTCTCGGTTATCGATATTCAGCGAGACCTCCCGACGAGATCTCGGAACAACGGAAGCAGGAACAAACGGTTTGAGGGTAAAAAGTGGGGTTTGTATTGATTTGTTGATTGTTTGCTTAATTTTAATCGGCTATCACCTTTCACATATATATGAGGCGGCTGGATTTCTACAAGGATTACAATTCATAGTCTAAGTCGAATTCTATCTCTAAACTAGGCAAGTCTTGATTGATTTCATGTTGAACCCGAACCCAAGTGTCCTTCCACGGCTCTTCTGGAAAGTCGCCTTTTGTCCTTCCGTGTTGACCTTGAACTTGCCCTGTCTTTGTGCCTGAATCGATTTCCGGGTCTATATGTTTCGAATCTGGCTTGCTGGCCAGTCTCTCTTGATCCGTCACTCTCCAGAAATCCGGGTCTCAGATCTTGCCGGGTTACCTAGCGTATTGCCTGGTTACTAAATTTTACCGGGTCTCTGTCCGAATTCGTAGCATCTTTTTGTCATGTTTGTCTTTCTTGTCGTGGCCATAGAATCCACATCTAACTCGGATGAAAACGAGCCAGCTCGATCTACATGGCTCCTGTTATTTTTCAGAATACAAATTTGACATTTTGAAGTTTCAAGAAATTCATATATTTTTCCTAGATGTGGCCAGCGCTACATTCTACGAACGTGGTAATCTCAAGGTGAAATACATAGTACCGTAGTTCAAAAAGAATGACAAATCTGACAAATTTTAAAAGGTTTCAAAATTTGCACTCTTCACCTTTCAGATCCACGATTTTGTCAATTTTGCACAGCCTGAAATACAGAGTTTTTCGAATTGGATGTTTGCACACTGTTAAAATACATCATGATCTACATCTACGATTCTTTTTCAGAATTTTCTGAAACTAAAAATATCATTTTCGAATTTTGAAAAATCTGGGTTCCATGTAGCCCGGATCCAAAAATCCACTCTCAGTTTCGGCCGGCATAATTCATTCCCTGACCGAGATGCTCATCCGAAATTCAGAACCGTAATTTTTTTGTTTTCACGAGCTTTTACTGAAGTAGGGTAATATTCGGTGGACGTCCCCGGTAAAACTGTTCTCTCATCCGGGCGGTGACGGCGGGATCCTGCTCGCAATCCTCCGCCCCCTCCACCTCATCTATATTCGGAACGCGGCGTGCGGCGGCTGCTCTTCCCCTCCCTCCGGCAGCCGTTTCGTCCTCGACGCCTCCCGTTTCCTCACCGACGAATCGCAGTCGCACTCAGTGCTAATTTCCGTAAAGGTTTATTATCTTTTTTCCGATCGGAAGCAGCTCTTTCTGTTATGGTCGTTCAGGATTGGTGCGTATATCGTGCACTTCGAAAAATATAAGTTTGCAGCAGATAAGCTGTATTGCTGATATAGGTTTTCATGTCCCATTAATAGAAAAAAAGATCATTGGTTTTCATGTTGCTTGCGCGCTTCATCGTTTCTAAGATATACAGCACTATTTTGTCCCCAGTCTGCAAGAATTGTGTTTGACCTTTCCGTTATATTACAAATATAATACTTCTACATGTGTTTGAATTCATGAGGCGTTAGTATTTTAGGAGTGAGGCCAATTCAGAACTGATACTATTGTGTTGAAGTTTGCAATCTTTGGTTAATAAACTGCAAACTTCATAATTTTAAAATGAGGGAGGCTGTATAGAAGAAGTATTCACACCATTTTCTGATACTAAATTCAGTTCTGTGAACTGTTTTTCCCTTTTGTCAGATAATGGAAATGCTAAATTTACATCAGAAATTGAGGTTATTAAATTTTGGAAGATATAAAGTTTACCTTGAGTATAATTCTGGGTTAAACCTCCTTATTTCAGTCAAATAGTGGAAGTAGAATTCCAGCCTAGTTGTGCAACAATGGAGGCAATACGCAAAAATAAGGAATTCAAAGCTGGTCCTCATGTGGATAATGGTGTAGCTGAAGATAAAACAACTGCTGTTGAATGTGATCCATGGAACCCTCCCTTTCCTCCGTATGATTCTTCTACTCACAAATCCTACTCAGAGGCACGGTAACTAACACTGCCTTTATTATTCCTGTCATCTCCTGTTCTGTTTTCTTCATTGCAGCTCTCGACACGTTCTCTCTGTCAGTGGTTTAAACAAAGAAGCGCTGTTCTCAAAGCATCCAGATCAACCAATATAATCATCCCGGATCGTACCCCTGAGGTTCAGTCTTATCTTTGCTCATCGAATTTAATTGACATAACATTTGGTCAAACAGTATTTCATTTCTAACCTGCTCCTGTAGTACATTGTATCACCTTATAAATTGCAACATTTGTTTTGCTGCCCTAAGACCCATGGCTGCAAGACTTTTTTTTGTTTTGTTTTGCTTTTTCATCTCACAACTGATTATGTTCACCTTTTTCAATATTTGAATTCATTGATCCAGTGTATGAATTCTGATTTCTACGAATTATATCCCTGCTTGTTGCCCATCCTGGAGAGAGATAGTGCCCGGTGCTTCCTTCGCTTATATGCCGAGTCCAGGGACCGCATTAGTCTTGGTTACATCATCATCCCAGAAGTTCTCAATCAGATGATTGTTAAAGATGCCCTGAATTGTGCAAAAATTGTCCTGGAGGGCAAGGCTCCTGTGCTCCAAGGTTTTCGTGCTAATCCAAACTGCATGAATCAGTATGGGTACTTTCCCCTACATGAAGCTGCGGAAAGGTTTTCTGTTGACATGATCAAGTTACTTCTCCATCATGGTGCAATGACTAATTTACGCACAGCTGGCGATGAAGTCATTGAGGGCCTACTCCCACTCCATGTTGCAGTTGAGGATACTTGCTTGCACAAGTATCTGGAGGATAATCTACTTCCCAAACAGGAGTATCCCAATCATCCAACAAAGGAAGATGCCAAATTTGTCTACAAGATTATTTATCTCCTGTGCCTACTCGAGATGGTTTGTCCCATATCCCTACCTACGCATATTATTACGTGTGAGAGCTCATGTCATATATTGTCAAACCACCGGTACCACAATACTTGATTAATTTTGTTTTTTTTTCAAAATGGGGAACACCCTGGACTCTGCATCAAAGGGATGCATAATTTGATTACCAGGCATTATGACATATCCATTTCATCGACAGAATAGCTTCCCATGAGTTACTCTTTTGTATGTGCTCTTGTATTGGGACAAGTTTTTAATCAAGATACAACTTGTAATTTCAAGTTGATATTGACATTCCATTTTTTCTGTTTAAAAAAAGACATTCCATTTTTCTGTGCTTGGAGATGATAACTAGTTCCATGACTATGTTTTTCCGTAAGGACATAATAAACGTGGAAGTTCGCTAAAAAGTGGAAGTTTGCATATAAATGCTGAAAGTACTTTGCTTTTGTACTTGTTGGTTCTCCTGCAGAAAATTTTCTTGGACACCACCAGATTGCTTGCTGAATATACGAATAATCTAGTTGAGGAGATCTGGAATTATATAAAGGATGGGAAACTGTTGCAGACAGCAGTTTTGCTCCTGGCAGCTCAAGCACATACACGTGTGATTGATGGATTTTCTACAATTATTACTCGCATTGTTGAAAAAAACACTACAATAAAAGTTGAGATTAGCCAAGACGAAAAGGAAAAGCTGGATTTGGTTGCGAAGTGTGAACATTTGTCATCTGCATTGTTGCTTATCCAGATTATTGACAAAGCTGGTAAAGATCTCGATTCATGCATTCGGAGGCGTAAAGAGGTAGCATAGCTTTGTTAGATGGCAGTTATATTGTATCTATTCTCTTCTACTTAACTCTCTCTTTTTCTCTTTCCTATACAAGTTCGATTATGTCATGCAGGTGCCTCAAACAAAGGTCCTTGAACGCATTTCACAGATTCTTAATGGTTATGGTTTTTACCCTACTGCAGGAGTCATCCGTAAGTTCTCAAAGGATGGGGTGCAAACCAAAGAAAACAAGAAAGACTCCGGAAGAGCAATTTTTTTGCCCAGATCCAAGTGTTGGACCTGAGGGCGGACTCGGTTGGCCTTAACGAAGATGAGTGGGCCCTAAAATATGTGCTTGAGGACCAGTTGATGCAATGCATAGCTTCGGAAGAGGAGTACTGGCGCCAGCGTGGCAGACAGAATTGGCTCCTCAAGGGTGACGCTAACACTGCGTTCTTCCACGCTTATGCGAACGGCCGTAGACGCAAGTGTGCGATTTATAGCCTTGAAACGTCCACTGGTATCGTGTCAGAGCAATCGTTGGTGGTCAAGCACATCTACGAGTTTTACTTAGCGCTGATGGGTTCAGAAGAGCAGAAGCTGCCCCATGGGGCTTGGATAGAAGGGTGTCGGAAGCAGAGAACGTGTGCTTAGCGACCACCTTTTCCATGGAGGATTTGGAGGAGTGCCTCCGGGATACCAAGGCGAACACGGCGCCGGGCCCGGACGGCTTTCCGGTTGCCTTCTTTAAAAGGTTCTGGCCACAGTTGAAACACCTGATTCTGCACTTGCTGAATGGATTCATGCTCGGGACGGTTGACATGTCGAGGCTGAACTATGGGATCCTGTCTCTGATCCCGAAAGTGCCAGGTGCAGTGTGCATCAAGCAGTTCAGGCCGATTGCACTTATCAACGTAGTGTTCAAGCTTGTGGCCAAGGCAGTGGCATGTAGACTCTCTCCGGTTGCTGATCGTGTGATTAGTTCCAGGCAAACGGCATTTATCAAGGGGAGGAATATTAGGAATGGCCCCTTGGCGCTCATGGAGATTGTTCATGAACTCAAATCAAAGAACCTCCCGGCAGTGTTGTTAAAGCTGGATTTTGAAAAGGCGTACGATAGAGTTAGCTGGCCTTTTCTTCAGGAAGTGCTCCTCAAGAAGGGGTTGGACCCAGCCCTGGTCCTTAAAATTATGCAGCTAGTTAAAGGGGCCACACAGCGATCTCAGTCAACGGGGAGATTGGCCCCTATTTTAGGAACAAGAGAGGGGTGCGTCAGGGTGACCCTCTTTCCCTCTCTTGTTTAATTTTGTCGTGGAAGCTCTGGACCTTTTATTGGTCAGAGCTAGGGAGGCGGGGCACATCAGAGGTGTTGTGTCTCATCTCATCCCGGAAGGTGTCACTCATCTGCAGTACGCGGATGATACTATGATCTTGATTGATAACTCCAGGGAGAGCTTAGTCAATCTTAAATCCCTGTTGATCTGCTTTGGGATGATGTCGGGAATGAAGATAAATTTTCACAAGAGTGAAGTGATAGTCATGGGAGCCTCCAGCGAGGAGCAAGCCAGAGTGGAAAACCTTCTGAATTGCCAACAAGGGGCGTTCCCGTTCACCTATCTGGGTTTTACGATAGCAGACCGCAGGCTTTGGATGGCTGACTTTGAGCCAATAGTTGCCAAGGTGGGTTTTAGGACAGAACCGTGGCAGGGCAAGTTTATGTCCTCGGCAGCGCGCCTGACCTTGGTGGATGCTTGTATGTCCAACATGCCTCTTCACGCGATGGGCCTTTTCCTCCTTCTAGATGGCACTCATGGGGGTTTTGATTCTCACCGTGGTCGCTTCTTCTGGGAAGGCAAGGGAAACAAGAGAAAATATCATATGGTGAGTTGGCAGGACATTTGTAAGCCCAAAGACCAGGGTGGTCTGGGGGTTTCAAACATCAAACTCCTAAATAAGGCCCTCATGGCCAAGTGGATTTGGCGGTTTTTCTCGGAAAAGGACCAAGAGAGCCTATGGGCTAGGCGGCTCAGGGCTAAGTACCCAGGTGCAGTGGACATCTTTGGGTCTACCCCAGTAGGGGGTTCCCAATTCTGGCATGCTATTCATAAGGTCAAGGAAGTGTTTAAGCTGGGTGCCAGTTTTGTGTTGGGAAATGGCGAGTCCATTAGGTTTTGGACAGACATGTGGTCCCGGGATGCCCCGTTGAGCCTTAGATATCCCAATTTGTTCGCGGTTGCTGTTGCCCCGGAGGCACGTGTTGCGCAGGTCCATATTGGCTCGGGCTGGAGCCAGATGCTTTGGTTCTGTGGAGGTGGAGCAATGGGAGAGACTCACGCAGGAGATTGCTGAGATTGCCCCCTCTGAGGAGAGGGATGGAGTGTTCTGGAATCTTGAACCTTCTAAAACCTTCTCCACTAAGTCGATGTATAACAAGTTGTGTGAGGAAGCCTCTGATCCTCTTGCTCATGATATCTAGAAAGCTGAGGTACCGCTGAAAATCAGGATTTTCCTGTGGCAATTGGCCAGGAATCGTCTTCCTTCGAGTGACCAGGTGGCTTTGCACCATGGTCCGTGCAATGGGCAGTGTGCCCTTTGTGGTGAGCCTGAAGATGCTAGCCATATTTTCTTTGGCTGTGTCCTGGGGTATTTGTTTGGTCGGGGGTGCGGGAAATGTTTAATGTTACTGGAATCCGAGGGGTTTTGCAGACCTTTCCAATATTCTGGTAGCTTTTAGGGGCACCAAACGCAGAGTGCTGCGGTGTTTCTTTGAGGCAGTTTGCTGGGGGCTTTGCTTGATTCGTAATAAGTTCACCATTGAAGCTAAGTTTCCTAACCAACCGGCTGACTGCATCTTCAAAATTTCGATTCTTTTGCAGCAATGGAGGCTCCTTCTCAAGGCCGAAGCCGCGCCGCTGCTAGACGCCATGGTCACATTGCTTAAGGAGCTCTTCGCCGCCACTTATTCTCCTCCTGCCCGCACCTAGTTTCACCTAGACCCGTTGCAGCTGCACCTGCCGTGGCGCCTGTGCCGTCGCGTAAGACTTAAGCTCTGGCTGTTGTTACCCTAGTACTTTCCATTTGATGAAAGGTCTGCTTGCCTATGTAATAACTTCGTTGCCCATCGTGTTACTCTGCCGTGGTGGCTTTATTAATTTAAAGTCGGGCGTTGTGCCTTCCGTTTAAAAAGGACATCCGTATTGGAAACATGTACATGTTACACTCCTTGTGCATTGCTTCAATGAATTTCCCGTATGATGTTGATTAACTATTTGTTCTACTCGTTCTTGAAGCTGCCCTTATAAATGGTCGCCAATGACCAACCGCGAACTGCCTAACAAACATGGTGGGTGTAGTAGATGTCGTTGGTTTATGATATCGAAGTCATTCTTTCAAAAAACAGAAACGCCTCATCTGTGTCGTGCATATAAGGTAAAGATATTTCTTGTTTTGTTCGATTGAAGTTACTATTCCTTCTTTTGCAATTTCTTATTTTTATGTTTGTGTTAGGGTACTGGAATTTGCCATTACATATGTCATATTGAGATAAAGTACATTGATTACCAAATCGCTTGATCTTACTGTTAGTGATTTATGCCATCTATTTGGGTCCACTGGTCAAATTTACTCAACTATTGCTGGCAAATATCTGACTGGAAGAGCAAAAGCATGTTCCACTTGCTATGCTCTCTAGTACTACCTCTGTTCCTAAATATAAGTCGTTTTGGGAGTCTCCCAAAACGTCTTATATTTAGAAATAGAGGAGATACTTTCCAACTCTGAAGAATATATTAGACGCTATATGCATCAATAATGCAGACAATATGTACCCTCTCAACTTAATTCTGCTGGGCGGTCAACCTGAAATATGTATACTTTGGGATTTCTTCAGTTGAGTGGAAAAGTGGTGATGGGTGGTTTAATAAGCTTCTTACAATCAACTGATGCTGAAACCTTTTTGTTGACGCCTGAGACAGTCTGCAAGACGTTGGGACCGTGAGTGCACTTGGAATAATTTCTTCCCATACTGGAGATCAGTGTTAGCATATGGGTCTCCCTATAAGTTCTTTCCTGCCCATGCACGAGATGATGTTTTGTGTCTGCCTAATGTTGATCACCTTTATAACTCTGGGAGCAAGTCCTCTGCTAAACTGTCTACTCCGATTCCAAATGGTAAACCATGTTCATTGCCAAGTACAATTCCGCAAGTCACAAGTATGCATCAGTCTAGAAGGCTGTTTGGTACTGTTGCATTGACGATCTTGAAGGCGTTAAAGAATGCATGACTACAAAGGTAACTAGGTAAGTCATGAGATCTCAAGAATATGCCCGAGTATAGAGACCGGTTAAATTTGTTCTCCATTCATCTAATATATGATCTTGTTTATGCAGATGCTCGGACATTTAACCTCAAATTTTCTTCGGTCAAGTTTTGACAAGTGCACATGGTGTGACAAACTTTTCTTGCTGTAATTTTTTTGCTAAGTACACATGCCGTGATGAGCTTACTCGGTGCCATACAGCTACATTTTTTGCAATTTACACCGGGGCTGTTCCTAGCATAGTTATGAATCGTAGCTGATATGTATGGCTGTATTCACAGCATTTGTCATGTTTTAATGTAGTGAATACTTAATATGCATAGCACGACAATGCAAGATGAGAAAATTCACATGCCCAGTAATACGAAATTAAGGATTAGTAAGCAATATAGTCATATAGAGTATGCATGCATAACTATAACATGAAAGGGCACGACTATTTTAGTGTTGCTATTATATATTTACACAAATGAGGCATAAGCAAAGTAATGTGTATTAGCAACTTGTCCAAGAATATCTACACCAAGGGCATGAGAAAGTAGATTTTTCATAAAATATATGTTTGTAATTTAGATTTCATGATTTAACAGTCAAGCGAAATATTGGAACCCATGTTTATGTTTAGAAAATCATCTAATTATGGAAAGAGGGAATAAACATAAGACAAAAGAAGAGCAGAATAAATATAGTATATATAAGACTGTAGGTCTGTAGGTGTTTATCATAAATTATGTCTTCACTAGCTCTATATACTTATTTGCGTCCTTAGAGCATCCAAGTTGCTGCAACATCAGTCCTTAATATATACTAGTCAACTTGGCGCGGCGACACGCCGCACCCTTCCCGTTAATTTGTCTGATGCGGTTAAATATTGTCGACTGGAAATTATCGTTGAGAAGTTTGTTTTGCCGCACCCTTCCCGTTAATTTGTCTGGTGCGGTTAAATATTGTCAACTGGAAATTATCGTTGAGAAGTTTGTGTCGCTTTCAAAATTATTGAGATTGAAGAAAAGTTTGCGTTTAGAATTTTGGCCGGAGTTCAAAAATATGTCAAATTTGGGTTTTATTCAGTCTTGATTTATTTTCACGTTTGTAAACTGCTCAGATTTGGAAGACATTTAAATTTCGAAATGTTTGAATTCAAAATTTCAGCTTGTGTCATAAATAGCTAGCAATTTTTTGTGGCCATTTAGATATATTTAAATAGCTAGCAATTTTCTTTGTGGCCATCTAGATAAAAAAAAATCATTTTTTCCTGACGGGTATAGTTCAATGGAAAATTCAAATATCGAAATGGCCATATTCGAAAATCGTTCAGATTTTTAAATTATTGGAATTCAAAAAAGTGTATATTTTAAAAATTGTTCAGATTTTAAATTACTTGATAATTCAGTAAATTCAATACCATAATTAGAGCAAATGCATTAAGGTTATGTCCAAATATTTAGCAAATTCGAATATTCAAAAATATTTGTATTTCGCCATAAATAGATAGCATGTATTTTTCTCATTATTTTGATATTTTTTAATATTTTTCTGGTGGGTAGATTCAAAGTAATCGATTTTACAAATTTGAACATTTTTCTGTAAAAAAATTTCGCTGACATGTGGGGCCGCAGATGACGTCGTGATGACGCCATCCGCCATCTGCAGCCACAGCGACCACGGCGGAGCAGGCGGAGCAGGCGGAGCACGGCGGCGCCGGCGACGCGTCCGCGCGTTCCGGGACGCGCGCGAACGCGCAGCGGATGCGCCTCGACGCGGTGCGCCCGGACGTGGCGGCGCCGCCGCTTCCTGGTCGCCGGAGCGCCGCCAGCGTCGCACGTAAGCGGCGGATGAAGCCGCGGCACGGTGCCGGCGATTCCGCCGCCGATGCGGCCTCCCGGCACGCCGCGCTGGGGGAGGAGGTAGGGGAGGCGACGGAGAGTCGGCGCCGGCGGCGAACCGCGGCGTCGCACGGGGAGAGAGGGTGGGGGGATCTGCGGACGCTTTTTCATGGAGGCCCCTGAGGTTTCTGAAATTTGCAAGCAGGTCCTTGGCGGGGTGTTTTCTGGAAATGCGCTGCGCTAAAAACCGTGCGGGGCGACGTGGCGTGACGGGATTGGTAGAAACTCCCGTGCTACAGTGCTCGGCGGGTTTCGGGCGATCTGAGCCGTCCGTCGCCTCGATCGGACGGCCGAGGTTTTGCAGGTGACGTGGACGCGGGAGGGAGCAGCGATTCCTCCTACTTTTATATATTAAGGCATTTTTGTCCAAATTTCCTGAGCAGCCAATCTTTTTTTTTTTGCACTAGCTGCTGCAAATATATAACACTTGGGCTGCTGCCCAAAAACTTTTCGCGCCGCAGGACAGCCTCTAGCCGCTGCGGTGAAATTTCCCGCCCCCTACGAGCGCCGCGGCCGTCGCACACACCGACCCCTCCCCTCCTTGTTGTTCCGTCGCTTTCGATGTGACTGCCCATGCTCGGCTTAGGCTACTCATAGTGAAGAGTGAAGAGTAACATAAAGTACTAACATGCACATGTTAGTAGTCTATGTTACAATTTTATTACAAGTACAATATTTCTGTGGTATCATGCAAGTGTCTATTCATTAAATTATTAAATTGTATACATATTGTATCGAGACATGTGCTGTAAGCCTGTGACGGTCATGTCCTGAGAAACTGTTTATTGAGATCAGGCACGGAAATTAACAGGCTCACTGCCCACACCCATGTCACATGAATACCTCCTCAGGATGTTCATTTCTGCTCCAGAATTTTGACTTTCAATCTTGACTGATCATATAATGCACAAAAATGTACGTCTGACCTAGGAGATCATGTCTACTAGACAGAAATCCAATTTGGCTCCCGAGCACACATGCTCCCGTTATCTCCACCGTTCAAGAGCTTTCAGATTCGGATTCTCTTGACATGTCTGCCCCATCCTGACCCGCTCAATTTAATACAACTTAACAGCGAGCTAACGACATGCAAACGGCCTTGAACAACTTCTTCCACGGCGGCACCGTGCTCATGCCACGGCACGGCGTTTCTCCACCCTCCGACGAGGTGCCGCCACAGGTCACACGTGTGCGGAGAAGCGTCCACCGGCACCGCTGCTCACGCTTCCCCCGGCACTAGCGTCGCCGGGACGGTGGACGGATCATGCTCCGCTTTCCTCGGAGCCTCCCGCCATGAATTTCATCAGCGCCACCATGTCTGCGTTCTCACTGGGCACGACGCCGGCGCGTCGGAGCGCATGAACACCACGTGGGCGGCTTTTGGTGTCTCGGCAAAGTCGACGACGACGCCCATAATCTACGACAGCGCGAGCACGAACTCGTCGGGCTAGTTCCCGTGGCGTTGCCGGCCGGTTGCGTGGCCATGTTCAGAAGTTTTGATGAGAGGCAGTGTCGTGTGGAAACCGCTGTCGAGGGATCCCGGCGAGCAGTGCTTGCTTACGCCATTCGTGTCGTCGTTGCGGAGGTACAGACGCCACGCGCCGGTTGTCGTGGCCGCCCGAGTTTGCAGTTTTGCACGCGCACGATCTGGTCAAGTGCAGATATCGCTGCCCTCTGGCGGCTGCCAGCCTCGTCTGCATGGTGTTCAACGGCACGCGGCGTGCTGGTGCTCTTCCCGTCTCGGCGTCTCCTGGAGGTGTCAGCCATTCATCTCTGCCAGTCCGATTGAGGCAACGGACGACAACCCAGGTCGTTCGTCGAGCTCCATTCGGCGGTGTTTTGCTCATGCTTTCGTGAGCGCAGGACACTCCAGGCGCAAAGTTCCTGTTCGTGGGCTGGTGCTAACATCCTATACCATGGTCCAGCATCTCTTTCAAAACTACTCCGTATGTGCTAACAGAACACCATATTAATTAGTAACGGAAAACGTAGGCACCGCGTCTGTCTCGATTTCTCCTGCAGGTGTGCACATCCCGAGAGACCCAAATTGACGGCCTCGATAAAGAGCTCAGGTGTGCTCGGGAGCCAAATTGCCTCCCCCGTCTACTAGTTACTACAATGTGAATCACCCATATCTGAAAAGAGCGCAAAATCCAGTATGTATTTGTATACGTCGTACGGCCGGAAGACAAACAAGCTAGCAGATCAAATCTACCAACACGTTTCCATGCTCTGATTAGTACTAGGACTAGATTTTAAGTCCTCACACAGAGAAAAATGAACTAGCCACTGAACCCACATGTTGAACACACTGTTAGAGGTATAAATCTGATTACGAGAAAAGAAATCCCCAACTTTTAACATGTGGACCAAACATTTTTTCTTCCGTAGATCAGATTGAACCATCTACATGGAGGATTCTGCTTCCTTAGATCAATGAACACATCGACATGGATCTTCTCTCCCATCGTCCAAGGGAAATCACTCTCGGGAAACAGGTAAAGAATAAGCACATGATGTAAATCCAACCTCCAAATCCAGCGGAAATGATCCGTCCCTACTTACCACGCTAGCTGATCCTCGCCATCTAGAGGAAGAATATGATTGATTCAAATCTGAAACTGAGCAGGCGCAAGATGGGAATGGATCCACGGCTTGTTCACCTAGAAAGAAGAGAAGGGAATAGATGGGGTAGTCGGGGCGGGGGGGGGGGGGGGGGGGGGGGGGAAGAGGGTCGCCGGGAGTGTCTTCGGCGGAGGTGGTCACCGGGAGGGTTGTCGGGGAAGATGCTTCTCACAGGGAAAATGCTCGTTGGCTCGGCAGCCACGATTCGGCGTCGTGGTGAAGGAAAATCGAAGGAGGACACCCGACACAGTGCTGGGCCGGCGAGCACCAGCAAGGGAGAAGGTCAGAGCTGATCTGGACCATGGCGACGGCGGTGTTCGGTCGTGAAGCTGAGAGAAAAGGGCGGATGATCGAAAGGGAATAGCCAGAAAAGAAGAAAGAAAAATGGGAATAGAATACGCGTCAGGGCGGAGGGGCCACACGGAGTCACGGAGAGAACCGTGCGAGCGCTCGCGCGCTCGAAAAGAAGCCATTTCGGTTGGCTGATCGTGACGAAGGTGGGTTTAGTTGGGCAAAGCGAACGATGGTTAGCATGGGTGGGTTTATATAGACAGATAGCGAAGGCCCAATTAAACTTATGGCACAGGTGGGGCGATGGTGGGCCGCCGTGAGCGCGCCCACTTACATGGTGACCCATGTGAGGCCCAAGGCCTTTATCGACGCGTGACGGATCAGATCACATGGGCCCTCCAATCCAGGTACAACATTAACGAATTAGGCAGCCAGCCCTACCTCTAAAAACAAAAGGCAGCCCAGCCCTACCTCTAAAAAAAAGGCAGCCCAGCCCTAAACGCAAACGGTGAGCTTCTTCGTCCACAGCTCCACCCCACTGCTCCGCGCGGCGCGACACCCTAACCTACCCTACGCGCTCGCGGCCGCCGTGATGTCCTCTTCGGCGACGAGGGAGGTGCTCATGCTGGAGGCGCCGCCGGCCGAGGCGGCGGGGGTGCCGTGGCGCGCGCCGCCGGACGCGGAGACGGTCGACGCGCTGCCCTACATCGACGGCGACTACGGCGATCCGGCGGTCAAGCGCGAGGTCGACCGCCTCGTCGAGGAGGAGATGCGCCGAGCGCACCGGAAGCCCGCCGACTTCCTCCGCGACCTGCCCCCCGTACCCTCCGCTGGATTCCAGGTGGGTGCCTCAGCCCTCTGTGTCTTTGTAGGACCCGGGTTAGCTGTTCGTCGCACATGTCATGGTTTCTCTCTGATCTGCGTCTAGGTTACTAAGCAGGAGACATTTGGAGCCCGAGGCTTATAGCTGTATCCTTAAATAAAAAGGGCTCACTGAGATTTGTCTGTTTTGTTCCTTTTCGTTTTAGGTTTTGGGGTTTTGATAGTGTTTTAGGTTTAGGATTATTCTACAAATTATTTCTTTAACATTATAATTTAGCTGGGAATTGGCTCTGCCGTGGATGAACTGTGCAATTAGGAGTTGATGTAGGAACAACTAGTCTGAAATAAGGTTTCACTGTCAAATGTGTAACTGGTGGACAACGTAGCAGATCAGCAACATTCACTAGCCAGAAAGAATGACTCAACTATGATGTTTCAGTCTTATATGGTTGATGTTTATTTCTGAGTGTCAGGGTTACTCGTCAGCTCATGAACACGGTCATCTTTTGTTTTCATTCAACCAGCCACTCTCTTCTATTGGTACAAAACCTATGTCAGACAATTTAGTTGAAAAATACTTCATGGACGCAAGACCAAATTAGTAATTACTACCGAATGTCTCTCCTATCAACGGCTGTTTTGATGGGATCAAAATTGGACCATTGACGAAGTATTCATCTGTTGCTGTTATTAAAAACAAACAACACTATGAAAGCTTCCTAGTTCTATTGACTTTATGTAAAAAGTGAAGTGATCTCACTGTAGTGTTTGAATGAGGACTGCAGTTGAATTTTCGGACCCTGGTGTAGGCTGCAGCACTGTTTAGTTAGTAAGTCATGTTTTTCATATCGTAATGCCTGGAGGAAAAGATTAACCGTTCTTAAAACATTATTATTTCCCACTGTTGCATCCTCCACTAGTAAGGTGGTATGGAGAGCAGCCCCTGATTTTCAGGTGCAACTTTGCTGAAGCAATAAGAGAGTAAATTTACCACAGATGCATCCAGTAAAATTGATGCTGTTTTAGGGAGGAATGTACACTGAAGGACAATCTTGGTAGCTGCTAGGCCTTGGCGTTATAGAAATTATTATATTGGAAATAGTTGCAGACCAGGCAAAAGCTGATCCATTATCACATTCCTTGTTCTGTCTGCGCGAAGCTAAAATTATGTAATCTGCAGTGATGTTAACACACTATCTTAGACATTCAATAATATGACTAGAGGTAGCCAATTTCAGTGCTTGGGATCAACACTGAAGAATTTATTTCAGGAAAAAACTGACACTTACTAGCTGAATTGCAACTAGATTGGAAGGACAAATTCTCACCTTGATTCAAAGAGTTCTCTTACTGTCTAAAGAGATATTGTTTTAGTTCCACGCTCATAGAACATGGGGAGTTTATGCCATACTTTTAGTTTTTAGTTTTTTCGATGCGCCTCAAGATGAGCCGGTTTCCATGATCATCAAGACAACTGACTGAAAAGCCAAAAACATCAGTCTCAGCTGAGCACCAGAAAATGATAACTGCCATGGCGCCACCTACTGCTAACAGGCTCAAACTACAAGTGTTCCTGCCATATTTTTTGACATAGTTTGTCCTCTATTAATTGTGTGCCTGACTCTCTAATGCCACTCAAGTAAGAAACTAAAACATAAATTTGGTGGAAATTTTTCCTAAGAAATAGAAGGAAGCATTTGTAAACTAAAATTTGAACTACTTCTATTTTGGACATCATTTTCTGATTATTTTTGGGATGTGTCTCGGAACACAACTAACAATTAGTTTTGTAGCTAGGCTGTTATGTGTTCACACAGCAACTATTTCATCATTTGCCTCACCTGATCTCTGTTAGCAGTTCAAAAGGCTGACTTGTTAAGTTTTCATATGCATAAATAAAGCTACGTGTCCAGCATAAATTGCATATCTGATACTACTTAACACAGACATTATCCAAATCTATTAAATAGTCATTACTTTCTCGTGGAAGGTTATGACAATAATGTATAATTGGGGAGACTTACATATTTTGTTTTATTAAGATTTTTATTTGTGAAGGTAAGGGTATCATCTTCTCACTTAGCATTTTTGTTTTAGGATCATCCTATGCTTGCGAAAGAGTATGAACGTGTTAGAGCAGGCAAGCCACCTGCAACCATAGAGATGTCCCGCTATGGTTTGGAGCCACCTCCAACAAACAAGCGGAATGATGTGGCTGCTTGGAGGCAGGCTTTACGAAATGCTCAGAGTCAGCTGCAGCATCAAATTATAAGGTAAGGTTGGTTACTGCATTTGAGGTATCATGTGCTGTGACTGGACATTTTTCTATAACAGAAATACACATTGGCAGTTCTGAGTGGCCACCAAGGCAGCTTGTTGTTAACAGTTTCACTTATGAATACGAATGTTGTGTGTTTGTGAAGCCATACGAATATTCGATTGCAAAGGAACTCCCATAGTGTTGTTTAGTGCCATGTTTAAGATATTGATGGACCTTTTCCCCATAGAAAATCGCATTTACTAAAAGCTAAACACACTGAGCACTGAACTAGAAATCTAGCGCCAGTTCATGCAGTAGATTGCATTTAGCTGCGTCAGGATGATACAGTATCGAGTTGACCAACGTCTTGCTTTAAGATGCCCTGCTGACCATTATGTAGGAATTACCAATATTTTTCCGCTACCATAATACTAGCTTTTAAAATTTCTATGCCACAAAACAATACATGTTTATGAATTATATGGTCAAATGAAAACCAAATTCAAAAGGGTAGACTCTTTAACAAATTGTTCTGCAGTCTGTTTGGAATGGCAAGCAAAATATTGTTCTGATCCAAGAGCTAATGCGTTTATACACACATAGGTAAAATGGAAGGTAGCGCGGTGCTCCTAGTTTGACATACTATAACAACCATATTGATGATGCGTACTCCAAATTTAGTTTATGGTTTTGATTGTGATATACTGATATCTAAGGCTTTGAATGTGTTAGCTTCAGTTGAGGCATGCATTTTTATTTAGTAGGTTATGTCTTTTTGTTTCACCTAGTGCATGTGGTTCTTATCACGTATTGTCCTCTATTGATTTCAAACACACTTCTTAGTTTTGAAATTAAGTTAGTGTTACAGGATTGAGAATCTGGAGCTTATGCTGAAGCACGGTGTTGAGGTTTGGAAGCTCCAGAACAGAAAAATGGAATCGGTTTTGTCTAGGTAATTTGTTTTCGCTATATGTCTTTGGCAGTGCTGTGTCGCTTTGATTTCAGTGCTGTTCATATCATTCCGTTTTTCCTTGAATTTCATTTGACATGGCTCAGTTTGGTGTCTGTGTTATCGTATTGCCCCATGCTTTATTATTTTGCATGCATTCATGGCCTCTACAATGTTGATATGCCAATTAAGTATGTGCTAACCTTATACTTTGTAGGATGCAAAAAATGGCCGTGGAATACAACGAAAAGATAGAAACCGTCAACCGTGAGAGGAAATTTCATCAGGTAGCAAACTATTGATCTCCTGTCCTAAGTTTGTAGCAATGTGACTTTGCAGACAACTGATAATCTTTTTTCAATCAGCAAAATACGGGTGGGCAACTCCATGCCTTGACAGTAGAATGGCAGGAACTGTGTCAGAAAAATATAGCTATTCAAGCTGCCTGTGTTGATCTGCAGAATCAGATTGATCAGCTTAAACTTGAAGCTAAAGAACAGTATGATCTCCCTCCCTTTGCTCCCCCCTCTCTCTCCCTCTCTTTACCAGTCATGACAAATCCTTTAACAGGGAATGCAAGTGGATGGCAGCAATGGAACTAACCTGCAAGCATCAGCAGGGATTTGAGGTACCATTTGCTATTTTATTCGTGGGAGAAAATGCAGGACCCTTCAATTTGTCTTCCAGTTAAGTCGCCATCACTCAGAATGGCTTTTGTGCTGTTGACAGATGTTTCTACGGACACCGATGTAGGAAGGAAGAAGCTGTGATGACACAGGTTACATGAGATGTAAGCTGGAGGTTCCATTAGCCACACCGTGCTTACTTGACCTGCAACTGTGAGTTCCAGATAGGAATCCAGGTACCTTGACAAATCCCATTTGTTGACTGTGTCACGTGACGGCATGAGCTGGTGCACACCTGGTAAAGGAACAGCTTGAACGCATGTATTGTTATCTAGTGAAGTGTTAGGGTTCTGTGGCAAGAGGAACAGAATGCCCATCATATTTGTTCATTGGCTCATTGCAAACGATGCCGACTTATCAGGGTGTAAATTTGTACGTTTTAACATTGAAAAGTATCAGCTGAATCTTTGGTCTATTAATCTCTGTGCTACTGTTGGGTTCGTGGCCTATGTTCTTGCAGACTTGTATGAATCAAGCCAGTACCCTTCTATCCTTGCTCGAATGAGTTGTGCTCAACACCGAAGAATTCAGAAGAGTTTCCACCAGGATTTTCATAGTGAGTGACATGAGTTTGCCACCGGTTTTGGTTATTGCGTCTTTTGGAAGAACCCCTAGTTGGCGCTTGGCGATAATCATGTGGTATTTTATTAGGCTGACACTTGGTTGTTCTGCTAAGGTCTGGTGGAAACTAACCAAACATTTCTCAGTCCAGCCTTTTGCAACAACATTTTGCTGCTATGATATATATAAAATTTAAATCTTGAAGATTAATGTAGTCCCAAATATGTGAACAAAAAAATTTATTCTAAATTCTGTAATCTATTGACATTTGTTTTTTGAACTGCAATTTCTAAAGAATAAAGATTCGCATAGGGTGCCCTGTTTCGACATTCAGAAAATAAACTTGAGTCATATATTTGTGTAAGGACGGAATCATGCAAGCTATACATCCTTAGTGTGAAAGCAGGAATTAATCGTACAACAAGTAACTCATGATCCGTGAATGACTTAAACTCATACAAGTCATGAGAAACCATTTACCATTGCATGATAACAAGGCAGGAACTAGGTGACTTAACTCATTTCCAGCGTATATAAATAGCCAAAAAAAAAGCATCTTGTGTTGTCTGACAGTGATAACTTTGTAATGTTCTCATACAAATTTTAATCCCATATTGTGAGGCATTGGAGTAACCCAAAATAGTATATAGTCTATCTCGTCTTGATGCTCCTCGTCAAAGTAAACGCCTATGACAAGCCGTAAATTCGTCTTCTCCCCAGTCAAATCAAACAAATGATCCACGTAGGGCGTCTCGAGCCGTGATTTTGGCCCTTTGAGACAAACCTAATATTCGGAGCATGAGGTCGAAAGGGGTCTATGAACAAGGTATGATAGCCTCTTTAGATCATCATCTCAGAACCATACGGTCTCGTCGTCGGAGAACCATACAGTGTCGTCGTGGTGTCGTTGTGTGTCCAGACGTCCCCTCCGGAACGGCCTTGGAATGGAGATGTTATTGCTAAAATCCATGTGCTGGGCCATCTGCCAGTAACCCTTGTGATATATCAGAGTGGCTACTAGTTGCACTACGGTGTGACGTATACCTAATTAAAGTGTTGTGGTAGAAAATAAAACCCCAAAATCAAATAGATTTTTTTTTTGGAATTTTTCGTCTTATCTTCTAAAATATTGGAAACGTGTTACTCAAATGCAGGGAGCTAAGTTCTATCGCCTACTACTTTTGCACGAATAGCAAATATGAAAACGGTAATTCTTTTTTTTGAGTACAAAGGATTACAGATCTAGATAAAACCGAAAAAGCAGAACAACCTCAGGGAACATGAAAAATGCAAACCAGTCCTCGAGGCCCAGCTCCCATCGACGCCGCCGCACCATGGTGACCGCCAACCGCGCGCTGCCGCCGAGCTCCACCCGAGCTGGCGAGAAGCAGCGAACCGCGGCCAGGAAGCCGCCGACGAAGCCGCCGTCTTCAGTCAACCTCCTGGGTCTTGGCGGTGAAGAGGGAGGCTGGAAGTCCGCCAGATCGAAGCCATCGCCAAGGACCGGCGCAGATGCCCGACGTCGATGACGACCTAGAAGATCTGGAACCCCGGTCTCCCGCACCCCCACAAGCTCCGCCCGGCGCCGGAGAAAGCACCGGAAGAGCAGTGGCGCGCCTGCAGCCCGTCAGCAGCGTCGAGGACGACGCCGAGGAGGGGAAGCCGCAGGGCACCAGATCGAGACGACGCCGCCCTTCCCGCCACGGCAACGCCGCCCGCAGCCCCCGAGCTACTCACCGGAGCGCCGATCTGGAGATTCCCCGTCCTCCCGCCGCCGGAGCGACCGTCGGAGGGTGGGAAATCCCCAGATGCGCCGGCGTCTGCTGGTCGACGCGGAGTCGCCTCCCGTCGCCTCTGAGCACTGTAGCACGGGGTGGTTCCAGAAATAGAGGGGAATGCGGATGTATGAAAACGGTAATTCAAAACGACTTCGTGGAGCATATATTCTCGGAGAAAAAAAGACATCTGTCATTAAAAAAATCCTAAATATCTTAACAGATGTTCATGTACTTGGCATAAGTGCACATGTAAATGCTTGTAGATAACATAAAATATGTATGACATGTGTAAAAAAGATTTGGTGCTCCAAAACTCTCTTTTTAGAGCAAAGTTTTATTATTACTTTTTACAGGGTACATCATATGTATTTTACTCAAGAAACCTTTTAAAGCACAATTCATGAAAGTTTTTTAAGCACAATTCATGTGTAAAACTGGAGGGACGTCAGATGTGTCATCCACCCCTCATCTTTTTATTTTTTGAGAAACACAGTATAATGCAGACGCTCACAAACACGCGCATACACTCACCCCTATGCCGGCGGTTGGATCTTGAGATTGACAAAGTCACCACAGGCGCCTCGCTGTCGATGGGAAAGTCGCCTCCCACTGAAAGAATATTCCGTCTAAATGAGAAACACCAACGTCAAACCTGAGGTTTGAACTCTGGTGGGCTGGGGGTACAGCCACCCTCATAACCATCTTGCCACAGGCAAGTTCTCCATCCACCCCTCATCTAAACCTAACGTATTTAAAGAAGATTTTCTGTCTAAAAAAAAAAGTTTTCCGATACTCTCCAAATCTGAGCTGTGTTTTAGGTGTCTTAGTCCTCTTGGTCACTCACATGCGGGTCCTAATTGCGCTTTTCAAATTCACCTGGGTCCTGGTCACTGTGGCGCCGCAACACGCCCGAAGCTACAGAACTACTCCACTCCAAGCAGCCCACATTCCCAAATCTCAAACCCCCTACTATCCCATTCGCCAAGGAAGCCATGGCAACGATGTCCGCCGTGCCACTCCCCAGCTCGGCTTTCCATCTCCTGGTGGAGAAACAACTTAAACTCAGGTATTGTTTTAGTATTCTGTGGCAAGAGAAACATTGCAAACGGGTGCCAACGGACGCGAATTATCAGGGTCAGGGTGTAAATTGCACGTTTTGACATTCAAAATATCAGCTGAATCTTTGGTCTATTTAGCTCCGCTTGTTTCAGAAAATTTACGAGCGTCTGGCCTGAACTTGCCTGCTTACTATCTCGCCGGCCAATGTAACAGGAGTAGTACAATGCTAAATTTGAGTTGTTGCTCAATACGTACTAAAGAATTGTTACGAGTTTCGATCAGGATTCTGAACTTCTCACGGTGGCATATGAGCCTGCTAACGGTTTTGTAATGCGGCTATTGGAGTAACCCATAATTGGTGATAATTAGAAAGACTCTGGGGCTTACTGGCTAGCACATGTGATGTTGTGCTAGGCAGCCAGAGTTCGAGCCTCAGCTCTGCTTAATTAAAAAAAACGGGGTTCCTCCCCCTGTTGGTTCATTTTTTATATATATATATAATTGGTGATAATCCTGCGGCATAGGATTAGGCTGAGACACATGGATGTTCTGCTGATAAGGTCTGGTCGAAATTAACTAGAGATGAACATTTGTCGGTTTAGTCTCTGCATAGAGTCCCCCCCCCCCCCCCCCCCCCCCCCCCCCCCCCCGAAATATGCGAACGTAAAGGTGATTCTATCTTCTTTCTGGTGTAAAATAGGATCTTATTATTTTCTTCTGATGAGTTGCATAGAGCCTTTCACTATTATGGTTATCTTGGGAGAATATTAAGGCACATTCATAGCTCTCGGAGGACAGGCGATAGATTTTCCTGCCTCCCTCCCGTTGTCGCAACCAGTGATATGGGTGATGGAGGCACAGTGTATCCCCGTAATGTTTTTAGGTGTTTTCCAGGTTTGGTTAGGGATTTCTGTCCCACTCTCAGAAAGATGCTCTCTAAATATGGAATAAGGTTCTTCCTTCCTAGACCCTGTTCTAGCCGCGTGTCTAGCGTTGTGAAAGGGCGGGTGGAGCTCGTGGTTTCGGTCGTTGTTTGTCTTCGGTGGATGTTGTTTTCGTCTGTCTATATTCGTATGTCTGCATGTAGGATCCTTTTGATCTCCGTTTCTCTTCATTTACGGCGGTTGTTGTTCTAAAGCGGCCACGTGGGGTCTTAACACGACAAATTCGAGACTGTCTATTACAACAAGATTTGCTTGGTTCCGATAATGGACGGGCGATAACCGCGGCGCACCTTCAGTCCGCTCCAATGTTTAGAATCGTCGCTAGGTGGCCTACGATTTTTCATGTATTTTTTGTTCTTCTTGTGTTCACAATATGGTCAGCAATAGCTCATGTATATCAACATCAGGTTCATAACTAAGACATGCATTAGTTCTTCACTCTGTCCTCGCAAAATTTGCGAGGCACTGACTAACCCTAACCTGGCGTACGACCCATTTTTACAAATTTGCATTATCTGCCTCGACTAGCCCATGAACTTGAACTCTGAACGATGTGTACTAAGATCATGAGCATAATTGGTTTCAATGATAATCTAAACTCTGCATAATCTATTAATAATGAAACAAATAGAAATATGATTGCAGTAGTATTTCTTAAGAATAATGAATTGGACATGTCACACTATTTTGATTACAAAAAATAAAACAGGAGCTAGATATTTGTGCAATTACGGAATCACACAAGCTAGACATGCTAGTGCAGAAGAAGGAATTGTAGAGCAAGTAACTCATGATCCGTGAATTACTTGAGTCCTACAAGTCATGAGAAACAATTACCAGTGCAACACAACAAGGCATGAACTAGATGACTTAACTCATTTCCAGCCCATATATATAAATAGCCAGAAATAGCCACTCTCGCTGTCTCAAAGTGATAATTTCTTGATGTTCTCATACCAACTTGAAATCAATATTGTGAGGCATTGGAGCAAGCCAAAATAGTCTATAGGCTATGCTGTCCCGTGTATTGTTTGTGACAGTAATATCCGATGGCAGTCTGCAAACCCATCTTCTCCCCAATCCAACCAAATAAAATGCTCAAACTAGTCTGTCTAGGGCGCCGATTTCAGATCTTTGAGCCAAACCGTATATCCAGAGGAGGAGGTCGAAAGGGTTCTAAGAATAAGGCATGATACCCTCTTACCGTGTACAAGTGGTTCATGCAAGTGAGGAAGTTTAGATCGTCGCTGTAACACCAGAGGGTAATCCTGTCGTCCCTCCAGCCGAGCAGGGTGGGTTTGATCCACCTTGTTGGCAGAACAACTCTTGTTTTCTTCACAGTCCTGTTGTGGAGCCACCACGTAATTCTCCGGGATCTAGCCAATTCGCTGTCTGCCAGAAGGTCCTCAGAGGTAGCGGGGAAGTGCTCTTGTGCCTCGTTGACAGTGTGCCAGTGTTCTGTCCGATTAATGGATATGTCTACAGTGTACTGCAAACATGAGTGTGGGACATACTCGTGCGTTGCAACGGGAGATATAAAATATGTGGTGATCCATGTAAAACTGTCAGCGGATTCGATTGAAAGTTTGTTTAATACTTTAATTGAAATGGTTATACTACAGTTGCAGATTGGCAGGCCTAATACACTAAGCATTGTGCCACTTACATCTTTCTATATCATTTTAACTTGTGGTCAATATTCTTCTAATACCTATAACGTTATCTGCAAATTACCCCATACATGTTGAGGTACTATTACAAGTTCATAGTTGGGTGTCACTGGAAACATTCGACTTCATTGCCATCAGAGACAGATGAACATTGAAACGTAGACACTGTGATCTGAGTTGGTGACATTGTGGCACCGGAAAGGGGAGCTGACATCGTGAGGACGGGGCGGCGCTCGAGCGCAGGGAGCGGCTTCGCTGGTCGAACTCCAGATGGCCGGTCGTGCCCGAGACGGGCCGATGGGGGAGCAGAAGTCGGGGAGGATCCTGCGGTTCGTGGAAAAACAGAAACGACCCCAACAATGGATAGAACAAATTCCGAACAATTTTTTAAACTTATGGGTGGCAGAGTGAGTAATGATTTATAACTTTAGGGACAAATCAGGTGACCTACCAAACCAAACAGCGGAAGACTTAGCGATTTTATTATTAGGTAAAGATATATAAATAATATGGAAAATGAATTTTATCATTATAAGGAAAATGCTTTTCATTATTAGTACTTTTTTAGAAAATATAACAAAGGAAATCTCATATATTATATTTATAAAATCTCTACTATATAATAGGTGTTGGTACGTTATTTTTTTGCCGATTTTATCCTCCCTCAAATCACATATTTACCCACCACTGCCACCCCTGTCACCCATAAGTTAAAAACGGTTCGTTTTTTTAGCGCTGCTCTCCACGCTCATATCCGCCTCCAACGCCGACCGCGCCCAGGCCGAGGCCGCCTTCCACCGCCTCCGCGGCTCCCACCCGGAGCCCCTCGCGCTGCGCCTCGCCTCCTCGCTCGCCGCGCCCGCCACCCTCGCCGAGCTCCGCGCCATGGCCGCCGTCCTCCTCCGCAAGCTCCTCTCCCCGACCGCCTCCTCCTCCTCCGACTCCCCTAGCGTCCGCCGCCGCCACGCCGGAGGGCTACGCCTTGCATTCAGGGCTTCCCAGCTCTCAGGTTCGTTGGCTCCCCCACCGACCCCCCTCCCACGAACAGGTGTTTTAATTTCGCTGATCTGTATGTTGGTGCGGACTGCTGGCAGGTGCAGAGAGGATCGTGCTGGTCATCATGATCAAGGCCTCCGGCGAGGTGCTGGAGCGCTGGAACTTCAACATTGTCACCCTGCCATCCCCCATGGTCTTGTGGCCGCGCGGCTTCTGCAGTTTTCTACACGCGGAGGAGGCGTTGCTGGGCTGCTGTCGGTGGTGGATATAGAGAAGACTCTGGTTAAGTTCGGCATGTCCCCGTCGTAAACTTCCGCACCGAGGACATCGCCAAACCATAGCCCAACCGTCTCCCTGCCATCCTCTCCCGCATCCTCGCCTTCTTCGTCGACGCCCCTAGGCTTGAGCGACCTGAAGGCGTTGGATAACCAGTTAACCACGACACGAAGGTTGTTTTCTGTATTGGCGTGGTTAGGGTCAATTGAGTATTTCTGTATTTGCGTGGTTAGGGTCAATTGGGTATTTTTGGTCCTGGTAGTGCTTATGCGAAATAAGGTTGGATTTCTAAATTCATCACAGTACAAACAAGTATGATAGTACTATAGTAGTATCTGGAAATATGCAAACGGAGCTTGGCTCTGATGGTTGGGTTCCCTGTGGTGGAACCAGCCCACCCAGGTTCAAGTCCTAGACTTGGCATGGGCGTTTGCATTTACCTGGATTTATTACAGGTTTATCCGGCGTTGTTCTTTCAGTGGTAGGTGGCGTGCCCGTCAACAGCGAGGCGCCTGTGGTGACTTCGTCAACCTCAAGATTTGCCGGCTCAGTCCTTCAGAGGTGCTCATAGGGGTAGGGTGTGCGTGTGTGCGTTCATAGGGGTGAGTGTACGTGCGTATTTGTGAGCGTCTGTGTTGTATTGTGTTCTCAAAAAAAAAAAGTAGTATCTGGAAATATGTAGCAGGGATTTGATTGTCCAAATGCAGAGATAGCTGGTGTATTTGCTTATTCATACAATCTTCTTGGTGCTGCACCCGTAGGCCTACTGGGGTTGCTTCTTTCGTTTCAGGTTAGTCTGACTCAGCTCTGCTTTTAGACCATCTGTTTGAGTTATGGATGAACATATATCGTTGGAGTATTCTACTTTTCTGGTAATCTGGCCTACAGAGCATGCAAATACTATTAAAGTTCCGAGAAACTATGGCAATCTGGCCTACAGAGCATGCAAATACTATCAAAGTTCCGAGACACTTATAATACACAATCAGTGAAAAACTACTGTACTATCTGGTTGACTTGGTTGGACTTAATATGTGTTTGCAATTCAGCATCTCTGATGGATAACTAAAGTAAAACCTGTGTATTGGATAATGGATAATACATGAAGTGAATTTGGAAACAAAAGGAACCTCAAGGGGATTGAGAATCAAGAACTCGAGATTCTCTAAAATATGTTGCATTGCCCATATGCACAACATAAATTTGCATAGTAGAAGCTTGTCTCATTTATAAAGTATCATTGTGTTCAAAATGCAGATTATTCATCTTGATTGCCAGTATCAGATTTGTGAAGTTAACATTTGATTATTGTTTCTTCTGCAGGAAAATATGAAGACGAAACATCCCAAATTGCTCTTTGAATTCAAGATTTACATGATTTTGCAAGTAGGAAGTATATAGAACCTATACATGGTTCATATTTTCTTAGAAACTCTGATGGAACAAGTGTGATTTGACTATCTTTGTTGTGGCAGCTGGAATATCAGTTATCAGATGGTTTTGTGTAGAATGGGACTACAAGTCTTGGTTATGGATTTGCTGGCAGTAAGCCTCGAGGATCTATCATTTTTTGCGGAGGAAAATATCTCTTAAGACTGTACTTTGATTGTTGATCAGATGGTATGCATACTTGAGTCGTTTGATGCTATTCCATCTCAAAGCATCCATTCTCTTTTAACTCTGAATTTCCGTACACCTCGGCTCCACTGTTGGTACCCACATTTGCACTTGTGCAAAGACACATTTTGGCTGGTCTTTTAAATAAGGAGTAGTATTTAATTCTTGATCTTCTTCCTCATTTTTATACTTTATTTACTGCCTTTTTTCTTGCATTTATTCATCTTTCGAGAGCTATATGTCATCCTTGTTCTCCCACTTCTACATAAAGATTGATACAACATGAGATTTAACCGGAAGTGGAAGGAACAAACTTGAGGAATCAACATGTAGATATGTTCACGCCCTAGATTACATTGAAAAAGTGTAAGTTTCTGTACGAGCCTTCAATCTACGCAAGGTATTTCTGTGTTGTAACACATGTGCTTCTTACTACCTTTATCAATGTTGCAGGAACCCGCCTCACATGCAATGCGAAGACAAAAGCTAGGGAATTGGTCGGCGGAGGTAGTTGGGCCTGGAATAGAGATGAAATGGAGCAAGAATAGATGTGTGTGTCAAAGACAGACTAAAATTCAGTAATTCATTGGGTTTGTCTAGAACTATGCACATCTATGTGAGTCCTCTTGTGGTACACCTTGCTTATTTGTTTGGCTTCAACACATTTACTGTAATGAAAAAGGCTGAATTTTTTGAACAATATGGTTGATCCAGGATTCCGAATAAAAAGGTACGGATATCAATTATATTTTTGAACCATTGTTGGTTCGTGAGAATAGGTTTGCAGCTGCTGTTGTCTTAGTGTAACATCATTCAATCATATTTCTGGATTCGTCTTTCATAAACGATCGAGATTTCAAGTGTATTTCTTACGTGTATTGCATTAGGTTGGTCGACTACAGAGAGCAAATTAACTCATGACTGCCATTCCAATGTAGGTAGCAAGGAAGTGTAGGTAGCGAGCAGAAATTGCAAACAAGTTGAATGCATAATCGTTTTGTTTCATAATTCTATGCTCTCAATTGCCTGGTTTTAGAAAAACGTGGAGAACACACACTGATATACTAATGAAGACACTGGCTTTGGTTATACATAGTGGGGTTTAGATGATTCTGCCCGATAAGTTTTAACATTTATCAATCTTAATCCTGACGTGAAGCCAATTGCACCTTCTTCATAGTTGTGAAATCTGGGTGGAGAGTGGCCGGGGCTGACAAATTGAGCTTCCTGCATATTCGTGATTACAAAACACTTGAAGATTATATCCCGTAACAACGCACGGGCTGTACTTGAAGATAGTACAGACGATAGACAACAAGACACAAAACGACCATAAGAATTAGGTAAAAATAATCATACTGGGGGCAACGTGTCATCTTCCCCTCCCTTAAACACTACGTATTTAAGGAGTTCTCTGATGCTCTCCTAATCTAAGCTGTCGTTTTAGGTGCCCTAATCCACTTGTTCACTGACATGCGGGTCCAAATTGTATTTTAAAATGCACGCCTCGTCAGTCGTCCCGCGCCACAGGCCCACAACACGAGCGAAGCTACACTACCCTCCAAGCTTCCCCCATTCACAAATCTCAAGCCCCCAATCCCATTTCGCCCAAGGAGACCATGGCAACCATGTCCGCCGCCTGCCACTCCCCAGCTCGCCTCTCCGTCTCCTGCTCCTCCTCCTCCTCGCCGGGCCGCCCCCTGCGCGTGGCCGTGGTGGGCGGCGGCCCGGCCGGCGCGTCGGCGGCCGAGGCGCTCGCCTCCGCGGGCGCCCTGGCGTTCCTCCTGGAGCGCAGCCCGGCGGGTGCCAAGCCCTGCGGCGGCGCCATCCCTCTCTGCATGCTCGACGAGTTCTCCATCCCGCTGGGGCTCGTCGACCGCCGCGTCACCCGCATGCGCGTCCTCTCCCCCTCCAACCTCGCCGCCGACTTCTCGCGCGCGATCCCCCCCGGCGCGCACATCCCCATGCTCCGCCGCGAGGTGCTCGACTCCTTCCTCCGCACCCGCGCCGCCGACGCCGGCGCCACGCTCGTCCCGGGTCTCGTCACCTCGCTCTCCCTCCCCGCCGGCCCCACCGACCCGTACCTCGTCCACTACATCTCCTCCGCCGGCGACGGCCCCTCGCCCACCCGGACCGTCCTCGAGGTCGACGCCATCGTCGGCGCGGACGGCGCCAACAGCCGGGTCGCGCGCGAGGTCGGCGCGGGCGACTACACCACGGCCATCGCCTTCCAGGAGCGGATCCGGCTCCCCGACAAGGCCATGGAGTACTACGACGACCTCGCCGAGATGTACGTGGGCGGCGACGTCTCCCCGGACTTCTACGGGTGGGTGTTCCCCAAGTGCGACCACGTCGCCGTCGGGACCGGCACCGTCGCCGCCAAGCCGGATATCAAGAAGCTACAGTCCGGCATCCGCGCGCGCGCGGGGCCCAAGATCGCGGGTGGCCGCGTGATCAAGGTGGAGGCGCACCCGATCCCGGAGCACCCGCGCCCACGCCGCGTGGTCGGGCGCGTGGCCCTGGTGGGCGACGCGGCGGGGTACGTCACCGGTGCTCCGGCGAGGGCATCTACTTCGCGGCCAAGTCCGGGCGGATGTGCGGGCAGGCGATGGCCAAGGAGTGGCGGTTGACGGGCGCGGTGACCGAGGCCGGGATCAGGCGCGGGTACCTGCGGCGGTGGGACGACGAGTTCGTGCTCACGTTCCGGTTCCTGGACCTGCTGCAGCGCGTCTTCTACGGCGACAACGCCGGGCGGGAGGCGCTCGTGGAGATGTGCGCCGACGAGCACGTGCAGCGGCGGACCTTCGACTGCTACCTCCACAAGCGGATGGCGCCCACCGAGCCCTGGGCAGACCTCCAGCTGCTTTGGCGCACGGCCGGCAGCATGGTGCGCTGCAGCGTCCTCGGCAAGGAAGTCCAGCGCCTCCGGCGACTGGAGCTGCTGCAGGCTTAGAGAAATCTGTTCCTTTCTGCAGCAATGTGTACTGCTACTCTGTACTGAATAATGAGCGGTAGCATTTCTGCATTCACGAATTGTAACGCAGGGACGCAGCTCCGTTTTTGTTGTCGTGGTAGCTTATATTTTAGGCAATGATATGAACTGAAATGGGAACTTCATGAAATGCCACCAGTGATTTGAATCTGACGCTGGTATTTCCCTGTCTTTGCCCCCCAACTGCCCTCGATTGCCCCTGGTTGCGTTGGTGCTGACATTGCTGTTCGTTGATTCCTTGCTAAACTAGTGATCTGGACATTTTTGGAGATGTACTACATAATAATGCAGCTTCGATGATGCGACTCCGTACAAATGACAATATAATACAGAATAAATAAAAATGATAGGTCATGGCAATCTGTCAGCCCAGAAACCCAACATGAAGCACTGCAACAAATTACACAGAATCTCATCCCGTGATGTCTTTCTTGCACAGGGGTGAGGTTCCGTATTTTACTTCCACATATCTTATCTTTTGGTTCTAGACTACCAACTTTTTAATACGAGATCTTGCCCTATCTCTTGTAAGATGCGCTCTGCAAATGTTGATTTCAACTGTACCCTCTTTGAAGACATTTAGTGAATGTTGGTATCTGTTGTAAACGATGAAGGTCCTACACCAAACATTACCCACCGTTTAGAATGAAATCATCCAACTCGCCATGACTCTTTTGTTTCTAAACATCAGCCTCTCACCACAAAAGAACCATATCTCGCAAAATGCAGAGAAGTATATTGCGCTAACAAGAATAACAGTTTGTTTCAAGAACATAAAATATTCAGCCATGTGACAGGGCAAACATACAAAATTAACAGGACTAGTGACATCAGATTCCAGCAGTATACAAACTCCATTTCATGATATAAAGTGGAAACTGATGCAATTACAACACGACATGCACATGATAAATCTTCATATCAGGTTCCAATCCACTCGTTCCTGTTGTGAGTAAAAGTGAATGAATGAACTGTTCCTTTCATTGAACATCAACATGGGTATTTATACATGGGGTCCCGACTGTTCGGGATGTCGGTTTACAAGGAAGAGACGCCTTTTGGAGGCGTCGGTTTGTGGAGAGGTGTCTCTACACCAAAAGGTGTCCCTATAGGCTTTGGGCACTAATAACTGCCATGGGCAGTTAGAACTATTTCTAACACTCCCCCTTGAACAAAGCTATGTCTTGTATTTCTTGTATTCCTTGTATAATCTTGAGAATACTCCATGTAGTCTTGATGATCTTTGAAATTGATAATTACTCCTCCAAAAACCCTGTGGGAAAAATATGAGGAGAATAGTATTTGATATGTTGTGAAAACTCCTTTAAAACCCGGTGGGAAAAGTAAGGAGAAATGATACAACATATAATGATCATTGTCTCTTTTATAACTTATATGAGAAAACCTCGAAAGGATAAAACTCATTGTTAAGTTTAGATGACAATTAATATGTCTTGTATACATCCATGAAAAACCCCGGTGGGGAAAATAGGAGGTATGACATATATTCTTGTGTTGATATTACCTCATTAAAAACCTTGATGAGAACCATGTGAGTAAACTCATAAAAGGGAAAAAGAGTGTAATATAATGTTTGAATGGGTTAAAATTCAGAGAGATACTCCCCCTGATCCTTGCAAATCACGAAGTCGTCGCATACCAATTCCGTGAACATATTTTTCAAATGTTGAAGCTGGTAGAGACTTTGTGAATAGGTCAGCGAGATTATCGCATGATTTAACTTGCAAGATGTTTATATCCCCACTCTTTTGTAATTCATGAGGATAAAACAATTTAGGTGCAATATGTTTAGTGATATTGCTCTTTATGTAACCCGTTTGCATCTGAGCAACACAAGCAGCATTATCTTCGTAGATAATGGTTGGAGATTCGATAGAACCTTTACCACACGATTGTTGTATGTGGTTTATCATCCTGCGAAGCCACACGCATTCACGTGATGCCTCATATAATGCGATTATTTCAGAATGATTGGTGGATGTAGCCACTAGAGTCTGTTTGGAAGACTTCCATGAGATGGCTGTCCCACCGTGTAGGAACACAAAACCGGTTTGTGATCTGGCATTATGGGGGTCTGATAAATAGCCAGCATCGGTATACCCAATCATATCAATGTCCAGATTTTCTGAAATTGAAAGAATAGGCCAAGATCCTTTGTGCCTTGGAGATATCGAAAGATATTCTTAACTCCTGCCCAATGGCGTTTAGTGGGAGCTGCGCTATGTCTAGCTAGTAAATTCACTGCAAATTTGCAAGATACATAAGCGCTCCAACAGCACTGAGATATGGAACTTCTGGTCCCAATATCTCTTCTCCATCACCCCTTGGTCTAAATTGATCTTTCTCTACGTCTAGAGATCGAACACCATGGGAGTTTTGGATGGATAGGATTTGTCCATATTGAATTTCTCCAATATTTTCTGGATATAGGCGGTTTGATGAACCAAAATACCTGAGGGAAGGTGCTCGAGTTGCAATCCCAAGCAAAATTTGGTTTTACCCAAATCCTTCATCTCAAATTCCGTCTTGAGGTGATCGCGTGCTTCATCAATATCTTGTGTGTTGCCAATGATGTTCAGATCATCAACATACACTGAAATAATGCAAAATCCAGTTGCGGACCTTTTGATGAAAACACATGGGCAATCATTATTATTGGAGTATCCCTTTTTCAAAAGGAACTCACTAAGTCGGTTGTACCACATGCGTCCCGACTGTTTTAAGCCATATAAAGACTTATTTAGTTTTACACAATATGCGTTGCGTTTTGCGTTTGGATTCGGGACTGAAACTCCATCGGGAACTTTCATGTATATGTCCGAATCAAGTGACCGTAAAGGTAAGCGGTCACTACGTCCATCAACTGCATAGATAGACGATTTTGTACTGCCATTGAAATAAGATATCGGAAAGTAATACCACTCATTACTGGAGAATATGTTTCATTGAAATCAATGCCTGGTCTCTGCGTGAAACCTTGGGCTACAAGCCTTGCTTTATATCTCACCACCTCATTGTTCTCGTTCCTCTTACGGACGAAAACCCATTTGAATCCCACAGGGAAAACTCTGGGAGGTGTAGGTATTGCTTCGGTGAATACCTTTCTTTTATTGAGCGAGGCTAATTCAACTTGGATTGCATCCTTCCATTTAGGCCAGTCGGAGCGTTTCTCACACTCTGCCATGGTCTTTGGATCATGATCATTTAGAAGGTTGTTTGCAACAGTAGTTGAGAAATATATGTCGACAATTGTAGACTTACGATTGTAAGATTCTCCAGAATCTATATAGTTTGTGGAAATTTCATTTACCCTTGTTGACTGGTCGTGATTTCCCAATACGATTGAGTCAGGGTTTTCCGATGTCCCAGTCATTGAGTGCACAACTGAGCTGGGTTGTGGAGGTTGACCTTCCACTGGGTGTTCATTACCCATTTGATGATTATCAACTTTAGGTTGATTTTCATTTACTTGTTTAGAGGGTTTGTTCCTCGGTTTCCTTTGTTGCTTGCGAGGAGCTGAATCCTGTTTGTGGCCGTACTTCTCCCCCTCTTCTTTTGAACAAGGGGTTGAGTGGTTTTTGTTGGTACCTCCACTCTTTCGGGCGCATTTTTGGCAGGATTGTAGGATTTTGTAACACCTTTATAATCAGTAAATGAATCTGGCAAGTTATTTGCAATGTGTTGCAAATCAATTATTTTCCGAACTTGAAGTTCAGTTTCTTGAGTACGTGGATCAGAGGAGGAAATGCCTTGGGCATTCCAATCGATTTCCGGGCATTCTTTTTGGTACTTGATGTCTCCCCCTAATGCCGGGAAATGGTCCTCATTGAAGATGCAATCAGCGTGACGGGCTGTGAATAAATCCCCTGTGAGGGGTTCAAGGTACTTGATTATCGACGGTGATTTGTACCCCACATAGATCCCCAATTTCCTATGTGGGCCCATGGATGTACGCTGCGGTGGTGAGATCGGCACATAAGTGGCGCATCCGAATTTACGCAGATGGGAAATATTTGGTAGATTTCCACGTACTAATTGCAGAGGGGAAGTGCTGTGATATGCAGTTGGTCGCAATTGAATTAAGTCAGCAGCGTGTAAAACTGCGTGACCCCAACATGAAGTTGGTAATTTGCAATTCATTAATAATGGTCGTGCAATGAGCTTAATTCTCTTAATTAGAGATTCGGCCAATCCATTTTGTGTGTGGACATATGGGACCGAGTGTTGAACTTCAATTCCTAGCGCCATGCAATAATCATTGAAGGCACGCGAGGAAAATTCAGCAGCGTTGTCCATTCGAATTGATTTAATTCGATTCTCAGGATAATGAGCTTGTAATTTAATAACTTGTCTCATTATTTTGGCAAATGCATGGTTTCGTGTGGATAATAGACACACGTGAGACCATCGTGTAGATGCATCAATTAGAACCATGAAATACCTAAAAGGTCCAGATAATGGTTGGATAGGACCACAAATATCACCTTGAATTCGTTCAAGGAATTGGAGTGGTTCCGCTTGAATTTTAAGATAAGAGGGTCTTAAAATGAGTTTCCCAGTAGCACATGCGGTGCACATAAAATCGAAGATTGTGGGAATTTTGCTTCATTTAAGTCATGACCATTGGAATTGCAGATAATTTTCCTCATCATCCCGATACCGGGATGACCAAGGCGATCATGCCAAGTTTGGAATGCATTGACATTCTGAAAAATTACCTTATACGCAACGTGTGCTACGGGTTTTATGTATGTGTAGTACAATCCTGAGGATAAAGAGGGAATTTTCTCAAATATTTGTTTGCCATATCCGTTGTCTTTGGTGAAGAGGAGATACTCCTCCTTGTTGTCTTCATGGGTTTCAATGTGAAAACCATTTTTACGGATATCTCTATATCCTATGAGGGTACGAGTTGAATCGGGATACAATAAAGCATCCTCAATTATAATTTGTGTACCCATAGGGAGGGTAAATATGGCGCGTCCTGTGCCAACAATTACCGCATCGCGTCCAGCGATTGTTAAAATATCTCCATTCATCTTTTTAAGAGTTTGGAAATACTTTATTTCCCTAAGTATAGAGTTTGTGGTACCACTATCCACAAGGCACATTTCCTCCTCCATTTGGATTGACTCCCGTAGAAATCTATATATTGAAATGTAGAATTTTCATCAATGAAAAACTTATTGGATATATAGAATATATACAACTTTATTTATATCAAAGTGCTGATACAATATATATTGTGCTTTACAATATAGGGTGATGACAACAACAATAATAATATGTTTTTATTACAACAATCTTATGGATGTAAACAAATATACTATCTAATGGAGTTGATTGACTAGTCAAAGTCTCCGAACACGTCGTTTGAGGCGTATTCGATCATCATATTCTCCTTGTCCATGGAGTCCTGTGGTAGATGGAATTCCTCGGTGTTGCTTGGTGCTCCTTGAACATCTCGCGAACATCCAACTTCCATGTTGTTTTCAGGTTGAAGATTGAAGTGTGCTTCATATCTTGCTCCTTGGGCAGGTCTGTTACGTCCCATGGATTGCAGGTAGAGGTTTACCAGATGTTTTGGGGTGCGGCATTTTTTGGTGACATGCTTGTAGCATCCACATTTCTGGCAAAGATTAGTTTTATCAAACTTGTTCTTTGCTATGCCCTTTCCCTTGTCTGAATTGTGTGGCTTGTTCTTGTTGTTGCGGTTGTGGTTGCGGTTACCCTTAAAGTTCTTGTTACGACCTTTGAAAGAGCCATTGAACTTATTGTTTTTCTGAAAATTTGCATGTACCTCAGGTAGAGGGGCAGCCCCAACCGGGCGTTGATGACTATTCTTTAAAAGAAGTTCATCATGTTTCTCTGCCTGGAGGAGCACATGCACAAGTTCAGAATAAACTTGGTAATCCCTTGCACGATATTGTTGCTGTAGGATCCTGTCAGCCGGGAGCATAGTTGATAGAGTTTTTCTATCTTCTCCGCTTCTGAAGGTTCCTTCTCGCAAAACCGTAACTTTGAACAAATCTTATGAACCTCATGGTTATAATCTCCAACGGATTTGAAATCCTGGAGTCTTAAATGGGTCCACTCATGAGTAGCTTCAGGTAGTATAACTGCCTTTTGCCGTTCATATCTAGTTTTGAGTGATTGCCACATATTGCTTGGAGATTCCTCCATTAAATATTCAGATTTCAGATCTGGGTGAATATGGTTTCTTATAATGTATAAGGCACAATACTTTTGTTGCCCGGTTAATTGGGCAACTCCCTGCTGAGCAGGGTCCTCAGGTGGTATGAGTGCCTCTGCAATTCCACGGGATGAAAGACTAACTTTAACATCCATAGCCCATGTAGGGTAGTTATGTCCGTCGAGCGCAAGCTCTTCAAACTCTTTGACGGTCATTTTGTCCTACATGAATGAAACCATAGATTTGTAAATTTACTAGTATGTAAATTAAAATCATCATGGTTATGTTGTAATTTGCAAATTGTGAATTCAGTGAAATGAAATTTGTTTAGTGTAGATCTCAAACATCTATGATAACTTTTTGGAGATATCACCATTTTATGGAGTCCGTCTCGCTTGTGAGATATCACCATTTATATGGAGTCCGTCTCGCTTATGAGATATCACCATTTATATGGTGTCCGTCTCGCTTAGAGATATCACCATTTATATGGTGTCCGTCTCGCTTGGAGATATCACCATTTATATGGAGTCCGTCTCGCTTATGAGATATCACCATTTATATGGAGTCCGTCTCGCTTGTGAGATATCACCATTTATATGGTGTCCGTCTCGCTTTTGAGATATCACTTCAAAATTTTGCATATCAAGTCAATTCGAATTAAATCAATTTTGTGCCTTTTAAGCATTTCTGGACTTTAATTGATGGCGACTTGATATTTGATTTCGCAAGGAAATGAATCACAATTGCAAAATAATATTATTGTACCATTTGTATATATTATAGGGATTGCAAAATGCAAACACATTGAACATATAATTATTTGTAGACACAATATGGTCTAAAACATCAATATACACAATAACTTAGTACATTATGTAATTACACAGAGCTGCACTATCTAAACAAGTATTCCCTCCGTTCCAAATTAATTGACTTCCTTTTATCTAAATATTGATATATCTATACTTGTTAGTTGTCTAGATGCATCCATGTGTAACAAAGTGTGTGTCAATTAAATCCGAACGGAGGGAGTACTAAACTGTACTGGTACTAGTATTACATAGTATTACTTGACAGATATGCTAGATTGCTCATGTACGATATATTAAACAAATATATTTGCTGGTGGCCACGATGCATGTGCGTGGGCCTAGTTACTACTCCCTCCGTGTCAAAATATAAGTCGCACTAGTCACTTACCACACACATGTATGTAGACATATTTTAGTGTAAGATTCACTAGTCACTTACATGAATCTTGCACTAAAACATGTCTACATACATATGTGTGGTAAATGACTAGTGCGACTTATATTTTGATACGGAGGGAGTAATTAGCAGCCAGACCGGCCGGTCGGATAAGGAGAGAGCAGCCAGGAACGACCCAAGCCACGTCTCAATCCCCAATCTTTTGACCAGCACAGGCGGAGGCCATGGTCGGCCGCATCACCACCGACGAGATGAGCTCCCACCGCTCTCTTCCTCGCCGGAGAAACCAAGAGAGGCGAGATTCCAAGTGCCCGGGCGGATGCCGGGCTGGCGGGAGGCCATAGCTGCCGCGAATCGGCGCAGGATGCGGCGAGCTTCAGGTGGCGGCGGCGGTGGCCCAGCCGGCTGAGCCGGAGGAGTCGGGGGCGAGGCCGGAGCCGCAACAGACGATTCCTCATCCTCGGGCTCGACCTTGACGTTGAGGTCGAAGGCGAATGGTGCGGCAACAGCGGGAACACCGGCCTCCTCGTCCTCGGGCTCGACCTGGACGTTGAGGTCGGAGGCGAATGGCGCAGCAGCGAGCGGAGCGCCGTTCTCCTCGGCATGTGGCAGCGCGTCCAGTCCAGGGACCGGGCCATATCCCGGCAGCATGAGGTGCTCCGGGTCCTCGTCGCTTATCGCTGGTGTCGGCGTCGGGAGGTCCAGGTACGCGTCCGGCTCGAGGCCGTACCCCAGCGAGAAGGCATACTCAGGGAGGTCGGCAGACGGCGTTGGTGACGGCGGGAGTGCGGGACTCGCTCTGTAGCCCTGCATTGGGCAGAAGACGATGCCGTTCCGGGCAGGGCAAGGCCCGTACCCGTGCTCCGGGCAGAAGGCCACACCGGTGTCCATGCCGTTGTCGAGGAAGATCCCCGGTGGTGGTGGAACCAGGGCGGCGTCGAAGTCGTCCTCCTCGCCGAGGAACGGAGCCGCCAGCCCGCCGAGTTGCCAGTCCATCAGCGGTATGTGGAACGCCGGTTGCAGAGGAGCGGCAGCCGGGCTTGGTGGTGCCGCTGGGGCAGCCTGAAGGCCATGGGCGTTCACTGCGACGGCCTGAGTACCGCGTCCAGTGCGGTTGCCTCGAAGGCGGTTGCCGTGGAGGCGGCGGTGGCCACCCGGTCCAGCGCGGTGGCGGAGGCCACTGCTGTGGCCGTAGCGGCGGAAACCGGCCGCAGGGCCGTGGCGACGGAAGCTGGCCCAGGGGCCATGGCTACGGGAACCATCCCTGCGGCGAAGGTGACGGGAGACATTGCCGAAGCGACGACGGCGATGGGCGAAGAACGGGCGGCGATTCTCGCGTCGAAGAAAGCGAGCAAAAGAGGAAGCCAGGGCGTGCAGGTTCATGCCTGCCATCTTACCTTTCCCTATTCTTTCCTTCCTTCCTTTCTCGATTGCTCTCGGTAGAGTCTATGTGCTGAAAACGTGTTGTGAGTAAAAGTGAATGAATGAACTGTTCCTTTCATTGAACATCAACATGGGTATTTATACATGGGGTCCCGACTGTTCGGGATGTCGGTTTTACAAGGAAGAGACGCCTTTTGGAGGCGTCGGTTTGTGGAGAGGTGTCTCTACACCAAAAGGTGTCCCTATAGGCTTTGGGCACTAATAACTGCCATGGGCAGTTAGAACTATTTCTAACAGTTCCGAAGCAGAAAAGCATATCCACATCATGTAACAGCAGTACACAACTTATGCAACATCATTTTTCTCTAACTTCTTGAACAAAGACAAATTAAAAAAAATCAATAAACAAAACAAAAAAGCTCTTCTCTCCCTAAACTGTATTTCATCATTTCCATTTCATCGCCTAATTCTAAAACAGATTGAAAGAAAAGTTCAAATTACATTAAAAGATGGTGCATAAGGACATGCTGCCAAAACTGACACTAGTTACTCAAATGGTGAATCTTAGCCAGGGATATCGATACTACAATATTGTCCGTGCTTTGGTAATCTGTAGAACAAGGATGCATTTCATTCAGACTGAACCTATTACAAGGCAGTATCCATGGTCTTGATTGTATTTGTGATAGATCTGTTTAATACATATAGTGGTAAACTTTCTGGAGAACTAATGAGGTCAATCTATGCGTCCACTCAAATAAATATCTGCTAAGGCAAATGCTTGTACTACCAACTCTAGTTAAAGCGGTGCTGCCAGCCTGCCACTAAAGAAGTAACCTAATTACTTCACTCTAGTGTCTTAATCTTTAGCAAGGTATGCAAAACCATTGCAAGTTTGGAACCAGCTTCAGAAGGAACATCTAAGATGTGCTACCAAAACCCTAAAATATTTCCCCGAGGAAGGGATGGACAGGGTGCATGAAAAGAGGTAATGTGCTAGGTCTGAGTCCTAAGGTTGAGTACAGCTCTTTTCCTAGTTTGTCTTCTCTTCATTTTCTTGCATTAATTTTTCCAGTTCCTTTTGCCCACTAGATATCAGGATCTTCATCGTGTCAAAGGCAGTGAGTTTAATGCTGCACGGGTATAACAAACTTGTGAGAGAACAGAATTTATATGGCAAGTCAAAACATGATGCTAGCTATCAGCGTTTCCACGATTAAGATAGAATACTTTTAGATGCATGGCAACAAAAAGGGCACCTGCTATTTGGTAGATTTTTCAACGCATTTGGCACAAAACCTCGGTATAGTCCAACTAGACCATCGCGCTCCACAATACCTGCATTTGGCATAAAAAATGCTTCAGTTTGGCCTATAAAGAACAAGATCAAGCTGCAAATGAGTACAAAGAATGGTGGAAGTAGCAAATAAAATAGTAAACAATGAGGCCACTATTTAGCTACATGCAAAAGATGCTACAACTGCTGCATTTGCAAGGATTCAAGCAGCTACCTGGAATAGCATCGAAAATTGTATTGTATGGTGTGCCTTTCATTTGCATCTGCCTCCTAACAGTGTCCAAGGGATAGCACATAAGAGTTGCAAATGTTGCTGAAAGAAGAGCAGTTGCTAGAGATGTCTCTGGTCTACTCTTGTAATTCTCCGGCACAGATTTCTTCATTCTTCCATATAGAAATGAAGAGTAGGATATAAGGAAACATGAGATAAATATCGAAATCTGAGACCATTTTGTACAGCAACTATGAAAATGCAGAAGAAAGAATCTCACAGGTCAAAAACACAGAAGTTTACAGCAATGTAAGGTGCAATGCCGATAAGAGATGGACCAAGGCCTCCATAGAAGGAAGCTAGCCCTTCTTCTCTCAGCATGTTCAGAGCAACCTACAAAACCATAGGCATCATTTAATGCCAGTTTCCAGATACAGAAATTTGTGCTTGTAACAGTTGTTACCTGTGACATAGTGCCATGTCCAGATTGAACTGCTAGCCTAAGCCGGAGAACATCCAATGGGTAAGTCACCTATCATCAAGCACAGAAAGTTCAGAAAGGATGAGGGTGAATGGATTCAGAATATCTCCAAACAATTCACATCATAATCAGGAATATTTTACTAGTTGCCACACTTTTCTGAAATTCTTTATTATTTGCCACATTGACCACCACATGTCAGTGACACACGGTGCGGCAAATAATAAAAGTGGAAAGTAAAGTGTGCCAAATTGTAAAATCTCCCTCATAAAAGTGGAAAGTAAAGTGTGCCAAATCGTCCATACTATATTCCCTAACCAATAACACTGGAAGTGCCCAGATCTTTGCTAGAAAGTAGATAAATAAACAAATTACAAGCGTAGATGTCATGCCCGCACAAGCACCAGCAGCAAGTCTTCCAAACACAGAAAGCTCTCCATCCTTTCTCCGGAAAATTTTCTGAAGCGACATTGTAAGATAACAAAGAATGTGAAATTCACAATTACAAGAGCATAAAACAGATCAAGTGACTAATGGTAGCAAGGACTTGTTAGCACCTTGTAAACTTCATATGAGAAAAGTTGCACTGCGCTGTACGGAATTATGCGGATAACCTGGAGGAGTTTACGGAGAAGAACACAAAGTCAACACAGACCACAACATTAGTCTTGCATGAGTTACAAAATCACAGTTTGCATGATGGGTGTAATATTGAGCACCTGTGGAAGATTGCCCTTCCAGTAACCCTTAAGACCCTCCTCCTTTCCTATCTCTGCCATAGCCTACACAACTGGAGATGTATCAAATAACATTATTTTTTTATACGTGACCACAAGTATCACCAGCGAGAAAGACATGAAACCAAGGACATCACGCCCGCTCCTCTGTGTTATGAAGTGGAAATCTACAGTCTACTCATCCAACAGAAGTGAGTAATGATTCTTATCAAAAAGGAAATTAAGCTGGCATAGAGGCAAACATGCTAAACCTGGTACCAGGTATTACATGGCCAATATTATTCAAATAATCCAACAAGCCTCTGAATTATATTAATATCTGAACTAAAATAACACTATAAAGTTTCAAGTACATTTAAATGCCATGCCGTTGTATATTTCTTTCAATGCCTAACCTTAATTCTGATTTTCTAACACATTTTTACAAAACTCTGATCAGGTAACTGCATGAACACAAAAAGGCCCATAAAAACATATCCATGCATGGCTAAGCAGAGTTACTAGCAGCTGGCAACTTTGGTGTAGAGCTAACGACTGCCAAGCATGAGATCTCCTCAGAGGACACTGGCGTTGATCCCCATATTCAACATACTAAGTTCAGGGTAGAGAAACACCAAGAATCCTCTAGCACCTTTGCATCTCAAAATTTTCGCACAGGAACCCTTTGTCTTAAGTTCTGGATTACCTACTTCTTATAGTCCAGAGAAACTTCTTTTTGTTTGGTTACTCCTGATCAGTTTGTATATCATTGCAAATGTGCTATGATGGTAGAACGTTCTAAGGATGATAAGAACTCACATAACTACTGCACTTTTATGGAGCTTGTAAGCGTTCTAAATGTGGTGTATTGAAATAACACTATAAATTTTCCTTGAGTTGTGTATTTGAAAAGTGCAGTTCTGAATCTACTGCATTTTTATGCAGCTTGTAAACGTTCGCGTTGGCCACTGGATCATTCTTAAGTGTGCAGCATGGAGTGGAAATGTGGAAAGTAGCATTGTTACCTCGAGGAACTGAATTCCCTTCTTGGTGCCCTCACCCGCCACGCGCACGCTGTGAGTCTGCAAGAGGAAACGCGTGTTAAAAAAAATCAGGCATCCACCCAGGCCGTCAGCATTCACCGAAAAGGGGGCATCGGGATCAGGAGGCCGCAGAGCATGCCTGCATTAGGATCTTGACGCGGTCGAGCGGCGCGGTGACGGTCTTGGCGACGGCGCCGGCCCCGGCGCCGGCGGCGAAGAGCGCGACGCTGCTGGGCACGAGCGCCAGCAGCGCCAGGGGGTGCTTGAGCAGCTGCGCCACGGGCGGCACCTTGCCCTTCTTCCCGGAACCCTCCGCCGCCACCTCCTTCTCCTCCTCCGCCTTGGCGACCATGGCCTCCGCGCCGTCGCGGACGGAGAGGGACGCGAAGGCGCCGGAGGAGCGGCCACCGGCGCGGAGGAGGAGAGCAGGCGGCTGCGCGTGCGCGGGCGGGGGGCGCCAGGAGTCGCACGCCTCTACTCGCCGGTGGGTCATCGGGTGGTGCGGCGGGATCTGCGAGGCCGCGGGAATCGGAGGAATTTGGCAGGGGAGGAAGAGGAGGGAGGGGATAAGGAACAGAAGATACGTTCGCCGCAGATTTTCAATGACTTTGAAGCTCAAAGTCTAGCTGCAGCCCTTCAAAAGCAAACCCAATGGACACAATTAGAGCATCACCCAAACACAAAACCCAAAGTGCATAGAATTTTTTGAAAACATTCCACTGATTCTTATTTGTTCAATTATACATTTCTGAGAAAGTTCTGTACAATTCAGACACACGGTTTATGAATAAACCTCATTTTAAGTTTCACACCAAAGTTTGAACAAAACCATATATCCAAATTTTCGAATCCGACAAAACTTTTCCAAAATGTATAATAATCCCTTCGTCCACAAAAAAATGTCTCAACTCTGTCTAAATTTGATGTATCTACACATGAAACATGTCTAGATACATGCAACTTTACACAAATTTGAGACACACTTTTGTACATGGAGGGAGTACAACATACTCCCTCCGTTTCAAAATATTTTACATTCTGGCTCTCTATTAAGTTTCAAAATAGTCTACATCTTGGCTGGGTCTCATGTAGTACTAATTAAGATGAGAGAGAAAATTGGGTAATCAAATACGTATGGAGTAAGTCAATTGGGTAATTGTAGGGCTAACATTAATTAAGCTATGGGTAATTGGTGCAAATGCTTTGTTTTCTGTGATCAATTAATGCACTGCATGCTTGGTGAGTGGCTAAATAGCACTAATAAATGTTTTGCTAATTTGTCTAAATTTTTGTAGATGTAGACTATTTTGAAATGGAGGGAGTATGGAACTGTATCAAATTTTTCTGAGCAATTCAAATTTAAGTTTGCTAAATAGATCCATTTACGTCCATTGGATTTACTTTGAAGAGCTGAGGTGCATCCTAAGTCATGACTGCTTCAAAGTCACACAAGCCGCGTCCGGTTGTTAAACCCGCACGGGCCCGTCTGACTGTTGTTGATGCATCACTAGTGACAGCAACAAGGGCCATTTCATCGAGTGAACTAGCCCTCTCATATGCCGTCCGTTTATCGAAATACTTTCAAAGATTCAAATCATTTGGGCCAACGTCTTGTGAATACATAACTTTTTAAGCATACAACATAAAAACCTATTTACTCACAAACCACTAATCGAAAAGCGATAAAAGTTCTCAACACGAAACTATTCTCATCTACTGATCTGTTTCATTTTTTATGAACAGTTTTTATTTTTAACTTTGAAATTTGATGCTATATTGCACGTCAGATATAGAATGGACGGCAGATGATGAGGCTAACTCGTTTCATGACTTTGCCTCATGAAGTCATCGAACAACGTCCCGCTGATTCGTGGGAAATGCGCGCACCGTAGATGCTTTAGAAATAAATAACGAGGTGTTGTTTAACTTTAACCAAATCGTGGACTAAACCTAGGCGCATGTCTAGATACATTCAAATTTAGACAAATCCATGTCAAGTATTTTGGAACAGAGAGAGTATCATACTCCCATAAAGGGACAAAATACATTACCAACATCTCCTGCTAAATGTTTTCAGAAACTGCAGCTATGAATCTACTATATTACCATGAAACTTTTGTTTTAAAATAGCAACCAGTGCAAATAAAACAAGAATGTATCAACATAATTTAAACTTATTCTTTGATACAGTACTATCTATCATCCACGGTGTCAATGGATAAATGCAATTAAAAAATCAACAAAAGAACATAGATACACAAGGTGTCAGCTGACAGATATATTTGGCAGATGTTCAGAACACTAACAGGGCTGAAAAGCCAAGTGTAGAACAAGCCCACATCTGAACTGCTACAAGCAAAATGAGGGCATAATTAGCATCAAGGGGAATACAAAAACAAATGTCGCTTTTGTAAGCATCCAAAACAGATAAGTTGAGGCCACGACAAGTTATCGCCATTGCTGAAGTGGCCAGAGCTTCATTGGATCTTTCATGAGAACATTTAGGTCTTTCGGAAGCAATACCTCATGCTCAATTAGAAGTGACAGACTATTGCCCTTGCTGACGAGCCTTTATGACATCTCTGGCGTATTCATCATGGTAGTTGAGAAGTGAAATCTTAGCTTCTGGTCCAACAAGAAGCGACAGCCTGCACTCACCCTCACCCCCAGCACGTAAATTCCATCCAAACATTTTCTCAACCTTTTCCAGCATGCCGCTTATACCAAGAAGGTGCTGAAAGACACAGTCAGATATCACGCTCCACTGATTAACAGGCTTTATCAAGTCGGGCTCAAGAGGGGCTAATACACCATTAGCCATGTTCTTCACAGCCGCCCTTTTAACCTCCGGAAACCGCTGTCCTTCACCCATAAGGATCATATTGCACTGGACAGCCTTCTCTCTCTCATTAGTTATTGCTCTGTAGTTGGAAGGCATTTGCGTGTACTTAGAACAGCACATGAAGATAGCTCGAGTAGATCCATTACCCACGCTGACGGCCTCTCTATTCAAGAGAACATGCACCTGAATTAGAATAACACGACAAAGCAAGCAGAGAAAATAACATCTCTTCTAACACATGGAGAAAAGATAATGCTTGTAGGGACAAGCATTCATTTGTTGTTAGTAACAAACTCTAGTTCTATACCAAAAAACATGACACCCTTTCTGACCAACGATTCTGCTTTGTATATTTCCAAGTGTCATTGGCCCATAAATAGGTCTAGGTTCATAAACACTAGAGATCAGATCTCACATCTAGTACTACATAACGGGCAGACAACAGTACTTCCTCCACTATGTATAAAGTACTTCCTCCACTATGTATAAATTGCAAAAAAAAAAGTTATGTAGTTTGCAGCATCCGTATTAATCTCAGTAACCAACAAACTAGCAAAAAACAAAAAGTTATAAGATTGAATCAGAACAGGTTCAGCAGTTTTCCTTGATTGTCAGAAATTTTGAGCCTACCTATGAAGATTACAACCGTTCTTTTTTCCTGGAAGATATAGTATTTTATCGTTACAACTGCTACTCTTTCTGTTTACATGCAATTCTACCTCGTAAACCCCAGTAAAAATAAATCAAGCGGGCCTTGGCTAAGTATGGCATTATATGGACAAATCAATATCATTTTGTATTTTATATGGAATTTCTACAGAGCACGACCAGGAGATGAATGATATGTCAGACTTGTCACCGACAAACAAGAGGATAATTCAGTTTCAAAGGGAAAGCAACTTACAGCTGTTTGTATGCACATGGCAGTGTGAGTTTAAAGGCTTTTGTCTCCCCTCGCAGATTTTTCCTGAGAAATATGGGCAGTTTTGCATCGTAGAAATAAAACCACCCTGATGGATCTAATATGTTGTGGGAACGCTTCATCAGCCGGAATGCTGTATAGTAATTATCATAGTTCCTATAGAGCCTTTGCACTACCACCACATCATCAGGGTTATTACCATTCCTCTTTTTGTCCAGGTCATTGTACTGCACAATGTGATGGGTGTTACGAGCTGCCCTTACTGGTGTAGTCACCGGAACGCCTTCAACTCGAGCGGATTCAATCTCCTTGAAATAGTTGGTCCTGTCAGTGATAACTTTCATATAGTCACTTGATGACTCTATGTCCATTTCAAAGACCCGTAGATCCTATATAAAATTTCAAGCGAGAAATATTTAGAATCCACATGACAAACACAGATAGAAAGTTGGTTAAGATTGAGAGAGAAAATTACCTGCAGTCTGTTCTGCGGGTGTCGAAGGTCATTGGCGCATGCCTCAGCCTCCGCCCTGATGTTCCTGCGGGATTCAATGTCGCCCATTGTATATTTCTGATCCTATTCAGGGTAACAAAAAGCTGGTTCAGTATAGAACATAAATCTAACTAAAAAAAATTCTAGATTTGACCAAAATAAAATCATCTTTGTCTGAATAATAAATATTGAATAAGTAACAAAAATACCGTGGTGCTAAACTATCAGTGAGAAACAATAGCTCATGTGATGAAATAGTTCAGATGAATAACATGGTTTACTGAAAAGGTATTGCTACTTTATTAACAGAACAAGAAGCCTAAAAATCCTGCACAATCAAACCATAGCTAGTGCTAAAACTTTCCTGTTTGAAATTGAAAGATACTTTGGTTACACTAATCACGTTATGAAGCTCTACGGTACTGGTAACATATTCTAAACATTAACTACTGTATCTGACACCCAACAAGTCGTTCAGTCAGAGGGCAAACACTCCATCCACCAGCACTAAATCGACGCTGGCTTCGCCCCCGGCACCATGTTCGGTAAATGGCATATTTGATCATCTAGGTTCAGTAGGTACATTTACTCACTGACAATGATGGACACGCACAAGTGGGACTTGACACATACAGAGCTGCGATTTCACACATGGCACTAGGAATGTCTCTTGATTAAAGCAACAGAATCAGGATCAAGAGTGGAGGGAACGAGATCCGGGACAAGCGTGAAGGAAAAGGACCTGCTGATGTTCGGCAGCACCGCAGCGGTCAGCTCTCTTCCACGCCGCCGCCTCACGCCTCAGAAACCCTAGACCATCTTCCAAAGTAACGAGCGGGGAGAGGAATGGGGTGGGATGGAGACGAGAGCTAAGGAGGATGGAATCTGGGCCTGTTTCGTGGGCTGCGAGTCTTCTGGAAATACCAGTGCAATGACTCAGTTGATGGGTATTTTGTTCTTAAAAAAAAGTTGATGGGTATTTAATTTGCCCGGTTGTAAGATTCAAATACTATAGAATTCCCAAACGATGTTCGCTCGAGCATCTCCTAGTAGCTGCCCCATAGTGTTTTTTATAACAAAATTTTAACTCAAATTTAACGGTTTTAAATTCATAATTTGTTCAACTGAAAGATAAAGTTCATTTAAACTTGAGATTAATTAAGATATTACATTAAGAAAATACTAGGGGTGGCAGGCTGCAGTGCGGTGCAGGTCTAGGTGCTCGGAGACAGTTGACACATGAACATGTACGAGGAAGGGGTTTGTCGGCGACCCCATAGTGTTACTATAACAAACTTTGAACCCAAAAGTTAACGATTTTAGATTCAAACTTTGTTCAAGCTAGATAATTTATTCAAAATTAAGATAAATTAAGAGATTACATTTAAAAACTAGTGAGGCCGGCAGGCCGGGCACCTGCACTGCGGTGACCGGCGATAGTTGGCACAGGACAGTTCAGGGGCGAATCTAGAAAAAAAAATGGCGATGGGGTCGGGCACTTCAAAGCTATTTGTGATTAAACTAATTTAATTTAATGGAGTATTATACCATGCCATGTCCCAATCATAATACTCTCTCCGTTCCGTAATAAGGCATCTAAGGTTTTTGCACGGATATTAAGACGCCAGTATTTTGTATGTGGTGCACTAATTTTGTACTGAATTGTTTTGAGAAAAATGAGTCCCTATTAGGCACAAACTGAAAATAATACATCAAATTACTCAAGTCTAGATTACGACTCGTTTTTGATTAGTAAAATTGTCTATAAATCTCAATAAACCTTATATTTTGATTTTTTTTTCTCAAAAACTTTGACGCTTTATAGTATAGCGCTAAAACACGATCCAGTTGACAAAAGTGTGCAATGATAGAACAATAGTGACATTAATACATAAATAACATACCATTTAGACGACGTTTTAAATCAACTCCTCGAGTATTATACCCATGTCCCAAAGAAAATTCTCAAAAATTAATTCCGACGACTCATTTGTAGAATCCTGAAATATGGAGACAACAAAAAAAATTATATAACATAAATTTCACCTAAATAATAAAATACGAGAGAAGTATTTTTAATAGTAACGTGGTCTGTAAGGCCCTCTAGTTTTTTAGATTCTCTTTATTTCATCGTGCTTCCTAATTTTTTTTGTGTATTCTTGAATCCATTTTCGGTCGGCCGGATCACATGGAAGTTCATCTAAGTTAATCTATCTCGGGAGACTATCAATAACAATACCAGATCGACTGCCTAGAGGTCCCTACATCAACATCTGATCGTTTTATTCTCAACACAAACCGATCCATTGACCTAGTAAAATCACAAAAAATACAAAATTCGATTATGGTGCTAGGGATGACTTCAATACTAGAGCCTAGAAGGGGATAATTGAAGGCCGGAAGCTCACGAGTCTACAATTTCGAATTGATCTGTTAAGTATTCATTCCCGGAAGGGATCTCTGTGGTTTCGATCTGGTGGCTAGCGGTGCCTTTTTGTGGTAGTTTTGCTAACTAAAATGTACTTACTCCAAATGAAATTGAGAGGGCTATGGAGATGCTCTTAGGAGCTTCAAACATGTAATACATTTTGTTTTGCTAACTAACATGTACTTACTCCGTTCTGAAATTATAAGATGTTTTACGGAGAGTGAACATAATGAACATGGGCATATGCTCCCTCCTACTTAAAATGCCAAAGAATATAAAAAACATATCTAAAAAATTGAAACAAAACTTTCATGCATATTTCTCGTAAAACATGTGCCCAACACATCAGTTTCGTGATGAAATTACTATTTACTTTGCCTCAGTAAAAAAGAGAAAGTTCCGGTGCTGCTATATAGCAGTAATCATGTGACATATATATATATATATATATTTCTTTTTACATAGGCCAACTAAAAAGTCCTTTTTCCACGAACATTTCTACGTACATATGAAACATGCAGATCTATGCAAGCAACTTTTTTCAAAATTTTAAACATCTAGAAAATGTCCTGTCGAACCGGGAGCATATGCTCCCGTGTTTTTGAATCACGTGTGTGTACATGTTCACCGTCCGCACGTGGAAGGCTTCTCCGTTGAAAAAAGCGACAGTCTCACTCTCCTCGGCGTGCTATATATAACTCAAACTCTATCTACTTCGTCCCATGGTTTTCAACTGCATCGACAAAAAAAAAATACGGGGTTTGTTCTGGTCGAGCGCGTCAGAGGCGAGAAAGGGACATTGTGTGGTGGCTTGGCAGACAGTCAACAATGGAATAAACAATCGGGATCGATCTACAGAGAGAGAGAAACCATGGCAAGGGCTGCATTTTTTATCGTGAGGAGGTCCAAGAAGCTTTTCCAAGCTGCTGTGCGGCTTAGGTGATGGCCGTTGTTGACAACAAATTGCCCCCATACATGCACTTTGTCAGACCAAATGTGCACTTCATGGGTGTGGTAGAGGCTTTGCACAAGATTGAGTTGGGCCATGATAGTTAGGGGATGAAGAGTAGGGGAAGGACTATTTCTTGGGTGGACAAGATTTGAGTTGGGCCGAAGTGTATATGGGTTGGGCTAGCTTGGGCTACACACCTAAAAGATAAACGCAAAGTTACGCACGTGCAGATACAAACTTTCCATTTTTGATGGTGTTTAGCCAAAAAAAAAACTATTATGTTTCCATTCTGCATTTTTTTGTTTTCGTTTCATTTTGATCCCTACTCAAGAGCTACCTCAATTCTTAAAAAAGGCAGAATATAACTATATGCAAATTTGGAGTAGAATATGCAATAGTGCAGGAGCAAAACATATAAATTAACATAAATATGGTGTCGTTCACTGGTTTAGGACTGCCACCCTCTTTCTTACTACTTTGTCCCTTTAGGATTTCGTTGTTTCCTATTGGAATTACTCTTTGGTGTTGTTGTGCACATATGAGTTGACTATGTTTTATTCTTCTAATACAAAATAAGGAAAGCCACGCACTCAGACGAGTGTTCAAGAAAAGAGATAACAAATAAATGATGGATATCATGATTACCTATTTTGTATAATTGATGAATCCTTTCAGTGGATAAGAGTTCATTTGCCATGCATCCCCGATCTTGGTGTTGTGATGTTAAACCCTCTACATCGTCGCTACAAAATTGAAGGAAACTTACTCTCTAGTAATATCCAAGTGTAGAAATGTAAGAAGCCCGAGAAACCATGTGCTTCTCTAATCTTGGTAAGGAGAAAATAATAAAATCTACATGCATAAATCTGATATTTGAAACAAAAAACATATCACCTATTGCACCTAATAAATGAAGATAATCTGAATGGGAACTTACTCTTGTTGAGCTCCCACACCGGCATTTATCCATCAAACCAACCGTGCTAAGACGTGGAAGGATGCAATTATGAAATAATTGAGGCATACAAAATAGGTAAAAATGGATTATATATAGGTCAGTACGTAGCGATAGCATTTTAGGTGGGGTCGTGGATACATACACTCATTGAATGTGAGGGGGACTTACTCAATTTGGTGAGCTCCATTTCAAATCCTGGCATCATACTGTCTAACAATCTGCACATCACTCCTACAAAAATCACATGCAAGTAAAGACAGTGAGAGAAAGAAGCAAAGGGAGATCAGCGAAAAAAAGGAAGAATGAAGGGCGGTGTAGCGAAAACTCCATTTCTAGTTTATAGGAACTAGAAGTTCTACTATTCAAATAATGAACTTTGAGATTGCGTATGTTGTGTCACTTCTCCTATATAAGAACATGTATTTCGTACATTTAGGTTTTATCATAAATCAAACTCTTACAAGTTTGATCAACTTTACAGAAAATTATAGCATCCTTAATGATATAAATTAGTATTCTATGACACTACATTTTAAGATGCATCTAGTGGTGTTAATTTAGTGTTGTAAATTTGATATTTTTCTATTAAGTTAGTCAAACTTAAACTAGTTTGACAAAGGATAAAACATATAAGTACACTTATTTGTGTACCGAGAGATTATATGCGACCATCTTGAAGCAATAAAGAGAAAACAACAGGCACACTTTGTGCATGTGGCGATACATCGATGTTCTGCGTTTTGCGGACTTAGAGCATGTTTGGTTCTCAGCCACACTTTGCCAAGCCTAATTTTGTCAATTGTGGCAACCACAAAAGTGTGGATGAAAAATTAGGCTTTACAAAGTGTGGCAAAAGTGGGCAAAAATTGACTCTATGACAGATATGACATACAGATACTAAAGTGTGGCAAGATCAAAACACATATCAAACTGCTAAAATTAGGTTTGCCAAAGTATTCCAACCAAACAGGCCCCTAGTTGATTGCCTATCTATAGCTAGCTATGGCTACTTGTTCATATGGTTGTGACTACGAATCAAGCTAGCTTTTCCCATGAGGTTTTTGCTGCAAATTCGTAGGAAGAAAGTCATGCCAGTGTCACGATCCCGATCGCCAGATAGCACTTCGCAAATTGGCAGGAAGTCTCATGACGGCCTGAGGTTCTAGTTATGTCTAGGACGAGGAGCCACATCTCGCATAGGGAAACATATTAAAAAACATCAAGACGTCTCTCATATTGTCTGGGTGTATGGCGACCTAGCCATAAGGCCCTTGTAAACAGCCCATTAACATTGTATCACGACCACTAATTAATGATCTGGCCTACGACAACATGTATTACATGGTTTGAACTTCAATATTTGGTTCAAGACACCAGGTGAATTTTTTTCATTGCAAAACAACAATTTTTCACCATGTATGTACCCATCATAAGATGATTTTTATATAATAAAAAAACATGATTTTTATATGATGTTGCACCCGTAGGCACCCTAGTGTTGAATGCTCAAGCTCCTCCCAAAATATTAAACCAACTTCAGAATTTACCCATACGGATTTTGGCAGGTAGTATTCGATGTTTTTTATTAACTAATTCAATAGTTTGGCTAGCTCTAGTTGTTTATTTTTGTGACATGAGTACTTCCATTATTGTTTGATTTCAATTTTATATATCTCGTATCGTAGTTTATTTTAGCTTTGTAGTGTAAATATGCATGGGCGAACCTACCATGGTTTAAAGCTATTCACCTAAGAGCATCTCCAACAGATGATGCACCCCTAAAAATAACGGTCATATAGAGGCATAGAGCACGAAGGGTAAGAAACACAGATTCAACAGATGATGCATCTCTAAAAAATGTCCCAAATTTTTACACCGCAACCTAAAAACTTGGGGTTGGTGGTGCAAATATGGGGCACCAAAGCCAAATACAGGTGACCTAAAACTGTTTTTTGGTGCCCTGTTTTACATCATCTGTTGGAGATGCTCTAAAGAGTCGTATATTGTAGCAAAATTCATACTGTATTATTATCGAGCTACGTAATATGACACATATACATAAATCAACCAACTGGAATGATTAACTACATATCTTTTCCTATATCTATTTCTTTAAAATCAAGTGCAATTGTACATTCTGTACTCCACATATATATTTATTTTACTTCAAATACTACACTTAGAAAATCTAGTGTTCGCCAATGCACATTGGTATAAGTTTGGCTATAAGGCTTTCGTTGTGTTTCCTTTTATAGGATCCTTGTTTTGAAATTTACAAGTGTGTTCGGTTTAAGACATAAGATATTCTGGATGCTAGATGAATATAAAAAGGAAATCCAATGATATAGTCCTAGCCAATATTTTTACATTCACCAACTTCCGCCTTAAAAGACAGAAGGAGAATAGATCAGCATGCTATAGAGAGAATAAACCAACCATGCAAATTAAATCAAATGAATGGATGATCAACGATGCCTGATGATACGAGCCTTTGTTTACTATTAATAAAGATAATTATTATCATGGTAGAAGGTCAAGCTTGTGAGTTCAAAAGACAAGGAAAAACTGCCAGAGACCCTAGAAGATGTGTATTGCAATATGGGGGCGGCTTTCCTAACAAAAAAAAATACCCTCGGAAGATTCTCTGCTGTACCCGCAGCATGAAAGCTTTGACAAAAACAGAGAGAGATCCCGGGCGACCTTGAACAACAATACTCGTAGGTAAATAGAGAGATCAAATTAGAGCCTTCGCCTTGGTTCCTTCTAACCTCATAGTCGTCCTGTACGTATACAGACAGCCGTAAATACGGATCTACCCGGCGGGAACACCTTCTCGGGAGCATCCGCAGGACGGCAGGAGGCAGGTGGCTTTCCCCTCCCCCGTCACTGTTCAAGAGAGAGGCGAAGCGGCGATTTTTGGACGCCCACCGCCGACCCACCGCGTGCTCGCCGCCGCGCCGTGGGATTCCTCCCCTCCGCCTGCCGCTTCGGCGGCGGGAGGGTGGGGGATCCCCAGTGCCGGCTTGTACAAACGGTAGGGTAGGGTGGTGTTTCCGCCGGCGGCGCCGTGGAGGAGGTGGTGCTGGTGGTGGTTGGTTTGGCGTCGGCGTGCTCTCCTCCGGCGGTGGTGCTCCATGGAGCCCGGCGTCTGCGCGTGCGACCTGCTGGAGCTCGAGGCCCGGCGTGGCGCTCGAGGTCCACCGTTTCCCCCCAGATCCGCGGTGGCGGTGGGTCTGGCGGCCGGAAACCAGTGCTGGACGAGCTCCGAAGCTCCCTCCTGCGGCGGATCCGAAGGCGGCCGTGGCAAAGCGGCGTCGGGATGCCGGGGGGACGTCTGCCCCGGCTGTTCATCGTCAAGAACTCCGTCGCGGCGCGGCGGAGAGGCACGGCGGCGTCTCTCAAGGGATTAAATGTTCCCAGGCAGCGGAAGGGTGGTGGTCGCCGCTCTTCGTCTCCATCGCCGGCGGTGCTGCGGTGCTCGGTGCCAGCTCTGGTTTCTCCTCTACATATTTTCCTGTTTGTACTGTCTTTATACTATGTACTTTGTACGTGGTTCGGTGGTGAATATACGTGGTTGTTTGGCTGTGTCAAAAAAAAAAAAGGAGGCAGGAGTGCATTAGTGCCATGCGAAAAAGGCGCGCCTAGAACGGGGCTGATGGAGGGGAGATTGATGACGGCGCGGCGGGTGGGCCGGAGCCTGGTGGCGTCGGGGCGTTCTCGGATGGGAGGCGCATCAAATCGGATGGGATCTGCTCAAAAAAAAAAATCAAATCGGATGGGATGTTTACAGCTACCCTATTTAATACTACTTGCTTAATATTTTCCCTGTCCAAATGCCCCCTATTCAATGTCATGGCTATTGCCAGCCTACCGCATTTACTCTAACGATTGCTATTTTTTTTGCGGTAATATACTAATGGTAATAACTATATTATTCCAAAGGACAACACTTGTGAAAACCACGTCGGGCAAGTCACCTTATAAGAAAAACATAACAGAGATGCCGGAACCAGCAAAACATATGTTACTTATATAAAATATAAAAGCTGAAGAAAGTTCAAAAATAACTAATGGACTGACGACCTTTTTCTTAACTGAGTTGCAAAAGAATTTTTTTTCGAAACAAAGATAAATTATTTTTAATTAGGAAAAAAATTTCTTGCTTTAGTAGTCGAGAAACCAAGCTAAAACCGCTACAGCCACACCAAGTCATCACGTAACACGACCACAATTATGCACCACCAGTTGGCACGACGTCGAGAAGAAAGACTACCGCCGAGGCTGCCATCAAGCTTTCATAAGCATAGATCCTCCCTAAGTCAACGACTTCACCTTGTAGAAACTTAAGTAAGTACTAGAAACAATGTAACCTACACCATCATTCGGTCCTGCTGCCTACATAAATCATGGCCGGAGCCTCTCAAGGCAAGATACTTACATGATGTAGTAATATTCTCAATATAAATCAGGTAACTAGACATCATTATATGTTTGATCACATCCAATTACTTCCTCCGTTTTTGTATACAAGGTCATTATCCTAAATTTCAGATACCAAAAAAATAAGCGAACTAATAAATATTATATTGAATTGTGTGCCCTCTCTTGTTCGGAGCTAAGACCTTTGCCAATGCAGGTTTCTTAGCGTTGTATCCTAGACAATTTACTTATGTGGCATAGCAAATAATGAAGAAAGAGAGGAAGGTTGTATCTTACCTAACATACAACTTTTGCACGTGGCCATAGGCAAAATAGAGGGATTGCCCAATTAGATGCATGCATGAAGCCTAAATCATTAAATAAGAGACAACCCTTAAGAAACAACCCATTGGCATGGTTGTCTCTTAAATTTTTTAATACTCCTATGTTAATGAGGAGAGATATAGTAGTGGTATCATATGTAGATATCGTAACATAACGTATTCCAATGCAAGATGAGTGTGCATGCTAATAAATATATTAGTATATGATACCACAAACATGTTACTACCCACTATGTAACTAGTAACATAGACTAACATCATATGCATGACACTAGTGTATGATACTCTCTACTATGGCTAGTCTTATATAGAAGCAAAATGTATATTTGATAGTGGCCTTCTATACAAAAACATAGGAGTACCATCCATACACATGTTTTCCTATAGGGGACTACTAACAGGCGACAGGGCAAGATGAAGACATGTCCGTGGAGGTGGCTCGGTGACAATGGTGGCGAAAACGTCATCAACCCCCATCCCCCCCCCCAATCCCCCCATAGGCATATCAGAGAAGGAGGACTAGGTGTTACCTCCAACACGATGTTCAAACTTGCATACATCGCATGTTCGATCCCGTCCTCGGATACCTACTCGTATGCCTTGCTTCACAATATTTCTACATTTCATCATCCTTCGTGGCTACTGGCACTTGTTTCCTACGACAGAGGGTGGCGAATGCAGGATTTCTATGACTCCGCCCGAGCCACCATAGCAGGAGAGCTAGCAGGGCGAGCTGGGGCCATGGCTCCCCCATGCTGATTTTTTTTGTAAAACCCCCACATAATATGTATAGTTGATGTCCAAATTAGGCTAAATTAAGCTTTATGACCCCATCCATGTTGTATAATGTTCAATTGGCCCCCTTGTACATAATTCATGGCTTCGTCCCTGCACCATAGAGGCGATATGGGAGACAGGGAAGAGAAAAGTATACATAACACCCCACAAATTTTACGTTTCAAACAGAGGAGCCCCTCAAGTTAAAACTGGGGTACATGATTCCCACAAGTTTGCAAAATCGGACAGAGAACCCCCCAAACGGGAAGAATTTTCCAAACGAGCGCAGTTTTGCCACTTGGTTGCCTGTTTTAGTTTCCCATGCGGTCCGATGTTGGCCCCTTTCCTCCCGTGAAAATCACGGACATGTGTCGGTCCCGGTTCTTTCCCTCCGGTATGGACTTCTCTTCCTACTGTGCTTCCTCGCCGCCGCCAGGCCCAACACTATCATACTCGCCCTAGTAGAGCGTCTTGAGCGCGAAGTCGCCGCTCCACGGCATCCATGCGGGAATACTCCTTCCATGGCCGGCCGAGGTAAAGCCGGTGCTTGTCGGGCTTCCTCTTATACATCACCATGTACTCCTCGCTGTCGTTGACGCGGCATCCCTAGGGCCCATTTGATTCAAAGGAATATGGTAAGAATTTTGGAGGATTGATTTCTATAGGAAGTTTTCCTATTGCGGTTGTTTGATTCATAGGATTCAATCCCATAGAAATTATTCCTATAGAAATCTTGTAGTGCAGATCCTATAGGAAAAAAACATGAGCTCCAACCTCTTGGAAAAATTCCTTCACACAATCAAACACAATCTCCATTCCTATAGGATTTCATTAGACATGCCACTCCAATCCTATAGGTTTATGTTCCTACACTTTTCATATCCTATGAATCAAACAAGCCAGGCAGGCATCTAAGGAACTATTTAGATTGAAGGATGGGTTTTTAATTCATAAGATTTTTTCTAAGAATGCTTTTTTTTTAGAGAACGTCGCCACTTTATTGATCACATCACATCATTTAGATTAAGGGGATGACACCTATGGATTGCATTTCTACACCTAATCTCATAGAAATTTTAACACCCACTCTGACCTCTTATTTACACTCAATTTGTGTAGGATCGAGACATTTTTCATATGTTTTATCCAATCGACCATTCCTACAGTTTTGCTCTGTTTTATAATCATGTGTTTTGCACCTGCAGTCCTATGAGAATCCTGTATTTTTCTAATTCCTTTGTTTTCGAATCATGTGATCCAAATAAGCCCTACATGTATATGATCTCAACTCTCAAAGATCTTTTCTGATAAACAATATTTTTTCTGTTGAACAATCCTTGCTTCGTGCTGCACCGCAGAAGAGGGAGGCTCAGACAACGGCGTAGAACACAGATGCAAAGGGGCCGGTGGAGGCGGTAGAAGCGGCCACACCAGCCCTGCTCGGGGCTAGGCGCTGCCAGCAAGATGGAGTCCCATGGCTGCAGGTCGCGCGCTGACGGCAACAGCCTGCTCCGCACCTACCGCACCAAAATGCCTACCGTGATTGTCTTGCCCCCTCGCTCATGTGCTGCTCCTTGGGCAGCACCGGGGCGCCCAAACCCTAGCCGCCTCGGTCCACCCCGACCTCACCTCCTCCTCCCACGCCGTTGTCGGACGGCGCCGCCAGGCAAAGCCCGTGCGGTGGCGGCGACGGGGCTCTCTGCCCCAGGCGACGACAAATCCCGGGCGCGCGGTCCTGGCGGTGCGGCCATGACGGCGTGAAGCTTCGAGCGCGGTGGCCTCCCTCTGCAGCCTTCTCCTGCACAGTGTGGGGGCGTCCCTGCAGGCGTGCGACTGCGTCAAGGCGTCGGCGCCCTGCCATGGTTGTGCGACGCGGAGGCGTGGTCTCTTCGGCGCTGCCATTCTTGGCAGCGGCGGCCTCCGGCGCTGCTGCTGGCGGCGTGGACGCGAGCAGAGCGGTTGTTCTGTTCCGTCGGCGCGGCCGTGGCCGCGCCGTCGTGCCCGGGCCCTTATGGGCCCCGATGGGCTTGGCGGGCCGCGGACGTGCTGCCTTGTTTTGACGCCGGCTTGGTGAGAGCCGGTTGCACCGCTTGTCGAGCGCGACATGGTCTCCTCGCTGCTCTGCGCTCCGGCGGTCCGGTCGTTGATCCCGGCCCCGGGGATGCCATCGGCTGCTCGACGGTGCTCGGCCTCGGCACACACTTCCTCCCTGCAGGCTCTCTGTTCCTCCACATGGTTGCGGTTGTGGATGGCCTGGTGGACCACCTGGTCGGAGGTGAGCGGCTACTCTACACCGAATGAAGGTTCGATCCGCCCCTAGCTGGAACCGGCATCGAGGACGTTGCGGACGTCGTTTCCTCTTGAGGCGTTGTCGTGGTGTTGCGTTGTGCTCCATCCCCTCCCGTTCATTGCTCCAGGGGAAACCTCTGATCCGGTTCCCGGATCGAGCGACGATGGTGCCTTCGTCATTTCCCCTCTGGGGGCGTTGTCTTTGGAGCTGGACGCTGCTGGAGGGGTCAGTGGTTTGTTGGTGATGTAGGTTCGGCCATTTTGAGGGCCGACGGTGGCATGTTGCTCTCTTGGCCAGCCTTCGCGTGGTTTCGGTCTCGCGGATGTGCTTGCTCAAGACTCCCCTCGGTTGCCGTTTAGGTGTGGAGAGCTTCAGGCTCTTGGTGCCGTCTCGACTCACCTTTGTTCAATGACGACTCAAGTGATGCCTCCTTCCTGCTAATCGTCTCGACCTCCGTGGCGGAGCTCCCTGTCTAGGTTAGTGTTAGGTGTTAGGCTTGGCACTCACCGATGATGGTGGTGGTTCTCCTGAGTTGTGCCTGGGATTCGAGTCGCACGCCGGTGCGGTGTGCTAGGCAATTGCCGAGTCTTGGCATTGTGATCCCCAAATGCACCCCTCACCTCTTGTGCCTCTCATGGTGGCTCTTGCTGTTCTTTTCTAGTTGTTTTTTCCCATGTATTTTCATTGTATTCTCTTCCCTTGTATCTCCTATAATCTCTGCATCCGTTTTTAAGAACATGATCCGCCAGTCTACTTTCGATAAATGAAACAAGCGGTGGGGATTTATTCCTCCGTCGAGAAAAAAAAAAGGCCTCCCGTCGTCTGTCGTTACCGTCTTGCCGAGACACAATGGCGATCTGTCTCGTCAATGCTTTAGCTGGAGTGGGCGACAGGAGCGAGCGAGCCTTTTTCTTTGGAGCTCGGTAGGGAATTGAGCTAGCCAGCTACAGCCTAGAATGGCTTTGACGATCACTTGTGGAGTGTACTCGTTGGAGACCGCAAGTGCTTGAGCTGAGTGCATTGGAGAGCGGAGCAAATGCTTGGTCATTCTCTCTCTTTAAACACCTGCTTTAGGCACTTCGCATTGACATGCCCTAGTGAAACCAAGGTCCCAATGGGGGCCTCGATTATTATTATCTGGCAACCGAATTCCCCAACGTTAGTTCGAGCACTGTTACCGTGAAGCCAGTTCTGTCTCCATCAGTTCAAAAACAAAGTTCTGTACTCCATGAATTTACATAGACTAGCTAGGGGGCGACGGCGAACCATAACGTTTGGCTAGATGACCACCTCCCTGTATTTTACCTATTTTATTTCTAATGGAACTACCAATGAAAAAAGATGTATTAAGTTGCCAACATACGCTAGCTGAAAATATTACCAATCGCACTGCATCTGTCATATGCGCCACGGAGAAAAATAGTAATGCATACTTAGCATTAGCAAAACTATTAAACAAAAATCAGCTACTCGCCGAACCCTTGACCGTCATCACTCATCAGTACCCAACTGCCGGCCGCCGTCTCCTAAAGGTCAGTCCGGGCACCCAGAGGTACACGGACGAGGTGGGGCAGCAGAAGGAGATGCGACGAAAAACAGTTTCCTTACAGAAAATCAAGGCAAGAAGAAACCCAAGGCTGAAAAAGAACGTAGCAATCAGATTAGAAGCCGAGCACAGTAAGATGCGAAGATTGCAAAATGTATGCATTTTGCCAATCCAAGCACCACCCTGTTGACTAACGATGAGCGACAAGCCGGCCTCGCACTACAAACCTACTATGGATTAAGGGATTCGTACTATAGCCACAAACAAAAGAAAATAAGATTTACATGCATATATGATAGATAACTCACCGGCCTGCGAATCGGTCATCAAGAGTAGTATGCTGAGATCCACCATGAATTCCTTAGAAAAAAGAACAACCGGACGCGAGCGTGCCTCCTGCCCATAAAGATAAGTGGGAACGCATGGGAAATTATGTATTCCCGGTGCAATTCCCAGCTGTTCCCTCTCGGAAGAGAATGGCATTTCAATGTTTTGAAGGTTACTCCATCAGATCCACCATTAGATCCAGTGAAGAGGACAGAGTCAGGGAGGGAGGAAGAAGATAAGGTGGACGAGGGGATGGCTTGTTTACCCCCGCCTGAAGATGGGCCCGGAATGACGCGGACCCAACCGGACAGTGAGTTGGGCTTATCAGAAAGAGGAGAGTATATCTTTCTTACCTACTGACACAACCGGATCTCGAAAAAAAAACTGACACAACCGAATGTACTGTACCATTTGATTTGATGTAAAGCGAATAAGCTATAGCATGGCACAGCTTTCACTCGGTCCTCAAATCATGGCACGTCATGACGTCCATTCAGGGAACATGGGCGAATCTTTAAGGGTAGGCTCCTTATAACCTTTTTTTTCGCGAAGACAAATACAGCAGTGCACCGACAAATTACAGAAAGGCACTCGAAAGAAAGGAAAATACAACCCAGCCCCTCTGCAACTCAACGACGCCGGAGACGACGAGCGCCGTCGGTGGCGCGCCGCTGCTCAAACTCCTCTTACCTTGGAACAGGAGCCCCCAAGCAAGCGGGAAGTCGCCGATCGTCAATCTCGAAAGATCTACGCCTGAGGTCGCCGTCGTCGTCATGCCGAAGCACCACTGCATCCGTCGAAGGTTCTTGCGCCAGATCCGCCATCCCGCGGACTCCAGCGAAGGGGGAAGCGAGCCGAACAGGTCCGCGGAGCTGCGGGCTCGCCGTAGGCGGCAGGTCAACGCCGAAGCTCCACGGAGCTCCACCGTCGAGGGAGAGGACCACCACCTGCAAAAACATCACCGACCGCGCCTGCTCCACCATGACGCCGACGGCTGACACCAAACTCATACCTACATAACACATATGCACAGATCCGTCGATTCCCCGTCATCCCGCCGCCGGAGCGGCCGCCGGAGGGCGGGGAATCGAGCGGATCAACGGCGATGCGGTGGCGCGAGCTCGAGGGTCCAAAAGTCGCCTCTCTCTACTGTGGATGGGGAGAGGGGACGGTCCAAGGTCGGTCTTACACTATTATAGGCTCCTTATAACCTAGCCGCCTACGCATCCAATTTTATACCGTACAAAGTTTTTTTAGCTGCAAACTCGTCTCACTTCTTATAAAATGGGGCCAGCGTTGAGTACATAATCAATTGTTGGATGAAATTAATCGAAACATAAATCATGAGCATGACGTAAACAATACGAAGGACATACTGAAAGTTCACGATAGAGTCATGTACTAAACATATAGTAGAAATATCTCTGGAAATCACTAATACGGTAGATTCTCTTTTCCTTCTTGACGAAATAACTATTCAAGCTTATAAAAGCTAAAATCTTAAAGCATTTCACAACCTGTTAGGACTCTATTCATGTTGTCCTTAGTCACCAAAATTAAGATAAAAGATAATGCACTTCCAGAACCCCATTTTCAATCGCTCAGATCCTAATCTGACCCCACGATTGGGCCCTCTAAAAATGTTGATAGGTTGGGCCATGTTGCCTCATTTTTTGCCGCCGAGCCGGATGGACCAGATCTGAATCATTTTGCCCCGCCACCTCCACCGCATTCCACTGCTTGTTCGATGGGCGACGACGAAAGGCGATGCCGCCCCTCCACACATAGTGCTGCTCCCTTTTTCTGCCCTCTCTGCACCCCATCCTCGTCACCATTAACACCGCACTCACGCGTGCCCCTTTCTCCTCTTTCACACACAGGAGAAGCCCCAGGAGCACGCCGGAGTTGTGGCGCGGCCGCGGAAGCAGTGGAGCTCGCCGTCGACACTACGTACATCTCCAGCAAGCACGAGTTCGCCGACAAGCTTCCCTAGGCCACCGCACCCGTCCCCGCCGTCTTCTCCGTCCCCAGCAGCCCCCTAGGTGAGCCTCCGCCCACCGTAGACGTAGCAGACGCGGCGGCGCCGCCAGATTTTGGTTGCCAGCGCTGCTTTGAACGTGGGCCGTAGCGATTCGTGGCGTAGTGTCGCTGATGGGCTGACGCGCGCGGGATTTAATTCCCGAGCTGCTGACGGGTAGGCCCCACCCGTCAGATTCCTCAACATTATCCACAATGCGGTTTAAATCGAATTAAATGAAAATTGAAAACAGAAACTTGTGTAAACTTTAAAATTCAATAGCTCAAGTTTTACGTGTCCAATTAAATCAAACTCAACTGTTCTGGAAAGCTTAGGAAATTGTCTGTGCATCTACACTAGTTTCACCCTGTTTAGATTAGTATTAATTGCATGGTAATTAAAACAGTACATAAAGTTAATTATCTAAACTTGTTGTTTCTGATACTTTGTTAGTCCAAAATTAGTAAATCCAATTTTGTTAGCTTAGTATTATAGTAGGTTATCTACCCTAATTTGTGTAGATTTAATTAAGCAACATTAATTGGTCAGCTTTAAAATGAAGTTAGATATCCCTTCTGGACTAAAACATTTTTAGTTGAACAATGCTTAGTCCAATTAAATTAAATCCAACTGTTCTAGATTTGTATTTATCAGCACTGTATGAAGCTAAGAGGATTTAATTTTGTGACGAACAGAACTAGTCTGGTAGCTAAAACTTGATTATTAAGCTTCGGAACTAAATAAATTGTGCAGTGAGATCAGTAGCTCATTTTAAGCCCAATCCGATTGTGTTGTCATCCTTATGCCAGTAGCTCTCTGTAGATATTTTGTTTGTAAATTTATGATGTTATGTCGAATAGTTGTGTGATTGTTTGCGTTTGCTTGTTATTATGCGAGTAGAAGAGAACGTTGCCGGAGTGATCGAGGTGGGAGGTTTTGTTGAACAAGACGAACAAGACCAGGGCTACTTTGCTGAGCAAGGCAAGCTATTTTCTGAGCTTTGCACCCCATATATATGATGCATCGATATTTTGAGATACATGTTTTATACAAGGCAACTTGTTTTCAAAAATATATGAAAAACTATTTTGCCACATAGATATATAAGCACACTATAGTGCTCATCAAATTATAGGATGGGAAAAACGTTTCTCAAAAATTCCTTTGTGGTATCCTTGGTTGGATATCGTTATGCCGAGGTGTCGGCAAGATGAGAAAGTGGACAGTGTTGGTTTTCTTTAAAAAACTCATTGTGTCTGGGTACTTACGTCGACCAACCATAACTTGTGCGACCACTCCTACCACTACTAAAGGATCTGTATGAGCTTGTCAGTGTTATTGACCATGAAGAGCTATGGTCAGGAAAAAGGAGGAGTTTTTGGGAAAATAATCATGATGGATATTCTGGAAAAGTTTGTAAAATTCATCTTACCTTTTTAAGAAAGATATAGTGATGTCTTCTAAAAACAAGGTTTTATTATAATTAAAAATGTTGCTATTGCATGCTCATGTCGGGGGTAGTTTGCGTAGTACATTCAAATGTACTCATAATGGTTTCATCCCTGGCATTGTTGCGATGCCAGATTTCGAGGAACACTATGCCGAGGAGGAGTATGGCGCCGATGACGCGAACTAGGGATCTTCATAAGTCAGCTGCCTGTCGGGTGTCAAGACGCGTTTTGGTCGACTACCGTAGTTTCCGCTGCATGTTTAAGTTTGGCCCTTGAAGTCACCTATGTAAGACTTGGTCTGTTTATCAAACTTTAAATTCGGTACTTTAATAAATGTAAACTTTGATATTCAGTTCGGATTACGTGCAACGACAGACTGATCACGGGATCGTTGTGTTAAGCATAATCAGGTATTTCGGACAACTAGTCCGGGGTCCCCACAGACCTGGTATCAGAGCCATCCCGACTTTAGGAGACCTTAGTTTAGCATGGGCGCTAGATAGGAGTTACAAAAATCTAAGTTCTAAAATATCAGGGATCTGAGTATTTTCGAAAATTGCTTATCTCCCAACGCTCTCAATTATCAAAACCCCACTAAGTATTACATTTTCTAATTATGTCTTAAAATTTTGTTCCCTTGACCAAAATATTAAAATTAAAATTATGCACACTTGTCATCAACTTGAAATATTGCTCACATTGTCCTCTCATAAACATTTAAAATTTTGCTCACTTGTCATGCTTATTAATGTACTTGCTTAAAATTTTGTCTACTCGTCACCTCACTAACTTAAAACTCTACTTAAAATTTGTAGATGGCGTCAACCAAGCCCACCGAGTTCCTGCAAGTTAAGAAGGACCACACGATGATGTTCGAGAAGGACTTGTACGAGTTGAGCGACATCTTGGGTCACCCCGCTCCAGAGTTTGAGGGCCGTCCGATCGACTACGTTGTTGGCAGGAGTCTGTGCTGGCGTATCGAGTCTTCGGTTCGGGGGAAGGTTCAGGACCCTCGTTCCAAGGTGATGGCCTTTGACGTAGTTACCTGCGTCAAAAGAATATGGTTAGGTTGAGACTCCAAGTGCAGAGTGTATAGTATAGGAAAGACAGTTTTCCCCACGAGGGGTGACTCGAGGGTTTAATATCGAACTCTCGGGGCATCAGTAGTGAAAGATTTATCTTCTTATCCTTCTCTTGAAAACCTACAAAACAAAGTAAATTGTTTTGTGCCCTCAACCTCACCTAGTGGTTGTCAAGCACAAGGTGTGAGAATGATATGAAAATATAATGAATGCAAAACAATAAATAAATATGCAATGATGATAAATAAATATGCAAGGATGGTGGAAACAATGATGGATGATATTTTTGGGTTTTGTATTGTGAATGCAAGATGTAAAAGTGTTTTGTATTTTCGGATTTTTAAATGGCAGAAAATGTAAAGTGGATAAAAGTTGTTGGAAAGGTGTTTCTTATGATTAAAAATGGATCGGGGTTCATGGTTTCACAAATGCACACTCTTTTTTAATAAAGTGGTAGATAATGGAACACTAGAATTGACATATGAGATTGCAACAAGAATGTTTCATGACAAGTTACTAATTATATGGCCATCACGTCCTAACATAGACATCTTTTGTTTATTAATCTCTCTTATAATCCACCAAGATGTGAACTAAATCTTAGCACCTTAGTAGTGAAGATAAATCAGAGTATAGCTTTAAGTTCTATGACATGAAGTTAAAATAAGAACATGCTAGATCTAGTCATGGAGAAGTGGCAATGGTCACAACCACACCCCCGGTAGCATGGTATTTTCTTTATCCCTAGTGAGGTCACAAAGTAAGGTAAACACCCAAGTGGATCGCGATATTTCTGTGGTCAGCTTACCGCACTAGCCACTCATGTTACTCCATCTAATGCACACTTTCCCCTCACACGCTCTCATACACATGCTTGATCAAAACAAGTAAACAAGAACGGGGTACATAATATGCATCTACTTTCTTAACTGAAATAAAACTATTGCAATCTCAAACATATATTAACTCATAAAAAGATCCACCACAAAGGTATTACATAGATGTCGTTGTATCGGCATCTGAAATAGGAGACGGGGGTTCTCGGGCCGAGGGTTACGCGAGGGGAAGAAGGTGGACGTCGTCGAGGTCGGGATCGAACATGGTGGTTTACCTAGCTTCAGGCTCCACGGCGGTGGCGGAGCCCTACGTGCTGCTATAACTCACTATAAGGCGAATAGCCCTGTGATACGTCTCCAACGTATCTATAATTTCTGATGTTTCATGCTTATACTATACCAATTGCTACATGCATGTTTTATATACACTTTATATCATTTTATGCATTTTCTGGGACTAACCTATTAACAAGATGCCACAGTGCCAATTCATGTTTTCTGCTGTTTTTGGTTTCAGAAAAGTTGTTCTGGAAATATTCTCGGAATTGGATGAAATAAAAGCCGAAGTTCCTATTTTGCTGACACGTATACGGAGTCCAAAGGGGAGAAGGAGGAGGGCCGTGGGCCATCCTCACCGTGTGGTGGCGCCCCCCTTGGGCCGCGTCGTGGCATGGTGAGCCCACCTCGGGTGGCTCTGACCATCGTACTTTGGCCTATTTATACCCTCTGACGCGAAAACCCTAAAAACACCTGTTATATTCCATGAAGAGTTCCGCAGCGCCGCTGCCATCGACGACAAGTTTCGGGGGAAAGAAGTCTCTGTTCCGGCACCTTGCCGGGACGGGGAATTGCCCCCGGAGCCATCTCCATCGACTCCACCGCCATCTTCATCGCTGCTGCTGCCTCTCATGATGAGGAGGGAGTAGTTCTCCCCCGAGGCTGAGGGCTCTACCGGTAGCTATGTGGTTTATCTCTCTCTCCCATGGTGTGATCTTTATGTGATCATGAGCTTTGTAATCTAGTTGAATAAGTAGATGTTACTCTTTATCTATTATGCCACTCTAGAGGTTACTTTAATATGAACTCCGGAGTCACTCTCCACGGTGTGAAGGTGACGGTGTGCGCATCGTGTGTGACTCCTTTATGATGTTGTGGTGTTTGTTTACTCAGACTTTGAGGTGTGCTTTTGCAGCCCTACGCAATGAATGGTGTTCGTTATCCAACAAGAGAGTGTTTGAGAGTAGTATTTATTTATTCAATTATGAGGTCATTGTTGAGAGTGTCCACTAGTGAAAGTATGATCCCTAGGCCTTGTTTCTAAGCATTGAAACACCGTTTACAACCAGTTCTGCTACATGTTTGCTTGCTGCCATTTTTATTTCAGATTGCAACTACTACTTATAATCATCCATATTACTTGTATTTTACTATCTCTTCGCCGAACTAGTGCACCTATACATCTGACAAGTGTATTAGGTGTGTTGGGGACACAAGAGACTTCTTGTATCTTAATTGCAGGGTTGCTTGAGAGGGATATCTTTGACCTCTACCTCCCTGAGTTCGATAAACCTTGGGTGATTCACTTAAGGGAAACTTGCTGCTGTTCTACAAACCTATGCTCTTGGAGGCCCAACACTGTCTACAAGAATAGAAGCGTGTGTAGACATCACCGTGTTGCGGGTTACAATGAGTATGAGAGTATGCCCTAAAGGCTTCCCTGGTCCGGCTTATATAGGCGGCCGGACCTAGGGTTACAAGGAGATTGCGTATCCGACAAGTATTCAGAGTCCTAACCGGCAAGTCTGCCGTCTTCCGTCTTGGGCTTGGTGGTCCTCTGGGCTTCGGTCCTGGGCCTCCTCCTTGCAGGCATCTGCCTTCCTTAGTCGTCGGCTATCTGGGCCGCCCGGTAGGCAAAGGCCTTCAACACCACTTATGGGCCACCCGGGACTAGCCGGATTTGGTCATGCTGGCGGCTCCCCTAGGTGACATTATACCAACATTAGCCCCTGGAAAGGTTGAAGTTCTTTAGTCGCCGCCTTGTAGTTGATAGTCATTCTTCCGGCAAATGTAGAGCTTGAACCATTCCACAATTGGAACTAGCAGTGATCCGACAAGTAATGAGCCGGACCAGTGCCGTCAACATGGGATAGACGGACTGGCCGCCTGTCAGGAATCTTTCCTGAGTTGTCTTGTTGATTTGACAGGTCAGGTCAATGATGACGTCAGAGGGTCCACGACGGTTTGAAATCCTAACAAGCATCATGATGACCTACCCACGACCCGCAAAAATTGAGGCGCCGATACCCGCTCGTCGTCGCCACTACGCACGGATGGTGGACACGTGGAGGAGATCGTGGGCATCCCACTACTTTGCACGAATATCGGAGCACGGGGAGGAATAAATCTCTCGGCGACTCTCAGGAATCCTTACCGTGCCATTTCCTCCCGTCGCTTCACGCTCTCTCCTTGCTCGTGCTTCTCCCCATGCAAAACGCGACTCCGGCGAGCTTCTCCCACCGCGCTCAAGCTTCAGAATGGCTAGCTCCGGCGACGAAAGGACCGCGGCGGCTGCGGCGGCTCCAGATGCGAGATCTGGACCTGCAGCGGCGACGGCAATCGACGCTATCCTGCTGTCTTCTCTTCCTCCGGCCACGGAGACGGGCGCCGTGCCGTCGTCTTCCTCGACTCTGACGACAATCGTGCTTCCAGAGGAACATCGCCGCATTTTTAGGCGGATCGAGTTCCTCACCAAGACGATGGTGCCGCCATGCGTTGACGGTGTAGACACCGTCTTGTGCTAGCTATCCAGGAAGATTATGTCGCTCAGCCATTGACCTCTGAAGATGTGCGAGTACCAGGCTGACGAGGTGTGGACTCGGCAAATCCCTGGGTTAAGCACGCCGGGTTGATTGAGGGGAGAGAGATGAGCACTGGTGATCACGACGGCTAACAAGCAAGGCGTTTACCCAGGTTCAGGCTCCCGGAGGATAATACCCTACTTCCTGCTTGTCTGGTTATTGATGGTGAGTTGTGGCTACAATGGCGAGATGGCAATCTCGCTAGGGTTTGTGTGGCGGCTATGAGCGTACCCTAGACGAAGGACCCTCCTAGCCTTTATATGGTAGGCTAGGTCTCAGGTGAACGGTGCCGATGGCGCTTACAAGCATGGCGGGGTCGCATGACCTAGCGTCGACTATCTTGGGCTGCACGTCGTCCTCCTTGGGCCTTCCTTGGGCCCTCGTCATAAGGCTGATGGGCTTGGCGTGACCCAGGTATCCCCACCGTGGGGAAGTCGAAGAGTGACCCCACGACAGGAGCCCCCGAGTGCTTAGTCGAATCGTAGAGTCGGGTAAAGGACTCCTTCCTCCTGGGCACGCCGTCGGGTTCCTGAAAGAGATGAGTAAAATTGGTTGACTCCGGCCGTTCAGGGCTTATGGAGGATTCCTTAGTCGAACTGTCACTTTCAGGGTAAAATACCGTGAGTACAGCCTTAGTCGGTGACTTTCGACTGCTATTGTTCTGAGTCACTCGGGAGCGCGAACAGCGCTCCCGATGGGAGTAGCCCCCGAGATTAAGCTGAATTGCTTGCAATTGAGGTTAAACTCAATTTTTCTTCAGTCGAAAAGCCCGCTTCCGATGGGAGTAAAGAAGGGACTCGACATGTTGGAGTCGCGACTGGCTTTGCGTGACCTACTGTGTATTCGGCCTGTTTAGCTTACTGCACAAGTTTCTTCAGCTCTTGGAGCTTACTGAATCTTCTTACACTTGAATGAGCTGTTCGAGTTTATTCGGCTCTTAGAGCTTACTGAACATTTTTGCACTCGAATTATCTGTTCGAGTTCTCGATCAGCCCATTGGCGTACTTGCTACGCCTGCGCAGTTGACGTCGGTGCTAACGTTTTCTGGCTCACTCTGTGTCCGACGGGACGTGACAGTGCGGGCCCACTGTCAGTATTGACTGGAGACAGCGGTTGCCGCTTTTTTCTGACCGTTGGGCGCGAAAATTTCGCGGTGTGATGATGGCGCCTTGATTCCCGCGTGTAGTGGACGGCATGGCCGTCGACGGTTGCCATCTCCGCGCAACACGTGGATGGCCAGATGATGTTGCGGAGAGCGGTTTCAGCAGGGATGGCCAGGATTGACTGACCGCGCGGTATATAATTTTCACCGCGACGGTGAACAGTTCATCCATCCACATTTCTTCTTCGTCTCCACTGCTTTGTTCCGCCATTGTTGCGCTGCGTGCTCTCTGTCAGGTTCTAGTCTTCACCCTCCATGAGCAAGGCCGCGATGAAGAGGGGGAAGGCTGCTGCTGGCACCATCGCCGCCGCCGAGGCGAGCGTGATGAAGAAGCACGACGGCGACTGGGTCAAATCGTCGGTGAAGAAGGCCGACCTCGAGGCCCTCCGCGCGCAGGGACTGCTGCCGCTGGCGGATAAGGCGACGGTGCGTGCTCCCGGGAAAGAGGTATTCCCCGCTCCTCGCGAGGGGGAACGCGTGTGCTTTGTGGATTTCCTTCCGCAGGGTTTCGGGTTCCCCCTCCATGATTTCGTCCGTGGTCTCTTGTATGCTTATGGGATTCAGATCCACGATCTGACTTGCAATAGCGTCTTGAGCATCGCGAGCTATTTCGTGCTCTGCGAGTGCTTCCTGGGAATCGCGCCCAACTGGCTGTGTGGAAGTCGCTATTCCTCGTGAGGAGGAACGTGGGGAAGAGCAAGAAGGTGTACCCAGTCGGCGGCTTCGGCATCCAGGTGCGTGGCGACACCTCCTACTTCCAGATGAAGAAGTCCGACTCCGTCCAGGGCTGGCGGAAGAAGTGGTTCTACATCAGGTGCGACCAAGCAGGGCTTCCCGAATTCACCGCTGTCGAAGGAGGACAGGGAGGTGACTCAGCCCTTGTTGACGCTACTTCGTGGCCTTCTGAAGAGTCTCGGGCGCGAGACGGGTGGAATTCACCTCATCGCCACCTTCTTCAGGCTTCGGGTGCAGCCGCTGCGCAGTCGCGTCCACCCCATGTGGGCGCGTGAGGATGCTGGCAATGAGCTTGATGATGACGCGGTCGAGTCGAAGGTGAGGAGCATCACTAGTCTCCGAGCCGCTGACCCGTGCAACGTCAAGTGCCCAGTCGAGCCATATGGGCCTAATAATCCTGTGCCTGAGGTGAGCTTCGTTTGCTTTGTCTTGTATCTTCTTCTGTCGAATCCTTTCGCCTTACTCGAACGCTTCATTTTGCTGACAGGGTCGTTCGAGCTACGTCAGTCTTCCTCCATTGATGGAGAATGGACCTCATGAAGAGGCGGAGTTCCCTGAAGACGAGGTTGATGACGATGAAGTTCCCTTCGCCACCTCTCCGAGTGAAGAGTTGGAGGAGGATGATGAAGATGAGGAGCCGCTGCGGAAGCGGCAGAGGCGAAAGGTTGGCGACTCTGGTTCTGCCTCATCGCCTGTGAAGGAGGCGGGTGTGAACGAGGAAGAGACGAGCGAGTCCTCTTCGGGTGCTAGGCACCCGAGTGACCTGGCTGAACCTTTGGTCGTGCCTCCACTCGGCTCTGCACCGCCGACCGAGTTCGCGAGGATGGCCTCCGTCTCCCTGGGAAGTGAAGATGATGTCGTCAGGTTAGTCGCATAACCATTGCTTTGTTTTTGTCGAGTGTGTTGTTTCACTTGCGGGTCCTTGAATTTTCTTGTCACAGCGACCGTACTGGCGCTGCTGTTTCTTCCCCTCGTGAGATGGAGCACACTTCTGCTCCCATGATCGAGCAGACTGCGAGGACGACCGAGAGGAGGCTCTGGCGGGTGACGTTTTGGCCTTGAAGGCTTCGACCTCCGCCATGCCAGAGAGGTCTGCTGATGCGACTCCGGTTGATGCTGGGCTGCTTAAGCATGTAAGTGTTCTTCGACTCCTTCTGCAAGATCTGTATCGGGTGCGCGTGCAGTGCTCCCGATGGGTGTAGTCCCCGAAGATGCGCGTGACTAGAATAGTCGGGCGTAGATTAATGTCTTGTGTCTCCTGCAGCCATTTTATCGCCAGCAGATGGAGTGAGCCGCAGCCTTCGTTCGCATGGAGCAGGAGAGAGATCAGCTCCGCACTGCTCTGGAGCAAGCGAATAGTAAGTGTGAACCCTTGTGTTCGAGGGGTGCTTCGACTGCCTTTATTGCTAACTTTGCTTCGTTGATCCGTAGGCGAGAGGGAGAGCATGAAGACGCGGGTCGCGGAGCTGGAGAAGTCGCTGGGTGAAGCCCAAGAGCGGGAACAAGCTCGGGATGCTCTGGAGAAGACCCAGGTCGACCGCTTGCTCGCACTCGCAGATGTTGTTGGAAGTAAGTTTATCGGCTCAGTGCCTACTTTGCCTTTCTTCGACTTCTGACGTCTTACGGGTGTTGATTTCTTTTGAACAGAGACTTGCAGAGGTGCTCCTCCAGAAGGGACTTCCAGCGAGAGTGTCGGCTTGGCGGAGGCTATTGGCTTCGTCGACCGCGTCTGCGCGTATGCATCGGCAGCGCTGCAGCAGTCGACGGCGGCACTGCAGAAGTCGACGGAGGCCTTAGCGACTGTGCACCGGAGTATCTTTCCCAGCAAGCCGCCATCAGCTGCTGTTGATGCACTCGCGGCTCCATTCAAAGGCAATTCGAATGTCCTGGCGGACTTCACGCGCGCGCAGACGGTACGCGGCTCCGAGCTCACTTTCTAGCTACTTCTTGGTCACCAAGTCGTTGGTGATTTTGAGAAGGTTGTCAGCGGCTTCCCTCGGAAGCTTGATGGCAGGACCGCGTCCCTTAGTGGTGTGAAGGTGCAGGCGAGCCAGCTAGCTGCGAAGTTGGTCGCCTCCTTCGAGAGGAGGATTGCCAAAGCTGCAGAGTTGGCTGCTAGGAAGAGCCGTTCCCAGTCGGAGTCTGTAGTGTAGACTTTTTCCTTTTAGGACTATGCTTCTGCTTTTGGGCTTGAGTCTGTAATGCACTTTATATTGTGCGAGTGAACATGCTGATGATGAAATGTGAATTCGCTCCCTCGGGGGTGCAGTCGCCGAGACTTTTTTGATGTCTGGTTTGGATGAATTATGTTGATTCTTTTCCTGGCTTGACGCTGTCAATTCTTGGCAGTCTGATATGGGCGAAGCTCCTGACGTTGCTGGAACTACTGGCGTGGACAATGAGGAGGACACCACTTCGGCTGCGCCTACTCGTCGCCGCCGTCAAGCTCCTCCAGCTCCTGTGCGAAGCGTAAATGACCAGAGAGTGATCACCTTCATGAGGAACAAGGTGGTTGAGCTCGAGTCGAAGCTGAAGAGTGCTGAGTTGGAGCTGGAGCGATTGAGGTCGCGGCCGTTGCGCCGTTCTCCCAGCGTGAAGAGTTTCTGCTTGGCGAGATGGACTTGATCAGTCGACAACTGCAAGGTTGGCCTTCTAGCGTTTTTGCTTCGGCTTCTGTGTCTTCCTGCTATGCTTAGTGCTTGGCCTTGATGTAGATGTGAACTCTGACTTGAAGGCTGAGCAGCTTCGAGTGGACGAGCGAGTAGAGAAAGAGGCCGCCGGTGACTCACCCGAAGCGCGCCAGTTTTGGTCGAACAAATCCAGAGGTAGTGTTGGCACGAATGCTGGATCGCACCTGGCGGGCTGCTGTGCTCTTGGAAGGTTGCAGAAAAACCCTCTGGCAGATCAACAAGGTGTACTTTCCTCACAACGAGCAGCCGAATGTACTGACTGCGCTTCTGGAGAGGTTCCGTGAAGGCAGTGCGTTGAAGGAAGTCGTGCACGCTCAACTTGTTGCCGGGCGAACGTGGTGTTGGCATACGTTCGACTGCACCGGCCTACTCTTCCATTGCACAAGGTGCTTGACGGCTTGCCTGGAGAGGGTGAATATGCCGATACTCTTGCGGCTGCGCGCCAGATGATTCGGCAGGTCCAGAACTTTAGCGAGCACCTTGTAGGGCCACTTGATGCGCCAAAGGGCGAGCCTGTAGAATAAGAGCAGTAGAGTGCTGTTGCATAGCGTTAGCTTGTAAAAGAAATTTTTCCAAGTGGAAATATGAGTGTATGTATGTCTGGGTGGGGGTAGCCCCCGAGTTAGTAAATTGTATCTTGTAGACGTCTGTAAACCTGAATGGCGCAGCCCCTGAGCAGATCGAGTGCGGCCTAGGATTTTGAATTAGACCTGTGCGGCGCAGCCCCCGAGTGCTTCGAGTGCAGCCGAGGTGTATCGAGTCAGACTTGTGCGGCGCAGCCCCCGAGTGCGTCGGGTGCGGCCTAGTACTTTGACTTGGACCTGTGCGGCGTAGCCCCCGGTGCTTCGGGTGACGGCCAAAGGTTTTGCGAGTGACCTGTATGGCGCCGCCCCCGAGTGCTTCTGGTGGCGACCTAGGTTTTCGAGTTGGACCTGTATGGCGCAGCCCCCGAGTGCTTCGGGTGACGGCTAAGGATTTTGCGAGTGACCTGTATGGCACAGCCCCCGAGTGCTTCTGGTGGCAACCTAGGTTTTCGAGTTGGACCTGTATGGCACAGCCCCCGAGTGCTTTGGGTGACGGCCAAGGATTTTGCGAGTGACCTATATGGCGCAGCCCCCGATTGCGTCGGGCGCGGCCTAGGCTAGACTTAGACCTGTGCGGCGCAGCCCCCGGGTGCTTCGGGTGACGGCCAAGGATTTTGCGAGTGACCTGTATGGCGCAGCCCCCGAGTGCTTCGGGTGGCGACCTAGGTTTTCGAGTTCGACCTGTATGGCGCAGCCCCCGAGTGCGTCGGGTGCGGCCTAGGTTTGACTTAGACCTGTGCGGCACAGCCCCCGAGTGCTTCGGGTGACGGCCAAGGATTTTGCGAGTGACCTGTATGGCGCAGCCCCCGAGTGCATCGGGTGACGGCCTAGGCTTGACTTAGACCTGTGCGGCGCAGCTCCCGAGTGCTTCGGGTGGCGGCCTAGGTTTTTGAGTTGAACCTGTATGGCGCAGCCCCCGAGTGCGTCGGGTGACGGCCTAGGTTTATGTTGCTTTTTGACTAAAAAAGTAAAGGGGAGAGCTTGTTCCACAAATCACTTCATTGATTTTTGCGAGCAGGCCGCCTCATTAAAACCCTTCCAGTCCCCTCAGGTACCCTGGTAAGGGAAAGAGTGCGTCTGGAACCTGCCGCTTCTTGAGATAGCACACTTTGTTACAAGGGGAGTCGATTAGGCGTAGAAGCGGCGCAGTTGCGCCACGTTCCACGGGTTGCTGCAGACTGTCCCTGTCTTCGAGTCCTTCAGGCGGTAAGCTCCGCCGCCAATTGCCTCTGTCACGATGTATGGACCTTCCCACGGGGAGGCTAGTTTGTGCACCTTCTTCTGTTTGAGGCGGAGCACAAGGTCTCCGGGGACGAACGCTCTGGGCCGCAGTCGCCGTCCGTGATAGTTGCGTAAGTCTTGCTAATACACGGTTGTGCGGGTAAGGGCGATGTCGCGTGCTTCGTCCAGGGTATCCATGTCATCCTCGAGTGCTTCTTCTGCCTCGGACTCGTCGTAGGCCACCACTCGGGGTGCATCGAACTTGATGTCGCATGGCATGACTGCTTCTGCGCCGTAGACCATGAAGAATGGCGTGTACTGAGTGGATCTATTTGGCGTAGTGCGCAGGCTCCACATCACAGACGGCAGCTCCTCAACCCAGGCGCCTGCGACGTGCTTCAATGGTACTCGAAGGCGCTTCTTGATGCCCTTGCAGACTAAACCATTGGACTTTTCGACTTGCCCGTTGGACTGCGGGTGCGAGACAGATGCGTAGTTGAGTTTGATGCCTTGCTCGGAGCAGAAGTCCTTGAACTCTTCGGCTGTGAAGTTCGTGCCGTTGTCGGTGATGATGCTGTGTGGCACTCCGAACCTGAAGATGATCGACCTGATGAAGTTAACTGCTGAGGAGGCAGTCGAACTTGTGATAGGCACGGCTTCGATCCACTTCGTGAACTTATCGACTGCCACCAGGAGATGTGTGTGTCCTCCTGGCGAGGACTTCTTGAGTGGACCCACCATGTCGAGCCCCCATTGAGCGAAGGGCCAGGCAAGTGGGATGGTCTTTAGTGCTGAAGCTGGTGCGTGCGGCTTGTTGGCGAACTCCTGGCAGCCAAGACATTTCCTCACGAGTTCTTCTCCGTCTTGCATTGCGGTGGGCCAGTAGAATCCGGCTCGTAAAGCTTTGGCCACTAAGGCTCGACTGCTGGAGTGGTGCCCGCAGATGCCAGCATGGATCTCGAGTAAGATGGCTTGACCGTCAACTGGGTCGACACACCGTTGTAGTACTCCTGAGATGCTTCGCTTGTATAGCTCCCCCTTGATGATGGTGAAGCCTTTCGAATGGCGAATAATGCGCTTGGCTTCGACTGAGTTGACTGGCAGTCTCTGGTGCAGCATGTACACCAGATATGGGCTCGTCCAGGTTGGCTCGATGAGCAGAACCTCCATTGGCTTCTTCTCTTTGCCTGGCGGGTCGGCGGTGCACGTTGATGGTGTGGAGGATCCGGGCGCGGGTCAAAGTTTGACAGACCGCTGCGTGATGCGCACAAGGAAGACGCCGGGTGGCACCTGCGCCTTGTCTGAGCCCAGGTTGGCGAGGGCGTCGGCTTCCTCATTGCTTTCGCGGCTGATGTGCCGCAACTCGCAGCCGTCGAAGGTGCCCTCCAGCTGGTTGTACAGGTCTCTGTAGGCGATCATGTTGTTGGTGATGGCGTCACAGGCTTTCATGGTTTGCTGCACGACGAGGTAGGGTCGCCATAGATCATGAGGTGAGTGGCTCCGCAGTTCTTGGCCATTCGCATGCCATGGATTAGGGCCTCGTACTCAGCCTCGTTGTTAGAGGGTGTTGGGAAGTCCATCTGTAGCACGTACTTCAGCTTGTCGCCTTTGGGGGAGATGAGGATGACTCCTGCCCCGACTGATCTGAACTTTTTGGAGCCGTCAAAGTACATTGTCCATGCGTTGGACAGGTCGGGATGTCGGAGAGCCCGGAGGAGCTTACCACCGTGATCGGGTGCTCGGAGAAGTAATGGATTACTTTCCTTGAAGTCATGAAAACTCCGTAGGCCAGCTTCTGGTAGTGCGGGTAGCGCTGCTTGGACAGGGTCAACACCTCGCTAAGGTAGTAGACGGGTCGCTGAACAGGGTGACTGTGTCCTTCTTCTTCTCGTTCGACTACGAGTACCGTGCTGACCACCCTGTTTGTGGCTGACACGTAGAGGTATAGCGGCTCGTTCTCCAGTGGAGCCACCAGTACTGGGGAAGTCGTGAGTGTTTTCTTGAGTTGGTCGAACGCGACTTGCGCTTCTTCTGTCCACTCGAACTTGTCTGTCTTTTTCATCAGTTGGTAGAAAGGCAGGGCCTTTTCTCCCAACTTACTTATGAACCGGCTGAGAGCTGCGACTCGGCCGGCTAGGCGTTGCACCTCGTGAAGCTTGGTCGGTGCTGGCATTGCGAGTATGTTTTGCACCTTCTCAGGGTTGGCTTCGATTCCTCTTGCAGAGACGAGGTACCCAAGCAGTTCTCCGGCTGGCACGCCGAAGACACACTTGTCTGGGTTCAGCTTGATCTGATACTCGTCGAGGGCGGCGAAGACCTTGCGGAGGTCGGCGATGAGGGTGTCCTCCTTGCGGGTGGTGACGACGATGTCGTCGACGTAGACTTGGACGATCTGCCCGATGAGCCCTTTGAGGCATGCTTGCATTGTGCGCTGGTACGTGGCACCAGCGTTCTTCAACCCGAAGGGCATCGTCTGGTAGCAGAAAACGCCGTCGGGTGTGATGAATGCTGTCTTCTCCTCATCGTCGACGTTCAGTCTGATCTGCTGGTAACCTGAGTAGGCGTCCAGGAAGGACAGGCGTTCGCAGCCTGCAGTCGAGTCGATGATCTGATCTATCCGCGGGAGCGGGAAATGGTCCTTGGGGCAGCATTTGTTGAGGGGGTGAAGTCGACGCACATGCGGAGTTTCTTCGTCTTCTTCTTCTCCACTAGGACTGGGTTGGCGACCCAGTCCGAGTCCTTGATCTCTCGATGAACTTGGCATTCAGCAGTCGATCGATTTCTCTGCTGATTTCGTCTCGCTTGGGCCCGGAAAAGCGTCGCATGGCCTGTTTGACGGGTCTGGCGTCCTTGTGGACCTTTAAGGAGTGCTCGGCGAGGTTCCTGGGTATTCCTGGCATGTCAGAGGGTTGCCATGCGAAGATTCTCCAGTTCTCACGTAGAAACTCGACGAGCGCGCCTTCCTATGCGGGAGTCAGACTCGACGATACTTTGACCGTCTTGCTGGCGTCAGTCGGGTGGACCTGATGGGTCGTTGTGTCGTCAGCCGCGTTGAAGGCAGCGTCCTTGGCTGGTTTCTTGCGGGCTGGGAAGATGGTCTTGTCGTTGTCGACTGCCATTGCCTCGAAGTGCTCTTCGACTCCGAAGAATTCGGAGATCTTGCTGAACTCGCGGTCGCAGCTGTTGGAGCGGTCGAAGTCGCCGTGCACCGTGATGACGCCCTTGGGTCCAGGCATCTTGAGCATGAGGTAGGCGTAGTGAGGTATCGCCATGAATCTGGCGAAGGTTGGGCGCCCGAGTATCGCGTGGTACTGCGACTTCCAGTCGACTACCTCGAAGTCGATCGACTCCCTCTTGAAGTTTTCGGGTGTGCCGAAGATGACGTCGAGTGTGATCGTTCCCATGGGCGTGACTGCTTGCCCTGGTACTATGCCATGGAAGGTGTCTCTGATGCGCCAAGTCCGTCGTTGGCCTGTTTATCCTTCTGAGGGTGTCGGCAAAGATGATGTTAATGCCACTGCCTCCGTCCATGAACACCTTTTTCAGGGTGTAATCTCCGATCAGAGCTTCGACTACCAGGCGGCGTGCCCGGGTCGTGGTACTGCAGGCGGGTGATCTGCTCTGGAGAAAGTGATTGGTGTCTCTGACCCTCTCAGGTAGTCGGGTACTGCGGTGGACAGGTGATGGCTTGGAAAACTTGGCGAGTGATGATCTTCTGGCCTGTTTGAGGGGCCCCTTCTGTATCATGTTGAGTTGTCCGCGTGCCGCTGGATATGCGTCCTGGATCACCGGTGGGGCATCTTGCTGCGGCTGCTGCTGCTGCTGCAGAAAGGCTCCCGCCGCCTGTGCTGGATTGGCGACTGCGGGTGCTGCCTGGATGGCTAGCTGCGCGGCTGGCTGCGCTGCGGGTGCTGGAGTGACTATCTTCTGCATGGCTTCGTATATTTTGCGTGCCTTTCGACAGTCCTTCAACAGGTGGTTGGATCCCCACTTGCCCGTTTCCGGGTTCCTGAACATGTGGTGCCTGCAGGGTTGTTCCAGCTCTTCCGCTGGGCTTAGAGTGCGTTTCTGCCACTCGCGTTTATGGCCTCCGTCGCTGCGGTAGCTGCTGCCGCCGCTTCGGTTGTACTGCCCCTGGCTGTATTGGCGACTCTGGTCACCGCCGCTTCGACTGTACTGTGCATGGTGTATTGGCGACTGCTGTCGCGCGCTTCATCCTCACGGGGGGTTTGGAATCCCGCCGCTACTAGCTCGATTGAGTCGTTGCCGTTGTAACGCGGCTTCTTCTTGTGGCGCCCTTCTCGCCAGTTGCTTGGTCCGGCTTCGTCCTTCGGGAGTATGTGAACTATTGCGGACCGAGTCCTCTCCGTCTGCCCACTGGTTTGCTATCTTCATGACCTCGATCATGTTTTTCGGCCGGAGCCTACCAAACTCCTCGCGGAGGTCGCGGCGGGAGACGCCGTGCATGAAGGCATCCATCACTCGGTCCTCCGAGGCGGTCTCCATGGTGTTGCGGAGCAGGTCCAACGCTGGATGTATGACCGGAGCGGCTCGTCTCGTCCTTGCTTGCATGCTTGTAGTCGACGAACGTCGTCGGTCTCGAGTACGTCCCCAGGAAGGATTTAACGAAGGCTCCGCGAACTCGTCCCACGTCCTGAAGGCGTTCTTGGGTTGAGTGTTGAGCCACCCGCGTGCAGAGCCCGTGAGCATCAGCTGGATGTACTGCATGGCCGTAGTCGAAGTACCGCCCTGGCAGCTGCAGGCTATGAGGTAGTCTTCTAGCCAGAGTCTCGGGTCCTGCTTCCCGTCGTACTTGACTGCTTCTGCCGTGAGCTTGAAGCCCTTGGGCATTCTTGTGTCGCGTATGTTGAAGCTGAAGCATGCGGCGCCGCACGGCTCGTAGTCGCCGTCGTTGCGGTCGTAGTCGAGTTGGACGTGCTGCTGCCGCTGGATGCGGCTGCGGTCTACCGTCCTTTGTGTGATGACGTTGCGGAGGTCTTCACCTGGCTGCGGTTGTCGCAGTTGTCTTGTCGCCGGGGCTGCGAGTGCTGCGGGCTCGTGGTCGCGGCGATCTCGATCTCTCGCGCTTTTTCTGTCGGCGCCTTGTTTACCAGTGCGTCTTCGAGTGCCTTGATAGACATGATCTGCTGCTTGTGGAGGAGAGCGCGCGAGTCGCCCTCAGGCGGCTGTGTCAGCCGCAGGTATGTTTCGACTGCCATGAGTGCGGCTCCGGGTGTCTTGGGGACGGGTATTCCGTCTGCGTCTTCTATGTATGATGACTCGAGGTTGCGGGTGACTCTAGCGCGGTCGACCTCCGTCATCAGGGGCACGCGGGCTCTGTGGCGCCTTGCTCCTTGCGAGACCTCTGTTGAGGCAGTGAACGAGTAAGCGGCCCTCCTGGCGCTCGACGCGTCGGCCTCCTCCTTGCGTCGGAGGAGCTCGGCCTTCTCTGCGCGGAGTCGTTCGCCTTCCTTCCGCAGCAGGTACTGGACCGCCATAAGGTCCTCCCGGGGTGCATCCGGTGGGGGGTATGTGCCGTCCTCGACGTGCTTCAGGGCTTTGATTGCCATGTCGCGGGTGATGGTGAGTCGCGTCACCTGGTCCGGCATGACCACCTCCAGTGGGTATGCGGGTTCGTCGTCGTTGCCCTGCGGCCTCTGGCCGATCATGAAGACTTGCGCGGGGTAGATCTGGGCAGTGGGACGGGTGCTGCCACTGCTGCTTCCTTCGTCCGAGCCGTGCTCGGAGCTGAAAATGGGTGCGACGTGGTGGACACCACAGTCGCCGCCGAGGCTCCTTCCCTGGAGTTTCGCGATCTTCGCCGCGGTCGTGAGGAGTGATGTCGCTGTTGTCGACGTGGGCGCGATTGGCTTGTTGACGATCTTGTAAGTCGATGGAGACGCGAGTGGCGTGGTATAGAACGACGCGACCTCCGTTGCGCGCGAGAGTGTGGTCGACGTAGTCGAAGTTGACGTAGATCTTGGCCTTGCCAGCGACGCGATCGAGGTAGTCGAAGTAGACTCGATCCGCGCGGTGGTCGACGAGGTGGTCGACGTAGTCGTAGCAGATGCGATCCCGTGGTAGCCGGAGACGCTGATGGCGCGGCCGCGTTGGGCGCGATCTCTGCCGCAGCGGAGGCGGTCGGAGTAGTCGAGGCGGACGCGATCTTCTCAGCAGTCGAAGATGCTGCCGCCGCAGTCGCAGCAGATGCGATCTCCGCAGCAGGTGGGGGCGTGGTTGGCGCAGTCGCGGCAGATGCGGGTGCCACCACCACGGGTGGTGCGGTCGCCGTGGATCTGAGTACTCCACAGCTGTCTACGAAGTAGTGCATAGTACCGAAGGTGAGGCACATACCTACATGCCGATCGGCGTACACCGAGCGGTGGGCCGGCGGTGGAAGGTGTACTCGAAGGAGCCGAAGCATATTGGCTCCTTGGTGATGCAGACGTCGGTCTTCAAAGTTGATGGAGCCGGTGCGACCATGGTTCCAGCGCTCGTTCTTTCCTACAGACGGCGCCAATTGACGAGGTGTGGACTCGGCAAATCCCTGGGTTAAGCACCCTGGGTTGATTGAGGGGAGAGAGATGAGCGCTGGTGATCACTGTAACAGCCCAGATTTTGAAAACCTAAAAACCCGAGTAAAATTTTCGCTTTTTGTGTTGCATTGCATCATGGCATCCAAATTCAACTTGCTAAACAACACACAAATGGTTTTGGCACCATTTAAAAACAAATGCCAACTTGCTCTAACAACTTCCAAAACCATGAAGGCACTAAAAACTTGCAAAACAAAATACTTTGACTTCTTATATTTGTCAAGGAAGTTCCAAGAGTTTAAAAATGATAGTTTGCAATTGCTATAAATTGCTAAGGAGCAACATTTAGAATTTTAGCAAAAATGCCCCAATTTTAACTCTATGAACAAAAGTTGGTCAAAACAATTTATTATAAATCCCAATTTTTTGTGGAGCAACTCCATGACCAGGGGAGCATCTCCAAATTATTTCATAATTTTTTTGGAAGGGTTTAAGTTGCCCAATTAATTCAAATACAGCTGCTGGAATCTTTTCCCAGAACAGAAGGACCAATTTGTGATGAACTTAGAAGTTCCAGGGGCCTTGTTGTAAAATCATCATCCTCTTCCCTGTAGCCACAGGGCAAGGTCGCGCCGGACCCGCTCATCGCCGTGCTCGCGCCGCACTCGACGCCGGGCCCCTCCTCCTCTGCCCTACACCGCAAGGAGACAAGCCACACGAGGACCACCTGCCCACTCCTCCTTCCCCGATTGTTCCTGCTTCCTCTCCCTCGAAATTCCCCTCCATGGCCGCAGCTCCACTCGAGCTAGCAGTGCTCGTAGCCGCCGATTGACGAGTTCCCGGGTAAATCACCGGGCACCACTAGCTCCGCCGCATCCCCTTCTCCTGCTCCGCCAGAGCAATCGAGCCAAGACACCGGGAATCGACGCCGCCGAGTTCTTCTTCCCCGCTGCCGTCCGAGCGCCGCCGCGCATGGTTCCGTCCCCGTCGAGACACCTCCGCCGTCGCCGACACCTCCGTCGTCTTGAGGGTGAGCATGCCGTTCCATTGAACCTCTCCATGCGCTCCCCCTCGCTCTCACCTCGCCGGAGCACCGTAGCCATCGCTCCCCGTCGCCGTAGCTCGACGAGCTCACACGCCCGGTCGTGCACCCGGCTAAACCGGCCTCGATGCCGTTTCGCTCGGGCCGTTAACCGGCCTTGGGCCCGGCCCTAACCGGGCCACGAACCGGAGCTCTCTGGAGCCTGCCCGGTCTGCTAGCCGGCCCAACCGGGGTGGAGGCCGGTTGGTCTGTGTTTTTTTTTTTCCTGCTTATTTTTCCAATTCCTCCCTTCTAGCACATGATTCCCGCTACCCCCTCACGCCTTTAGGAACATCGACACCGATGATTCAACTACTTCCTCCATCTCTCTCGAATCCGAGGAAATAACTTTTAATAGTTGCTGAAAATAAAATAATTACAAGTAAACAATTAAAAGGAGAAATTCTAAAATTAATAACTTTTGATCTGGACTTCCGAAAATTGCGTGCCTTATACCCAAATGCTCAGAAAAACATGAATTCCCCAGAATCATCATTCATCATGCATCATCGATCACAATTACAATATTATGCTCTAGTAGTAATTATAATCACTAAGTTTAAATATGGGGTTTATTCCAAATAATGCAATAAATGTAATGGGGACCCCATTTAACTTGTTGTTCATGTTGAATGCTTCTAGGGTGCATTTAAATGTCATATCATCATCCTTGTATGCATTGCACATTTGCCATGTGTTGATTGTTGTTTTTGCTTTCCGGTGTTGTTTGCTCTCCGGTAGATCACGAGTTCGGAGTTGAACACCATTACTCCGACGAGCAGTTTGACTCCTCCGCTGAACAAGGCAAGCGTAATCCCCCCTCTGAGCATATCCTATCCTATTTTCTGCAATTATTTTCTCCACTACAATATTGCATGCGGTTCTAAATGTCTTTTGCCTGGATTAGAGTATCCTACTAGTTGCATTAGAATCCTATTGCCAATACCTGTTTTACCTTCCTATTACCATAGGTTTGTATTATTGGCCATGGAATACTTACTATGCTATGCAAGTGCTTAGACATGCTTAGTGAAATGCCTAGTTGTACTAGGGTTGGTGAATGCTGGAAACAGGTGTTAACTTGTGACAGTGATGTTGATGGTGGAGACTTGTGGAGATGGATAATAAAATGCTAAGAAGGTGGGGATGAGAGGCCACTGTGGTTGTGGTGTTTTGTCTCGTTCTCGCCACCTAGGTGCGAGTTCTATACCTCTTGAACCAAGACTGAGCGTGCAACCATGCGTGAGGCCTATGCATTCGCAGTGCAGGAACCCTCATAGACTAAATAACTCGAGCGGGGCTAGCCAGGGTCCTCTAGTTTGGGCTTCCATTTGCGCGTGCGTGATGATGGTGGTATGAACTGGGATGAGGATTGTGGTATTAGGAAAGTAAGTGTCCGCGGGACAGGGGTTGGAGGAGTCACCAAACCTGTCCTACCGGCACTGATGATCCTGGAAAGTCCTTAACGAGGGAGAAGTCGACACCGCTCCCACCCAGCCAGCTTTCCAAGGAAGAGAGCTAATGATCAGGTAATGGGCCGGACGGTACGCGTGGCAAACATTTGTACACCCCTGCAGGGTTAAATCTTTTCGAAAAGCCGTGTCCGCGGTTATGGATGACTTGGGAAGTGAAGGTAAGATCATAGAATAACGTTAACGGAATGAGTAAAAACTGGGTACTAGAGGTACCACTCACGAATGCAAGGTGAGCTTCCTCGGGGTGATTCGGGAGGTGCCTTTGATGAACAAGTACACTGGTTTATGATGAGTAAGGTGATGAAAGAAAGAGTTACTCCTTACTTCTTTTGAAAATTTTCTGTTTAGTCGGTGCCTTTGAGTCTTGTTTTTCTTAAATAAAATCAGCTTTATGCAAAACAGCCATAAAACCTCGAAAGCTAATCATCGAGCATATATTAGCTCTTAATCTTGCGAGTTCGTCGAACTCAACGTCATTTGTTTTGTTTCAGAGGAGGAATTCACCGACCTCGAAGGTGGGTTCTTTGTGGACGTCGACGAGTAGTCTGGGGTTCCCAGGTGGCAGCTTGGGACATCCTGGAACAGCTGGCGTTGTGATGTTTATCTGTAGGCCTCTTAGGCCATATGTTGGTTCTTGTTGTTTAGAACAACCTAATTCGCTTCCGCTTGATGTAATGTTGGGTCTGTGACCTCTGTTTGTCATTTGCTATCTTTCTCTATTATAAGAGTTGAACTATAATGATTTGTGTCGTAGAGTCTGTGAAGTGCCAGTTGTTCCACAAGTCTTGATCTCTCTATTATGCTTTGATAGTGTGTCCGGTGGTATCGGATAACCGGGGACACAGTATCACTGTATAGCAGTCGGGTCAGGGCGCCACAATCACGACGGCTGACAAGCAAGGCGTTTACCCAGGTTTAGGCTCCCGGAGGATAACACCCTACTTCCTGCTTGTCTGGTTATTGATGGTGAGTTGTGGCTACAATGGCGAGATGGCAATCTCGCTAGGGTTTGTGTGGGGGCTATGAGCGTACCCTAGACGAAGGACACTCCTAGCCTTTATATGGTAGGCTAGGTCTCAGGTGAACGGTGCCGATGGCGCTTACAAGCATGGCGGGGTCGCATGACCTAGCGTCGACTATCTTGGGCCGCACGTCGTCCTCCTTGGGCCTTCCTTGGGCCCTCGTCATAAGGCTGATGGGCTTGGCGTGACCCAGGTATCCCCACCGTGGGGTAGTCGAAGAGTGACCCCACGACACAGGCAGATCCTTCCGGCAGACGTGCTCTCCCGGAAAGCACTCTGTTGTACCGTTTGAGGGCACTTATTGTGCCCAGCAAGATCAAGACCACTGAGGGTGTCCCCATGTTCACCCACGACAACCCAGTTCCCGAGGTAAGTCGGCATCTTGCATGTTTTTATGCCTTCATGCTATTTTCTTATTTGTCGTCTTTAACCAACTGTCGTTACCATAGCTGGCTACCTTGGGAGACGACGAGCTAGCTCCCAACTGGTACGAGCCGGGAGCCGGCAAGTCTCGCAAGCGCAAGGTTGGTGCTGCTGCCACCAAGGAGATGGAGAAGAAAAGGAAAGCGGCTATGGTCGCCGAGGCAGATGACGGGGCCCTGGGGGCAATGTCCCCACCAAGCGGTAAGCTTTTGACCCACGTTTGACTGCCTTTCTTTACTTTAACCATTTTCGCTAACTTGATACTTGCCTTTTGAATTTTCCAGCGCAAGGCCCGCGATGCCCAAGCTCCGGGCCAATGTCAAGGTTGGCGCCGACAGGGCCAAGCTCCTTCGCAGCTCGCCAGCAGTCGTTCCCACAACTCCCATCCCCGTGGTATTCATGGAGGGAACCTATGTGGCGGGACAGCCTGCTACTGCCACCACCTCCACTTCAATTCAGGCTGAAGCTCTGGCTAATGATGCCTCACGTTTTATCGCCATGAAGAAGGAGGCGGCGGATGCAGAGGAAACTGCTGGAGCCCCGGAGCCCATGCCCAGTCCGGCTAACTCCAAAGAGTTCCGCCACACCGTGGCCAACATGCGCAAGAGCAGTCGGGCTTGGTATAACCAAATGGAGGAGCAGGTTGACGTAAGTATACCCCTAGCCCCTAAGGACTTAGTCGAGATCTTTAGACGGCAAGGTTCTTTACTGACAATTCCCCCCCCCCCCCCCGACTTCTGCAGACTGTGCTGGCCTCCAACCAAGAGATCTTTCACGCCCTTGAGAAGAAAGTGCGAGAGTGCCGACAACTGAAGGCGGATCTCGAGCTGCGTGACAGCCAACTTGCCAGCCTGGAGGAGGCGCGCAAGAAAGATGAAGGTGACAAAAAGTTTTGCTTTTTGCCTTATGTTTCCGCCATTTGCTAGTTTGTTTGCCGACAAGAAACTTAGCCGGACTTTTAATTCTTTGCATTGTAGAAATGTTAAACGCTGCTCAGGATATTCTCAAGAGCTCCACTAATATGCAAGCTTTGATAAACGAAGCTGCGGATCTGGCGGCCGAGCTGACTCGGCGAAAGGAGGAGTATACCAAGGAGCTGGAGAAGCGTGACTTGGATCACGCCACCGCCCTCAACCAGCTGCAGGGTCAACTAGACAACCTTGGCCACAATTTAGCTGAGGTGACCAAGAATGCCAAGGCACAACAAGACCAGCTAGCCGGCAAGCTCCGTCCAGCCGAAGACAGGCTTGCCGAACATGAGAACGAGGCGGCTGCCCTCCACGAGCATATCCTTGGTAAGTTCTTCACCTTCACTCCTTTTCTGTGAAAACCTCTGCGCGCTTAACTTTTCTGTTTATGATTTTCAGTGCCGGCGGGTCTCGAGGACTCCGCCGACACTTCTCCTCGCTCCTCGCGTATCCGCCTTGTCGGTGCGTTGGTCACTCGGGCCATTGAGTCGGGAAAAGCTTTGGCCGCCAAGATCTTTCCTGTTCCTCGCCGTGCCAAAGTTGATCTCAAAATCCTTCCAGAGTTGTTGGATAGGATTGGCACCGAGCACGATAGCATCAAGCGATCTGCGGCACGCGGGGGCGCGAAGATTGCTTTGGCTTTAGTCAAGGCTTGGTATCCCGACACCGACATCCGGTAAGCCACGGAGTACATGCCGACTGAGGACGACGAGGGCAACCCGATCGACAAGCTGGGAGTGTTGGCGGCCGTCCAGGGATATGCTACGCGCGTAGCCAACATGGTGCACCTGACCAAGTTCGTCAAGGAACATCCTGATCCCCACCTTGTTGCTGGTGAAGCGTCCACCTCAGAGGCAGCCCCAGGCGAAAGTGCCCAAGCCACCGCAGCAGAAGCCCCAAGCGCGGAAGAAGACTTGGCGGCAGCCCCAAGAGCAGAAGGCGGCTTGGCGGCAGCCCCAAGCGCAGAAGGCGGCTTGGCGGCAGCCCCAAGCGCAGAAGGCGGCTTGGCGGCAGCCCCAAGTGCTGCTGCCGACCCTTGGCGGCTGAGGACATCCTGCCGGAAAGCAATGCCAACCCCAATGATGCCGGCGGCAGCCCCAAGTAGATCCAGGCTCTCCTCCTTGATTTGGCGGCCTCAAAGTCATGTACCCCTGCACATTTATTAAGTAGATGCGTTATGCTGTAACGCGGAAAAACTTAACTTATGTAAACTTATTTTGGTAAGGGCCAACTTGTGTGCTACACTTGGTGGTAGTCTTATTTTATTAAGTGGCCCGTCTAAACAAGTACTTGTGCTTATGTATTTAACTTTTCATATGTCGGCAGTACCTCATCACAGTTACTTCGGCTGTGCTAACTAGGTGCTATACCAAATAGTTTAGACACAGAGACCGAAGCCGACATTTTGGTGCCAACTACATACTACTAGGCGACCGTACATAGGCAAACAAGTAATCAAATTTAGGTGGTGCAAAAGTTGTTTGCATGTAGGTGTTGCCGACAGGCGGCATATGTCAAAAGCGCTGGAACCACTGGCACAGGGCAAAAAACTTGGGTAACAATTTAACATAGGAAAAAATATGATGACAAGAAAAGACAAAAATTGCATGGTCTCAAAGCAGGATGAGCAAACCACAAACTTTTATTTCATGATCATAGTATGCTTATTACAATGGATAATTGCTAAGTGTAAAAAGGACGTAGCTGCTCAATGTTCCATGGACGCTTAGTTTCATCATATTGATCGTCAACTCCGCGTTTGCGCTTGCGTCCCCTGTTCCTCTTGTAAGCATCACATATGTCCATCAAGTAGTAAGTTGAGCAGTGCCTTGCTGACCACAAAAGGTCCTTCCCATGGCGGGGATAACTTGTGCAAGCCCTTCCTATCTTGGATTAGGCGGAGGACCAGGTCACCTGCCTTGAAGCTGCGTTTCTTGACCCTGCGGCTATGATAGCGGCGCTTGTTTTTCTGATAGATGGCGGATCTCGCCAAGGCAACGTCTCGCTCTTCGTCAAGTAGGTCCAGTGCATCTTATCTTGCATCTTCTGCATATTCTTCGACGTAGGCTTGGATCCTGGGGGAGTCGAACATCATGTCGGATGGCAGTACAACTTCTGCACCATAGAGTAGGAAGAAAGGGGTAAGCTTGGTTGATCTGTTTGGAGTTGTTCGCAAGCTCCAAAGGATAGATTGCAACTCGTCGACCTAGGCGCCCCTGCTGCCCTGTGCAATGGTACTTCGAGACGAGGTTTTAGCCCTTGCAGGACCAAACCATTTCTACGCTCTACTTGACCGTTTGCCTGAGGGTGCGCAACATAAGCCAGATCTAGACGAATGCCAAGCTGGTGACAGTACTCCTCGACTTCGCCTTGGGAGAGGCTCGTGCCGTTGTTGGTGATGTTGATGTGAGGTAACTGTTAGGGTCGTATCACAAGGGGGTACAACCAACATGGCGTAATCCGGCTAGTCCAGGGTGGCCCGCGGTGGTGGCAAGGCCTTTGGCCTACCGGGCAGTCCAGATAGCTGATGATAAGGGAAGCGGATGCCGGCAAGGAGAGCCCAAGGCCGAAGCCCACGGCGCCGACAAGTCCAAGACGGAAGGCGGTAGACTTGGCGGATAGGTTTAGGACTCCCAATACTTGCTGGACACGCAATATTCCTGTAACCCTAGGTCAGGCCGCCTATATAAGCCGGACCAGGGAAGCCTCTAGGGCAACTCATCCTACATCCAGTCTACTCATTGTAACCTGTAACACGGCGATTTGCCTTGCAGTGAGTTATAGCAGCACGTAGGGCTCCACCACCGCTGTGGAGCCTGAAGCTGGGTAATCCACCGTGTTCGATCCCGACCTCGACGACATCCACCTTCTTCCCTACGATTCACCCTCGACTAGAGGACCCCCATCTCCTATCTCCAATGCCGATACTCCGACAGTTGGCGCCCACTGTGGGGCCTAAGGCGACAGGCGTCACGTTCCAGGCGGGAACACTCGGCGGCATCGGCGAGACTATCGCCGTTGGCCGCTCCATCTGCGTCGGCTCCATGGGCTACGTTCAAGACGACGCGTCTTGGACACCGGCGAACGATGGGCTCATCGCCTACACTCTCGTTCCAATCGGTGACATCGAGCTCTTCATCGGCTTCACCCCGGAAGCCATGGGTTTCCCAAAAAAACACACCCTTTGGGGACCCACCAGCCACCCTGAGTCCGACTACTCACAAGACGGATCTGAATCCGCCTCCTCCTGGGAGTCCGCAGATTCAGATTCACACTTCATTGGCGTTGCCGGCATGGGATCCGACTCCCAGCCGCATAGCAGCGATCCTGAATCGATCCTTCCTGCCCTCCAGGAGGATACGATGTCAGATGCCGGATCCAGATCTACCATTCATGTCAACGTAGACTCTGATCCCGCGCCTTCCGAGGTGGCGGTCAACTCTGACACAACCATGCAGCAGGCCTTCATGGCCGACGTCACTGAGACCGATCCGGCAAAAGAGGCGGAAGCTAACGAGGCCGGCATGACCGCAGCAGACGAAGCCAGCCTTGAGCCTCTGCCAGCTCCCAAGAAAAAGACAAATTTGGAAAAAGGCGGCACCAGCGGGAAAGACGATCCGCCTCTCGACAAAATCCTGAACACACAAGTTCAGGATGATGGCAATCCAGAGTACTGGGAGAAGCTCCGCGCTTCAGTTGTAAAACAATCCCATGCTCTTGATGAGCAGGAGCTCAAAGTTCAGAACCTGATCGACGAGGCCAAGGCGGAGCGTGCCAACGTTGTCGCCGCCAGAAATCTGTTCACTACAACCCCAGCCGCCAAAGCGCCTGGGGCTGGGAAGAAAAGCAGGAGGAAGCAAAAGATCCGCCTCCTGAGGAGTACAAGACACCTGCCCAGAAGCTTGGATTCGAGTGGGCCTCGGCACCTCAGCGGCGAAAAAAGGAGGGTGCTCCAGTTTTTGCAACTCCAGTCCTCGACACAGCGGCTACCCTCGACATCCTCACGGGTAACGAGTACAACAACGACGACAAGATCTTCTACACCGCAACCCTCATGGAAAAAGCCCTCGAACAACAAGCCCGCGCCGATTCCCGCGCGGAGTTGGCGGGCGTGTTAGGAGGCAGACTGGAGTCAAAGTCAGACGCGTGCAAAGCTACCGCCAATGGCCAACCCGAAGACCCATCCGGCTCCAACAGCCATGGCAAGGGAAAGGACAAGAGCAAAGAGCCTCGCAAACCATCGCCTCCCAAAAGGCAGCGAGACGAGGCATCATGCACTGGCGGATAGAAGAACGAAGCACCTCCTCCGCCTCGACGCAACGAAGGCGGCAGCCAAGGAAACGACCAGCAACCACAAGGTGGCGGCAGCTGCAATAATATATGGCCCGCCACCACCAAGACGGAGCAGAGATCGCACGCGTTCCCTGCCTCCCGCGCCTAGGCACGGTGGCTGATGCAGTGCTCACCATGAAGAGCCCAGGCTCAGCAGAGGCAAAGCCGCGTAGGACGAGCCTGACGTGGATAGAAATATCCGCCAACTCGCTCCAGAAGACGCCAGGCACCGCCTCAATGACAACAAGGCTGGAAAAGAACAGTCGTATCTTGGACCCGTGTGTTTTGGCCCAGCAATCACACCGCTGCTGTTCCTAAGGACATGACATCCGTGTCAAAAACTTGCCCAAGGTACAGCGGTCTGGACAAGCCAAATTCATGGCTCTCAGATTACGCGCTGGCAGTTCAGATTGCCGGTGGCGACGGTTTGGTTGCGGCACGTTTCCTCCCCTTAATGCTGGCAGGAACGGCTAGAAGATGGATCGAGAACTTGCCGGAAAAGTCAATCCATTGCTGGCGTGACATGGAGCGGGTTTTTACCCAGCACTTTCAAGGAACGTACAAGAGGCCCAACACGTACACCAATCTGACAAGATGTGTGCAAAGCCCTGGCGAAATAGCAACTGCTTTTCTGGCCAGATGGATCCATACCAAGGCCAGCTGCGAGAACGTAGACGACAACCAGGCCATCCACGCCTTCACTACAGGACTACTCAAAGGGTCCAGCCTTCGGCACAAGCTCGTACGGATGCAGTGCAAAAACCTCGGAGTCATGCTAGAAGTAGCCGGCATGTACGCGCAAGCTGATGACGACGCCCGCGAAACTGATGCCGTCCACGACATGGCACCAGGTAGGCGCGCCAACAACAAGCGCAAAGCTCCCCAGGACGACAAAGCCGGAACGTCAAACGAGGTCGCTGCCGCTTCAAAGGAAAAGGCGGTGGTGGCGACAACAAGTGGAAAGGCAAGGCGGATAACTCCGGCAAGCATCGCTTGTCGTGGGAACAAGCCAAAGCTCTACGCTGGACAAGGCAAAGTCAACCACACGCTGGGAGAATGCCGATTCATGGACGAAGCCAAGAAAGACTCTGAGGTGGGCTGGAAGCCCAAAAAGATGAAGAAGGCGGCGAAGTCCAAAAAGGAAGACGACGAGGAGGCGATGTCTATCTCTGAGGATGAGGACCCCAAGCCGCCACGTAAGGACAAAAAGTTCCCCAATGTACAAGGCAGCTTAGTCTGTTTCCTGGGAACTCCTTCGGCAAAAGAGGAAAAGGCGGAACTTCGTGAGCTAAACGCCACGGTGCCAGACGTCCCTCAATACTTGAACTGGTCCGAGATGCCAATCACATGGGACAGAGAGGACCACCCCGATCGCGTGCCTAGCCCAGGCAAGTACGCTCTTGTCGTCGACCCAATCGTCGACAACTTCAGACTCACCAAGGTGCTGATGGATGGTGGCAGCAGTCTCAACATCATGTATGAGGAGACACTGAAGCGCATGAACTTGACGGAAGCCAGCTTGACTACAGCAAGGTCAAGTTTCATGGCATCGTTCCGGGTAAGCAAGCTAAGTCCATAGGCAGCATAAGGCTGGAGGTTACCTTTGGCATAGAGCCAATTATCGGACCGAATTTCTTCGGTTCGAGGTAGTCCCTTCAAAAGCGCTTATCACTGCATATTTGGTCGCCCGGCGTTCGCCAAGTTCATGGCACGGCCATGCTACATCTACAGCAAGTTGAAGATGCCTGGACCCAATGGTACCATTACCATCAATGGCGACTTCGAGAAAGCTAAGCAGTGTGAAAGAGGCAACACCGCCTTTGCTGAGGCTCCTCCACGCTGAAGAGCTAGAGATGCTAAGGAAGGAAGCCAAACCAATGAGTTGCCGGCTGGCGTCAAAACCGCCGACAACAAAGCACCTTCAAGGCATCAAGCACACAAAGCAGGTAGACCTGGTGCCGGGCAACAGTTCCAAGCAAGTCACCATTGGTTCCGGCTTATCTGACGCATAGGAAAGCGCGCTCGTCAAGTTCCTCCGTGAGAACGGGGACATTTTCGCATGGACATCTGCTGATATGCCAGGTGTACCCCGGGAACTTGCCGAGCACTCTCTCAACGTTTTTGAAGGATCCAAGCCGGTGAAGCAGGCGGCACGGCGCCAGGGAAAGGAAAAGCGGCGTGCAATAGGAAAGGAGATCATCAAGTTACTAGATGCTGGTTTCATTAGGGAAGTAGTTCATACAGACTGGTTGGCAAATCCTGTAATGGTTCCGAAACCTAATAAAGAGCTGAGGATGTGTATCGATTATACCGGTTTGAACAAGTGCTGTCCTAAGGACCACTTCGCGTTACCACGTATCGATCAGGTTGTCGACTCAACGTCCGGCTCTGAATTGCTGTGTTTTTTGGATGCGTACTCCGGGTACCACCAAATTAAACTGCGCGAGTCGGATCAGTTGAAAACGTCGTTTACTACCCCCCGGAACCTTCTGTTACGTAACGATGCCCTTCGGTCTGAAAAACGCCGCAACTTACCAGCGTTGCATGCAGAGATGCCTAAACGAGCAAATTGGTCGCAATGTTCACGTCTACATAGACGACATTGCCGTCATGTCTCGCAAAAAGGCGGATCTGCTCGACGATCTGCGGAAACCTTTGATAATCTCCACGTGTACAGGATGAAGCTCAACCCAAAGAAATGCACTTTTGGGGTTCCTGCCGGCAAATTGCTCGGCTTTATCGTTTCCGAACGAGGAATTGAGGTGAATCCGGAGAAAATCAAAGCGATTCTCAACATAAAAAGGCCCGTTGCCTTAAGGACGTGCAGCGTTTAGCTGGCTCAGCCGCTGCCGTCAGTCGTTTCATCAGCCGCCTTGGAGAAAAGGCAATGCCTCTCTACCGGCTGTTGAAGAAATCCGACAACTTTGAGTGGACAGATGAAGCAGATGCCGCCTTGGAACAGCTTAAGGCCGCGTTAACATCTCCGCCAATCTTGGCAGCACCTCGTTCAGAGGAGCCCATGCTGCTTTACGTCGCTGCAACCAACTTGGTTGTTAGCGTCGTCCTGGCTGTGGAACGCAAAACAGAAGGCTCGGAAGTTCCTGAACAAAGACCAGTATACTTTGTCAGCGAAGTTTTTTCCGCTTCAAAACAGCGTTACCCACATTACCAGAAACTGACATACGGCGTATTCTTCGCCGCCAGAAAGTTGAGGCATTACTTTCAGGATCATTCCATCTCGGTTGTGAGCAAAGCACCCTTGGGTGATATCATCAACAACGCTGAAGCCACTGGCCGAGTCGCCAAATGGGGTATTGAACTTGCTGCGTTCGACATCTCATACAAGCCCAGAACTGCCATCAAATCTCAGGCACTTGCCGATTTTGTGGCAGATTGGACAGAAAGTATGGAGGAAATCCCTCTCCCTGAGTCAGAGTACTGGATCATGCATTTTGACGGATCCAAGATGCTCCAAGGGTCTGGGGCTGGGGTTGTGCTTAGAAACCCACAAGGAGACAAGTTGAGCTACGTGCTCCAAATTCATTTCAAGGCAACAAACAACGTTGCCGAATATGAAGCGCTCCTTCATGGTTTGCACATTGCCAAAGAAATCGGCATCCAGCGCATTCTCTGTTACGGCGATTCCGACTTGGTGGCACAGCAGATTCGAGGAACTTGGGACGCAAAAAGCGCAACGATGGCGGCTTACAGAGCCACTGTCGATGAATTCGCCAAATGCTTCCTGGTTACGAAGTTCGCCACATTCCGAGAGCTCAGAACGAGGCGGCAGACACACTTGCCAGGCTTGGATCTGAGCGCAAAAAGGTGCCAAAAGATGTTTTCCTGGAACACCTCTACAAGCCGTCCATCAAAGGAGCTGACCATTTGGATCCAGAAGCAGCGAACCAGTAGAAGATGCAAGCTATGCGGTCTATTTGGTGAAGCCGGACTGGACAACCCCCTACATGAATTTCTTGACGAACCAAGAGTTGCCGGATGATGAGGTATTAAGGCGGCAAATCATAAGAAGAGCCAAAGCATTCACAATTATCAACGGTGAGCTATACAAGCGTAGCACTACCGGAGTTTACCAGCGTTGTATTTCATCGGAGGAAGGTCGCAACCTGTTAGACGAGATCCATTCTGGCGATTGCGGTCACCATGCGGCATCTCGTTCCCTTGTTTCGAAAGCTTTTCGGCAAGGATTCTACTGGTTGACGGCCAAGGCAGACGCTGAGGAAATTGTGAGGACATGCAAGGGTTGCCAGCTTTATGCTCGGCAACCTCACTTGCCGGCTCAGGCGCTCAAGACAATACCCATCACCTGGCCCTTCGCAGTCTGGGGCTTGGACATGGTTGGACCCTTTAAGACGGCACCTGGCGGCTACACACACTTGCTTGTGGCCGTAGATAAGTTCACAAAATGGGTTGAAGCTAAACCTATCAAAAAGCTTGATGGCGCCACTGCCGCCAATTTTTGTGGGGAATAATCGCTCGGTTCGGGGTGCCTCATAGCATCATAACCGACAACGGCACGAATCTCTCCCAAGGCGAAGTTGAGGAGTACTGTTACAAGCACGGCATCCGCCTTGACCTGGCTTCTGTTGCTCATCCACAAGCTAATGGTCAAGTAGAGCGTACAAATGGCTTAGTTCTTCAGGGGCTTAAGCCACGTCTCGAAGTACCATTGCACAGGGCAGCTGGGGCTTGGGTTGACGAATTGCAATCTGTCCTTTGGAGTTTGCGTACAACTCCAAACAGATCAACAAAGTTCACTCCTTTCTTCTTAGTCTATGGGGCTGAGGCAGTACTGCCATCCGACATGATGTTCGATTCTCCCAGAATGCAAGCCTACGTCGAAGAAGACGCAGAAGATGCAAGACAGACGGACTAGACCTACTTGACGAAGAGCGAGATGTTGCCTTGGCTCGATCAGCCATCTACCAGCAAAGCCTACGCCGCTATCATAGCCGTAGAGTTAGGAAACGAAGCTTTAGGGTAGGTGATCTAGTTCTCCGCCTAATCCAAGACAGGAAAGGCTTGCATAAGCTATCCCCGCCATGGGAAGGACCTTTCGTGGTCAGCAAGGTGTTGCTCAATGGATCCTACTACTTGATGGATATCAAAGACGGCTACAGGAAGACTCGTGGCCGCAAGCGCAAGCGAAAAGTTGACGACAAGTATGAGGAAACCAAGAGGCCTTGGAACATTGAGCAGCTACGTCCTTTCTACACTTAGCAATTTCCACATTGTAACAAGTACATTATGATCATGAAATAAAAGTCTGTGGTGCTCATTTTCGTTTTGAGAGTCATGCCATCTTTTGTCTTTTCTTGTAATCATTTTCATGCCATGTCAAAAAAGTTACCAAATAGATTTTTTCTCTAGGCTCAGAGCCAATGGTCCGACAACTTTTGACATCTGCCGCGTGCCGGCAAAATTAAAAAGCAAAACAAATTTTGCACCGCCTAGTTTGTCTGTTTTGTTTGTTTATGCATGGGTCGCCTAGTAGTATGTAGTTGGCACCAAAATGCCGGCTTTGGTCTCTGTGTCTAAACTAATTGGTATAGCACCTGGTTGGCACAGCTAAAGTCACTGTGATGAGGTACCGCCAACATACGAAAAAGTCAAATGTATGAACACAAAACACATTTTAAGGCGGGCCACTTAAGTTAGCCTACCGCCAAGTGTAGCATAAAAGTTGGCCCAACACAAAATAAATTAAGTTTACAACGCACGACAAAGTTTTCTTCTGCATTACAGACTAATGCAGGCATCATAAATTGTTTGTGCAGGATTAAACTGCAGGTGCCGGAACGGTCTTGGGGCTGGCGCTGCTTTCGGGAACGTCCTCTTCGTCCGCCAACTCCTCGTCCGCCTTCTCCTTGTCCGCCAAGCCTGGGGCTGAAGCCGAAGTGCTCGCGCCGCCATGGGGGTCTGGATGCGCCTTGTAGAACTTGCCGAGGTCCACCATGTTGGCAACGCGCGTGGCATACCCTTGCACAGAAGTTTGCACTTGTGCGACGTCAAGGGTATTGCCGTCTTCATCTTCAGTCGGCATGAATTCCGTCAACTGATGGATGTCAGCGTCCGGATACCAGGCCTTGGTCAGAACAAGCGCTTTCTTCGCCCCTCCCCGTGCAGCTGACCGCAGATTGTCTTCGTATTCCTGGCAAAGTTTCTCAAGAAACTCGGGCAGAAATTCAAAGTCGATAGGGTCGCTGTCAGTGGGATACAGCTTGCCGGCCAAAGCTTGGCCTGCATTGACGGTGCGGCGAATGATGGCTCCGATATGGCGGAGGCGTGAAGGGCACGGCGTCGAGTCGGACTGGTCGTCAAAGCCGGCTGGCACTGAAGATAATAAAAAACTGTTAAGGCAGGCATAGAACTGAAGTTTGGCGAAACAAGTAAATTTGATGAAACCTACCAAGCACATGCTCTTAAAGGGCGGCAATCTCATCCTCATGCTGGGCAAGCTTTTCTTCGGCTTGGTGTACAGCGCTGGCGTGAAGCTCTTGTTGTTTCTTGGAATTTTCGGCAACTGTCGCCAGGTTCTTATTCAGATTCTCCAGCTGCTCAGTCAACTTGCTGAGGGCTTGGGCGTGCTCCAGATCACGCTTCTCCAGATCTTTGGCATGGTCCGCCTTTAGCTTGAGGATTGTTTCGGCAAGATCTACAGCTTCGTTCATTAGAGCTTGCATGTCACCCGAATTCGCAAGAATTTCTCGGGCAGTGCTTAACAGTTCTACAAAAATTTACAAAAAGGAAAGCCCAACTAAAGCAAGTTGTCGGCGAGAGTAAAAGAAGGCGAAAACATTGAAGGCAAGGTAAAATTTGTCACCTTCATCTTTTTTGCGAGCCTCTTCGTAGCTCGTAATTTGCACATCCTTTGTTGGAGATATATATGCCCTAGAGACAATAATAATTAAGTTTATTATTTATCTCCATGTTTATTATTAATGTTTGTATCTTTATGCTACAACTGTATTGGGTACTTGTATAGAAAATACAACATATGCAAGAGGAAAACCTCCGATACACGTGTAGAGCTACGAACGGAAAAAGAGTTCCTGGTCTTGTCTCTAAGACTAGCCTATCTTGTTGCTCGATGATCATGTTTTCCTGATCATGGACTTTGTATAAGTCATTCAACTATAGGAGTGGATTATCGGAATGGTAATTGCACTGAACCGACCCACCGTATGATCTTGCTATGAGAAAAATCATCGACGATGAAATAGCGATTGATCATCTATTTAGTTATCATTAGCTGGATCCCTATGCTATGAGAATATCTTGTGACCGCTTATTCGACATTCGAGCTTTGATTTCCGTCAAACGTCTTGCAGTAACATGGGACTATGATAGGTGGCTTTTGGGCTTGAACTAGAATATGTATTGGAACAGAGATCGTTCAAGAATGGCACTTACTCCTCCAGACGATGGAGAGATACATCCTCTAGGCTATCTCAAGTATTGTTGTTGTCACCCAATCGTCTGGCCAGACACAAGCGTGATTTATCACGGGACAACATAAATACGGAATGAGAAAAGAAAATGATATTGGTACGGGAAAAATATGTGTTATGGTCAAAGGGTTTTATCACACTAGAGCACATTGTCTCAATCTCGATATATCATTGGTATCGTGTACGTAAGAGGATTAAGCGTAATGGTTAACGCACAAGTTCTGTTGTTCATTCACAACACAAGGGTGCCAGTACGAATGCCTAACCCATAGCTGGTTATTGTTTGGTAAGCTCCCAAACAATACTTTGTGATTGCTGAACCTTTCGGGTCACACGCTTAAGCTGTAGGTCAATCTTTGATCGAGAGTAAAGATGTAGTTTTAGTGGGAATGTGATTGTGTCAGAGTAGCTCCGATGTCACTGGACTTGTTCCGATGAATTATAAGTTAGAGAGGATGCGGACATTTAATGTCCCGGGATGATAGGAATGGTTTCTATCATCAGCGGATTTAATCCGAGTGCTTATGAAGAAGGAAATATTGTTCCGATGCTTTTGTCGGCACATACTAGGTATCCCGGTTCATATAAATATGAGTTATATGATAAGTAATTAATTCCGGGAATTTTCCGTAAAAGGAAATATTCATTTAGGAATTAATTAGACAAAACAATTGATTATTTAATTAAATAAAGGAATAATATTAATAGGCACACCAAGGTCGTGGTGGGCCACGGTGCCGTAGAGGGGGAAGTTCCCCCCATGGCCGAAACACTAATGGGCCACGTGGCCCAAGGGGGACGGCGGCGGCAGGAGGCGGTGGGAAGGGGAAGTCCCCCTCCAACCCGAGTTGGAGGTGGGGGAGGTCTCCTCCCCCCTTTCCTTGTAGGGTGAGGCGGTTTGGGGGGGAGGAGTCCAACTCCTCCACCCAATCCGAGTTGGGGTGGGGGAGGGTCTCCTCCCCCTCCTTCCTTGTGAGGTTTGGCAGGTTTGGGAGGGAGGAGTCCTACTCCTCCTCCAAATCCGAGTTGGCGAAGGGGTGGGACTCCTCCCTCCCTTCCTTGGCCGGCCCCTTCCCCAAGCACCTCCACCCCTTGGCCTCCTTTATAAGCAGCCCCAAGCCCCTAGGGTTTGAGAAAACAATTGAAGCAAGTTCTCTCCCTCTCTCTTGTAGATCTCATGTGTTGAGAATTAGACGTCTCTAATCTTCTCATATAGATCTAATCTAGTTGATTAGATCTACCACCTAAACTACGCCACAAGGCTGACTCTTTTCACCATGTGCTAGTAGATAGGCGGTGAACGCACGGGGTGGGTTGACACGGTGTATGTGTGGATACCGCTAGAGCGGGATTTGTGCAAGCGAGTTCCTTGGACAACGGAACAACTTCATCAAGTTCTACATCAACGACGACGTTCGTCAACAATCTCACCTCCCAGCGTCGACGTGAGATTCTTCATCAGGCTACACTGACATCTACTTCGACAAACACAAGATCTTCCGCAACGGTGTTTGTAAGTATTCTAGATCATCGCATTATGGGGTGCAACGTACCTTCATAGAATAGATCTTAGCGGTAAGGTTACGGATAATTTTTAAAGTTTCCCCGCAACCCAACAGTGTTATCAGAGCCGATCTATGCGTTGGTATGATTTGATCTAGAGCACCAGTTGGTGTGAGCATTGCATGGTTCTTGCATTAAGTTTATTTTAGTTGCTTCCCAAAAAGTTGTGCATTATATTCCATGGCAGTATTGGCAAGATCTTTACGAACTTCTGGCTATTCGCGGACCTTCCGGCTGCTCCTAGTATGCTTGTTGGCGCCAACGATGTGCTTCAGTAGCTTCGGTTCTATACCCTTAGTTGTGGACGTTGATGTATAATGGATTGGGCCTGAGGGTTGGACGCCTCACGGGGGTCGCACATGTGATCGTTTAGATTGGGGTTCTGCAACGTTTTCGTAATGTTGGGATCTCAATCACCCCGCAATGTTAATCTAGCAACTAGCCTAATACGTAGGTAGTGACGGTAATTCCGTAGAGCCTACAAAGCCACGTAAAACATGCAAACAAAGCGTTAGATACGTCTAACTTGGTTTTGCAGGATTGTGTGCCTGTGTTTTGGTATAGCTATTTTGTTACGGTGTCTTAACATGATGGTGGTAGCCAAAACAATTGATCGAGTCCGTCATCGACAATCAAGTGAAGAAGAGTTCGTCGTGGAGACCGGGAGGAGGCGCTGGCATTGCGTCGGCGACATGTACTTGGCGATTTTCAGATATGGCAACTTTCCTTCGGGAATTTTACCATGATCGGGAACAATGAAGATGGTGATCCTCAAGGACGAGCGTCAAGGACTCCCGAGGAATAACAAAGGCTATACCAAAGCACATGAATTATTATTAATTGCCTGTGATGTTTATCCTTTGTTGTTTGCACCTTGATTGTGCAGTAGTCGTTTATTAGGGTGAATCCTCATACAAAATCAAGGATATCGTGTTCTTACCAACCGTGGCACCGTCAAACCGGATGCTTGTTGCCATACGACCTGTATCCAGGAGTAATGTGTACCAAGGGTTCGGGAGGCGGGCGCGAACAGTTCCAGCAGCCAGTGTCGGTTGGTTGTCTTGCCGTCCAAGCATAACACAACCATGAGTTCGGAACACATCCGTCGAAAGACGAACATGAGTTGTAGCTGCTGCAACTAGCATAGTGCTTACCGGTTGGCCGACGGACATGACATGTATCCATGCTTGCTTCGTAGGGCAATCGGGTCCTGAATCACTTAGTGCCAATCATGAGGATTATTGGACTTAGTGGGAGCATATCTTAGATTCATGTTTGATTGAATTAAAGTAGTGCATTAAAATTAGTAATAAACTAGAAGTCTAAATAAACTTGTTTTGTTGTAGAAAATGGATCCCGTTGAAAAGATTTATGAAGAAGACTTGTTAGGAAAATTAACTGTGGGAAGCGTGATCTTTACGGATTGGCTTCACGGGCTGAGAGAAAATCTCAGTAGACGCGATTAGAGCATATTATGGATACAACTGTTCCAGAAATAGAAGAAGAATATTCTCCTATGGAGAAACATGAGTATAAAGTGAGTATGGTTGTGCTAGACAGGATGTGTCCCAAGCTTAGCGACAGTTATCCATACTATCGCCCCTTTCATCTTATGGAAGTTTTGAAAGCTCGGTTCATGTTCCAGTTATGTCTTGCTAAACGACAAACTCAATGGAGAACTTAGATCTTGCAAACTATCTAGCGAAAGCTCGATGAGGGAGCACAAGGTTAAGTTCTGCAAAATACTCAGGGAGCTTGAGGATATTGGGCAACCAATTCCAGGAAATCAAGCTGTTGACACACTTCCAAGAATATTACCATAATTGTACTACGCCTTGTGGCGTGTTATTAATTGATGGGAATAGAGAAGATAGTCAAGGAAATCTTCAAAATGCTCTTATCAGCAGAGATGGATATCTATGTGCATCACTTGATGACCACAACCATCTTGCAAGACAAGTGGCAAGTCCACAAAAGGTATAAGAGTTATAAACAGATTATTGACATAATCTCGACTCGAATATAATTTGGTATGTGAATACTGAAATTTTTCATGTTGCATGATCGCAATGTGAAAAGGGAAAGAGACAAGAGATTTAGTAAGAATTGGAGGATGTGGGAAAGAGAGGCACTCAATGCGCCATGATCACCACTGTGTCTTCAATCCAAGTCAATGAAGAAGATTTACACTAGAACTTTAAATAAGAGTTATTTTCAGTTTGATCATTATGTAATGAATATTTTATATTCTGGAACAAGTCATTGTTCGAATTATAAAGTATGTGTGGGAATTCCAAGTTTGGAAATTCAAAGTTTATATCTTCTTTATTGTGTTATGTCATTAATTATTTGTTTGTTAAGTCTTTATTGTTTTGATTCAAGTTATTACTTAAAGTTATAAGTGATAAATAAAGTTAGTTTAGTCTTTAATTTGGAGTTATACTTTTCATTGGTTCTCTTTGAGACTATTAAAGTTATCTCTAAATTAAATGGATAAAACTAAAATCACAAAGTGTAATACACTTGGAGAAATTCGAAATTCATAAAGTGCTAGTCATTTAATGAAAATCGAAATCCACAAAATGCTAAGCATTTAGTAGACTCGAATTTGGCAAAGTGCTAGGCACTAGTAAATTTTGAGATTTACATAAAGGAGTGGAATCTACCCATTAATTCAATTCTATTGAGGAATTAATATGAAGTTGCATATTAATGAGATAGAGTTAATGAAATTATTGAAGTTTCAATGTTTCATAAAATTCAGTGGGAGAGTGTGAGACTCAAAATAAAGGAATCAAAGGAATTTGATTAAAGTTAAAAGAAAGGACTTAATAAAATATTGTAACATTGTTGACGAAGGAAAATTATTTCTTAGTCAAAATTACTTGTGATGGATTTTGGTAACTCAAAATCATCATGGTAATAAAATATTTTGAAAGATAAAGATTAAAATGAAATGTTACAAAGTCTTGCTTAAATGTGTTGTGAAATTAGAATTCCAAATAACCCACTAAAGTAAATAGATTATTTTGTCTGATATCTTGGGATTTGTGTCAATTATAACTTAGAGTTATTTTGATAGTGAGTTCCATGATTTTCAATTAAGGATTTAAGTTTTAAGTTCGAATTGAAAAAGGGTGTTTTGCAAAAGTCCATAATTGTTATTTTGGCAAGTGACTTCCACACAAAATTCTAAATGCTTGTTGACTTTAGAATTGGAGAAAAGTGCCTTCTCATAAAAAGAGAGTGGAAATCTGTAGCGTACCTGCACTTAAAATATGGCAAGGTACCTGTGTATAGTGCAAACCCCTGGATCGATTCATTTGCACACACAGTCTAAGATGAAATATCACAACATTGCATCAATTATTACACGATAATCCAGTACTTAGGAAAAATAATTACAACTTGCATAGCATAAAGCTAGCTTGATAGAGTAAAGCAGCGGAAATCATATTCTTCATGGAGTCCTCATCCTTTGCATGTGCCACAGGCGAAACATGTTGGTTGCAGACTCGAAACCCAAACGTAACCTTACTCATCGTCAGAAATTTCTGCAACAAATAAAATTTTGCAACAAAGTGGGTCAGAATCATTAAAAATGATCCTGGCAAGTGACACTATGTGGACACTTAATGGAATAACTATAATAGCCTATATGCATATTTGGCTGGTGGAGTTTAAGGCTATTTTGCATAAAAGCTAATTTTGCCTAACACTTTGTAATACTTTTTCTTCAAATGTTCGAGACAGTATGGCATGAAATCCATAGTCTCGTCTACCCTTGTTCACCCATCAAAATTTTACTTAGAGAAATAAGATGTTGGGAGCCTCCGTTGAATCCTTGATCAGCTGCTTGAATTGTCCGTAACCGGGGACACGGCTAAGTACTTAGTTTTAACTCTGCAGAGGTTGTGCACTTTCACCATTAGACCCAACAAACCCAAACTATCCTCAAGCACTCAAATTGTGCTAAGGAAAAGGAGAGAGTTGAGATGAGACTTTTCAGAAGCATTTTCCCATCCCATGCCGCCTTGACGCGCTCCCATCTAACCTTCTACCACCACCTGTCAAGTCGGGATGAGTCCACGCAACTTAATCCATCTAGCCAGAGCCCATATGACTAATGGCTGCACGGTAATCAACTTCACTTAGAGAAACATTGGTCCCTTTAATCCTGGGTGGCAATCCACAAGTGAATAAACACTCAACTCTGGCAGCCATGCAATCCCAAATCCACCCAGGTGATAAATTAACTTAGTAGAATTTAAGCTTTGAATAAAACAAATTTGCATAGCATCAATAATTCTACCAAGTTATCAATAGGATTCTAGACACAACTAGTGTAAAGGAGATAGTAGTTTTAGCATAGCAATACTATCCTACACATGCATATAAGGAAATACACTAAGTCATGCATAGGAAAAATACTTAGGAAATTTATGGGGGTGTGCCACTTGCCTTGGCAAACAGGAGTGTAGTAATAGCAGTTGCAATCACTTTCGTCTCTCCCCGGAATTTCTAACAAGTCAAATAAATCACAAATAAACACACAATCATAAATGCAACACTTAGAAAAATATGATATGCATGAGATGCAGGATGACACAATAATTATGGTATGAAAGACATGCAAAACAATTTAAGGGAAAAACATAACATAACTATCCCATTTGGCTAAGGCAAGGTCAAGGTTGATCTCAAAGTAAACTTGACAAAATAACAACTTGAAAAGTTGTAAGGCTAGTTCAAGTCTTTACATGTTAGATCTTCAAAACATCTTCAACTCCTTTGTAGTTTCATTGATCTTCAATGGTCTTCAATTAGTACTCTAGGAACTTAGTCTTAAACACCAAGGACTTGGTCTATGTCCAAAGTGAGACAAAAACAGAAAGAAAGAAGATAGTAGTTGGTCTTCCAAGAATCTTCTCCTTGCTTCCTTGTAGATTTCCTTGATGTGATAACTTCATTGCTACTTGTAGACTTGATGATTCTGAAGACTTGATGATGTTGGCAGCATCAAAGTTGATCTTGAATATAACTTAGCCACCATGAGGTCTAGGCGAGGAAGAAAGAAAAGAGAGAAAGGGAAGCAAGACTTAGAAAATGTAGCTGGTTGGTCTTCATGAACTTTCTCTTGATTTCTTCTAAGTACTTTTCTTCTTGGAGATGTTCCTGAGTCTTGTCTTCTTGGCTAAGTTCTTCGTTGGTTCTTGATTGTTTCCACTAATTTCTAACTTAGTGGTTTTAACTAGAGGGGTCAAAAGAGCTAACATTCATCCTCAAAATTTCTAAGGAGGAAGTCATGTGAAAGTATAAAATAATACTAAGGACTTAATTATGCATGCCATGCTTATGTAAATGCTCCTAGGAAATGCAAGCAAACAAGATGGTCCAAAAATGACTAAGGACCAAGGTCACAACATAAGATTCAAAATTTCCACTAAGGGAAATAAAGGTTAAGACAATAAGTCAAAAATAAACCTAAGGAAAAGTGAACCAAAAAGAGGTGCTAGATTTTGCTAAGGAAAAGTATTGTCAAAATACTTGTCAAATATTTTCTAAGGAAGAAATAGTTTTGTTTGAGAGACAAAATATTTCTAAGTACTTGTTATCAACTAAAGTCGTCAAAATATGATTAAGTCATTTATCAGTCGAAAATAAGAAGAAAAATATTTTTAATAAATTTTCGATTATTAAAATAACACCTAAAAAGCATTTACTCAATATTTAATCAAAATCATTAAAAATAATTTTACAAAAATACTAGAGTATTTCTACGGCCAATACTTAGGCATACAAAATTATAGCAAAAGATTTTGCTCAAAAATCTATTTTTAAACTCAATTTATAGTCAAAATACTAATTAAACCACCTTTAAAAATTAACTAATTTAATTTCGTCAAAACCTAAAAATAACTATGCCAAAAGTTTCCACGTGTCATAAGCTTTCCAGAAATATAAAGTTTGCAAAATTTGGCTAAGCCAATAAAAAGATATGATAAAACTAAGATCTAGGGTCTTTTCTGCAAAACTGCCGTTTAAATCAAATTCGGAAAATCCTCAGAAAAGGGCTTTGCCACTTGTCGTCTTCTGATTGGCCGGGGATGCTGACTGTGCTGCTGATGGGGACGCTGACTGGATGTCGACGTGGCTGCTGACGTGGTTAAGTGGATGGATCTGGAACGTTGGATCTGGATCTAATGGTCCAGATCTGCTAATACCCCTTCAATTAAAAATATCTAATCTAGGCCGTTGATTGCAGATCGGACGGGCCGGGATCAAAGGTCTCACCGGGCGGCACTAGTTTCCGGAGATGGAGGTCGCGGTGGTCGGCGGCTCGGGAACACGTGCGCGGCGCTGCGCCGGGGTCCTACGGGCTGGGGAAGATGACGAGGAGGTGCGGCACGTCGAGGGGAAGGCGATGGAGGTCACGGCGTCGACTCTTGCGTCCTGGAGAGGCGATACGACGCGGACGATGGCGCAGCGACTCCGGCGAGCTCGGGTGAGCACGTGCTCGTCACTCCGGTGGTCCTCTGGTTCGGGGACGGGGTCTACGGGGTACGGCGTGTCGTGGCGATCTCGGTGGTGTGGCCGGCGTCGATCCGCGCGTCCTGCAACGGCGTCGGGGACGGCCAGCACTCGCGCGGCTCTGACGAGATTCGGGCGACCAAGCTCAGCTCGATTCCCTGCACATAAAAAAAATCAACAGAAGGCTCAGGGGATGCGCAAGGTCTAGGTAAGAATATGGGAGGGGTCTCGTGCTCTGGGGGTTGCTCACCTCACCGGAAAGGACTTCGAAGGCCGGCGGAAATGGCGGACTCCGGCGATCGATTGCGGCAGCCTGGGGGCATGAATTGGAGAAGAGGGAGAGGGGAAATGCGGAGCAGGGCCAAGGCTACTTATAGGAACGAACGGAGGATGGAAATCCCGTTTAAATCGCACGCGTTTTGATCCGGAGATCGGGGAGCAGTTTCGGCCGGAGAAATCGGGCTGGAGGTTGAAAGCGATGACGTCATCGCTGGCGTCATCGGTGGGACCCACCTGACAGTGAGAGAAAGGGGAGAGAGGCTGGGGTTGGGCTGGAGCTGGGCTGGGTGCTGTGGATAGCTGCTGGGCTTCGGCCCAGTTAGCTCGTCGCTATATATTTTTTTTAACTCTTTTCCTTTTCCATTTTCTGAAATGTTTTTCTATCTTTTAAAATATGACTCCAATTGGATTCAAACCAACTTGGTAAAATTTGTAAAAATAAACTTTATCATTTAAAATAGTCGAACACACTTTTCAAATACTTTTCATAAATATAAATTTGAAATATTGCATAATTGCTTAATTGACATTTTATGTAAAATTTTAAAATAGGGTTTTTAATTTAAAATATTTGTGGCTTAAATAAAAACCAGTAAGACACCACAAATGTAAATAGCTGAAATTAACTTATTTAAACTTATTTTCAAATAATTATAATTAAATCAAAACCAAAAATATAGAACAATTAAACCATATAAATCAAAAATATTATATAGAGCTTAAAATGCCCTTTTATGATATTTTCTCAAATATGTTTTCAAGTGGAATTATTATTCCAACTTTTGAAATTTTCAAATGCAAACAATACAAGAAGATGATGAATGCATGCATGATTTTATTTTTCTAGTCAAAGTATATATAGTTTTCAAAAGTTTTTGATTTTTCTGATTTTTCAAATTTTTGAAAAATTTGGGATGTTACAGACTACCACCCTTAAAAAGGAATCTCGTCCCTGAGATTCGAGAAGGCTAGCAAAAGTTTGTGACTGGGATATCTGGGTGGCTACCACCCTTAAAAGAGATCTGCGTTGGTATTAAAATTCCAATGGCCAAAATTACAACCTTATCACCATTACATTGACTCTGGTCCTACTTGGCTAAACTTCTCCTGAAGTTTCTCTGGGTGCCTTCCTTCCTGGTTTTACATTGATATCCGATCCGCCTTTTATCTAGTGTGGTGAGTGTGATCACTTTGTTGGCTTGATCAATCTGACCATCATATTTGGACATCCAGTCCTTGCCTATGATTATATCAAAGGCTTGCAAGTCCAGCACAAACAACTCGCTTGGGAAATTATGTGTCTCAATTCCCAAGGTCATGTTTTGGCATACATTGTTTGCTGGCATTTTTCCTTCTGTAGAGCTTACTCTGATGGGTCTTCTAAGTCCTCGATTGGGGATCTTATTTTTACTCACAAGTTCCTTTGATATGAAGGAATGTGTTGCTTCAATATCAAAAAGTACTAAGGCAGGATAAGAGTTGATCATCAATCCTTCAATAACTGGGTCGGGTTTCTTGAGAACTCTCTCTATGTTTATCGAAAACACATGTCCCTTTCTGAACTGAATTGGCTTAGTCCCATTGCCAGTCTTCTTTTCTGGACAGCTTCGGGAGTAGTGTCCCATTTCTTGCATTTGAAACACTCTACCTAACTGAGGTCCTTCTTATTGGATTTTGGGTGGAGATTCTGAGTACTGTTTTCTCCCATGAGGTGCTCATCTTCGAGGTCATAAACCTCTTCAGTATGAGCTGGGCTATGGTGACCATGGTTGAGGTGGTGGTCATCCTCTCCATGAAAGTCGTGTTCATTAATATTACGACAATGACGGTTAGGGTCTTCATGGTGGTTGAACTCAACACAAACAAGTTCCTCATGTGAAGTGCTCCATTCCTGCTCTGATGCTGAGTGATGGCTTTCCAATTCCTGCTTTCTCTTCTTGCTTGCATTTTGCTTCATTTTACTTTCCAGGACTATAGCTTTGTCAATCAGTGACTGGTAGTCAGGGGCATGGGCAATTGTTAAATAAATGGATAATTTGCCATCCAGACCATTTAGAAATCTCTTCCTCTTTTTGTCATCTGTATCCACATCATCCGGTGCATAACGCGCTAGGTTATTGAACTCATTCTTGTATTCATCTATAGTCCGATCTCCTAGTCGAAGGTCGAGGAATTCCTCCCTCTTCAGTTTCATCACTCCTGATGAAATATGTTCAGCACGAAATCCTTCTTGGAACAAATCCCATGTCATCTCTTCAATGGGGTAAGTGATCTGGTAGCTGTCCCACCAGTTTGCTGCAGGTCCTTCCAGTAGTTGTGCCGTGAATCTAACCTTCTCAGCATCTGTGCATCCAATTGTGACTAAATCCTTATTTACTGAACGTAGCCAATCATCAGCCAAAATAAGTTCAGTAGTACTTGAGAGTTTCTTGGGTCTAAGCTTCAAGAATCTGATCAGCATATCCACTTGAGATGGGGGTGGTGCTGGAATGTCCTTGGTGTCTTCTTGGTTTTGGTTCATTAACAAGCTCAACTGATTCTGTGCTTCTATTATTTGATTTGTCATTGTCTTCACATCAACGATGGGGCTTTGGTGAGGCATCTGTTTGGGTTTAGCAGAGATGAGTAAAAGATAGATAGATGCTAAGGAATAATCCTACCCAAAACAGCAGATCAAGACAAAACATTTTACAAACAACATCTAACCAAACAAAAGACACAAGGTTCAAAACTAAAAAACAATCTAGTATTGGCATACAACCTAAGTTGGTATGATCAATACCCTAACACGGTGCCATTGTTCTGATTTAAGTGGTGGTCTCTAGTCTAACACCTTCTTGAGAGCTTCAAGTTTTTCTTCAATTTTCTTCAAAAATCTTCTAAGTGTTTGAGCTATGAATCTGATTCTTCAATAGTCTTCCATGCATGTAGTGCTTCGTGCTGACGCGTAGAATTGCATATGAAGTAGCAGACTCAGACTTTGGACATGGTTATCTAGAATAAGAAAATAAATTTTCAGAATGTACGGAGTAGGTTAGAGTACAAGAGAGATAAAATGAAAAGTTTTGCTTTTAGAAAACTAGATAAAAATAGATTTTCAATCCTATGGCCAAAACCTATTTCTATCCAGACTTAGGGTTTCGAACCTACAGGCAACACAGTGCTCTGATACCATCTGTAGCGTACCTGCACTTAAAATATGGCAAGGTACCTGTGTATAGTGCAAACGCCTGGATCGATTCATTTGCACACACAGTCTAAGATGAAATATCACAACATTGCATCAATTATTACACGATAATCCAGTACTTAGGAAAAATAATTACAACTTGCATAGCATAAAGCTAGCTTGATAGAGTAAAGCAGCGGAAATCATATTCTTCATGGAGTCCTCATCCTTTGCATGTGCCACAGGCGAAACATGTTGGTTGCAGACTCGAAACCCAAACGTAACCTTACTCATCGTCAGAAATTTCTGCAACAAATAAAATTTTGCAACAAAGTGGGTCAGAATCATTAAAAATGATCCTGGCAAGTGACACTATGTGGACACTTAATGGAATAACTATAATAGCCTATATGCATATTTGGCTGGTGGAGTTCAAGGCTATTTTGCATAAAAGCTAATTTTGCCTAACACTTTGTAATACTTTTTCTTCAAATGTTCGAGACAGTATGGCATGAAATCCATAGTCTCGTCTACCCTTGTTCACCCATCAAAATTTTACTTAGAGAAATAAGATGTTGGGAGCCTCCGTTGAATCCATGATCAGCTGCTTGAATTGTCCGTAACCGGGGACACGGCTAAGTACTTAGTTTTAACTCTGCAGAGGTTGTGCACTTTCACCATTAGACCCAACAAACCCAAACTATCCTCAAGCACTCAAATTGTGCTAAGGAAAAGGAGAGAGTTGAGACGAGACTTTTCAGAAGCATTTTCCCATCCCATGCCGCCTTGACGCGCTCCCATCTAACCTTCTACCACCACCTGTCAAGTCGAGATGAGTCCACGCAACTTAATCCATCTAGCCAGAGCCCATATGACTAATGGCTGCACGGTAAGCAACTTCACTTAGAGAAACATTGGTCCCTTTAATCCTGGGTGGCAATCCACAAGTGAATAAACACTCAACTCTGGCAGCCATGCAATCCCAAATCCACCCAGGTGATAAATTAACTTAGTAGAATTTAAGCTTTGAATAAAACAAATTTGCATAGCATCAATAATTCTACCAAGTTATCAATAGGATTCTAGACACAACTAGTGTAAAGGAGATAGTAGTTTTAGCATAGCAATACTATCCTACACATGCATATAAGGAAATACACTAAGTCATGCATAGGAAAAATACTTAGGAAATTTATGGGGGTGTGCCACTTGCCTTGGCAAACAGGAGTGTAGTAATAGCAGTTGCAATCACTTTCGTCTCTCCCCGGAATTTCTAACAAGTCAAATAAATCACAAATAAACACACAATCATAAATGCAACACTTAGAAAAATATGATATGCATGAGATGCAGGATGACACAATAATTATGGTATGAAAGACATGCAAAACAATTTAAGGGAAAAACATAACATAACTATCCCATTTGGCTAAGGCAAGGTCAAGGTTGATCTCAAAGTAAACTTGACAAAATAACAACTTGAAAAGTTGTAAGGCTAGTTCAAGTCTTTACATGTTAGATCTTCAAAACATCTTCAACTCCTTTGTAGTTTCATTGATCTTCAATGGTCTTCAATTAGTACTCTAGGAACTTAGTCTTAAACACCAAGGACTTGGTCTATGTCCAAAGTGAGACAAAAACAGAAAGAAAGAAGATAGTAGTTGGTCTTCCAAGAATCTTCTCCTTGCTTCCTTGTAGATTTCCTTGATGTGATAACTTCATTGCTACTTGTAGACTTGATGATTCTGAAGACTTGATGATGTTGGCAGCATCAAAGTTGATCTTGAATATAACTTAGCCACCATGAGGTCTAGGCGAGGAAGAAAGAAAAGAGAGAACGGGAAGCAAGACTTAGAAAATGTAGCTGGTTGGTCTTCATGAACTTTCTCTTGATTTCTTCTAAGTACTTTTCTTCTTGGAGATGTTCCTGAGTCTTGTCTTCTTGGCTAAGTTCTTCATTGGTTCTTGATTGTTTCCACTAATTTCTAACTTAGTGGTTTTAACTAGAGGGGTCAAAAGAGCTAACATTCATCCTCAAAATTTCTAAGGAGGAAGTCATGTGAAAGTATAAAATAATACTAAGGACTTAATTATGCATGCCATGCTTATGTAAATGCTCCTAGGAAATGCAAGCAAACAAGATGGTCCAAAAATGACTAAGGACCAAGGTCACAACATAAGATTCAAAATTTCCACTAAGGGAAATAAAGGTTAAGACAATAAGTCAAAAATAAACCTAAGGAAAAGTGAACCAAAAAGAGGTGCTAGATTTTGCTAAGGAAAAGTATTGTCAAAATACTTGTCAAATATTTTCTAAGGAAGAAATAGTTTTGTTTGAGAGACAAAATATTTCTAAGTACTTGTTATCAACTAAAGTCGTCAAAATATGATTAAGTCATTTATCAGTCGAAAATAAGAAGAAAAATATTTTTAATAAATTTTCGATTATTAAAATAACACCTAAAAAGCATTTACTCAATATTTAATCAAAATCATTAAAAATAATTTTACAAAAATACTAGAGTATTTCTACGGCCAATACTTAGGCATACAAAATTATAGCAAAAGATTGTACTCAAAAATCTATTTTTAAACTCAATTTATAGTCAAAATACTAATTAAACCACCTTTAAAAATTAACTAATTTAATTTCGTCAAAACCTAAAAATAACTATGCCAAAAGTTTCCACGTGTCATAAGCTTTCTAGAAATATAAAGTTTGCAAAATTTGGCTAAGCCAATAAAAAGATATGATAAAACTAAGATCTAGGGTCTTTTCTGCAAAACTGCCGTTTAAATCAAATTCGGAAAATCCTCAGAAAAGGGCTTTGCCACTTGTCGTCTTCTGATTGGTCGGGGATGTTGACTGTGCTGCTGACGGGGACGCTGACTGGATGTTGACGTGGCTGCTGACGTGGTTAAGTGGATGGATCTGGAACGTTGGATCTGGATTCTAATGGTCCAGATCTGCTAATACCCCTTCAATTAAAAATATCTAATCTAGGCCGTTGATTGCAGATCGGACGGGCCGGGATCAAAGGTCTCACCGGGCAGCACTGGTTGCCGGAGATGGAGGTCGCGGTGGTCGGCGGCTCGGGAACTCGTGCGCGGCGCTGCGCCGGGGTCCTACGGGCTGGGGAAGATGACGACGAGGTGCGGCACGTCGAGGGGAAGGCGATGGAGGTCACGGCGTCGACTCTTGCGTCCTGGAGAGGCAATACGACGCGGACGATGGCGCGGCGACTCCGGTGAGCTCGGGTGAGCACGTGCTCGTCACTCCGGTGGACCTCTGGTTCGGGGACGGGGTCTACGGGGTGCGGCGTGTCGTGGCGATCTCGGTGGTGTGGCCGGCGTCGATCCGCACATCCTGCAACGGCGTCGGGGATGGCCTGCACTCGCGCGGCTCCGACGATATTCGGGAGACCAAGCTCAGCTCGATTCCCTACACATAAAAAAAATCAACACAAGGCTCAGGGGATGCGCAAGGTCTAGGTAAGAATATGGGAGGGGTCTCGTGCTCTGGGGGTTGCTCACCTCACCGGAAAGGACTTCGAAGGCCGGCGGAAATGGCGGACTCAGGCGATCGATTACGGCAGCCTGGGGGCATGAATTGGAGAAGAGGGAGAGGGGAAATGCGGAGCAGGGCCGAGGCTACTTATAGGAACGAACGGAGGATGGAAATCCCGTTTAAATCGCACGCGTTTTGATCCGGAGATTGGGGAGTAGTTTCGGCCGGAGAAATCGGGCTGGAGGTTGAAGGCGATGACGTCATCGCTGGCGTCATCGGTGGGACCCACCTGACAGTGAGAGAAAGGGAGAGAGGCCGGGGTTGGGCTGGAGCTGGGCTGGGTGCTGTGGATAGCTGCTGGGCTTCGGCCCAGTTAGCTCGCCGCTATATATATTTTTTAACTCTTTTCCTTTTCCATTTTCTGAAATGTTTTTCTATCTTTTAAAATATGACTCCAATTGGATTCAAACCCACTTGGTAAAATTTGTAAAAATAAACTTTATCATTTAAAATAGTCGAACACACTTTTCAAATACTTTTCATAAATATAAATTTGAAATATTGCATAATTGCTTAATTGACATTTTATGTCAAATTTTAAAATAGGGTTTTTAATTTAAAATATTTGTGGCTTAAATAAAAACCAGTAAGACACCACAAATGTAAATAGCTGAAATTAACTTATTTAAACTTATTTTCAAATAATTATAATTAAATCAAAACCAAAAATATAGAACAATTAAACCAGATAAATCAAAAATATTATATAGAGCTTAAAATGCCCTTTTATGATATTTTCTCAAATATGTTTTCAAGTGGAATTATTATTCCAACTTTTGAAATTTTCAAATGCAAACAATACAAGAAGATGATGAATGCATGCATGATTTTATTTTTCTAGTCAAAGTATATATAGTTTTCAAAAGTTTTTGATTTTTCTGATTTTTCAAATTTTTGAAAAATTTGGGATGTTACAAAATCATAATACTAAATTAAGGCTGAGAGTCTTTGGGCAAGTGTTAGAATGAGAAAGGAAAACATGCAAATGTTTCCATATCATTACTTTGTCCAGGAATACATGTAAGGCATACATGGTTCGAATTAAGTATTAAAGGAAAAATCATGTGAGGAATTTAATGATTAAATCACTAGGTGATTAAAATCATTTAAATGTCCAGAAACATGTTATAAGCAAAACAATTACAAACAGAATAATGAACATTCATTAAATGACGGCATTTGTCATAAAAGGAGTTCAAGAAAAATTCATGAGACTCTAAGATCAAATCTTGAGAGTTGTTTCGATATGATGTAAAATCATGTGCATGAATGTTTCATAAAGAAAGGACGGATATGAATATCTAATATTCATAGAGCTAGTCTTGAATAAAATTGTTTTATCAAGGACGAATAACTGATAGTGAGAAGTTGCAAAACTTTTCATATCAATTGCTTGATGCTGTTATTGAACTAAAGTAGCAATATTATTGCTAAGGATAATTAGTTTGGATTATGAAAATAATCTAGATAATTATGTTATGAATGTTTGAAGTCGGTCGTATTAATGTGTAAGAATTCTATTCTTTCATTATATAAATCGAAGCGACTTAAAAGACAGTGGGAGCTGATATTATATTTATTGAATGAGGCTAGGCCGAATTGATAAATATATAAATCTCGTGATTTAAAGTGTTTAAATAAAATGTCGGAAAATGTCTTATTAAAGTTTTGTCTCTAAGATAGAATTTAATAAACATGAGTATGAATGTACTAAAGTGCAATTTCGAAAGGTAATTTCGAATTGTGTCTTGAGTCAAAGAAATTTGATCAAGAATTCATAGCGTGATATTTGCAAGATACCTTGACCTTCGTAGTCCTGGATGAGTGAATAGAGAGGAATAAGATCAAATCATATTTAATGTGATTTTGCTTATGACATTGCTATATATAGTACATAAAGCCGGAAAGTTTCCAAAGTGCTAAACTTTTATAAAGTTTTGCCACCGGCATTAATGAGAAATTCTTAATAAGGATATTCTCATAAGAGCAGTTAATTAAGATTGTAATTGATCATATAAAGGTTTGGTAAAAGAACCTGATGGTGAGATTACAAAAACAACAAGGTGGATTTTGTAAAGCTTCAAATTGTGTGTATAGAGAAGTTACTCGTATACATATTTGTGGTGGAATTATGGAATCAATTTAATCTGATAATTGCAATTTCAATTGATAAATACTTGGTGTTTTGATTTTATCAAAAACACTTGTATCTTATGCGTGGACTCTACAACAAAGATAGTTAATCTATCAAGGATAGTTGCGTCATTGATGTGAGACGTCATGATAAGCAAGTTATTGGATGAGTCATTACTCAGGTGAGGTTTCTATAAAGATGGTATGATAACATCAACCGGGTATTATTAATGCTACTACGGAACCGGAAAGGCCCATATCCAATTCCTAAAATATCCGACTTACATAGCCAAGTTTGGCATGTGAGGTGTGTCGTGGGTTTGTCACGTCAGGTGTCATAGATGACTTCGTAGGTGTGGGATTACGCGAGTCAAGCATCTCCGAGCTTGGGATCGCAGGAACAAAGATCAACACAGATTTACCCAGGTTCGGCCCCCTCAATGTGAGGTAAAAGACCTACTTCCTGCCTACCCTAGATTGGTATTGATATAATAATCGAGGTGTTACAATGGAGGCGATCCGATCTGGTACTCGCCGTATGAGCTAGGGTTTAGGGCTTGATAGCTTGACCTCGTCTAAGTCATGCGAGTCCTCTTTATATACAAAGAGGCTCGTCAGATTACAAGAGTTCTACACGAAGCCTGATTATCTTTCTTGTCTTCCAAGGCAAGTTTGCACCGACCATCTGGAACTTTCCTTTATCGAGTCGCGATGCGAGATTGGCCCATCTTTCACGTGGCCCAACAATGATAGCGCAGCCTTAAGTCGCGGGTTAATTATTCCCCTGACATTAGCCCCCAAGCGTGGCCTGAACTTCATAGTATTTCTTGATCTTGAATGTTTAGGCCGCGCTTTTCCTTATTTCGCGACTTATAATTGTGCAGGATTGGCCTTGACTCGCACCTGGAAGATCATCTGACTTCGTGAGCTTCTTTGTTAGAGTAGCCTGATAGCTTCAGAACTTGATGACGATCCATCTTCAAATTTTTGATAATAATATGATGTAGCCCCCAAGGATTGAGAGGATGTAACGTGGTAATCATCTCAATTCTTCTCAGAGAATTCTGAAGGTCATCACCTGTAACTTGATATCATGAATAAAACAATTGTTAAGATACAAGTAATTGTAATTGGTGTTGCCGTACTATAAGCAGTACATCGACCTCTAGTTAGGCCATCTGAATCCTTAAGTGGGCACTCGCGCGACTCAGTATTTCCTAGGAACATGTGTGTTCAGGGTCGAGAGCGGCCATGATAGGCAATCAAGCTCGATTGACGCCACACCCCAGTACTTTGGCCACATAATGCGAGTAGCAATCCAACTTAAGGTAAATTTGATAATTGCCAATAAATTGGCTGTTTCAGGGTAACAAAGACCCCAAGAAACATAATGATATTGCCATGATAGGCTAAGCTATGATAAGCTTTGATTATGATGACACATAAGGTCGCGCCTTGGTGGCAACCGAGTGTTATACATAGGGTTGGATCGCGCGTAGGTGGCGATCCATGGTGATACATGGGGTCGGTCGCGCCTAGGTGGCGACCAGAGATGATACAAAGTTTACGGCCGCGCCTAGGTGGCAGCCGGTTTCTGATACAAGGGTCGATCGCGCCTGGGTGGCGATCAGATGTTGCATAGGTCGCGCCTAGGTGGCGACCAAAGTTGAAGTTCTAGCCCTGAGTGGCTGTGATGATACTCAGCTATAAAGCTGGAAAGGATGATGCTTGGCTCTGATTAGCCTTTTCTTATGTATAGTACGGTCGCAGGTGTGCGACGTTCCAAGGGCGAGGTGCCTCGAGACGATCCTCGAAATCATGGCGTTCGCTGCTTTCTTCCCTTACATCCAGCAGATAGTACGACCCATTGTTTAGCTTCTTGCTGATGATGTAGGGTCCTTCCCATGGAGAGGACAGCTTATGCATTCCCTTGTGATCTTGTTTAAGTCGCAGTACTAGGTCGCCTTCTTGAAAGGTGCGGGTTTTGATGCGTCTGGCATGATAGCGTCGCAAGTCTTGTTGATATACCGCTGACCTTGATGCTGCCAAGTCTCTAACCTCTTCTAATGTGTCCACCGAGTCTTGCCGAGCTATCTCATTATCTGTCTCGATGTAAGCCGCAACTCTTGGTGAATCATGTATGATGTCGCTGGGCATGACTGCTTCTGCTCCATAGACCATGAAATATGGTGTAAATCCTGTGGATCTGTTAGGGGTTGTTCTTAAGCTCCACAGTACTGCTGGCAATTCTTCCACCCAACATCCTGGAGATGCTTCGACCTTTTCAATAAGGCGCGGCTTAATTCCATGGAGAATTTCCTGGTTAGCTCGCTCAGCTTGTCCATTGCTCTGCGGGTGTGCTACTGACGTGAGGTCCAATCTTATCCCATTGTCTGCGCAAAATATCTGTGTAGCCCCTTCAGAGGTGTTGCTCCCATTGTCTGTAATGATACTATGGGGGTACCCGAAGCGGAATATGACCTTCTTCAAGAACTTGACTGCTGTTTCAGCCTCGCAATCTCCCACAGGTTCTGCTTCTATCCACTTTGTGAATTTGTCCACCATGACCAGGAGGTGAGTTTTTCCGTTTGAAGACCGTCTGAAGGCCCTACCATGTCAAAACCCCATACGGCAAAAGGCCATGTGATGGGTATTGTGCGAAGTGCTTGAGCTGGCATATGATCTTGCCTAGCGTATCTTTGACATCCATCGCACACTCTGACAATTTGCTCTGCATCTGCTAATGCTGTTAACCAGAAGAATCCATGTCGGAACGCCTTTGCCACCAAAGATCTTGACGAAGCATGATGGCCACAATCGCCTGAATGAATTTCGTGCAAGATTTTTCGTCCCTCTTCTGGTGAGACACATCTTTGGAATGCTCCTGACACGCTGCGCTTGTATAATTCGTTGTTGATGATTGTATAGGCCTTTGATCGTCGTATGATTTTGCGCGCCTCAATCTCATCGTCTGGCAGCACTCCGCGACTTAAATATGCCATGTATGGCTCTGTCCATCCTGGCTGTTCATGCAGGGCTGCGACTAAAGTTGAATCGTCCTCTGGCTCTGCAATGTCAATCTCTGCTGGAGGTTTGACTGATGGATTGTGCAGTTCATCCAGGAAAACATTGGGTGGGACTGACTGTCTGTTGGATCCAAGCCGAGACAGGGCATCTGCAGCTTCGTTTTGTCTCCGATCAATATGTTCAACTTGGTATCCAGTGAAATGTCCAGCAATTCTGTCCACCTCTCTTCTATATGCAGCCATGTTCGCATCCTTGCTGTCCCACGTTCCAGAGACCTGCTGTGCCACCAAGTCTGAATCGCCAAAACAGCGTATGCGACTGATGTTCATCTCCTTTGCTATACGTAGACCATGAAGCAGTGCCTCGTACTCCGCCACGTTATTTGTGCAGTTGAAGTGTATCTGTAGCACATACCGCAGCTTGTCTCCCTTGGGAGATGTTAGAACAACTCCAGCCCCCGAGCCTTGCAACTGTCTTGACCCATCAAAATGCATGGTCCAGTATTTGGTTTCTGCCATGCTAGGAGCGACTTGGATTTCTGTCCAATCGTTAATAAAATCTGCAAGGGCTTGCGACTTAATTGATGTGCGCGGCTCGTAGCTGATGTGATGTGGTCCCAACTCGATCGCCCACTTAGCGACTCTTCCAGTAGCTTCTCGATTACGATGATATCTGCCAATGGTGCTGAACTAACCACAGTTATTGGATGTTCTTGGAAGTAGTGCTTCAGCTTGCGACTCGCCATGAACACTCCAAACACCAACTTCTGCCACTGTGGGTAACGCTGTTTGGAAGCTGTGAGGACTTCGCTCACGTAATATACTGGTCTCTGGACAGGGTATTCCTTTCCGTTCTTGTCTCTCCACAACCATGACAGCGCTCACAGCACGGGAATTTGCCGCTATGTATAGTAGCATGGCTCTTTATCCTTTGGAGCCGCCAGAACTGGAGCATTTGTCAATTGATGTTTCAAGGCTGTCAGAGCTTCGTCGGCCTCTGCGTCCCAAACGAAGGTGTCTGATTTTTTCAACAGTCTGTACAAAGGTAGTGCTTTCTCTCCCAATCTTGATATAAAGCGACTCAAAGCTGCTACGCAACCGTAAGTCGCTGCACATCTTTTATCTTTTCTGGCTTTTGGAGATCCATCACGGCCTTTATCTTGTCAGGATTGGCCTCAATGCCTCTTTCTGATACTATGAATCCCAATAGCTTTCCTGCTGGTACTCCGAAGACGCACTTTGTGGGGTTGAGCTTCATGTTGTATTTTCTGAGATTTGTGAATGTCTCTGCCAGATCACTAATAAGATCCTGGCTAACTTGCGACTTAACCACAATATCATCCACGTAGGCGTGAACGTTGCGACCTATTTGCTCATGTAGACAATTCTGAATGCATCTTTGGTAAGTCGCACCTGCGTTCTTCAACCCAAAGGGCATGCTGACATAACAAAAAGCTCCAAAGGGTGTGATGAAGGACGTCTTTTCTTGGTCCTCCCTCTTCATCTTGATTTGATGGTAGCCTGAATAGGCGTCCAAAAAGCATAACAGCTCGCACCCAGCAGTTGAATCAATCACTTGGTCGATTCGCGGCAAAGCAAATGGATCCTTTGGACAAGCTTTGTTAAGACTGGTGTAATCAACGCACATTCGCCACGTACCGTTCTTTTTCATAACCAATACTGGGTTTGCCACCCATTCCGGATGGTATACCTCCGTGATGAATCCTGCAGCCAGCAAGCGAGCTATTTCCTCTCCTATTGCCTTTCTCCTATCATCGTGGAAACGCCGTAGTGGCTGCTTCACTGGTTTAGCCGCAGGGTTCACTTTGAGGCTATGTTCTGCTAATTCTCTTGGTACCCCTGGCATATCTGACGGCTTCCATGCGAAGATGTCCTTATTTTCCTGGAGAAAAGCGACGAGGGCCTTCTCCTGCTCTTCTTCCATGTGTGCTCCAATGCTGGTTTGCTTGGATGAGTCGCCAGGAACAAGATTTATCTGCTTAGTGTCCTGGGCCGCTTTGAATTTCATTGGTGGCTCGGCAGATGGCGTGGTAACTACACTCATGTCGTTTGGGTCCACCTGCGACTTATAACCTTTTAGCTCTTCCGCGGCACAGGCGGATTCTGCGAAGGCCGCATCTCCCTTTTCACATTCTATCGCTTTTTCTCTATCTCCGTACACTGTGATGACCCCTTTTGGTCCTGGTATCTTCAACTGTAGGTACACGTAGCATGGCCTGGCCATAAACTTAGCAAAGGCCGTTCTTCCAAACAAGGCGTGATATGGGCTTTGGAATTTTACCACTTCGAAGCATAGGAATTCGCTTCTAAAGTTCTCTTCTGTCCCAAAAGTTACCCCTAGGGTTATTTTCCCCGCTGGCCGTGCGGACCTTCCTGGGACAATGCCGTGAAACATGTTGACGTGGGCTGCAGGCTGGAATCCTTGAGTCCTAGACGCTGGAACGTATCGTAGTACAAGATATTAATGCTGCTTCCCCATCCATAAGCACTTTGGTCAGCTTGTATCCTGCAACGTACGGTGCCACAACAGCGCCAACTTGCCAGGTTCCTGTACTTGTGGCGGGTGATCGTCGCGACTCCAGGTTACTGCGTATTCGGACCATCTTAACCAATTGGGTGTTGCTGGTATCACGCCGTTCACCATAATAGCAATAGTTGATAAATTTTTCTAAGGACCAACATTTGTTATAGCAAGTACTTAGAATAATTTCTAAGGAAATAACTAAGTTTTCTAGATGCAAAATTTTTTCTAAGGACAAGTTTAGCACTTTTAATGTGTTGAAAGTTCTAAGGAAAAATTCTAAGTAAAAGTGTTGTCAAAATTTTATTACCCAAAATTTTCTAAGGAAGAAATAACACTTTTGTGGGAGAGGTGAAATATTTCTAAGTTATTTTGCATCTAACATGATCATCATGACTTAGCTAAAATTTCTATTCGAAAATAATGTGGAGAACAATTTTAATATAATTTACTTATTAAAATAACACCTAAAAAGCAATAAAAACAAATTACATGCAAAACCACATAACACCACTTCTACCAAAAATACAGAGCAATGCTACGGCCATTACTTATACAAACAAAATTATAGCAAAATATTTTGCTCAATTATCAATTTTTATAATTAAATTATAGCCAAAATATCAATTAAACCATTTTTAAAATTTATCTAAATTAATTTCGTCCAAACCTCAAATTAAGCATATATAAAGTTTCTACACAATATTAGCTTTCCAAAAATATAAATTTCATAAATTTTGGATAATCGAGTAAAAATTAATAATAGATCTAAATCGCAGGGACTAATCTGTGATGCGCAGGGGCTAAAACGTAAAGAAAACTGAAAAGATCTTCGCGCTGGAGTCCTCCGTCGACGTGGCGTCTTCTGGTTGGTGCGGAGCCTCCGTTGACTGGTCTTGCGGCGATGCGGATGCGGACGGGTGTGGACGGACGCGGACGGATGCGGCGAGGCTTCGCGGACGACTTGGCGACGTGGCGATCTCTGGTTGGCTGGTACCGCTTCGTGATGCATCTAATCTCCACCGTGCAAAAACGATCCAACGGCCTAGATCTACTGTACCAAAACGACCGACGTTTTCCGCCGGAAACATGCCGGAACCCTAGTTCCTACGGCGGCGCCATCGCCGGCGGCGAGCTAAACGCGACGGAAAAGAAGGGGAGGATGGGGGCTCGGTACCAGGAGATGTAGGGCGTCGCGGCGGAGCTGGTGGCATGGTCGATGATGTCGCGAGATTCCTTCTCCTCCTGGGATCACTCATCGATGTTCGGGTGGCGGCGGCGAGCTCCTGTCGATGATGGATCTCTCGATCTGCTGCGCGAGAAAATACAGCGAGGTGTCAGGGAGGTGCGCACGGTAACGGCGAAGCGAAAGGAAGGGTTGCGAGGGGCAATGCGCGCAAGGGCTCACCGGAATACGGCGAGGTCGTCGACGGTAGTGGCGGCACGGCGGCGACTCGTGCGGGCAGCCTGGGGGCTCTCGTCTCGATTTGTTTGGGGGAAAAAGACGGCGGTGTCGTGGAGATTATATAGGGGTCAACAACGCGTGCGATTGCGTGCGAAACAAGCCGGATTCGGTTGGGATTTGGTTAGGGTTTCGGAGAAGACTCCGTGTTCTTCACGTCGAGGGGATGGGGATGACAAGTGGGGCCGGGGTGGCTGCGAGAGGAGCACGCAGCTGGGCTGCACTATCTACCACGCGCGCGTTAGGATAGATGGGCTCGGCCCAACAACGCAGGCTGCGCATTTTTTTCTAGAAACTGTTCTCTTTTTTGTTTTTAACTAAATTCAAATAACTTTTGATTTATAAAACCAAAACCACTCAAACCAATTTCTATACTTTTGTAAAAACATGCCCCACATGTTTAGCATGTATTGGGGATAAAATATTCGAAAACTTTATTTAAAATTTGAAATAGGTTTGAAACGCATTTGCAGAATAAAATGCAAATATTGTTTTTGAGACAATTTTCTCTAAATTTCATAATTTGAATTCAAACACAATGCAAACAATGATGCAATGACATGATGCATGATGCAAATGAAAAGTTTTAAATTTTTGTGAAAATTGGGATGTTACAATTGTTGTGCCAAGTAAAGTCTTTTATTGAAAGTTGATGCTAGATTTGGATTTCTGCGCAGAGACAGATTTTTAGCTGTCACGATTTTGAGCTCATCTCCTTGCATAAAATTTGAACAATTCTGTCAAAAATCACGCATCTTCCTCAGATATGTACGCATTTTTCATTAAATTGGACCAGTTCCATCTGAGCAACTTAAGTGACTCGAAATAATTCGTATTTCCAGACTGTTCTGTTTTTGACAGATTCTGCCTTTGTTTTGCATTCGCTCTTTTACGATGTTTTAAGTGGATTTCTTTGCTCCACAAAGCATTGGTGGCTGTAGCTAACGTCCAGAAGCTTTGGGAATGATTGCATCATCACAGAACATGTGAATTTTTAATTATGCACTAACCCTCTAATGAGGACTATTTCGAGTTTGGTGTGAAGGAAGTTTTCAAGGATCAACAGAGAAGGATGATATTATATGATCAAGAAGAGTGAAAATCCTAAGCTTGGGGATGCCCCCGTGGTTCATCCCTGCATATTTCAAGAAGACTCAAGCGTCTAAGCTTGGGGATGCCCAAGGCATCCCCTTCTTCATCAACAACTTATCAGGTCATCTCTAGTGAAACTATATTTTAATTCTTTCACATCTTATGCGCTTTACTTGGAGTGTCTGTGTGCTTTTATTTTTGTTTTTGTTTGAATAAATTCGGATCCTAGCAATCCTTGTGTGGGAGAGAGACATGCTCCGCTTTTGCATGTGAATACTCATGTTCTTCACTTATATTTGTTGAGTATTCTTAACTAGCTACTGCAGTGCTTTTAGCTCCTGTTTTTCGTGCATCTCTTCGAGCTATCAGCACTTGTTTATAAATACTCTCTTGCTGCATTATATTATCATTTGGAGAGTTTATGTTTAAATAAATTGATTGGTGTTTGTTTGAAAGAAAGAAAATGCTACATGTGGTAGTTTGTATTGGAAAGACATATGCATTCTTGTAGATCATTGTCTTGTTTTGGTTTGACACTTTACAATTGTTTTGAGCTCTCAAGTAGATCATGTTTTAAGCTCTTGCATCATGTAGTTAAAGCCTATTAGTGGAGAACTACCGTTGAGCTTGTTGAGATTTGGTTTGCATGTTTGGTATCTCTAAGGTCTAGATATTTTCTGGTAAAATGTTTGAACAACAAGGAAGACAGTGTAGAGTCTTATAATACCTGCAATATGTTTTTATGTGATTCTTTCTGTACCGGTTTATACATGTGTTTGTTTCAAACAACCTTGCTAGCCTAAAACTCTGTACTGAGAGGGAATTCTTCTCGTGCATCCAAACCTTGAGCCAAAACCCATGCCATTTGTGTCCACCATACCTACCTACTATGTGGTATTTCCTGCCATTCCAAGTAAATACTTCATGTGCTTCCTTTAAACTATTCAAAACTTTATTACTCCTTATTTGTGTCAATGTTTTATAGCTCATGAGGAAGTATGTGGTGTTTTATCTTTCAATCTTGTACTTTACTTCTGACAGACTTTCAACCAATGGACTAGTGGCATATACATCCGCTTATCCAATAATTTGCAAAAAGAGCTGGCAACGGGGTGCCCAGCCCCAATTAATTACAACTTTCATTAATAATTCTCTTCACATGTTTTGCCCTGATTTATCAGTAAGCAACTTAAATTGCAAATAGACACTCCTCCATGGTATGTGATTGTTGGAAGGCACCCGAGGATTCGGTTAGCCATGGCTTGTGTAAGCAAAGGTTGGGAGGAGTGTCAACTATAAAGAAACTAAAATACATGTGTAAACAAAAGAGAAGAGGGATGATCTACCTTGCTGGTAGAGATAACGTCCTTCATGGGAGCCGCTCTTGAAAGTCCGGTTGACAAGGGGTTAGAGTGCCCACTACCATGCGTTGACAACAACAAACACCTCTCAAATACTTATTTTGTGCTCTCTATATGCTTTCGAAAACTTAAAAAGCTCTAGCACATGATTTAGTCCCTGCTTCCCTCTGCGAAGGGCCTATCTTTTACTTTATTGTTGAGTCAGTTTACCTACTCCTTTCTATCTCAGAAGCAAACACTAGTGTCAACTTTGTGTGCATTGATTCTTACATGTTTACTTATTGCACTTGTTATATTGCTTTATGTTGACAACTATCCATGAGATATACATGTTACAAGTTGAAAGAAAATGCTGAAACTTAATCATCCTTTGTGTTGCTTCAATGCCTTTTACTTTGAATCTATTGCTTTATGAGTTACCTCTTATGCAAAACTTTTTGATGCTTGTCTTGAAAGTACTATTCATGAAAAGTTTTTGCTTATATGATTCATTGTTTACTCTTTATCTACCTGTTAGCAAACTATAGACCATTGTTTTGAGTCACTTCATTCATGACATGAGCCTAGCAATATTATGATCAATATTGTGTGAAAGCATGTCTCCTCAGAAATTATTTGTTGTTATCGTTTTACCTACTCGAGGGCGAGTAGAACTAAGCTTGGGGATGCTTGATACGTCTCCAACGTATCCATAATTTCTGATGTTCCATACCTATATTATACCAATTGCTACATGTTTTATATACACTTCATATCACTTTTATGCATTTTCTGGGACTAACCTATTAACAAGATGCCACAGTGCCAGTTCCCTGTTTTCTGCTGTTTTTGGTTTCAGAAAAGTACTTCTGCAAATATTCTCGGAATTGCACGAAACAAAAGGCCACGTCCCTATTTTTCTAACACGTACACGGAGTCCGAAGGAGAGACGAAGGGGAGCCACGAGGTGGCCAAACCACCTGGTGGCGCGGCCCCCCTTCTGCCGCGCCAGCTGGTGAGGGGCCCACCTCGGGCTCCACCGACGTTGCCCCTTCGCCTATTTATTCCCCCGAGGCGTAAACCCTATAGAACCAAGCCAATTTCCACGAAGAGTTCCGCAGCGCCGCCGCCATCGACGACAAGTTTCGGGGGACAGAATCTCTGTTCCGGCACGCCGCCGGGACGGGGAATTGCCCCCGGAGTCATCTCCATCGACACCACCGCCATCTTCATCGCCGCTGCTGACTCCCATGATGAGGAGGGAGTAGTTCTCCCCCGAGGCTGAGGGCTCTACCGGTAGCTATGTGGTTCATCTCTCTCTCCCATGGTGTGATCTTTATGTGATCATGTGTATTGCTAGTATCGCTGAATACATTAATAATGTTTATGCTACTCAAGTGATTTTGTCTAGTTTCTGGAATCATTGTGACAACACGGTATCAAGGTGACTGTGTGGGTACTTGTGTGACTCTATGAATAATTTAGACATTTATCATGGCTTATTCTTGGTAATTGTGGTGTTTGTTTACTCAGACTTTGAGGTGTGCTTTTGCAGCCCTACGCATAGTACTCTTGCTTCATCAAGAAGGAGAATAATCCCGAGTAGTATTTACTTGTGTTCAGTTGTGCTAATCTAGTTGAATATGTAGATGTTACTCTTTATCTATTATGCACTCTATAGGTTACTTTAATATGAACTCCGGTACTCTCCACGGTGTAAAGGTGACAGTGTGTGCACCGTGTGTGATTCCTTTATGACGTTGTGGCGCTTGTTTACTCCGGCTTGAGGTGTGCTTTTGTAGCCCTACACAATGAATGGTGTTTGTTATCCAACAAGAGAGTGATTAAGAGTAGCTTTTATTTATTCAGTTATGAGATCATTGTTGAGAGTGTCCACTAGTGAAAGTATGATCCCTAGGCCTTGCTTCTAAGTATTGAAACACCGTTTACAACAAGTTATGCTACATGTTTGCTTGCTGCCATCTTTATTTCAGATTGCAGTTACTACTTATAATCATCCCTATCACTTGTATTTCACTATCTCTTCGCCAAACTAGTGCACCTATACATCTGACAAGTGTATTGGGTGTGTTGGGGACACAAGAGACTTCTTGTATCTTAATTGCAGGGTTGCTTGAGAGGAATATCTTTGACCTCTACCTCCCTGAGTTCGATAAACCTTGCGTTATTCACTTAAGGGAAACTTGCTGCTGTTCTACAAACCTCTGCTCTTGGAGGCCCAACACTATCTACAAGAATAGAAGCACACGTAGACATCACTAAGCTCCATAACAGCTGCCAAACTCGCCTTGGAAAAGCAGCTGGGGGATACTCCCTCTGAACTGGAGAGGCTACGCGAGCTCCTTGGCCAGCGTGACGCTGAGCTGAAGAAGAGGGAAACCAGGATGGGCGAGCTATCTGATGAAAGCTTCAAGTTATCTGAGCAAGCCAAAGCCACCGAGCTGATGCCAACGAGGACGCAAGGCTTAAGGCTGTTTCCATTGGCGAGTTTGAGAAAAAGTTGAAGAAAGTTTCTGATGCCCATAACCTTGTCCACGCCAAAGTGTGCATCATGACTCAAGAGTTAACTGGTATGTGTTGCGACTCATATATGCATCTGTTTTCTCTACTATCTTTGCCTGTATGTTGTAGAGCTGACGGAGACATGCCTCGATGTAGGTGAAGATGCCAAGGAGCAGCGCAGCAGTACTCAAGAACAGATGGAGTATATCCGCGATTTTTCGCGAAGAACTTGTGATGCCATGAAATCACTGTCTAAGTGCCTGCTGCCGACCAAGCCAGTCCCCGGTGATTCTGAAGGGCTACTAAAAAGACTGCTTAGGGCGCCTCAGTTCTTTTTGGACTGGAAGGAGTCCTCAGCTCGCACCGGCGCGGCTCATGTTCTTGCTTTGGCCAAGACATACTATCCTTCTTTTGATGCTGCCAAGGTTGCAAAAGGTAGGCCCTCGAAGAAGGTGGATGGCACCGAACTGACGGCCTCAGAATATGCGACGACTTGGAAGGATATGCGCGGCCACGCGACTGAACTGGTGGAGGGGATAGATCTTGCGACCTATATGGGCATGTATAATGCAGATTGAAGCAGATGGGAGAAGTTACCCGCTCCGTCATCCAGTGCGGTGATTCCGCAGGAAAAGAACCCCTCTCCAGGCGTATCCAGCTCTGCAGCCCCCAAGCCCGCGATTGAAGAGCCCTCTAGCGAGCCTGCGATTGCTCCTTCTGGCAAGCTTGGTAAGCCGCCTGTTCCTCCTTCCAACCGGCCAAAAGCTGCGCACAAGTGAAGAAGAGAAAACAATGATTTGATGACCTTAGCCCTTAGCGGCCTGTAATAACTGTTAGAATTTATGTGTCATAAGACAATATTATGGTTTGCTTAAGTACTCTCAGCAGTACATGTTTCGACCAATAGGCTGGTCCTTATGATTTGTCTCGGTTTTTCCTCACTTAGGCCCTTGCGCGGCTCAGTATTTCCCAGGTAAAAAGTGCGTGTTCAGGGCCGAGAGCGGCCATGATAGGCAATCAAACTCGATTGACGCCGCACCCCCAGTACTTTGGCCGCATAGTGCAAGTCGCATCCAATAGAGGTTGAGTATAATCACGATAAATGCCACTTGTTTGGCGATCCCTAGGAATAGGCCGCGCTAAAAAGCTGCCGCACCCCCAAGGGACCAATGATTAAAAAATAAAAGACTCACAGCTCAATTGGTAGTTTGAGATGCTTTATTTCAGATTCATTATATGATACATAGGGTCGGTCGCGCCTAGGTGGCGACCAGAAGTGATGCTTGGGTCGGTTGCGCCTAGGTGGCAACCAGAGATGTTACATGGGTCGGTGGCGCCTGAGTGGCGACCAGAATTGGGTCGATCGCGCCTAGGTGGCGATCAGAAGTGTTGCGTTGGGTCGGTCGCGCCTGAGTGGCGACCAGAATTGGGTCAATCGCGCCTAGGTGGTGATCAGAGTGTTACATTGGGTCGGTCGCGCCTGAGTGGCGACCAGAATTGGGTCGATCGCGCCTAGGTGGCGATCAGAGGTGTTGCATTGGGTTGGTCGCGCCTGAGTGGCGACCAGAATTGGGTCGATTGCGCCTAGGTGGCGATCAGAGGTGAAGTTTTTTAGCCCTGAGTGGCCAGCTTAACGATGTAAACTCTTAATAATTTTGTTGCGGCTGCTGATGGCAACTCGCAATGCCTGGGATGTGTCCTTATTGGCGATGGCTTGTAGTCTTTGACTTCCTCGACTCCCTTGCGGCCATAATCTGAAGTCGCAAGTCAGGCAGGTGCCTCTTAGCCTTCACGATGTCATCAAAATTCTCCTGCGACTCGTGCATGGGCGCGCTCTCTGCGATGCAAGCTGCTCTGGCCATGGCCTTGTCGCCTTCTTCACATTCTCGAGCTATTCTTTTGTCGCCATTGATGGTGATGACTCCCCTGGGGCCTGGTATTTTAAGCTTTAGGTACACATAGCACGGCCTAGCCATAAACTTTGCGAATGCTTCTCTGCCAAACAGCGCATGATACGGGCTCTGGAAATCTACAACCTCGAACCAAATGTACAAACTCCTGAAGTTGCTTTGTGTCCCAAAGGCGACCTCCAAGTTGATTCGCCCCAATGGCTGAGCTGATATGCCTGGCACGACACCGTGAAACGTTGTTCTTGATGGGTGTAGCTGCTTTTCTTGGAGGTTCATTCTTTTGAAGGTTTCATAGTATAATATATTGATGCTGCTGCCTCCATCCATCAGTACTTTGCTCAACTTGTACCCTGCGACTTGAGGGGCAACCACCAGCGCGAGTTTTCCCTCTTCATTTATTTCTCCTGGGTGATCCTCACGGCTCCAAACCACTGGCTGCTCGGACCACTTTAGCCGCTGTGGGACGGCTGGTACTATGGCATTAACAGCCTGATTGCGTCGTCGCAGCTTTTGGTCCCTCCTTGAGGTATTCACCACAATGGTATGATACTGACCTAACAGTTTTGGGAACTGTGGCTGATCTGGCTGCGGATTTGGGACGGCGTTGTTGCTATTATTGCCTCCGCCGTGGTTGCCTCCCTTGTTGTTTTGATGATTGTTATTCGTGTTGAGTGGTTGTCCATCCTTCCACTTTTTGTAATGATAACACTGTGCCTTCGTGTGGTTGGGTGGTTTCCCATCTTTTCCTATATGGATGTCGCAGGGGCGGTTGAAAACCTCTTCCAAATTAACTGGGTGAAAATTCCTTCCTCTGCCGCTGCTTTGTTTGTAACGAGTGTTCGTATTTGTGACTAACCCTGAGTTTCCTTCCTCGTTTTTGCGCTTGTTATAACTCGCATTGGCATTGCTAGCTTGCTGTTGTTGAGGCTTGCTACTGGCCTTCTTTCCCTTGCCAGTGTTTTCCTCTTCCTCCCCATCAGATGCGTCCCTGGTTTTATCCGAGCTAGCATACTTGTTGGCCGCCGCCATTACCTCGCTTAGGCTCTTGACTTTATCCTTCATGCGACCTAGTTTGTGGACTAGCGGCTCAAATTTGCAATTCTTTTCCATGACAAGGACTGCTGAACTGGGTGGTATGTTATCTGAGGAATGTATGATCTCGGTGACCCTTCTCATCCAGTGGCGACTCGACTCGCCTTCCTTCTGTACACAACACTCAAGGTCCTCTATGCTGCAGAGTCGCTTGCATGTTCCTTGGAAATTCTTGACAAAAGCTTCCTTCATCTCATCCCAAGAGTTTATTGAATTTGGTGGCAAATTTTGCAGCCATATGTGAGCTGCGCCTTCTAACATCATGTTTAGGTAACGTGCGCAGATCTCTTCGGATGCGTTTAGGATGCTCATGCCCATCTCGTAATTGTTGAGCCAATAACAGGGTCCATGCTTGCGTTGTAGTTGACGACCTTGCGAGGCCCTTTGAAATCTGCAGGAAACGGTTCAGACCTAATTCTTTCGCTGAAACAGACCGGGCCTTTGAGTCGCGATGATAGGTTGGACGAAGCTGGTCTTCCTATTGCATTAGCCGCCGCGCGAGGCTGCACAACCTCTATGGGTTGAACTTGCTGAGGTTGATTTTGAGCCACAGGTTGATCTTCCCTTTGTCGCCTAGCCGAACTCGAAGTCGCAACGTGTGGTGACTCTGCATGGATGCTTCTCTCCGCCGTTGCTCTGCTATTGTAAGGGGTAGAGTGCAGCCGTCCTGCGTGTTCGGACATATTTGCCTGTTATATTACTGCTGTGCTCAGCAGCTCAATGGCACGTCGTGCCTCTCTGTCCATTGGTGTGTTCCCTGCTGGCGCTAACCTGGCCAAGATGTTTGTGGCCGCAAAGAGATTTTCCACTGGGCTAACATAATGCCCTTGCGGCGTGTGGAACCTTTGAGGCTGCTGTGGCGATTGCTGAACAAAGGTTGGCTGCGTCAATGGCGGGGGCATCATGGCCCTGTTGTTAGCCTGCACTATGGCCCTCGATCCAGGTATCTCTGCTGCTCTTGGTGCTATGAAGGATGGAACCGCTGGTACGATGATGGTACAGCGATTGCTTGAACGCGGGCGCAGCTAACGGGGCCACTGTAACAGCGTAAAGTGAAGAACCTAAAAACCCGACTAAAATTTTCGCTTTTGTGTTGCATTGCATCATGGCATCCTTATGAAATTGCTACTTCTAACTTTCAACCTATGCAAGCAATTAAATTGGGGAAGCAAAACCTTCTCCAAATTAAACCCCAAATGCAATTGCTTAACTTGGCAAATGAATCATTCTTGGACTTCCAAATTGTTGAGGAAGTTTCAAGTTGACTTTTTATAACCAAATCTCAACTCCCAAATATTGCCAAATAAGAAATGAATTTGAGAATCCAAATTTTGGTTAAAATCAAATTCTGTTTTTGAAACCAAGTTAAGCTTTCCAAAAATTTAAAATAAAATCATGGGGAGCTTCATAACTATATTGGGAGCCTCCATGCATAATTTCACTATTTTTGGAAATGCTTAAGTGCTCCAAATAAATACCTTTTGGAAATTATCAAAATGGCCTTATTTTAAAACCTGTGAACAAATGTGTTCCAAAACATTTTATTTTTGCGACACCATTTTATCTAGAGATTCTTCCTGCCTTGGGGAGGCTTTATGAACTTTTCCAGAATTTATAAAACTGTTTAAGTGCCTCTTTTAAATCACCAAAGTTTGTTGTTGGACCTGTTTGCAAATAAAGAAGAGGGAGCCAGGGGGTTTCTCAGGAAAACTTCATCTCCTTCCCCCTGTAGCGACCGAGCACGGTCGAGCTCGGTCAGCTCGACGCTGTCCCCGCCGCACCCTCTCTGCCGCGCTGCTCCTTGGTGCAGAAGGAGGACGCCACGACGCCCTGGATGCCCAACTGCTCCCATCCCCCTGCTCTCCCGTTTCCCTTCTCTTTCTTCTCCCACGAGCTCACCGCCCGCGCCGCCGTTGACTTCGCGCCGCCGTCGACTGGAGCATCCCCGAGCGGATCGACGACCACAGCGAGCTTCACCTCGCTTCCCTCTACCTCCTAGCCCGAGAAATCACGCGGGGAGGCACGGAATCGCCGCCGCCATCCCACTTCCTCCCCGCCCCGACGCGGCTCCGCCGTCGAAATCCGCCGCCTCCGTTCCACCTCTGGCCGCCCGTCCTCCCCAACGTGTTCGTGGTGAGTCCCTGGCCTTGCTGGCCCCTTGCCCCTCTTCCCTCCCTCGCTGGAGCGTGCTCTGGCCGCCGAGCCGTGCTGCTCGCCGTGAACCGTCGTATGTAGTGTGGAGTTGAATTTCAGTTTCGTCAGTGGATCCCACGGTTAAACATCAAAAGGATTTTAGATCCGTGTACTAGCACCAGCACTGATATAGCCCAGTGGCTAGCATGGCCACGATCCCTCCATGCGCAGCGTCGCGAGTTCGATATCCGCGCGGGCGCCCTTTTTCTTTTTCCCTGCGCTGAACGATCGGCCGCAGAGCCGGCTTAACCGGGCTGAGGTCCGGTTGCCTCTGGCCCATAGACGGCCTCGGAGCCGGCCCGTGCCGGGCTGAGGTCCGGTTGGATCTGTTGCCCAACCGGCCTTATAACCGGCCCAACCGGGCTGTGTGCCGGTCCTCTCTGTGACTGGGCCGGCCTGCTAACCGGCTGAACCGGGCTGGAGGCCGGTTACACAGTTTTTCCTGCTGTTTTCTTTTTCCTTTTTCCTCTCCGATAGAATATGTCTCCGGCTACTCCCTCGCGCCTCTAGGAACATCGACTCCGATGATTCCTTATGTTTCATCTCTCCCTCTCGAATCCGTGTGGATAAAATATTGTCGTTGTTAAAGATAACTTAATTAAAATTATAAATTTAAAAGAGAAAAGTATAAATATAATAACTTTTTATCGGGAACTCAGAAAAATGTGTTTGATATACCAAAATGTTCAGAAAAATATGAATCCTCCAGAATCATCATCATCATGCATATTTGATCACAATTACAATAATGTGCTCTAGTAGTAATTCGAATTACTAAGTTTAAATATGGGGTTATTCCAATAATATCATAAAAATAACGGGGACCCCATTTAATTGGTTGCTCTTGTTCAATGCTTCTAGGGTGCATTTAAAATGTCATATCATCATTTTTGTATGCATTGCACAATTGTCATGGGTTGATTGTTGTTTTTGCTTTCCGGTGTTGTTTGCTCTCCGGTAGATCACAAGTTCGGAGTTGAGCATCATTACTCCGACGAGCAGTTTGACTCCTCCGCTCAACAAGGCAAGCGTAATCCCCCTCTGAGCATATCTTATCCTAGGTTTCCGCAAATATTTTCTCCACTATAATATTGCATGCGGTTCTAAATGTCAATTTTGCTGGATTAGAGTATCCTATAGTTGCATTAAGTTCCGATGCCAATACCTGTTTTCCCTCCTATTATCCATAGGTTTGTATTGTTGGCCGAGATACTTGCTATGCTATGTGGTTGCTTAGCCATGCTTAGTTAATTGCATAGCTATACAATGGATGGTTTATGTTGGAAACATGTGTTGAACTGAGAGTGATGATGGAGAAATGGTGGTGACGGATAATAAAATGCTTAAAGGTGGGGATGAGAGGCCACTGTGGTTGTGGTGCTTTGTCTCGTTCTCGCCGCCTAGGTGCGAGTTCTATACCTCTTGAACCAAGACTGAGCGTGCAACCATGCGTGAGGCCTATGCATTCGCAGTGCAGGAACCCTCATAGACTAAATAACTCGAGCGGGGCTAGCCAGGGTCCTCTAGTTCGGGCTTCCATTTGCGCGTGCGTGAGTTGGTGGCTGAGAATGGTATGAGGATGGTGGTGTTAGGAAAATGAGTGGCCGTGGGGTGGGGTGTTGTGATCCTGGCAGTCCTGCCGCCACTGATGATCCTGGAAAGTCCTTAACGAGGGAGAAGTCGACACCGCTCCCACCCAGCCGGCTTTCCAAGGAAGAGAGCTAATTGTACAGGTAATGGGCCGGACGGTACGCGTGGCAAACATTTGTACACCCATGCAGGGTTAAATCTTTTCGAAAAGCCGTGTCCGCGGTTATGGACGAACTTGGGAAGTGAAGGTAAGATCATAGAATAACTTTAACGGAATGATTAAAAACTGGGTACTAGAGGTACCACTCACAAATGCAAGGTGAGCTTCCTCGAGGGTGATTCGGGGAGGTGCCTTTGTTGAACAGGTACAGTGGTTGTTGTCGGGTAAAGTGATCAAAGAAAAGAGTACTTCTTACCTCTTTTGAAAATACTCTGAATAGTCGATGCCTTTGAGTTATGTTTTCATAAATAAAATCAGCTTTATGCAAAACAGCCATAAAACCTTGAGAGCCAATCATCGGGCATATATTAGCTCTTAATCTTGCGAGTTCGTCGAACTCAACGTCGTTTGCTTATTTTCAGGAGAGGACTTCACCGCCCTCGAATGTGGGTTCTTTGTGGACGTCGACGAGTAGTCTGGGATTCCCAGGTGGCAGCTTGGGACATCCTGGAACAGCTGGCGTTGTGATGTTTATTTGCAGGCCTCTTAGGCCATAATTTGGTTCTTGTTGTTTAGAACAACACACTTCGCTTCCACATGTTGTAATGTTGGGTCTGTGACCTCTGGTTGTCATTTGCTATCTTTCTCTATTATAAGAGTTGAACTATATGATTTTGTGTCATAGAGTCTGTGATGTGCCAGTTGTTCCACAAGTCTTGATCTCTCTATTATGCTTTGATAGTGTGTCCGGTGGTATCGGATAACCGGGGACACAGTATCACTGTATAGCAGTCGGGTCTGGGCGCCACAAGTTGGTATCAGAGCAGTACTGCCTGTAGGAAACCCTTCTACTGGTCGATGTTGAGTCTAGTGTTTGTGAAAATATTTTTAACCTAAAAATGAGTTGTGAAAACCATCTTAGGATTCTTTTTACTCCTTATCTGGTTACCCTCTAATCTCGGAGCAATCTTACCTCGATTTGAGTTTAAAAGGTTTTACTCCTCGTCTGTTACTTCAAAATGATTAGAAACGTGGGTGGGGTTCGACCTTTAGTGTTGTGTGCCCAGTTGCTTCCGCCGCGCTACAATCCGAAGCTTCATGTGCCGAGAAACCATCTGGAGTATGACGAAAATTCCGATCAACTCAGTTGGTTAAGAACCCTTGTATTCCTATCCAGTTTAATCTCTTAATCTGTTCTTTTGGGTTTTAACCCAAGGACTTGAACAGAAGGTCCCGGAGTGTGCCAACTAGCTTGTGTTGAGTCACGTGGTTTCTTAACCATTTGCATCTCTTGCTAGTAGCGCATGAAGCTGACCTTTAACCCAAGTCCTTTATGTAGTCTGTGTGGTAAATGGTTGAACCTTAATTTCCCACACCTCGGATGGCTATGTAACTCTAACTCTGCCATAGCTGGAGATTCTGTCTTGGAATCATCTGGGTTATGACCAGAATTCTCTTAACGAATCCCCCCCATTCATGTTCATGACTCCACTGCATCTCTCCTTTTTGGGCATGGTTATCACAATTGAGTAATAACCGGTGCATCTTCAACATCTTAGGATTTCTCCTGAGTATGTTTCTTACTCTGATCTGCTTTCTGACCTTTGTCTGTCTGTTGACTGTAAAGTCCTATCGTGCATTGGGTGTTCCAATGCAAGTCACTCTCTTGTGGTCCGTCAAGATTTTCCCCTTCGTCTTGTCTGGAGAAATAACTCTAGTACCTTGTCCACTTCTCGGACCAGGTCAAGGTATTGTAATCTACAGAAGAAGGGCCTTGTTTAGCTTTTGTTCTGCTCCACCTTAGAGTGTCACACTCTTTGATATCAGGGTATCGAGCTAAGTATCATGATCCTCTTGATGAAGTGATGCTCTTACACTTTGTTACTCTCCGATCTCCGGGTGACTTATTACTCCAGAGTGATAAGACGTGAGTAATGATGTAACTACCGGATATTCCTAGCAGTTCTTACTGTGCGGAAATCTAGGGATATTCATTGTCCTCCTTAGCATGATTGGTTAGCCAATCAATAAGCTGAGTTTGACAGTGCTACCAAGTCAGTTGGCTCTGGTGCCCTTCCTCGGTCAAAGAGCTAGGTTCATGCCGAAGCTCCCAAGACCACCTCGTTGTGCCTTGAAAGGCATGATCCTCTCTTGAACTCAAGATCCACCGGTATGTCATGATATCCTAGAGGTGGATCGAGATATTCTAGTCAATAATGCAAATGAAGAAGATTCTTGGAATGGTATGTCGTGATATCCTATATGTGGGTCGTGATATTCTGGGGGTCTTTCCAAAAGTATCGCCAGGTTGTCACCTGACCGTGGTGTTGAGCTTATGAGTAAGCTGGTTCTCTGAACAACTCCCTTCTCCAAGAAATCGTGCTGGATATCTAGAATTAGTCGGTTGAGCTTAAACAACAACTTGGAGAGTTAAAAGACAAGAGCTCTATCCCGTTATAGTTCCTTCTCAAAGGGATGTCTAGTCTGTCAATGATGAAGCTAGGTGGTATTTCCTTTGTGGATATGCTATCCTATAAATCTTTGATTTGAATTGGGCTATCGTCAAATCAAACTCAGACCGACCGACCGACCGACCTAAAGGTGTTAGTCTGACCAATACTTATGCCTCATTCTGGTGAAATATGAGTCGACCGTCTTGGGGTATCTAGATAAGTTGGTTGTTGAGCACTTCCACTACATTCTTTTTTCCTCCATGTTTGATTGGAAACTTGTTAGAACTAACCTTGTGTCGTCACAAGGCAATGTTCTGGGAGTTAGAAGTGACTTTCCCTGGTTCACGTGCAATTGCTGAAAGATGTCGCCGTTGATCCGAGTGAATTGTCTGGTTCCTCCAAATCATTTCAACTCGATCGTGCATGCGTAGAATATTCTCGGAATGGTATGTTGTTACCTCCATTCCTTTGAGAATTTCATCTATGCATCCAAGCCGCTGATTAAGTTGTTCCAGCAAGAGAGGAAGTCTGAGAACTTCCTTGTCTTCTATGGTGCCTCCCATCAAGAACTCAATCGTGTCCCGCGGCAAGATATTCAATTCGAGCAGCTGTCTCCTGACAAGTTGCTACTCCTCAAGTTCCGCCATCTCGTTCCTGCTTGGAGTTAGACCTTCTAGTCCAGCTCCTGGGGTTCTAGCAAAAGTAATCCGGTGGTATCCGTGGCAAAGACTCCCGATTCACACATGTTGAGTCTGAAGTATCTCTACACCCGAACAGATTTAAATCTCAAACAGAAACGACAGTTGGTGATCCTCAAGAAGTTTGTCCCGATGTCTGGAAAATCAAGAAGTGTTCCCAATACTAACGTTTGTGGAGTTTCTGAAGTTCTCTCGATCTAGCTTTCCGATCCGTCTCCAGTGATCTGAAATGCTCCTCCATGAGGAAAGTTCTACTCAAGCCGACTAGTACAAGTTATCTCCTCCTCTGTCGAAATCTTGTTTAACGTCCCTATTCAGAAATTTTGGGCCTTGTGCAAAGTTCATATTCTGAATCTTTGGGAAACAGTTGTCTACCAACTGGAAACTCCTTATCAATCTCCCGACAAACGCATGTGTCTCCTAGCTGTCAAATCAAGGGATGCTTGAAGTCTCATCCTAATATTCTACTAGGAGGTACTCCGTTGTGGTATATTCACCAAGATCCATCCTTCCGGTGATGTTTCCTTTCTTTCCTATGGTGTACTTTGTGAGTGACCTTGGAGTGAAGACGATGAAGAGCTCCATGATGCCCTCGGTCAACCTCTTCTAGAAAGAAGCCACATGAAGCAAGAAGATCGTGTAGTACCGACGTAACCTTTCCCTCTTTCCTACGCTTAGAATCTCGGGACGAGATTCCTGTAAGGAGGGTAGAATTGTAACAGCCCAAAGTGAAGAACCTAAAAACCCGAGTAAAATTTTCGCTTTTGTGTTGCATTGCATCATGGCATCCTTATGAAATTGCTACTTCTAACTTTCAACCTATGCAAGCAATTAAATTGGGGAAGCAAAACCTTCTCCAACTTAAACCCCAAATGCAACTGCTTAACTTGGCAAACGAATCATTCTTGGACTTCGAAATTGTTTAGGAAGTTTCAAGTTGACTTTTTATAACCAAATCTCAACTCCCAAATATTGCCAAATAAGAAATGAATTTGAGAATCCAAATTTTGGTTCAAATCAAATTCTGTTTTTGAAACCAAGTTAAGCTTTCCAAAAATTTAAAATAAAATCATGGGGAGCTTCATAACTATATTGGGAGCCTCCATGAATAATTTCACTATTTTTGGAAATGCTTAAGTGCTCCAAATAAATACCTTTTGGAAATTATCAAAATGGCCTTATTTTAAAACCTGTGAACAAATGTGTTCCAAAACATTTTATTTTTGTGACACCATTTTATCTGGAGATTCTTCCTGCCTTGGGGAGGCTTTATGAACTTTTCCAGAATTTATAAAACTGTTTAAGTGCCTCTTTTAAATCACCAAAGTTTGTTGTTGGACCTGTTTGCAAATAAAGAAGAGGGAGCCAGGGGGTTTCTCAGTAAAACTTCATCTCCTTCCCCCTGTAGCGACTGAGCACGGTCGAGCTCGGTCCGCTCGACGCCGTCCCCGCCGCACCCTCTCTGCCGCGCTGCTCCTTGGTGTAGAAGGAGGACGCCACGACGCCCTGGACGCCCAACTGCTCCCATCCCCCCTGCTCTCCTGTTTCCCTTCTCTTTCTTCTCCCCACGAGCTCACCGCCCGCGCCGCCGTTGACTTCGCGCCGCCGTCGACTGGAGCATCCCCGAGCGGATCGACGACCACAGCGAGCTTCACCTCGCTTCCCTCTACCTCCTAGCCCGAGAAATCGCGCGGGGAGGCACGGAATCGCCGCCGCCATCGCACTTCCTCCCCGCCCCGACGCGGCTCCGCCGTCGAAATCCGTCTCCTCCGTTCCACCTCTGGCCGCCCCGTCCTCCCCAATGTGTTCGTGGTGAGTCCCTGGCCTTGCTGGCCCCTTGCCCCTCTTTCCTCCCTCGCTGGAGCGTGCTCTGGCCGCCGAGCCGTGCTGCTCGCCGTGAACCGTCGTATGAAGTGTGGAGTTGAATTTCAGTTTCGTCAGTGGATCCCACGGTTAAACATCAAAAGGATTTTAGATCCGTGTACTAGCACCAGCACCGATCTAGCCCAGTGGCTAGCACGGCCACGATCCCTCCATGCGCAGCATCGCGAGTTCGATCCCCGCGCGGGCGCCCTTTTTCTTTTTCCCTGCGCTGAACGATCGGCCGCAGAGCCGGCTTAACCGGGCTGAGGTCCGGTTGCCTCTGGCCATAGCCGGCCTCGGAGCCGGCCCGTGCCGGGCTGAGGTCCGGTTGGATCTGTTGCCCAATCGGCCTTATAACCGGCCCAACCGGGCTGTGTGCTGGTCCTCTCTGTGACTGGGCCGGCCTGCTAACCGGCTGAACCGGGCTGGAGGCCGGTTACACAGTTTTTCCTGCTGTTTTCTTTTTCCTTTTTCCTCTCCGATAGAATATGTCTCCGGCTACTCCCTCGCGCCTCTAGGAACATTGACTCCGATGATTCCTTATGTTTCATCTCTCCCTCTCAAATCCGTGTGGATAAAATATTATCGTTGTTAAAGATAACTTAATTAAAATCATAAATTTAAAAGAGAAAAGTATAAATATAATAACTTTTTATCGGGAACTCAGAAAAATGTGTTTGATATACCAAAATGTTCAGAAAAATATGAATCCTCCAGAATCATCATCATCATGCATATTTGATCACAATTACAATAATGTGCTCTAGTAGTAATTCGAATCACTAAGTTTAAATATGGGGTTATTCCAAATAATGCCATAAAAATAACGGGGACCCCATTTAACTGGTTGCTCTTGTTCAATGCTTCTAGGGTGCATTTAAAATGTCATATCATCATTTTTGTATGCATTGCACAATTGCCACGTGTTGATTGTTGTTTTTGCTTTCCGGTGTTGTTTTCTCTCCGGTAGATCACAAGTTCGGAGTTGAGCATCATTACTCCGACGAGCAGTTTGACTCCTCCGCTCAACAAGGCAAGCGTAATCCCCCCTCTGAGCATATCTTATCCTATGTTTCCGCAAATATTTTCTCCACTATAATATTGCATGCGGTTCTAAATGTCAATTTTGCTGGATTAGAGTATCCTATAGTTGCATTAAGTTCCGATGCCAATACCTGTTTTCCCTCCTATTATCCATAGGTTTGTATTGTTGGCCGAGATACTTGCTATGCTATGTGGTTGCTTAGCCATGCTTAGTTAATTGCATAGCTATACAATGGATGGTTTATGTTGGAAACAGGTGTTGAACTGAGAGTGATGATGGAGAAATGGTGGTGACGGATAATAAAATGCTTAAAGGTGGGGATGAGAGGCCACTGTGGTTGTGGTGCTTTGTCTCGTTCTCGCCGCCTAGGTGCGAGTTCTATACCTCTTGAACCAAGACTGAGCGTGCAACCATGCGTGAGGCCTATGCATTCGCAGTGCAGGAACCCTCATAGACTAAATAACTCGAGCGGGGCTAGCCAGGGTCCTCTAGTTCGGGCTTCCATTTGCGCGTGCGTGAGTTGGTGGCTGAGAATGGTATGAGGATGGTGGTGTTAGGAAAATGAGTGGCCGTGGGGCGGGGTGTTGTGATCCTGGCAGTCCTGCCGCCACTGATGATCCTGGAAAGTCCTTAACGAGGGAGAAGTCGACACCGCTCCCACCCAGCCGGCTTTCCAAGGAAGAGAGCTAATTGTACAGGTAATGGGCCGGACGGTACGCGTGGCAAACATTTGTACACCCCTGCAGGTTTAAATCTTTTCGAAAAGCCGTGTCCGCGGTTATGGACGAACTTGGGAAGTGAAGGTAAGATCATAGAATAACTTTAACGGAATGATTAAAAACTGGGTACTAGAGGTACCACTCACAAATGCAAGGTGAGCTTCCTCGAGGGTGATTCGGGGAGGTGCCTTTGTTGAACAGGTACAGTGGTTGTTGTCGGGTAAAGTGATCAAAGAAAAGAGTACTTCTTACCTCTTTTGAAAATACTCTGAATAGTCGATGCCTTTGAGTTATGTTTTCATAAATAAAATCAGCTTTATGCAAAACAGCCATAAAACCTTGAGAGCCAATCATCGGGCATATATTAGCTCTTAATCTTGCGAGTTCGTCGAACTCAACGTCGTTTGCTTATTTTCAGGAGATGACTTCACCGCCCTCGAAGGTGGGTTCTTTGTGGACGTCGACGAGTAGTCTGGGATTCCCAGGTGGCAGCTTGGGACATCCTGGAATAGCTGGCGTTGTGATGTTTATTTGCAGGCCTCTTAGGCCATAATTTGGTTCTTGTTGTTTAGAACAACACACTTCGCTTCCGCATGTTGTAATGTTGGGTCTGTGACCTCTGGTTGTCATTTGCTATCTTTCTCTATTATAAGAGTTGAACTATAGGATTTTGTGTCGTAGAGTCTGTGATGTGCCAGTTGTTCCACAAGTCTTGATCTCTCTATTATGCTTTGATAGTGTGTCCGGTGGTATCGGATAACCGGGGACACAGTATCACTGTATAGCAGTCGGGTCTGGGCACCACAGCCACGGACCGCATAACCATGGCAGATGGTGCCATGTGTATGGGTTCCGCGACTGAAGGTTGTGCGACCCCTGACCATGCGACCGGGTGCGCTGTATTGGTGGCGACTGATGGGATTGCAATTGCTAGTTCAGCGGTAGGCGATTGGAACAACTCCATAGGGTTTACTGTTCCTGGCTGCAGGCGACTCGCGTGGCGTCTGTGTGGCAAGGTGGCCTGTATTCCTTGCAGAGTATTGGTTTCCTCGATGAGTCGCAGTTGCTCCTGTTGGAGGCGCTGTTCCTCTCGCGCCAGCCTGGCTCTCTCATCCGCGATTCTCTGGACTTCATCATATAGCCCGATCCTAGTAGCCTCCAATTCTGTTACCCTAGCAGCCGCGTTAACTGCAGATATCGATGTAAGCAACACTCTTCCTTGTGGCGGCGTGACCGCTGGATTGGGGGCTACCCTTGACCCTGATTCCGCAGGCGCGACTCCAGGTGGAGTTTCTCTGTTTGCGACTCCTGAGGCCGTGACTCCTGGCGTCATCGCCGCGGATGCCGCGACTCCAGATGCGTCAAACGCGGCTTGTTCTGTTGCGTCCGGCGGTGTGGGGGCTAAGCTGCCTGGTGGCATGCCCATCCCTTCGTCCGCTTCTGTGGTCCTGTAGACCCCTTCAACATGCCGATCTTCTACAGAGGGCGAGCCACTATCCACAGGGCCTTCGCATAGCCTTTCCTCAAGGACATATTCAATGGATTGGCCTTCTTCGTCTTCAAGAGGCAGCGACTCGTAGTTGATAGATTCTTCTTCTTGGTCCACTGTTACCGCGACTCCTTCTTCTAAGTCGCCATGTTGTGATGGATCCTCTGACTCGCCGCCAATGAAGCCGATGAAGACGTTGATGGATCCAAAGGGGATGACGTGGCCGGTCTCCAAGTAATCTGCTTCCGGTCCCCAGCTTGAATCGTCGATGAGGGGTGTGCCATTGACTGTGATGATGCGGCCAACAACAAGATCTTCAGCTCCCTTCATGGATCCTGCGCGGAACGTGACGCTCTTGACCGCAGGCCCCACGGTGGGCGCCAACTGTCGTGGGTTTGTCACGTCAGGTGTCATAGATGACTTCGTAGGTATGGGATTACGCGAGTCAAGCATCTCCGAGCTTGGGATCGCAGAAACAAAGATCAACACAGATTTACCCAGGTTCGGCCCCCTCAATGTGAGGTAAAAGACCTACTTCCTGCCTACCCTAGATTGGTATTGATATAATAATCGAGGTGTTACAATGGAGGCGATCCGATCTGGTACTCGCCGTATGAGCTAGGGTTTAGGGCTTGATAGCTTGACCCTCACTAAGTCCTGCGAGTCCTCTTTATATACACAGAGGCTCGCTAGGTTACAAAAGGAAACTTTCCCCATAAGGAATACGTCCACAGAGGCCTACTCGGAGACTACTTGGTCTTCACGTCCTCCGGGATATGTCTTCTAGATCTTTCCCCTTATGGCGGTTCAATATTGGGCTTGCTCCAAGTGGGCCTTTGTCCGTGCGAGTAAGTTAAGTCGCACTGGGCCGCGGGTTAATCCAGAAAGTATTCCCCGACAGCGCCGCGCTGGAGTTTTCCCCCTCCAATCTGCAACTCCAGGTCTATGTTTCGTGGTTTCTGTGTTTCGACGGCGCTCCTCTACGAAGGGCGTTGGGGACTATTTTTATAGTCGGTTTTAGGTCAAGACGGAGCTTCTGGAAAAAAGATCGACAGCAGCGGAGGCTCGAGGCGCATGTTAGTGGGCCCCACGCGGCCAAGGAATCTGGCTTCGTGGGCCCACCTAACTTGGCCCTCAGGTCTCCGTTTGTTCGCTTCCTTCGCTCCTACGCTTCGTTCCTTCCAAAAACTGATGCTCGTTAAATATTAGGTCATTTGGACGTCGTTTAGGTCCCAGAAACATCAAAATATAAAAAATAGGGTTTTCTGCATGTGCAGGGTTAATTTCAAAAAAATAGGGAAACTATGAAATATTCTCAAAATCAATAAAAAAATGATATAACGCTTATGTGATGCAAATATGATTGAAATATAAGTAATATAATGCAAAGTTCATGTATGCATTTTACCTGCATCAACATCCCCAAGCTTAACCTATATTCGTCCTCGAGTATGAAGGTGATAAAACTAACATGGATTTTGCTTCTTAATACTATCAATGGATATCAAAGATGATTACTATTGCTACATAGAGTCAAATGATTCATTCTTCAAAGGAGTAGCAATATACAAGATAGATTATGAAGTGATATCAAATATTCAATGTAAGGATGTTCAATGATAATTCACAAAGTGTAACATAGAAGAAAGTACTATGGACCAAATGTATGCATAATGAAAAGTAAAAATATCCTATAATGGTCATAGAGTATTCTTGGAAATCTGAATATAAAAGGTGGACACTTTGGAAAGATATATAAATGAGTAGAGGTAAAACATGAATAAGTTTCATCTAACTTCTAAATGCTTCCACTTAAGTTAATATTTGCAATGTTGTATCCATTGGTATCAAGCTCTCATTACCCCTATCATAGCATCTTGAATGGTTCAAGTTTAAAGTGAAAGCAAATATGAGTAGTGTGCTTGACAAAGTATGGGTTGAATGTCTCATGCCCCGTGAATATGAGTACCTACACCACGGTGTTACTCAACTTGGGCCACAAAGCAAATTCAAGTTAAGGTCATGATACCCGATGATGTTATAGCCTTCACGTAGTTACCTGCATGAAAAAAGTAAACGGGTTAGGTTGAGACTCCAAGTGCAGAGTGTGTAGTAGTGGAAGATGTGTTTTCCCCATGAGGGGTGACTTAAGGGTTTAATATCGAACTCTCGGGGAATTAGTAGTGAAAGATTTATCTTTTCTATCCTTCTTTTGGTTACCTACAAAATAAAGTAAATGTTTGGTCCTCAACCTCACCTGTGGTTGTCAAGCACAAGGTGTAAGAATGATATCAAGATAATATGCAATGCAAACAAGAAATAAATATGCAATGGTGGTAAATAAATATGCAAGGATGGTGGTAGCAATGATAAATGATATTTTTGGGTTTTATATGATGAATGCAAGATGTAAAAGTGTTTTTGTATTTTTTTTAAATGGCAGAAAATGGAAAAGTGGTAAAAGTTGTTGGAAAGGTGTTTCTTATGATTAAAAATGGACCGGGGTTCATGGTTTCACAAATGCACTCTCTCTTTAATAAAGTGGTAGACAATGGAACACTAGAGTTGACATATGAGATTGCAAACAACAGTTTAATGACAAGTTATAATTATATGGGCATCACGTCCTAACATAGAGACCTTTTGGTTATTAGTCTCTCTTATACTCCACCAAGATGCGAACTAAATCATAACACCTCAGTAATTAAGATAACTCAGAGTATAGCAATAAGTATCATGACATGAAGTTAAAATAAGAACATGCTAGATCTAGTCATGGAGTAGTGGCAATGGTCACACCCACATCTCCGGTAGCATGGTATTTCTTTTTATCCCTAGTGAGGCAACAAAGTAAGGTAAAATACCCAAGTGGATCGCAGAACTTCTCTCACGTTCACTGCACTAGCCACCCCCGTTACTCCAACTAATGCACACGTTCCCCCACACACGCTCTCATAAACATGCTTGATCATAACAAGTAAATAAGAACGGGGTACATAATATGCATCTACTTTCATAACTGAAACAAAACCATTGCAATCTCAAACATATATTAACTCATAAAAAGATCCACCACAAAGGTATTACATAGATGACCGTAATCATGTTCAGCAGCTCATACGGTACTAATTAGTGAAGCTCAAGAGAGAGAGATACATAAGTTACTTCCACAAACCCATAGTCCAGAGGTGGACTACTCCCTCTTCATCATGGAGACGGTGGAGAAGTCGTTGGAGAAGATGGAGACCACGCCGGCAGCGCCCCGCCGGAGTTTTCCCCCTCCAATCTGCAGCTCCATCTCTGTTTCGGTGTTTCTGTGTTTCTGCGGCGCTCCTTCCAGAGAACGTCGGGGGCTATTTTTATAGGCGGTTTTAGGTCAAAACGAGTCGGTGGAGGAAAGATCGACGGCAACGGAGCTCGAGGCCCAAAAGGGGGGTCCCACGCGGCCAGGTACATGGGCCGCGTGGGCCCACCTATCTGGCCCTCGGGCTCCGCTTGTTGCTTCCTTCGCCCCAAGTTTCTTCCTTCCAAAATTGATGCTCGTAAATTTGCAGGTCATTTGGACGTCGTTTGGGTCCCTGAAACATTAAAATAAGAAATAGGGTTTTCTGCCTGCGCAGGGTTAATTCCATAAAAATAGGAAACATATCAAATATTCCCAAAATCATTATAAAACAGTGATATAACCCTTATATGATGCAAATATGACTGGAATATAAGTAAAATAATGCAAAGTTCATGTATGCATTTTACATGCATCAACATCCCCAAGCTTAACCTATACTCGTCCTCGAGTATGAAGGTGATAAAACTAACATGGACTTTGCAATTTAATACTATCAATGGATATCAAAGATGATTACTATTGCTACATAGAGTCAAATGATTCATTCTTAAAAGGAGTAGCAATATGCAAGATAGTTTATGAAGTGATATCAAGTATTCAATGCAAGGATGTTCAATGATAATTCACAAAGTGTAACATAAAGAAAGTACTATGGACCACATGTATGCATAATGAAAAGTAAGAACATCCTATAATGGTCATAGAGTATTGATGAAAATCTGAATATAAAAGGTGGACACTTTGGAAAGATATATATGAGTAGAGGTAAAGCATGAATAAGTTTCATCTAACTTCTGAACTTCTCTACTTAAGTTAATGATTGTAATGTGGTAATCCTTGGTGTCAAGCTCTCATTCCCCTATCATAGCATCTTGAATGATTAAGTTTAAAGTGAAAGCAAATATGAGTAGTGTGCTTGACAAAGTACAGGTTGAAAGTCTCATGCCCCTTGAATACAAGTACCTACTCCATGTGTTACTCAACTTGGAAACAAAGCAAGTTCAAGTTAAATATCATTGTAAGTAATAATAGTATCATTAAGAGCGTCAACTGGGGTACCTCTTGTCCCAGGATATGGAACAAGCCCATATCAAAATGACAAGACAAACAAACACAATGAACAATCTCAACACCCTTTTTATTTACCATTGATAGCTTTTTATTGTAAGGTGTATCACAGAAGGTTCACCATAGCATGTAAGTAAATTTCCACCATGAATGATGCATGGCTTAGATTAGCGGCCCAGGCGTCTCTCTAACCATTTATACAAACTCATTTAAACTCTTTTTCCACATTTATTTCACCCATGGTAAGCATCCATAAACAAAAGTACATGATATCAACTAAATGAAATGAAGTGCATGTTGAAAGCTTGCCATGTGACAGCACATATGAGCTAACTCTCAACCAAAGACATTTGTCAAGCCCACAACATCATAATTTTAATCACAATGGGTCATGTTTATTTATGCAATGAAAGTAAAGTGTGCATCAAGTTCGAGAGAGCTCTATAACCAACTTTTCCCATAATTAACAACATAAGCATTTTCATTCAGAGGTATAGATAACACAAATATCATGATAAACATACTCGGAATAGCATAAAGCTAATAGGTAGATATGGTGGACTCACTGGAAAAACTTTGGTTGAAGGTGTTGGAAACAAGTTTTTACTTGTTGGAATTTTTGGGCTAGCAAGAGGGAGAAAGTTGACCATCTAAATGCATGCATGAGTGTCCATAGAACTAACTAATCCATGTTAAACAAGTAAATAACATTCAGCATCAAAACATGAATAAAAGATAGCTCTTGATAAAATACTTGCAAATTATTACTCATTAACAAGCATGAATCATGCAACTATATGTATCTTTTAAAATCAACTCAACATCCCTTTTCCCAATCTTATAATAGCATCCAACATAATTCAACCCAAATTTCCAGTAGCTCTCTCATATATAAATGATAGTGTGGTGGTCTCACAAAAACAAAAAAAACAAAAAGACGCTCCAAGTTTATGCGATAAAGTGTTTCGATCGAAAAACAGAAGTTAGACGTGTGCAAACCGAGAGTGTGTAGGTCCAGTGGGGTTGTCTTCACATCCCCAAGCTTATGGTCTTCACCATCCTTGGATAGCTCTTGGTGCATCTCCTCTAATCCCTGTGAAAAAACTTCAAAACACCGTTTCTCCCATTTCTTTTCTGTGGGGTGCATTAGTAGTGATAAACAAATAGATTTCTTGCTGCATATAATCCTTAGACAAAAATTCATATGAATGTCCAGAAAGTGTATAATGTTGTATGCCTACTCATAAACTCAATTGGATCAAAAAGATTCAAGTTAAAAGTTCAAAGCATGCATCAAACAAAATGGGACAGAATCTGTCCAGAAAAAGCAGCAGCGTATTTTTCTACCCTACTTAACTTTGTCGAAAATTCCGAAAAATTCATGCATACAGAGGATGAAAAGTTGCAACTACAGTTAAATATGAGCTCATTCGGAGTTACAGAATAAGAATTAAAAATCATACCGTGCACAGATTCGTGCAGGAATAAAATCTCCGAACGCTATAAGCAACTTTTCAAACCAAAATGAGTAAAACTTGGCACTTTATTAAAAATTCCAGAAACTAAACTAAACAAAGTCTCTTGTTACAGCAAGAGGACACAAAGAAAATCACAAATAAAAAACCGGGTTGCCTCCCGTAAAGCGCTTTCTTTATAGCCATATAGCTAGGCTTCTTACTTGATGTTTATTGGACGAAGCTCATGAGGGAGCTTGAATGATGTGCCCTCTTCCTTGGGAAGTGTTCCATGCACTTCTTGTGTGGAAACTGAAACTTCACATTCCCTTCTTTTGAATCAATGATAGCACCTGTAGTACGAAGAAAAGGTCTTCCAAGAATAATTGGACTAGAGGTTTTATTCCCCATATCCATGATTAGAAAATCAACAGGCACAAATGTCATATGTAACTCTACCATAACATCACTTACTTTCCTAAAGCATGTTTAATGGAATCATCAGCAAGTGCAAGTTCAATAGAGCATTTTTCAAGATTTTTCAATTCAAGTATTCATATAGTTCTTTAGATAAAACAGAGACACTAGATCCTAGATCAAGTATAGCATGGTGTGTCTCTTTTCCAATGGTTACTAGGACTTTGGGAATCCATATATCCCCAAGCTTAGGTGGTATCATAGCCTCTTGGTTGTACCTAGCAATCTTTTCTTTTAAGACATGATTAGCAATATAAGAACCAAAACCAGCTTGGTTAGAGTTGATGGAAGGATCACTTGCAAATTTTTGTAAGATAGATATTAATTCATGCAAGCTACAATTCTCTAAGTCAAGCAATGGTTCCTTACTTCACTAAGCATTTTAACTTCTCAACTTTCTTTCTCTCAACAAAAGAGATTCATCATTTCAGTTTCGTTAACTTCTTCTTTTAAACCAACAAGTTGAGACATAAATGGCAACAAATATTCAGGATAGTTCAATAATTCATCAAGAGTTTCCTCCAAAGTAAGAGGCATTTTCAGCAATATTAATAGAATTCATTCCAACCACAGGTGGTGCTTGTGGTTTCCCTGCAGACATACTCAATAAAGTGGCTTGGTTATCAGCTAGTTTTGACAAGGCTTTGTCTAGTCCTGCAGTTTGGAGTTGTAAGCCTTTAATATCAGAACTAATAGAAGCAACAGACTTATTCAACTCTTGTATCATGGTATTATGACTAGCAACTTGTTCCATAAGAATTTTATTAGCCTCAAAATTATCATTACGTGGTGGCATAGGCTTCCAATTATCACTAGCATTAGGATATGGAATAGAAGGACGGTTGTTGGGAACATATGGGGTTTATTATAAGAGTTATAATTGTTGTTACCATACCCATTATTACCATAGTTCCTAATGAAGTTGACATCAATATTTTCAGGATTATTACCAACTAGTTCTTGCAAAGGCACATTTTCAATATTTTGTTTATTAATGAAAGCAAGAATAGTATCCATTTTAGATGACAAATCATTTGTTTCTTCTATGGAGTTTACTTTCTTAGAAGGATTAGGTGCTCTATCAGTATGCCATTGACTATAGTTTTGCAAAATGCTCTCCAATATGTTCTTAGCTTCTACTATAGTTTTTCCCATAAAAGCACCTCCAGCAGCAGAATCAAGAATATTTCTAGACATGTAATTTAGACCATTGTAAAAAGAGTGTATATGGTCCATTCGTTACCCCATGTGATGGACAAGTTCTAAGCATAAGTTTAATCCTATCCCAAGCCATAGCAACATGTTCATTTTCATTTTGCCTAAAAGAAAGATATTGTTTCTATTTTGCAAAATTTTAACAGGAGGATAGTATTTCTTAATGAAAGCTTCTTTTAAATCATCCCAAGTTTTAATGCTATCAATAGGTAATGAATGCAGCCACTCTTTAGCTTTTCCTCTAAGTGAGAAAGGAAATAACTTCAGTTTTAGAATATCACTTTCCACATTTTTAAATTTCTGCATGTCACATATTTCAACAAAATCATGAAGATGCATAGAGGCATCCTCCATAGCACTACCGCCAAATTGTTCCCTAGTTATCAAGTTCAACAAACTAGGACTTACTTCATAACTATCAGCTTTTATCTCAGGTGTGGCAATGGGCCTAGCAATAAATTGATCATTTGGAGTGTTTGTGTAATCACACAACTTAGTTCTTTCTCCCATTTTAGCAAGTTTTTATGTGTTTTTAATTTTTTATGCAAAACTGAAAATAAAATGACACTAAATGATGCAAACCGAAATAACAAATGCAACACAAAATGCAAAACTGAAAATAAATATGCAAACCGAAACATATGCAAGACAATGACAAAACAAAATAAATTGCTTTGAAGGTAAAGATGGATAAGATGATGCTCACGTAGGTGCAACCTCCCCAAGCTTAGGTGTTAGCACAAGTTGGTGATGAAGTTGACTTGTGTGATATCCTTGATAAACCCGGCGCCAGAAAACAGAGCTAGTGCAGGGAACCCTTGGATAAACCTTTCAGCAATGATTCCCCGGCAACGGCGCCAGAAAACATCTTGATACCTGATGATGTAGCCTTCACGTATTTACCTGCGTGAAAAGTAAATGGGTTAGGTTGAGACTCCAAGTGCAGAGTGTGTAGTAAGTGGAAGACGTGTTTTCCCCACGAGGGGTGACTCGAGGGTTTAATATCGAACTCTCGGGGAATCAGTAGTGAAGATTTATCTTTCCTATCCTTCTTTTGGTTACCTACAAAACAAAGTAAATGTTTTGGTCCTCAACCTCACCTAGTGGTTGTCAAGCACAAGGTGTGAGAATGATATCAAGATAATATGCAATGCAAACAAGAAATAAATATGCAATGGTGGTAAATAAATATGCAAGGATGGTGGTAGCAATGATATGATATTTTTGGGTTTTATATGATGAATGCAAGATGTAAAAGTGTTTTTGTATTTTCGGATTTTTAAATGGCAGAAAATGGCAAAGCGATAAAAGTTGTTGGAAAGGTGTTTCTTATGATTAAAAATGGACGGGGTTTATGGTTTCACAAATGCACTCTCTTTCTTTAATAAAGTGGTAGACAATGGAACATAGAGTTGACATGTGAGATTGCAAACAACAGTTTAATGACAAATTATAATTATATGGGCATCACGTCCTACAGAGAGACTTTTAGTTATTATTAATCTCACTTATACTCCACCAAGATGCGAACTAAATCATAACACCTCGGAAATTAAGATTAACAAAGAGTATAGCTTAAGTATCATGACATGAAGTTAAAATAAGAACATGCTAGATCTAGTCATGGAGTAGTGGCAATGGTCACACCCACATCTCCGGTAGCATGGTATTTATTTTTATCCCTAGTGAGGCAAAAAGTAAGGTAAAGATACCCAAGTGGATCGCAGAACTTCTATCACTTTCACTGCACTAGCCACCCCCTGTTACTCCAACTAATGCACACATCTCCCCACACACGCACTCATAAACATGCTTGATCATAACAAGTAAATAGAACGGGGTACATAATATGTATCTACTTTCATAACTTAAACAAACCATTGCAATCTCAAACATATATTGACTCATAAAAAGATCCACCGCAATGGTATTACATAGATGACCGTAATCATGTTCAGCACTTCATACGGTGCTAATTAGTGAAGCTCAAAAGAGAGGAGAGATACATAAGTTACTTCCACAAACCCATAGTCCAGAGGTGGACTACTCCCTCTTCATCATGGAGACGGTGGAGAAGTCGTTGGAGAAGATGGAGATGTAACAGACCGATTTTCAGAGTTTTCAAAAACTTTTATTTAAAAATGAGGACTAGAAAATTTCGTTTTGTTAATTAAAACTTAATTCGATTTTTCATAGACATGAAGCTTCAAAATGAATTAACACCGAGTTTTATAAATCTTTGTTTTATTTTTCCTTTCAAGTTTGATCGTATTTTCTTGGCTTCGGCATATTAAGATAATCGCCTCTGGATTTATTTTTATTTTCATAAATTCATCTGCTGTTTTCGGCGTTTTAAAGCATTTTTCTGGATTTCCCCAACAAGAAGAATCTATTTCATTCCTTTCATATGTTTGGAATTAATTTTCCATTGTCCTTCTTATTAATCTGGTTTCGATTTACTAATTTCTTTTTCTCTCCAAAATTCCATAGCCATGCACGTGCATGCAATCCTTGGCTGCACCATCACGTTATTAGCTCCTCTTTCCTTGTGTCTTCCTCCCTTTTCCTTTTCTTTTTCTATACTGATGCTACACTAGCTGACTAGTGACTAGTACATGAACGGATCGATCCTCTTTTCTTTTCTTTCCTTTCCTTGCACCTGTACATGAACCAGCACCGATGGTTTTTCTTTCTTTTCTTTCCTTCCTTTTCTTTACCGATCCAGCAGCCCAGCCAAACCTAGCTAGCGAGCCCTGCTCGTTCTCGCTTGCACGCACGGCCACTGGCCAGGCTTCTCAATACGCCCAGTCCAGCGAAACATGTGCTGCTTCCTCTTCCTTCTCCAGCACGCGCGCACACAGTCAGCTGAAACGGCAGCACCAGAAACTGCCGCTGCCGTTGCCTCCTATGCTCTTTATTCGGACCATCAATTTCCTATCCTGCTGCATCCTGCCTCCGGCAAGAAACGCCAGTCGCACTTGAAACTACTGCGTCAATTCTCTTTACACCAGCATTCATTCTCCAGTCCGCTCTGGCACTGTTTCCTGTCTATGCACGCACCCAGGCTGACACGTCAGAAAACAAAGCATCCCGACGCCTCGGCCTAAAGAACCCAGATGTTCCATCTCTCTCGTTTTCCATCTCGCTCCACCACCCAGCCCCAACTCGTCCGCCCCATCCAAGCTCATGGAGCTTCGATACAGACCACCGTTGGACGCAGCCCCATTCCCGACGACTCCGGCTACCACAAGCCGAACTGCTGCACCAACAAGGCCATGAGGAGGAGGAGAACCGATCCAGCTGACCAGAAGGTCGAGCCGTTGATCGCAGACGAATTCTGCAACTCGATCTGCTCTGTTCATCGACTTCGTCGGATGAGTTCGTCGCGTATGGTGAGAATCCTATCAATTCCTTTTTAACCGTAGTCTCATATCATGTAGCACTACATCCTAGACAATCTTTGACAGCCCATCTATTCCATTCTCCCATCGACTCTTAACCATGTCATCCCATATAGACATTGTTATGCCATCTCCATTTTTGCCACAATTTCGTGAGATCCTTCGGTGTCACTTTATCCAACTTATCTACAGGAGTCCATATGAGAAAACGGATCTTCAATCCGACCATCGGAGAGAAAACACCATTGATGCCAATTCATTAAATAGCGACATTGCTATGCAAATCTTTCTCTGTACATCTGTACACTTCGATCTAATCATGTGAAAGTATCTAGATGACTTTAGGAACCATTTGGTGGATTTGTATTGTAAATACATTGGGTAGAATTAAAGTTAGGCTTTAATATATGATATTGATTTATATGCTTGATTCTCTGTGTGATTTGTTTGTCCTAGTTAAATCACATGTGTAGGAGTTCTATGTAATTCCTATGTATTATTTTGTGACTTGTTTAGATAGTTGCTTGTGTTCAAATAATATGTTTATTATTATAAACTGATTTGCTTGTGTTGGTTTTAACTATTTAGTATATTGGTTTCGACTAGCTAGTATAGTCATATATTGTGATGTCGATCCATGCTTAATATTTTATTCATATATGAATTGTTACTAGTAGTTTGACTGGTTAAATGCATGTTTATCTATGAGTTTTGTTTCGTAATAGTTTATTACTTGTTTAGTATTGTGAACCAAGTTAGTACGGTATACTATGATGTCATTCTTTGTTTCCTATTCTTTGCTTAATACCTCATGCATAGACTTAGTTGTTAGATTCATGATATAATTAGCTCATCGTGTTATTGCACGTGTGTTTCGCCTAGTTTCTCATCCATGCTTAGCTATCTTTGTTTCTTATGTATCATTTGTTATATGAAGCTTAGTTATATCAGTTCTAGTAGCATATCTTTCTGCTCGGATGTATGTTAAGGCCTTGCATGTATGTGTAGCTATATATGATCTAACATCATGTCACATTGCGACTGCTTAGTTCTTTGTGTTATGTTTATGAATGTTTAGATTATTTTCATATTAGCATTGCATGTTATACACTGCTTTGTCTCTATGTATGCAAGCATACTTTTAGTTGTTGACTAGATAATATTACCTTTGAGTGGTTGTTGGTTCTAGAAGTATATAGTGTTGCATACATGTATGTTACCTTGCTAGTTGTGTGTTACTTGTTGTAGTATATCATCTCGTGCTTATGGTAGTTTGTATGCCACTTAGTTGTGCATGATAATATCGTATCGTTGTGTATATGCTTGTGAGCATGCGTGTGATCTTGTAGTGTATACTTGTATGCTTTGCCATCTCATGCTAGTAATGTTAAGCTTAATTGTTATTTGGTTATTATGCTGTTGTATCTCCCAAATGTAGAAGACTTGTATATCATTCGTGATTAGTCTCATATAGTGTTATATATGTTATGACCTTTGCTTAGTATATAATATGCTTTGTTCATATATGCTTGTGATGGTATTCTTGTTATTAAATGTATCTATATATGTTTATTGTTGATGGCATATGTTAGTTTGATATCTTGCTATGGCATGATTCATATGTTTTACATGTTGTTACGCCTTGTTTAGTTCTTAGCTTATTATCGCTGAATTATAGCATGGTTGTAGTTGTTTATTGTTTATGTTACTCTCATGTGTTTAGTTGTGGAGCTATATGGTTCGCAAGTGTAATGTGTGTTTCAGCTGTATCAAATTTCGCTTGCAATTGTTGTTGTTTTATGATGATGATGATGATGATTATCTTAGCTCTTGTATTGCTTATATGCCTATGATGGCATGCTAGATAATCCTTGTTACAACTTATATTACTAGTATGACAGGTATTGGTTTGATTATTGCAAACTAGTATGATATGGTTTGTTGATATGTCTTGTTTACATGTTTGCTAAGTATCTAGTTTTTCTATAGTTTATATGTTATTGAGTTTATCGGGTTACATGGGTACGACCAACTATGTTATAGCCCCTATGTTGGGTTTGTAGACATATAGTAAGATCTACATGTATCTCTTTATGACGACATTCTAGTATGATAATCTATCCACATATCTAATCCTAGCTCTTTATATTGATAATCTATCCTAGCATCCTATCCATGCCATTTGATTCATATCTGAGTTGTCACAACTCACTTTCACAATTCTATCAAGTTGTTCTATATTCTTCTCCCACTACTACTCCATGCATTCTCATTTGTATTTCATTTGGATTTGGTAATTATTGCTCTGATATTTATTTGGTTGCCATTTGCTATCGTTACGACGAGTAGGGAGTGACGTGGTTGGACGGATATAATCAGCTTATTGAAGAACGTGGTTATAATCAGCTTACTGAAGAAGAATAATAAGAAGAAGATTCGTCAACGAAGGCATGCCCCCCCTCTCATGTTTTATCCTATGTTTTTAAAAGGGGCATTATTTTATTGTTTTACAAATATGCATGCTATTTTATTTACTGGCGTGTCGATTGACACAACAGCCTGATCCGCTTGTCGCCTTATATACTTGATACCCTGAGTAGAAATTATATAGTAATCCTGTAGAGTAGAAATGCTTAGCCATGCTTAATATCCAGTAGGATATCTTTATCTTGCCTCTTTGGTGGAATTGGTTGACCCTTGGGTCACAAACATCTTTCTGAACTTGATGAGCTCGTTGAGCTTGGCTGATAAGCCGTTGTTGCTTCCTCTACTCTACCTTCTACTCTGGGTGAAACTTACCATCTAAACATTGGCGCGGGCGACTGCTGGATCAACTGATGAAGGAGCGATTGGCTGCCCTTCACAAGCTGAAGGGGGCAATATGTCGTCTGTGCCGCATAAGGGCCTAATAAGTCTCGGATTTGAAGATTGTGACAACCGTACAACCACATGCTAATGGGCTCTGGCTGGGTCAAGTAAGTTAGTCAGCCTTTGGTGTTGATGTCGCCGTACCGCAGATAGGGTGTCTGCCTACGGGAGAACCTTCGGCACAGATGGGGGGACCGGTTTGGGGACGTACTCTCAGTTCCGGCGCCATACCCGGTGGGCATGTCACATCCTTGGGGGATCTAGCTAAAAGACCTTGTCACGAATTCTCTATTGCTATTCTAGCGACGGCTGGTTGCAATTAGGCGAGTTTGTGACGTGTGGTGAAAGTGTACCAACTCTGCAGAGTGTAAAACTATTCGAATAGCCGTGTCCACGGTCATGGACGACACATGAATCTTTCTTGACATACAGGAACCCTGTTTTGCTACTTCCCTCTACCCCTATTATGCAATTCTATGGAGAACGTGAGGTGTCGAGGACACTCACTTTGATGAGAAATACCACACTAAATACAAAACCTGTTTTCATCTAAAATCGTTTTTATCAAAACTACTACATATGGTATTGCAAACAAAATTAGCTTTTATGCAAAAGAACCATATAGCCTTTCTTTTAAGCCACATGTAGCTATTATAGGTTTTGCATGAGGGGGCATGCTGAGTACATTATTATGTACTCATCGCATTGCTTTTGTTAATTATTCAGATCACTATGAAGAAGAAGACTATGACTACTACGACGATGCTTAAGAGTGAGGCCTCGTGGACTACATCGACTGCCTGTGGCTAGATGGAGTCACTTCGCATTTATATTTCCGCTGAGCTTTCTGATTGTAACAAATGTCACAAGACATTTCGCTATTGCTTGTCAAACTATGTAACTGTACTTTTTGTACGTTCTGCAATGGTATCATTTCGCTGTGTTGTCAACATTGATCTTGGGATTGACATGATTACACAGGAGGTTTGGAAGTGTAATTCCGGTCCTCACAGAAGTGGTATCAGAGCCGACATCGACCTAGTCACGTGGCCTTAGTTAGAAATGTAAAGCCTTAGGAACTATTTGAAAATAAAATATATATACTACTTTTATAAATTCTTGTAGTCTCCTTCTTGACTATTGTTTTTCCTTGACTTATCTTATTCAACATCATGTTTAATAATTCTTTCCCAACAACTCTGTTAGTCTACAATTCCTGGCCAAAATCCTGTTATGGAAGAACGGAGTCAGTTCCAATAAAAGAAAAGTCATCTGAAGAACTCAAAGAGTCAAGAAGCGTCGACCTCACTCTACATTCTTCAATGTCGAAGATGAGACCAAGACTTGTTGTGACCAAACAGCCATATAGGATAAGGTTGGATAGATCCTTGGTAGCTATATAGTTTATATCGTTTAGAATTAAAAAGTTTTTGCTTGAGCAATGTCTGCATATTTTTTCCTTTGCCACCTTTTTATGTGCAGTCATGCTAAAACCTTATGTAATTTCAAAGAAAATATTTTTATTCTCGTGTTTAAAAAGCCTTTTGGTTAGTCTCGTGTTTTATTTCTTGGATACCCTCCCAAGCTAGGTTCTGTCACCCATCTTATTCTTTTCCCTCTTACCTATGAGCCCTTGGAAACAAAGAAAATAGTGAATATTGTTGACGACTACCATGAAGCTCTCAAGACCCACACAATGAAGGGAAACGAATGTGTGCTGCATGTATAGGAGACTTTTCCACTGTTCACAATAATCAAGAAGGAAGAGGTGTGCACGGAACTCTGAGGTCGAATCAGACACACTACCTGAGGAGATTCAAGTCATAAACAGGAGCAACAAAAACTCGATGGTGCAAGAGTTAGTCGTACCTACAAGAAGTAACGTCATTCACCGACGATTGAGACACACGAAGACTTCATGAAGTAAGTTCTAGCAAACAAAACCCAATAGAAAAGAAGTTATGTCTTAAATATTTAAGCGAAGACTTGTTTGAGTGGTGGTGAAGAGAATCATAACCAATATTTGCCTCAACACGTGGAAGAAACGAAGACCGAACAAGGCACCTTGTCACACATCCTCAGCAATTCCGAATTAGAATTAGAAATGGCTATTCCATTACTACAAGAAATGTATGCCACTCCTATGGTAATGATGGATAGTTTGTGAATGCTTGTCCGAGAAAGAAAGCAATATCAATCTGAATTCATTTCAACCGTGAACATCAAAGTTCTCAAGACCCAAAGGTGGATGGATGCAATGCCAAGATGGTAGATAAGCATTGTTTCAGTCGTGGCAGCCTATGACAATTTGTGACCAATGGCCCATAAAAAAAAACTCAACGTTGAAGAAAGTTAACAAGGAGAATTATATAACACTTAGGGATTGTGTGAAGAATCACACGGTGTTGTATGAAAACCCCAACTAGAGTTCTTTTAAGGGGGTAGTACACATGTACCTGAAGCAACGAAAGATCAATTGTAGAAAAACTTCAGCCGGGCAACAATCAATGGTAAAGCCAACCATCCAAACCCCAATCTATAGTAAGCCCAAATCTCGGGGACGAGATTCTTTTAACGGGGGTAGAATTGTAACAGACCGATTTTCAGAGTTTTCAAAAACTTTTATCTAAAAATGAGGACTAGAAAATTTCGTTTTGTTAATTAAAACTTAATTCAATTTTTCATAGACATGAAGCTTCAAAATGAATTAACACCGAGTTTTATAAATCTTTGTTTTATTTTTCCTTTCAAGTTTGATCGTATTTTCTTGGCTTCGGCATATTAAGATAATCGCCTCTGGATTTATTTTTGTTTTCATAAATTCATCTGCTGTTTTTCGGCGTTTTAAAGCATTTTTCTGGATTTCCCCTACAAGAAGAATCTATTTCATTCCTTTCATATGTTTGGAATTAATTTTCCATTGTCCTTCTTATTAATCTGGTTTCGATTTACTAATTTCTTTTTCTCTCCAAAATTCCATAGCCATGCACGTGCATGCAATCCTTGGCTGCACCATCACGTTATTAGCTCCTCTTTCCTTGTGTCTTCCTCCCTTTTCCTTTTCTTTTTCTATACTGATGCTACACTAGCTGACTAGTGACTAGTACATGAACGGATCGATCCTCTTTTCTTTTCTTTCCTTTCCTTGCACCTGTACATGAACCAGCACCGATGGTTTTTCTTTCTTTTCTTTCCTTCCTTTTCTTTACCGATCCAGCAGCCCAGCCAAACCTAGCTAGCGAGCCCTGCTCGTTCTCGCTTGCACGCACGGCCACTGGCCAGGCTTCTCAATACGCCCAGTCCAGCGAAACATGTGCTGCTTCCTCTTCCTTCTCCAGCACGCACGCACACAGTCAGCTGAAACGGCAGCACCAGAAACTGCCGCTGCCGTTGCCTCCTATGCTCTTTATTCGGACCATCAATTTCCTATCCTGCTGCATCCTGCCTCCGGCAAGAAACGCCAGTCGCACTTGAAACTACTGCGTCAATTCTCTTTACACCAGCATTCATTCTCCAGTCCGCTCTGGCACTGTTTCCTGTCTATGCACGCACCCAGGCTGACACGTCAGAAAACAAAGCATCCCGACGCCTCGGCCTAAAGAACCCAGATGTTCCATCTCTCTCGTTTTCCATCTCGCTCCACCACCCAGCCCCAACTCGTCCGCCCCATCCAAGCTCATGGAGCTTCGATACAGACCACCGTTGGACGCAGCCCCATTCCCGACGACTCCGGCTACCACAAGCCGAACTGCTGCACCAACAAGGCCATGAGGAGGAGGAGAACCGATCCAGCTGACCAGAAGGTCGAGCCGTTGATCGCAGACGAATTCTGCAACTCGGTCTGCTCTGTTCATCGACTTCGTCGGATGAGTTCGTCGCGTATGGTGAGAATCCTATCAATTCCTTTTTAACCGTAGTCTCATATCATGTAGCACTACATCCTAGACAATCTTTGACAGCCCATCTATTCCATTCTCCCCATCGACTCTTAACCATGTCATCCCATATAGACATCGTTATGCCATCTCCATTTTTGCCACAATTTCGTGAGATCCTTCGGTGTCACTTTATCCAACTTATCTACAGGAGTCCATATGAGAAAACGGATCTTCAATCCGACCATCGGAGAGAAAACACCATTGATGCCAATTCATTAAATAGCGACATTGCTATGCAAATCTTTCTCTGTACATCTGTACACTTCGATCTAATCATGTGAAAGTATCTAGATGACTTTAGGAACCATTTGGTGGATTTGTATTGTAAATACATTGGGTAGAATTAAAGTTAGGCTTTAATATATGATATTGATTTATATGCTTGATTCTCTGTGTGATTTGTTTGTCCTAGTTAAATCACATGTGTAGGAGTTCTATGTAATTCCTATGTATTATTTTGTGACTTGTTTAGATAGTTGCTTGTGTTCAAATAATATGTTTATTATTATAAACTGATTTGCTTGTGTTGGTTTTAACTATTTAGTATATTGGTTTCGACTAGCTAGTATAGTCATATATTGTGATGTCGATCCATGCTTAATATTTTATTCATATATGAATTGTTACTAGTAGTTTGACTGGTTAAATGCATGTTTATCTATGAGTTTTGTTTCGTAATAGTTTATTACTTGTTTAGTATTGTGAACCAAGTTAGTACGGTATACTATGATGTCATTCTTTGTTTCCTATTCTTTGCTTAATACCTCATGCATAGACTTAGTTGTTAGATTCATGATATAATTAGCTCATCGTGTTATTGCACGTGTGTTTCGCCTAGTTTCGCATCCATGCTTAGCTATCTTTGTTTCTTATGTATCATTTGTTATATGAAGCTTAGTTATATCAGTTCTAGTAGCATATCTTTCTGCTAGGATGTATGTTAAGGCCTTGCATGTATGTGTAGCTATATATGATCTAACTTCATGTCACATTGCGACTGCTTAGTTCTTTGTGTTATGTTTATGAATGTTTAGATTATTTTCATATTAGCATTGCATGTTATACACTGCTTTGTCTCTATGTATGCAAGCATACTTTTAGTTGTTGACTAGATAATATTACCTTTGAGTGGTTGTTGGTTCTAGAAGTATATAGTGTTGCATACATGTATGTTACCTTGCTAGTTGTGTGTTACTTGTTGTAGTATATCATCTCGTGCTTATGGTAGTTTGTATGCCACTTAGTTGTGCATGATAATATCGTATCGTTGTGTATATGCTTGTGAGCATGCGTGTGATCTTGTAGTGTATACTTGTATGCTTTGCCATCTCATGCTAGTAATGTTAAGCTTAATTGTTATTTGGTTATTATGCTGTTGTATCTCCCAAATGTAGAAGACTTGTATATCATTCGTGATTAGTCTCATATAGTGTTATATATGTTATGACCTTTGCTTAGTATATAATATGCTTTGTTCATATATGCTTGTGATGGTATTCTTGTTATTAAATGTATCTATATATGTTTATTGTTGATGGCATATGTTAGTTTGATATCTTGCTATGGCATGATTCATATGTTTTACATGTTGTTACGCCTTGTTTAGTTCTTAGCTTATTATCGCTGAATTATAGCATGGTTGTAGTTGTTTATTGTTTATGTTACTCTCATGTGTTTAGTTGTGGAGCTATATGGTTCGCAAGTGTAATGTGTGTTTCAGCTGTATCAAATTTCGCTTGCAATTGTTGTTGTTTTATGATGATGACGATGATGTTTATCTTAGCTCTTGTATTGCTTATATGCCTATGATGGCATGCTAGATAATCCTTGTTACAACTTATATTACTAGTATGACAGGTATTGGTTTGATTATTGCAAACTAGTATGATATGGTTTGTTGATATGTCTTGTTTACATGTTTGCTAAGTATCTAGTTTTTCTATAGTTTATATGTTATTGAGTTTATCGGGTTACATGGGTACGACCAACTATGTTATAGCCCCTATGTTGGGTTTGTAGACAATATAGTAAGATCTACATGTATCTCTTTATGACGACATTCTAGTATGATAATCTATCCACATATCTAATCCTAGCTCTTTATATTGATAATCTATCCTAGCATCCTATCCATGCCATTTGATTCATATCTGAGTTGTCACAACTCACTTTCACAATTCTATCAAGTTGTTCTATATTCTTCTCCCACTACTACTCCATGCATTCTCATTTGTATTTCATTTGGATTTGGTAATTATTGCTCTGATATTTATTTGGTTGCCATTTGCTATCGTTACGACGAGTAGGGAGTGACGTGGTTGGACGGATATAATCAGCTTATTGAAGAACGTGGTTATAATCAGCTTACTGAAGAAGAATAATAAGAAGAAGATTCGTCAACGAAGGCATGCCCCCCTCTCATGTTTTATCCTATGTTTTTAAAAGGGGCATTATTTTATTGTTTTACAAATATGCATGCTATTTTATTTACTGGCGTGTCGATTGACACAACAGCCTGATCTGCTTGTCGCCTTATATACTTGATACCCTGAGTAGAAATTATATAGTAATCCTATAGAGTAGAAATGCTTAGCCATGCTTAATATCCAGTAGGATATCTTTATCTTGCCTCTTTGGTGGAATTGGTTGACCCTTGGGTCACAAACATCTTTCTGAACTTGATGAGCTCGTTGAGCTTGGCTGATAAGCCGTTGTTGCTTCCTCTACTCTACCTTCTACTCTGGGTGAAACTTACCATCTAAACATTGGTGCGGGCGACTGCTGGATCAACTGATGAAGGAGCGATTGGCTGCCCTTCACAAGCTGAAGCGGGCAATCTGTCGTCTGTGCCGCATAAGGGCCTAATAAGTCTCGGATTTGAAGATTGTGACAACCGTACAACCACATGCTAATGGGCTCTGGCTGGGTCAAGTAAGTTAGTCATCCTTTGGTGTCGATGTCGCCGGACCGCAGATGGGGTGTCTGCCTACGGGAGAACCTTCGGCACAGATGGGGGGACCGGTTTGGGGACGTACTCTCAGTTCCGGCGCCATACCCGGTGGGCATGTCACATCTTTGGGGGATCTAGCTAAAAGACCTTGTCACGAATTATCTATTGCTATGCTAGCGACGGCTGGTTGCAATTAGGCGAGTTTGTGACATGTGGTGAAAGTGTACCAACTCTGCAGAGTGTAAAACTATTCGAATAGCCGTGTCCACGGTCATGGACGACACATGAATCTTTCTTGACATACAGGAACCCTGTTTTGCTACTTCCCTCTACCCCTATTATGGAATTCTATGGAGAACGTGAGGTGTCGAGGACACTCACTTTGATGAGAAATACCACACTAAATACAAAACCTGTTTTCATCTAAAATCGTTTTTATCAAAACTACTACATATGGTATTGCAAACAAAATTAGCTTTTATGCAAAAGAACCATATAGCCTTTCTTTGAAGCCACATGTAGCTATTATAGGTTTTGCATAAGGGGGAACGCTGAGTACATTATTATGTACTCATCGCATTGCTTTTGTTAATTATTCAGATCACTACGAAGAAGAAGACTATGACTACTACGACGATGCTTAAGAGTGAGGCCTCGTGGACTACATCGACTGCCTGTGGCTAGATGGAGTCACTTCGCATTTATATTTCCGCTGAGCTTTCTGATTGTAACAAATGTCACAAGACATTTCGCTATTGCTATTCAAACTATGTAACTGTACTTTTTGTACGTTCTACAATGGTATCATTTCGCTGTGTTGTCAACATTGATCTTGGGATTGACATGATTACACAGGAGGTTTGGAAGTGTAATTCCGGTCCTCACAGGAGACCACGCCGGCAGCGCCCCGCCGGAGTTTTCCCCCTCCAATCTGCAGCTCCAGGTATCTATTTCGATGTTTCTGTGTTTCGGCGGCACTCCTTCCAGAGAACGTCGGGGGGCTATTTTTATAGGCGGTTTTAGGTCAAAGCCGAGTCGGTGGAGGAAAGATCGACGGCAACGGAGCGTCGAGGCCCAAAAGGAGGGGTCCTACACGGCCAGGTACATGGGCCGCATGGGCCCACCTATCTCGGCCCTCGGGTCTCCGCTTGCTTGCTTCCTTCGCCCCAAGTCTTCTTCCTTCCAAATATTAACGCTCGTAAATTTGTAGGTCATTTGGATGTCGTTTGGGTCCCTGAAACATTAAAATAAAGAAATAGGGTTTTTCTGCCTGCGCAGGGTTAATTCCATAAAAGGAAACATATCAAATATTCCCAAAATCATTATAAAACATTGGTATAACCCTTATATGATGCAAATATGAATGGAATATAGGTAAAATAATGCAAAGTTCATGTATGCATTTTACATGCATCAGGTCACTGTAAGTAATATAATAGCGTTATCAAGAGCATCAACTAGGGTACCTCTTGTCCCAGGACATGGAACAAACCCATGTCAAAATGAAAAGACAAACAAATAAAATGAATAATCTCAACACCCTTTTTATTTACTATTGATATAGCTTTTTATTGTGAGGTGCATCACTGAAGGTTCACCATGACATGTAAGTAAATTTCCACCATGAATGATGCATGGCTTAGATTAGTGGCCTAGGCGTCTCTCTAGCCATTTATACAAACTCATTAAACTTACTAAGTTTCCGCATTTATTTGGCACCATGATAAGCATCCATAAACAAAAGTACATGATATCAACTAAATATTAAGAGCACGTTGAAAGCTTGCCATGTGACAGCACATATGAGCTAACTGCCAACCAAGACTCTTGTCAAGCTCACAACTTCATAATTTTAATCACAACGGGTCATGTTTATTACGTGCAATAAAAGTAAAGTGTGCATCAAGTTCATGAGAGATTTTTTACCAACTTTCCCCATAACAATCAATAACACAAGCATTTTAATTCAGAAGTATAGATAATACAAAATAACATGATAAACATACTCGGAATAGCATAAAGCTAATAGGTAGATATGGTGGACTCACTGGAAAAAACTTTGGTTGAAGGTGTTAGAAAACAAGTTTTACTTGTTGGAATTTTTGGCTAGCAAGAGGAAGAAAGTTGACCGTCTAAATGCATGCATAAGAGTTCATAGAACTAACCAATCCATGTTAAACAAAGTAAAGTAACATTCAGCATCAAAACATGAATAAAAGATAGCTCTTGATAAAACACTTGGAAATTAATACTCATTAAAAAGCACATGAATCATGCAACCATATGTATCTTTTTGAATCAACTCAAACATCCCTTTCCCAATCTTTTTAATAGCATCCAACTTAATTCAACCCAAATTTCCAGTAGCTCTCTCATTTATAAATGATAGTGGTGGTCTTAACACAAACAAAAATCAAACCAAAATAAAAAGCAAATAAAAGACGCTCAAAGTTTATGGTCCAATGGGGTTGTCTTCACATCCCCAAGCTTATGGTCTTCAACATCCTTGGATAGCTCTTGGTGCATCTACTCTAATCTCTGTGAAAAAACTTCAAAACAAAGTTTCTCCCATTTCTTTTCTGTGGGGTGACATTAGTAGTGATAGACAAATGAATTGCTTGCTGCATAAAATACTTAAAAATATTCATATGAATGTATAGAAAGTGTATAATATTGTATGCCTACTTATAAACTCAGTTGGATCAAAAAGATTCAAGTTAAAAGTTCAAAGAATGCATCAAACAAAATGGGACATAATCTGTCCAGAAAAACAACCGCAGCAAAACGCATTTTTCTACCCTACTTAAATATGTCAAAAAATTCTGAAAACGTTCATTCTTATAGAGGATGAAAATTTGCAACTACAGTTCAAATATCAGCTCATTCGGAGTTACAGAATAGGAATGAAAAATCATATCGTGCATAGCTTCGTGCCGGAATAAAATCTCTGAATGCAAAAGGCAACGTTTTCAAGCCAAAATAGGTAAAACTTGGCACTTTATTAAAAATTCCAGAAACAAAACTAAAACAAAGTCGCTTGTTACAGCAAGAGGACACAAAGAAAATTAAAAATAAAACAACCGGGTTGCCTCCTGTAAAGCGCTTTCTTTATAGCCATGTAACTAGGCTTCTTACTTGATATTTATAGTGGACGAAGATCATGAGGGAGCTTGAACTTTGATATGTCCCTCTTCCTTGGAAAGTGTTCCATCCACTTCTTGTGTGGAAAATGAAACTTCACATTTCCTTCTTTTGAATCAATGATAGCACATGTGGTACGAAGAAAAGGTCTTCCAAGAATAATTGGACTAGAGGTTTTATTCCCCATATCCATGATTAGAAAATCAACAGGTAAACATGTCATATGCAACTCTACCATAACATCACTTACTTTTCCTAAAGCATGTTTAATGGAATCATCAGGAAGTGCAAGTTCAATAGAGAATTTTTTAAGATTCTTTAATTCAAGAACTTCATTTAATTCTTATTGACGTTCGGGAACCAAGGGCCCCCAGAGTCCCGGGGGAGGATGGGCCACACCTCGGAGTTGGACGCTTTGGCGCCCAGCGCCGGGGCAGGGCGTTCTCCCCGCCCGGGAGAAAGAGGAGGAGCCAGAGGCGGTCCACGCGGCGGAAGATTCCTGTGTAGCCGTCCCGGGAGATGGCTTCACAGGGAAAGGAGTGTGACAGGCGTCAGAAGACAAGATAGCTCAGGCCTACTGCCCCACATAGCCGGGACATCGACAAGACCAGACGCGCTGTCTCAGCAGGACAGGCGCAGAGCTCGGCGCAATGCCCTGTCCAAGGACAAGACCCGACCGACCGTCACCTCAAGCCCGGCCGAGACCACGACATGGAAGGCAGCGTGGCGTGGACGGCGCCACGACAACGACCGGAAGTTGCCACTGGGCGGAGTAGCTCGACGTGTGCCGCTCCGTGGTGGGAAGCTTCTAGAGTGGCCACTTGTGGTGTCCCCTTGAGTATAAAAGGAGGCACAGGGTCGCAGTGAAAGAGGAAGGCAATACTTCTCGCTAGACACAGAGCTCGGGGGCTAGCTGACCTCACCTCGGAGACCTCCCCGAGGTGAAGCTCGGATAGTCTTGGAGCATAGGAGAGAAGGTTGCGAGCAACACATTGTACAACACCATTCATCATCAATCAAGCCAGATAAGCAGGACGTAGGGCATTACGCGGCGACGCGGCCTAAACCTGGGTAAAATCCTGTGTATTCGTGCTTGCTCTCCGGGGACTGACATCGGAGTACCTCGCGCCCTACTGCCGAACAACTAGCAGGTGTTCGCACCTCCGTTGTCCGAGTTTCGTAACTCGACATCTGGCGCGTTGATGCATGTAAAATGCATACATGAACTTTGCACTATATCACTTATATTCCAATCATATTTGCTTCATATAAGGGTTATACCACTGTTATTTAATGATTTTAGGCAATAAAATATTTATTTCCTATTTTTATGGAATTAACCCTGCGCAGGCAGAAACCCGTATTTCTTTGCTTTTAAGTTTCAGGGACCTAAACGACGTCCAAATGACCTGGAAAATTACGATCGTCAATATTTTGGAAGGAGGAAGACTTGGGAGGAAGGAAGCAAGCGAACGGAGGCCGGAAGCCCAAAAGAGGGTGGCCCACGCGGCCACTGTACCTGGCCGCGTGGGGTCCACTCTTTTGGCCCTCGGGGCTCTATTGTCGTCGATCTTTTCTCCACCGACATCCTCTTGACCTAAAAACGCCTATAAAAGAAGTCCAATGTCGTTCTCTGGAAACAAGCGCCGCCGAAACACAGAAACACGAAAACAGAGATCTCTGGAGCTGCAGATTGGAGGGGGAAAACTCTGGCGGGGCGCTGCCGGCGTGGTCTCCATCTTCTCCATCGACATCTCCACCGTCTCCATGATGAAGAGGGAGTAGTCCACCTCTGGACTATGGGTTTGTGGAAGTAACTTATATATCTCTCCTCTCTTTGAGCTTCACTAATTAGCACTGTATGAGCTGCCGAACATGATTACGGTCATCTATGTAATTCCTATGTGGTGGATCTTTTTATGAGTTAATATATGTTTGAGATTGCAATGTTTGTTTCAGTTATGAATATAGATGCATATTATGTACCCCGTTCTTATTCACTTGTTATGATCAAGCATGTTTATGAGGGCGTGTGTGGGGTGATGTGTGCATTAGTTGGAGTAACGGGGGATGGTGAGTGCGGTAAGTTGACCACTGTAATATCGCGATCCACTTGGGTGTTTTACCTTACTTTGTTGCCTCACTAGGGATAAACAAAAATACCAAGCTACAAGAGTTGTGGGTGACTTGCCACTTCTCCGTGACTAGATCTAGCATGTTCTTATTTTAACTTCATGTCATGATACTTAAAGCTATACTCTGAGTCATCTTAATTACCGAGGTGTTATGATTTAGTTCGCATCTTGGTGGAGTATAAGTGAGATTAATAACCAAAAGATCTCTATGTTAGGACGTGATGCCCATATAATTAGTAACTTGATATCAAACTTTGTGTTGAAATCTCATATGTCAACTCTAGTGTTCCATTGTCTGCCACTTTATTAAAGAGAGAGTGCATTTGTGAAATTATGAACCCCGATTCATTTTTAATCATAAGAAACACCTTTCCAACAACTTTTACCACTTTTCCATTTTCTGCCACTATTAAATCCGAAAATACAAAAAACACTTTTACATCTTGCATTCATCATAAAAAACCCAAAAATATCATTTATCATTGTTATCATCATCCTTGCACATTCATTCACCACCATTGCATATTTATTTCTTGTTTGCATTGCATAATTATCTTGATATCATTCTTACACCTTGTGCTTGACAAGCACAGGTGAGGTTGAGGACCAAAACAATTAACCTTGTTTTGTAGGTAACCAAAAAGAAGGATAGGAAGATAAATCTTTCACTACTGATTCCCCGAGAGTTCGATATTAAACCCTCGAGTCACCCTCGTGGGGAAAACACGTCTTCCACTTACTACACACTCTGCACTTGGAGTCTCAACCTAACCCATTTACTTTTCATGCAGGTAACTACGTGAAGGGCCATCAAGACTGTTTTCGGGCGCCGTTGCCGGGGAATCATAGCTGAAAAGATTTATCCAAGGATCCTTGTTCTGTTTTCTAGCGCCGGATTCAACACAACAAAGTCAACTTCATCACCAACTTGTGCTAACACCTAAGCTTGGGGAGGTTGCACCTACGTGAGCATCATCTTATCCATCTTTACCTTCAAAGCAAATTATTTTGTTTTGTTATTGTCTTCGTATCATGTGTTTTGAGCTATGGAGAAACTTTCTGGAATGTCTATGGGTAATGATTATTTTAAAAAGTATGACACCTACTCTGAATATCAATCAACCAAAGAGGGAAATAGAGTGGGTAAATTGCTTAAAGCTCTTCACAAAATAGCTAATCAGTTTTGTGAGTTACATGACATAACTTGTTGCAATAGAAGAGTTGTTAAACATTCCCACTATCAATGCAAATATAATAGTGATCCTATAACTGCTTGTTATCGTGAAGACGAATGTTTGTGCCCTGATATAGAACAAGTTGAGAAATATATTGCTTATGTTGGAGCCCATGAGATAGACTCTCTTATTAATAAATTTCTTGCAACTAGTCATGTAGCTCGTGAAATGAAAGGAAAAATCTCTATTATCCTCCAAATTTGCAAAAAAGAATTTAGTAATAATGTTTATGTGAAAGAAAGAATTCTTGCTGCCATGGAAAGTACTAATATTTTGCAGAAAGAGGATGATGAAAACATGAGCTTGGAAGAGGAAGTATGTGAAGAGGAGATTGAAATGGATATGGTCCAACCTAAGCTTGGGGAAGAGTTGGATCTCCCAACTTCACCTTCAACAAATGATAGTAACACTCAAAACTCTTTTGTTATTTATGAGAACGCATGTTATGATGAGTGTGAAACTGAAAATTCTATGGTCCTATATGATAACCCATGCTGTTATGATGAAACTAATAATGCTCCTTTACTTTTTAGTAATACTACTAATAAACTCATTGATGATAATGAGGAGTGTTGCTTAAATATGCTATATGATAATGCTTTAGATGATGGTCCTACGCTTATTGATAATCCTCCATGTTTAGAACTTGTTACAACTTTATGTGAGGATAAAATAATATACTTGCTGTTTGTGAAAATACTCTTACTAATGAGAGTCCTACTTTGTTCCTGAATTCTCCTAATAACACCATAGAGGAGAAGTTTGCTTATGTTGAGAAATACTTATGTGGCTTGCAATTATCTCTAGTTCCAAATCTTTGTTGCAACCATGATATTAAACTTGATATTGATCTTAATAACTATTTTGAAAGAGGGAAGCACGCTAATGAATTCCAAAATAAATTTAATGATCCTCATCATGTTCCCAAATTATCTAAGTTGAAAGATTCTATTGGTTATATGGTTGAATACACTTCTACTACTTGCAACTATTATGAAAGAGGAGGTGATAAGAACCCTTTGTATGGTACTAATAATTATGGGCTGCAAGTAACTATTGTGAATATGCATTGGAAAACTTCTATTCATCGTGATTCATTCATATACAAAATGCCAATGAATAGGAAGAAAGTTAGACTTCGTTGTTATTACTTTTGTGTTCTGTTTTTCTCTCAACTAAATTTCAACTTGACTATTATTTTGATCGGTTTGAGAGCACCATGGGACCCTGGTATTATTCATGGAACACTTCCCAAAAAAGAGGGGCACATCATTCAAGCTTTCTCATGAGTTTCATCTTCGATAAACAACAAGTAAGAAGTTTAGCTATATGGCTATAAAGAAAAACGCTTTACGGGAGGTAACCCGGTTATTTTTTATGTGTGATTTTCTTCGTGTCCTCTTGCTGTATCACGAGAGTTTGTTTTTATTTTAGTTTCTGTAATCTATTATATAATTAAAACACAGGACAACCAATGGTTAAGATTTGTCACCCAAAACATAGATGGTCTCAATGGTTCTGATTGAACGTGCACCGTGCACGATACAATGACTACTTCGTGCAACCAAAAAGAAAGATAATAAATACCGGATTGGTCTTCTCCTCCTCCTATTCTCCTCAGCATCCCTAGCCGCCAACCTCGGTCTCGATCTGTTTTGTGTCACCAAGATCACGACAGAAATATCTAACCATATGCGGCGTCGTGGTATGGGGCAAGGCCAGGCCAGACGAACATCGAGAGGAGAAGAGCGTAAATCATCACCAGGCAAGGACACCATGTCGCCCTTCATCACTAAAAAAAGGTAACCGATCCGGCGGACATACACTTTCCTTCTCGATTTGGCGATCTCCCTGAGTTGTAGCGTGATGCACGGAGTTAATGAATCGATTTTTTTTTTTGCAGCAAGCTTTGCATGTAGTTGATCGATCAGCATCGGGATCAGCCGTCCAGGACTCCAGGTTATATTACGTGATATAGCAGCCCGACCAGGTTGATCTCGGCCGGCGTGAGCTCACAGATCGTTTTTGATGTATCGATCGTCCCGGCGAACCAAAGTGCGCTTCTTATATCTTGACCTGTATCTAATTGATTCACTTACCTGTGTTCACAATTTGGATTTATTTATATCTTGACCTGTATCTAATTGATTCACTTACCTGCCTTTACAATTTTGATTTATTAAGCTGGAACAAGAGAGACAAAATAATCTTCTTCCCCATCGCCTCTCTTCATAACAAACAGATTGTCTTCATCTGACGGCAGCGACCGGCGGAATTTTATGCTATCACAGATGCAAGTTCGTACAGCCATCGATCGCAGCCATGGATTAAAATCGCCCTTTACTCTAGTATTTTAATCTTAGGCAAGTAATTTATGCTCCTGTTTCAGATCCGTGTGCTCCCTTTGACCTGAAAAAGGTTGCATTGAAGGAGCATTTGTACGTGTAAGATTGCGGAATTGTATTGTATTGATTGTGTCTAGATTGATTACAATAAGCCACGGTGGGCTGTATATAAAGGGTACAAGACATGGAGACTACGAAACATACTAGAGATAGACTTGGAGTACAAACCTAAACTACCAAATCTAGCCTATACGTAATATACTCTAACACCCCCCGCGGTCGGATCGGTAGTGACGCGAACAGGTGGAGCGTCGCGGACGGTCTGACTGGAGCATAATCCGAAGGCGCGAACTGGAGAGGAGCCGAGTTGATAGCCCTTGATGTCGATGTCGATGTAGCCGAGTTGTGGGTGTTGTAGTCGTGGTCGATGTTGCCGTTGTTGAAGTAGATGAGATAGTCTTTTGATTGAATTGATGTAGACGAGGTAGGCGGCACGTCTTGAGCTTGCCAGACTCGGGAGCGCGTCGGGGACGAAGGCACACGCCGATGTTGCTAGTACCGGACGTGCGAAGATAGGAACCACCATGAACCTTGCGAGTCAGAGCCGGATGTAGAAGCAGAGAAGATCTCCGTGTTCGGCGGCGCGTAGCGCAGATTTTCCGCCTTTTTTTTTGTCGGAGTAGACGAAAAGGTTGGAAAAAAAAAGTTGTGAAAAATAAAATAGACTGCAACTCTGACGGCTTAGTTTGTGGTGGACGAAGACGGCGTAGTGGTTGTTGAAGACGTTTGTTGATGTAGATAGTTGTCGGCGATGTAGAGCTAGAAGATGCTGAGTTGTTGTTGGCGTAGAACTTGTTGGCAATGATGACCACGAGTGTTGTTGGTGTAGCCCTTGTTGACGGCGAGCGTGTACTCGAGACGTGACATGAGAGCGGTTGGACCGACACCGCGCTGTGCATCAGGCCGAGGACGTCGCGCTCCAGATTGAAGTCGATGGCTCGGAGTAGATTGACTTCTTCTCGACTTTGACGGCGTAGACATACGGTGCACTTGGAGACTTGGAGGCGGATGCATCTTTTCTTGTTGAAGTCGAGCTAGCTGATCGGCCAGAGTTGTTGATCGTTGCTCCGTGCGCAGCACGCATGCATGCATGCAATGGCCCGATCTTGCGAATCGATCTGCGGAAGAGCACCAAGCACCGGCGAGATGGCTAGACGGATATTTAGTAGCTAAACAATCTAACTAGAAAAACGAAAATTGATAATAAAACTGTGAAAGCTAGCTACGAGATGCGGTGCCCCCGGCGGAGATCATGGAGTCGATCTCGCCGGGGGCGGCGCGGCGGAAGCGGTGGCTAAACCTTGGGCTGCAAAGCGAACCGCTCTGATACCATGTAAGATTGCGAAATTGTATTGTATTGATTGTGTCTTGATTGATTACAATGAGCCACGGTGGGCTGTATATAAAGGGGTACAAGACTTGGAGACTACGAAACCTACTAGAGATAGATTTGGAGTACAAATCTAAACTATCAAATCTAGCCTATACGTAATATACTCTAACAGTGCGTAACACATTAGTATTCAGGCATTTTGTAATCAATTGTTCTTGAAACCTGTCCTTTGATTCTGAATTGGCATGGCTTCTAGATCTGGTGACTACGTTGAAATAATTGTTTTTTCTCAAGAGTGAATTCTTTTCTTAGTGTTGGACGCTAATCCACGACTCATTTATTACTGCATCGATGAATCGCCGTTCCTGATCCCTGTCAGAGTTGCATGGCTTTGTATTCTCAAATTCACTATTATTTTCTTTGCTACGTGAGTACGTGACTGATGAATTTGCCACTAAAGCGATTTCTTTCTGTTATACCAGAGAGGCAAGGTGGATTTAGATGAGAATTTTATGCACCTGCCTTGAATCCATGACGATAAACAAGTTCTCTGGAGCCCGCTGATTCAGAAGATGTATTTATTTGAGGGAGAGAACTTTGTGGAATGAGAAGTAACAATATGTGAGCATCAAGTTGACGGATGAGAATAGTACGTGATATGTATTTTTGTGCATGCATTCATGTAGGCCCACTAGTGGAAACCGGACCTTTGGTGGAGGGGGGTGTTGGGATCTAGTCCCGGGCGTGGTACAACCCGGTACTAGAGGAGGGAACTAGTACCAGGCCAGCTGCGCAGGTCGGGTCCCGGGTCGTAGGGCACCTCTAGTTCCGGGCCGTGATACCACTCGGGACCGAGGCAATCAGCGGCAGGGCGGAGACTGGAGGGTGTACCTTTCGACCCGGGCCGTGGTACAACCCGGGACTAGAGGTCCCGCTATATCATCTCCACCCAGGGCCAGCCACCATTTTTGAACTCTCAAGCTCATCTCCATTGTTTCCTCTCTCAAGCTCAAGTGTAGCCCCATTGTTTTCCAAGATTTGTCAAGATAGACGGCACCCATCTCTACAAGGGTTAGCAACACTTGATCCTTTCACCCGGCGGCCGAATTTTAGCCATTTCCATACAAATTTAGCTCATTTCATTTTTGTAGTGCTACCTAGGTGTTTGATGAAATGCCTAAGCTAAGTAGTTCATATTTTTATATGTTTTTTGAGCTCAAATTAATTTATGATTTGTGGATTTTAGTGTCGTCTCGGTCCTCACCGCCGTCGATAGCCCCCGCCGTCCCGTGACCGGCACCACCTCGGTGAGCCTCTTTTTTATCTTTTTTTTTTAATTACTTGTATGATTTGAATGCATATTTATCTTTTCTTGTATAATTTTCTTATGTTTTTTATATGTATAGTGTCATGGTTTTGATATCCATCCCCGTCGGCCCTCGTCCGGTCTATGATTCGGATGTGGTATATCTTTTTAACTATTTATTTTGTTTCGTGTTTATAACAATCATGCCGACCAACTTGACGTAGATATATTTTTATTTAGGAGGTAGTTGAACCGGAAATTCCGCTCGACCCTATTGTCGAGTATTTTTAAAAAGAAAATGACGATTTGAGAGCAAAATTGAAGATAAGTGAAGATCTTCGTCTCCAATGCCTAGAAGAGAAGATGGAATTGGACTTGAAGATTGCCGACATCGATGATGCTCACGGGGTGGAGCTTGCCGACGTCGTCGCTACCTACGAGATGAAGATGGATGCAATGCGCGTCAAGCTTAAAAAGTTTAGAAATTATGTCATTAGTCAAGAGGCTTGGTATCATTATACTGTTGGTTTAATAGTTACCTTAGTTGCGATTCTGATCGCATTTGTTGTTGGATTTAAATTCTTTAGATAGTTGTATTCTAGCTAGTTTCAATTAATTTATGTTTTATGAGAACTATGTATTACATTTGGTCACTACGATCTACTTTGGTTTTAATGTGATGAACTTGTATTAATGAATATGGTCGGTTTCCTATTATGTTGGTTTACCGTAATGGGTTTTCGCGGTGATTTACAGATGGGTCATCCATGGATGTACACTGACCGACGCACTAAAGAGTACATGGATGGCGTGCAATCTTTTCTCAATGTGGCTAAGGATAACAAGGGGCCGAATGGTTTTATGTGTTGTCCATGCAGTAGATGTCGGAATGAGAAGGATTACTCTAATACAGGCATAATTCACCTCCACCTGATAACTTCTGGTTTCATGCCCGGCTATAATTGTTGGACCAAGCACGGAGAAAAAGGGGTTATGATGGAAGACAACGAAGAAGAAGAGAACAATGACAACTACATGTACTCTGAATACGATGGTAACCCAACAGGGGAAGCTGATGATGAAGAGGTACCAGATGATCCCATCATACATGATGATTTACGTGGGGTCATCGTGGATGCACATACCCTAGCCGAAACTACACTTGAGAAGTTGAAGTTGGAGCGCATGTTAGAGGATCACAAAACAAAGTTGTACCCAACTTGCGAAGATGGCAACACAAAGCTCGGTACCACACTAGAATTATTGCAATGGAAGGCAGCGAATGGTTTATCTGACAAGGGATTTGGGAGTTTACTGAAAATAGTGAAGGACAAGCTGCAGGCTGGTAACGAATTGCCCGAGAGTGCGTATGAAGCAAAGAAGATTATCTACCCTCTAGGATTAGATGTGCAGAAGATACATGCATGCATTAATGACTGCATGCTCTACCGCGGTGAGAAGTATGATAATTTGAATGAATGCCTGGTATGCGGTGCATTGCGGTATAAGATCAGAGCAGATGACCCTGGTGATGTTGAGGGCCAGCCCGCCAGGAAGAAGGTTCCTGCCAAGGTGATGTGGTACGCTCCTATAATACCACGGTTGAAACATTTGTTCAGAAACAAAGAGCATGCCAAGTTATTGCGATGGCACAAAGAAGACCGCAAGAGCGACGAGATGTTGAGACACCCGGCTGATGGGTCGCAGTGGAGAAAAATCGATACAGAGTACAAGGAATTTGCACGTGACCCAAGGAACTTAAGGTTTGGTTTTAGCACGGATGGCTTTAATCCTTTTGGGAGCAGAGCAGCAGTCATAGCACCTGGCCTGTGACTCTATGTATCTATAACCTTCCTCCTTGGTTGTGCATGAAGCGGAAGTTCATTATGATGCAAGTGCTCATCCAAGGCCCGAAGCAACCCGGTAACAACATTGATGTCTACCTGAGGCCATTAGTTGATGAACTTTTACAGTTGTGGCGTGATGAAGGGGTACCTGTGTGGGATGAGTACAAACAAGCGGAATTTAACCTACGAGGGTTGTTGTTTGTAACCAACAATGATTGGCCTGCTCTTAGTAACATTTTAGAACAGTCAAACAAGGGATACAATGCATGCACGCACTGTTTAGATAGCACTGAAAGTATATATGTAGGTAACAAGAATGTGTACCTGGGTCATCGTCGATTTCGTAGCGGGAGTGGAGTGTCTCTATCCGCACGGGCGCGTCCCTTTTTAAAGACCAAGGACGGGAACCGTCGCGGGGGAGGGGAACCGTCGGGTGGGCCCCCTGGAACCGTCGGGAGGGGAACCGTCGGGTGGGCCAGCTCCACGCTGGAACCGTCCCGAGTCGCTGGCAAGTGGGCGGGGGCCGTTGGTGGTCAGCATTGACCACGGGGGGTGAAGGCGAGGCGGCCGGGTGGGAACACGAGGCGGGGACGTGAAGACGAGGCGGGGCGGGAACACGAGGCAGGGCGGCGGGGTCAGAACTGGGCCGCTGGCAGGTGGGCCAGCATTGACCACGCGTGGCCAGTGGGCAGTCACACGTGGCGGTGGGACGGGGGGCGCTGGCAGGTGGGCCAGCATTGACCACGCGTGGCTAGTGGGCGGTCACACGTGCCGGTGGGACGGGAGGGGCGCTGGCAGGTGGGCCAGCATTGACCACGCTGACCACGCTAGGCTGGGATTGGGACAGCCAAAGTTACTTTTTTTTTGAAAGATTTTCTTTAGATGCAATATTAAGTTGTTTTTTTGCATATTTTTATAGTTACCTACTTTGAATTATTGTACTAATGTTATCATTGTTTTATCTTTTTTTGTATTAGTTAAAGAATGGATGACGAAGCTCCCTTCGCAAGGAGAGAAGGGGAAGAACAGATCTTTTCCTACATTAGGGAACCCGGGGAATTTCGGCATCCCGCGGAAGGAGCTGAAGACCGTAGAGCAGAAGATGATGGCTCAGAGTTTTTGAACGACCATGGTCCGGGAATGGAACCGGATCAAAGAAATAACGAGTACGATGAGGACTCGGTAATTGGTGGACCCACGCTGTCTGGCGAGGTATATTAAGCCTATGTTGAGCAGATGCAATAACTGATTTGTGCATATATGTATTCACACATGTTTCATATTTTTAGACCTCCGCATCGAACCAATCCACTAAACGTGGCCATGCCCAAGGGATGGGCAAAGATGAGCATCTCACAATTGACGAGGTGAATGCAACTACTGGCCAACCACTGGCACCCATGCCGAACGCAGTTAAGTTTGTGCATCAATGTGGAGTCACTGTCAGGGACAACGTTTATATCAGCACTCAGGAATGGGTTAAGCCAGAAAAGTTAGAGGGAGTTAGTTACGTCAATGAGAGAACCAAAGAGTGGCTTTGGAACAAGCTCATTGTACATTTCACCCTACCGGTCTTGGAAGATGAGGTGAAGACAAAAAAAATAACGGACAAAGTCAAGCATTTCGCTCTTAAGAAGATGGCTCAACAGTTCAATAACTACAAGAACAAATTATTCCGTGAGTGGGATGAAGATGGGAAACTTCCGGATTTCACCGGCACAAGAGAGAGGCAGCGGCCTCACTGGCCTGCATTTCTGGAGTACAAGAAATCAGAACGAGCTAAGAAAAGGTCGAAAACGAATAAGGATAATGCAGCAAAAAAGATGTATCACCATAAGATGGGGCCAGGTGGCTACCGAGTTGCCGAGCCTAAGTGGGAAAAAGTTGAGTCCGCATTGTGTGCAAAAGGGCTCACCCTGGTCACAGAGGAATGGGACATAAGGATAAGGAATTGGCTACTTGCGCATGGAGGGGAGTATGACATGGAAACAGGGGAGTTAATAATTGATGAAAGCAAAGTAGTCAACGGAGCCCAAAAAAATTTATTGACTTAATTGCCAAGTCTAAAGAGGGAAAGTTTATTTCTGACAGAGAGAAGGATGAGCTGTCAGAGGCCCTCGGGACCAAAGAAAAAGGAGGATCAACACGAGGCTTAGGAGAAGTGTCATGGATTGAAGGGTTTCCACAGGACCGTGACTCTTATAGAAGCCGAGCGAGAGCAAAGAGGAGGAAGGAGCAGCAGGAATCAGACCGGTTGATGATCTTAGAAAGAAATCATGACCAGATGGTTGCTCTCTATAAGGAGCAGCAGAAGCAAATAGATCAAATGCGCGAGCAAGGGACGCCAACTCTTCAGCTGGAACAAGCGAGTCAAGGCGGCCCATCGCATCGCAGAAACAGCGTGGCTTCCTCGGTTATGGTCGGTGATGATGAGACAAGTTACCCCGTGGATTATATCACGGAGAAAACAACTTGTGAGCTGCATGTCCCACTATTTAACTTATCCATGAAGGCGGCGGACGACTATTGTCGAGGTATTGGTAACGCGGAACTACTAGAAGTATTCATACGTACCGTAGAGGAGGTGGGGAAGAACGTGGAGGGTTCCAGTGACGGGATTGCACACACGATTTTACCCAGCTTCGGATCTCACGACGGCGGCGAGATCCTACGTGCTGCTATAATTCACTCAAGGCAAATATGTGTACAGGTTACAATGAGGTTGTATGCGCGTACCCTCAGGCCGCTGGAAGGCTGGCTTATAAAGGCGCCAAGCCTTCCCCTACAAGGAAAGCCTTAACCGACCTAGATCACGAGTCCTAGACTAACACGGTAACAAACCCTAACTTGCTCCCTAAGGCGAACGCAGCCAGGCCTTCGTCTTGGACTTCACTAAGCCAGCCCAGAGCTTATCCTTGCGCCTAAGCCCATGAGGCCTTCTCCATTAAGCCCTCCGGCTTTATCTGATGGGCCTCCCTGGTGGGCCAGGTTTTATCCACCGTGGCAGGTATACCCGTTCGGCATAACCTCCACAGTAGTCCCCGGAAAGGTTTAAGTTCTTCGTTTGCCGTCTTTGTAAAACACGGGCTTTCGCCTTTGCGCAAGGCGGACAGAAGAGCTTGGAGCATTCCAAAATGAGACATTCAGTCTGCCTTAAGGATTAAGCCGAACTCTCCTGCACTTTGAACAATCTGGCAGAAAGATTCTGTCAGCGTCGAGTCTTGTCATGACGTCACCGCAGTCAAAGCCAGTCCACGACAGTCTGGACAAGCAAAGAGACGTTGTGATGCCATTACTGCTATTTTCCGCACACGATCTCCGAGGCGTGCGGGAGAAGATGCCCACACTGACCGTTGCGGGACGCGTGGCGAAAATCGTGCGACGTTATCTCACCGCACTAATCACGGCGCACGGCCCCATAAAAGGGAACTGATTTCTTCCACCTGGTTCATTTCCCTGTTCATCGTCCTCCTCGCACCTGTCCTATCTGAACTCCGGCGAGCTCCACCACCACCACCTGCGCACCCACCCATGGAGAGCTCCGATGCAACCACGGGAGCGGCAACGGCGGCGGCGTCGGCGGCGACGGAGGACAAGATCTGACCATGAGGGGATCAAGCTCCGCGGATGCATCTGCATCTCGCGCGGCACGGCGACAAGTTCTGCGGCCATCTCCACCGAAGCAGAGAAGAATGCCCAGCCCTCCGACGAGGGCGATGCGGCGGAGGCAGAGGAGAGGGAGAGGAAGCATCATCCCGCAACTGGGCAGCTTCCACCATCACCGACGCGGACCTCACGCAGCTGCAAAAGGAGGGCATCCTCCCACCACAGGAGAAATGCCACTGGCGGTCAGCGTACGGCCACCCTGCTCCAGATCCCGCCGGCGATGAACGAGTGCTCCTCGTCTCACATCTCCTCCGGTTTGTCTTTGCCTCCGCATCCTTTTTTCCAATCAGTCTTAGACTACTATGGCCTTCAGCCTCATAGCGTAGGCCCCAATAGTATCTTGTACATAGCTGGCTTTATGGCTTTATTCGAAGGATACCTAGGCATAGAGCCCAGCTTAGAATTCTTCAAGTACTGCTTTACTTGCAAGCGCCAAACAGAGAAGGAAGAACTGCTTTCCTTAGGAACAGTTAGCATCAACCTTCGTAGAGGCAGAGACTGGTATCCTAAGGCGCCAAAAATAGATTCCATTAAAGGCTGGAATAGCTCCTTCTTCTACTGCAAAGACATGGCGCCAGTAGGCAAAGACATAGGACTTCCTCGCTTTTCTCCTTTGCCTGCGGAGCCTCGCCTTTCTTGGGGCGAGAAACCACTGAAGGTCCTTCCTGACAACCTCCGTCGCATGCAAAGGCGGATTGAGTATTTGACAAAGACTGCTGTGCCCAAGCTCACGGGCGCAGACACCATCCTATGTTGGTTGTCAAGACGAATCCAGCCTTTGAAAGATCGCAAAGGACTCATGTGCCACTACACGGACCAGAAGAAAGATCCCCTCCGTGTTAGTGAGAGTGACCTTACGCACGACGCCCTTATGTATCGCTTTAAGAGGATTGCCAAGGAAAGGATCCAGCTCACAGAGCAGCGTCCTATGTACACAGCCGCCAACCCGCTCCAAGGTAAGGCATTTACCATTACTGTTTTTACACTTCCACAATGTTTGCCTTACTAACACCATTTTGATTTCAGCTCGCCCTTTTGCCGGATAATCTGCTGGCTCCTTTGTTTTACGTGCCTGAAGCGGCACCCGAGCCCTCAAAGACTCGGAAACGAAAGGCTTCAGGAGCCACTGCAGCAACTTCAGCAGCAGAAAGGCGGAAGCGTGAAAAGCCATCCCTGTTAACGCCGAAGTGCTCGACATTGAGGACGATGAAGATGCGGCCTTCAATGCTCCAGTACAGAAGTAAGCCGAACCTCAATTTCTTTAGTAAGGCGAACAATGTCTATGAATGTTATCTTATTTTGTATGTGATTTGCAGGATCAAACCAACTGCACCTCTCAAGAGGAAGAAAGTAATTTCTTCCAGGCAAAGAAAGACTGAGCCCTCTCCAGCCATCGCTCCCCCCACTCCCTCCGTTCAACAAGAGACAGCCCAGGCCCATCTGAAGATCATCATATAGATTGGACTCAGCCGTCTTACCTGATAAGACGGAAACTGAAAAGTTGGCCAGGGCTGCCGCTGCTGGGAAGGCGGCGGTACTTCAGTCAGAGAGCCGAACGAGCCCATTACTCGTGAGGCTATCCGCAACATGGTGAAGCAAGAGCTCTTTGACGACGAGGGGTACATCTTACCCAACATCGCCGCCATGCTTGCCGATGAGAAGGAGCGCAACGAGCCGCCTCCGAAGCTAAGGCCAGTTGGTCAAACATTGACCATATTAAATCTGGAAGACAATTGTGACGAGCTGTACGTCACAATGAAGAAGAGCTACAAAGCCTTGAAGGCCATGATGCAGGTAAACATTCCGTCTTTATGTACATACTAGTCCCCGGGCATTACGTTGTGCTTTGACTAAGCCGACGTAATGGCCTTTCTTTAATGTGATAAAGACTCAGTCCCCAAGCCCATTGTAGCCATACCTTATTGCTTTACCTTTCTTACTTACTACTACCCTTGCCTAGCAGAGCAGTGAGCAACTTACATGCGATCTATGGTACTCACTGAGTAACCAAAGGCAAGTGCTCAAGCAAGCCGTCGCCGAAAATAAGGCGAACAAAGGTAAATGTTGTTCTTTCACATGCAATGTGACTTTAGTTCATTTTAAGACATAAGATGCTCAACACATGCAATGTGTTTTGCGCAGCTGTTGTGGCGAAGGCAAAACAGATCGTCAGCGAGACTGGCGATATAGAAGTGGTGAGGCGGGAAAATGCCGCCTTGTTTAAGCAACTGGAGGAGAACCGAAAGACGGCCGAGGCCAATCTTAAAGCCGTCCAAGACAGCGCCGCTGAAGGCAGAACAAACTGAAGGCAGAACTTTGAAACTGCAGCGACAGGCTGAAAAGGATGGGCTCCTAATCCAGAGCTTACAAGGTCGTCTTGAACGCCAAGCTGATGAGAGCACCGCCATTGACGAGAAACTGCTAAGTAAGCCTTTCTTCTTTTACTTTCGCACTTTCTGTCACTTTTCGCCTTTATTCAAACACTTCAGTGCGCCTTAATTTTTTCCATTCCTCCCTTCCTCAGTTCCAGCTGGATTTGGGGAAAGGCTTACCTCTGAGACGCGCCTGGAGCTTATCTTGGAGTGTGGCGAGATTGTGTCAGGGCTGTATGCTGCGGGAAGAGACGTTGTCGCCAACATCTTCCCAAAACAGCTGCCCCAAGTGACAAACACCAGCAACTTGCTGCCACTTCTTCAGAACTGCGTCCCAGAGGTGTGGAGCGTCTTCGCTCAGCAGCTAGAGGCGGAGCAAAACTTGCTCTAGGACTTGTTCGCGGCCACTACCCCGAGTCAACATGTGGCGCGTTATCAAGTGTTTCCCAGCCAAGGACAGAGACGGCAACGAGCTCGTCAAAGAAAAGGTCTATGCCTCTGTCTCTGGCTTTGCCTCAGCCGTTGCTGAGATGGTAGACTTGTCTATCTTCTTCTCCAAGAAGCCTGTGCCTCCCCGTCCTGACGACGTGTCTGATGACGAAGCCGAAGCCCCCACCACTGGCAATGGCGATGAGTCAGAAGACGAAGAAGAAGAAGAAGAAGAAGAAGAAGGAGTCTGAAGCTACGCTGGATCCATCCAAGTCCCCTGTGTCTTCGCCTCCTCAGTCCCCTGCATAAGATGCAGGAAAAACTTTGCATTAAGCGTGTCATGAAAGATGGCACAAAAGACTTGTTAAGTTATGTTTTGTAATGGCAGGAGCCTTTTTATCTGTTGAACATGTTTGTTTTGCGACGCATGCACTTATTTTTAAAAGGCTTGCAAACTATGCTCCTTATCCGTCTTTAAGTTTTCTGGCTTATATGCTTTAGCCTTTTCGTATGCTGGCAGAACCTAAGGCACGGAACACTTCGCTGGCAACAGGGTTAGTAACCAAACTGTTTAAACACAGAAACGGCGCCGGCTTTTGGTGCGTAAAGCATCTACTAAGACAAGCCAGCATATACGCGATCAGATAAATACTCTTAGACGGATGCAATTTTAATTTTTGTAAGGCCTTAAGGCAAAAGCATCATGTGAGTAACCACAAGCACGAAGCCAATTCGGGTTAACATTGATATTTTTATCGAAATATATGATCAAATGGAAATAAAAGACGGCGAGAACTCATGCATAAAAATAATTGAGGGAACCAAAGACTTTTATTTCATAATCATATATGGTGTGATTACAATAGAATTGCTAAGTGTAAAAAGGACGTAGCTGCTCAATGTTCCAAGGACGTTTCGTCTCCTTGAGCACTGCTTCTTCGTTCCTTTTCCTTTTGCGGCCTCTTTTCTTCTTCTTCTCGATATCACGGAGGTCCACAAGATAATATGCCCCGTTCTTAAGCGCTTTGCTGATAACGAAGGGTCCTTCCCATATGGGAGATAGTTTGTGCTCCTTTTGCTGAACAAGGCGAAGCACCAAATCGCCTTCTCGAAACGATCTCCGTCTTACCTTGCGACTGTGGTAACGCCGCATGTTCTGCTGATAAATGGCGGAGCGCTGAAGCGCTATCTCACGCTCTTCTTCGAGAAGGTCTAAGCCATCCTGTCTGGCTTCTTCTGCGTCTGCTTCAACGTAGGCTGTTACACGAGGTGTGTCGTGCAGGACATCTGTTGGGAGTACCGCTTCAGCGCCATATATGAGAAAGAAAGGGGTATAGCCTGTTGCACTGCTTGGAGTTGTGCGTATGCTCCATAAGACAGCAGGTAATTCTTCTACCCACGCTCCAGCTGCTCTATGCAAAGGCACTTCTAATCTTGGCTTTATTCCCTGTAGATTATACTGTTGGTTCGCTCAACTTGGCCATTCGATTGTGGATGAGCCACAGATGCTAAGTCCAAACGAATACCAACTTCACCACAGTACTTTGCCAGTTCTCCTACGGCGAAGTTTGTCCCATTGTCCGTAATGATACTGTGGGGGACGCCAAATCTCGTTATAACCTCAATGACGAACTTCTTGGCTGTTGCCCCATCAAGCTTTTTTATGGGCTTAGCTTCAACCCACTTGGTGTATTTATCCACCGCAACTAAGAGATGTTTGACGCCGCCTCGCGCAGTCCTGAATGGACCTACCATGTCCAGTCCCCAGACCGCAAATGGCCACGTGATTGGGATGGTGCGCAATTCCTGGGCTGGCATCTTTGGCTGTCTTGCATACTTTTGGCATCCAACGCATTTCTTGACGAGTTCTTCTGCATCTTGCTTTGCTGTGAGCCAGTAGAATCCATGTCTAAAAGCTTTGGCGACAATTGCTTGCAGAGGCATGATGACCACAACATCCACCATGGATCTCTTCTAGTATCTCCTGTCCTTCTTCCGGCGAAACGCATCGTTGATATACACCTGTGGTACTCCGCTTGTATAGCTCTCCATTTATTATTGTGTATGCCTTAGCTCTGCGCACAACTTGCCGCCTTAAGACTTCATCCTCTGGCTCTTCCTTGTTAAGGAGGAAATTTATGTAGGGCTGTGTCCAGTCTGGCGTTACCAGCATGACGGAAACAGATTGCGAAGCCATGGGGTCATCCTCATCTCCGCCTTTGATGGCTGTACATGGCTTATACTGGATATCGAAGGCTGCCAATTCTATTCCCCACTTAGCCACACGTCCAGTGGCATCAGTGTTGTTTATAATGTCACCCAATGGCGCCTTACTGACTACCGCGATTGGGTGTTCTTGGAAATAATGGCGTAATTTTCTGGCTGCGAAGAAAACTCCATAAGCCAGCTTCTGATAGTGAGGGTATTGTTGTTTTGATTCGGAGAAGACTTCGCTGATATAATATACCGGCCTTTGTTCCGGTAGCTCCTTTCCTTCCTCTTTCGTTCGACAACAACCACTGCACTAATAACTAGGTTAGTAGCCGCCATGTAAAGTAGCATCGGCTCTTGTGGTAGAGGAGACGCTAGTATTGGCGCTGAAACTAAGGTGTATTTTAACTGTGCTAAGGCTGCATCTGCCTCTTCAGTCCAGACGAACGTCTTAGTTTTCTTCAACAACCTGTATAGGGGTAAAGCTTTATCCCCAAGCCTACTAATAAATCGGCTTACAGCTGCTGCAGATCCTGCGAGCCTTTGGACATCTTTAAGACATGTAGGCTTTTTGATGTCCATGATAGCTCGAATCTTTTCTGGGTTAACTCAAGACCTCTTTCTGAAACAATGAAGCCTAAAAGTTTTCCTGCTGGGACGCCAAAAAAGCATTTTCCCGGATTTAGCTTCATGTTATATTTTCTCAAGTTATCAAAGGTTTCTTGAAGGTCAACGATGAGATCGCCGCGTTTTCGTGACATAACGGCAATGTCATCGACATAAGCGTGAACATTGCGGCCTATTTGATCGTGTAGGCAACGTTGTATGCACCGTTGGTACGTTGAGCCAGCGTTTTTAAGCCCGAAAGGCATAGTTATGTAGCAAACGTTCCGAAAGGTGTGATGAAGGAAGTCTTAATTTGGTCAGACTCCTTCATCTTAATTTGGTGGTAGCCAGAGTAAGCGTCCAAAAAGCATAGTAATTCAGAACCTGATACAGCATCTACGACCTGATCAATTCGCGGCAATGCGAAGGGGTCTTTAGGACAGGCTTTGTTTAAGCCGGTGAAATCTATGCACATGCGCAAGTCTTTCACGTCCTTCTTAGGTACTAATACAGGATTTGCTAGCCAATCTATGTGGATAACCTCTCTAATGAAATTAGCGGCACTAAGCCGAGCTACCTCCTTTCCTATTGCTTTCTTCTTCTCTGGACCAAAGCGACGAAGACCTTGTTTTACTGGCTTGGCACCTTTGGCGACATTAAGGCTGTGCTCGGCAAGTTCCCGGGGTACTCCTGGCATGTCTGATGGTGACCATGCAAAAATATCCCGTTGCTCACGGAGGAACTTGACGAGCGCGCCTTCCTATGCGTCACTGAGGTCCGCGCCTATGTTCGTCGTCTTGCTTGCATCAGCGTTGTCCAGCACGATCTTCTTCGAGTTTGAGCTGGCCTTGAAGGTAACATCCGAAGCGCAAGGAGGCTTTTACCATCCGGCATTTCATTGGTGTTAACTTCTTTCTTGTACTGCTCCAGCTCTTCCTTGCTAATGACTGCTTCTGCTAAGACGGCGTTTCCTGCTTCGCATTCCTTCGCCTTCTTGAAGTCGCCATTGACCGTGATGACGCCGTTTGGTCCAGGTATTTTGAGCTTGCTGTAGATGTAACACGGGCGTGCCATGAATTTGGCAAAGGCTGGGCGGCCAAAGATTGCGTGATACGCACTTTTGAATTCCACCACCTCAAAGGCAACTTCCTCAGTCCTATAGTTTGTTTCGTCGCCGAAGGTAACGTCTAAGACGATTGTTCCCATAGAACTGGCCTGCCTGCCTGGCACTATGCCGTGAAACTTGACTGTGCTATGTTTTAGCTGTGTCTCAGAAAGGCGCATGCGCTTTAAGGTTTCAAGATAGAGGATGTTGATGCTACTCCCCCATCCATAAGCACCTTAGAAAGCCTGCATTGCTGCACAATTGGGTTTACAACGAGCGCGTAATTCCCTGGGTTCTGTGGAATATGATCAGGATGATCGTTGCGGTCCCATGTAATGGGGTGCTCGGACCAGTTGAGATACTGGGGAACCGCTGGCATAGTGGCATTGAGTTCCCTCCAGGCTGCCTTTTCCTTTTTGGCCGAAGGAGTGGCAAGGGTGACAAGGCTTGTTTCGACCCTTGGAAACTTGTTGCTCCTCTTGTGCTTTGGCTCCTGATCTTCCGGCTCCGAAGCACTTTCCTCGTTGTCCTTCTGCTCTTTCTTGTCTTTACGGTTCTTGCGCTTGAACTGTTTTGCCTTGAAGCCAGCGTCCGGATCCTTCTTGATATCATCGTTAAGGCGGCACTGCCTGTTGGTATGGGTGCATTTGCCAAGCTTGCTATGATGGGCACAAGGTTCATCTTTGATGTCGTCATAGGTGATTTTAATGGGTCTTGACCCTTGACTGTCATCGCTCTTCTTCTGCCATCTGCTAGCCCCGCTCTGGCCACCCTTCTTATTGGCAAAGGCTACCTCCTTTGATGGTCCTGGCGCATCGTTGGCTTCCTTCTTTTTCCGGCTTTGATTGTTGTTTCGCTTTTCCGGGTTAACAGCTATGTCCATGCGCAGATCGCCGTCGTCAGCTCGAGCGTCGTCTTCTGCTGCAGCGTAATTGTTCGCGCTGTCTAAGAGCTCGCCGAGGTGTTTGATGTTTTGGCTGGCCAACATATATCTCATCATGTTGCCTTTCTTCAGGCTGTTCATAAAAGCATGTATGGCCTGGATCTCAGAAACGTCTTCGCATGCATTCTTTGTCTCTGTCCATCGAGCTATGAAAGCTCTGCTTGACTCCCCCTCCACTTGAGCGCACTTTAGTAGATCTGAGTAAGCCTTTGGACGTTTGTATGTGCATGAGAAGTGTTGCATGAATGTTTTCTGCATGTCCTGCCAATTGTGGATACTCTTTTCTGGCAAAGTGTCGATCCACAACCGGGCTGTTCCCTCCAACATGAGTGGAAGAAAACGTACAGCTGCATTGTAATCACCGTCGTTAATACCAACGGCGTGGATGTAATCAGGCAGCCATATGTCCGGTTTGTCAATGCCATTGTACTTGTCCACAATTTTCTTGACATTGCCTAGCGAGGATGGGAGTTGCACCTTGCGAATCGCCGGTCCAAAGCACACAGGGCCCAGGTAAGACTCCTCTTTGGCCGCTTTAATCTCATCGAGACGGATGCGGGCATCTGAGATATGAGTGTTTTCCCTGGCTGGCCCTTTGTTGGATTGGCTACGCCTTGGCTCCTCCTGACGGCTTTGGCGATGAGGGGAGCGGAGCGAGATCGCCTTTGAGGCGGATCTCTGTTGCCCCTATTTCCTTCGTCTCTTGCCCGTGCTGCGGGCGGAGGTGGCATGTTAAGCCGGTCACTCCCACGCCGTGCGTCCTTCCCCTTGTCTTGATCTCTTTCACGGCGAGGCGGATCACTCTTCTTATGGCGTGTGTTATCCTGTTGCCGGTGGTCGTCCTTGCCTTTGTCACTATGGCGATTGGACCCAGTCTTTGACTCATCCCTGTGTTTGTCAGGAACTTTGTCCTTCCTAGGATCTTTACCCTTATTGCCATGGCTACTGGAACCAGCTGGTTCCTCTGGATCTCCACCGCCGGCAACGGCTGTCTTGCAAAGACGCGTGTCGTCCGCCAGTTTTGAGTTTGAGTCCGCCTTAGCCTGCTGCTCTACCGCCTTTTCGATGAGCATTTTAGAATAATGGTGGCGCTCTTCAATTGGAACTGCTTCGTCTCCCATGATTTCCCTGGCCGCCTCTAGGTTTTTGGCCGGGGTGGAGAAGAATATGACTCCATCAGGGTTAACTCTGAAAGAGTATTTCTGCCAAGGCTTTAAAGGCTTTTGGGCAGAAGTCTTCTCGAAGTTTCCCTGCAGATCCCGATGCAGAAGAGGGTCACGTATACTTCGTATTTTGCGGAATTTCTCAACATCGCGCTCACGCTGGTACTCTTCCTCTTCTAGAGCCTTTCCAACTAGGATTAACTCTTTTTCCTTGTTCAGGAGGGACAATTTGTACTTGATGTTGACTTCAGTCTCAGCCAGGAGCGCTTTCCGTCTTTCCTCAAGTTCAACCGCGGTTGGATTTGGTCCCAAAGGTGTTTTGAGGAGCTCCAATGCGCGCATGTGTTCCTCCTTTGACCGCTCCAGGTCTTCTTCAATAGGCGTAGCCGGGGGAGGCCTTTTAGGGTCCAGCACATCCTCTGGCTTTTCCGCCTTGTCACCAATGTGTTTGATGCTAGAGGAAACTTCAGCCTCGTCTGGCTTAGCCGCACCATCCTTCAGAGCTATCTGTGCCGGGAAAGTCATTAAGACTTCGTTTGGATCGGATGAGCCATAGCCTCGCGCGGCAACCTGTGTGTGAAGTCTTCCTCCTTATGCTCATCGAGATCTGAATCTTCCGCCATTGGAGCGGTGCCATCAGATCCGGCTTCTGAGTCTGCTCCTGTCTGTAAGGCAGGTAATATTGACTCAGGGTCAGATTCGGCCGGCTTAGGGCCAGATGCGTCAATGACACCGACAAAGCGAGAGGCGGGCTCCATAAGCTCATAAGAGCTGGAGCCAGAATCGCTTTGGGTATCAGAGTCACTCAGATCGCGATAGACAAAGGCCTGATCCGATCTGTGTTGTTGCTCGATTGCATAATCGATGGGGTGGTGGGTGGGCCAAAAGGCGGCGGATCCCCTGGGGAATCCATACGCCTCAGCCGTAAAACCCATGAAGATGTTGATGGTGCCGAAGGGGACGACGAAGCTTGACACCAGTGCGTCGTTTGCTGAGACGTAGGATCCGTCGTCTTCGATGCACCCAAAGTTGTTGATGATGCGGGCGCGACCAACTGCCATAGTCTTGCCGATCTCGCCCAATGCTCCCGCCTGAAACAAAACTCCCGACGCCTTGGGCCCCACGGTGGGCGCCAACTGTCGAGGTATTGGTAACGCGGAACTATAGAAGTATTCATACGTACCGTAGAGGAGGTGGGGAAGAACGTGGAGGGTTCCAGTGACGGGATTGCACACACGATTTTACCCAGCTTCGGATCTCACGACGGCGGCGAGATCCTACGTGCTGCTATAATTCACTCAAGGCAAATATGTGTACAGGTTACAATGAGGTTGTATGCGCGTACCCTAAGGCTGCTGGAAGGCTGGCTTATAAAGGCGCCAAGCCTTCCCCTACAAGGAAAGCCTTAACCGACCTAGATCACGAGTCCTAGACTAACACGGTAACAAACCCTAACTTGCTCCCTAAGGCGAACGCAGCCAGGCCTTCGTCTTGGACTTCACTAAGCCAGCCCAGAGCTTATCCTTGCGCCTAAGCCCATGAGGCCTTCTCCATTAAGCCCTCCGGCTTTATCTGACGGGCCTCCCTGGTGGGCCAGGTTCTATCCACCGTGGCAGGTATACCCGTTCGGCATAACCTCCACAACTATGCTTTAACTGTTTACTCTACAGCATCGTGGCTTGGCAATGCCATTCCAGATGGATTTGCTCGTGTCGGCGTGGATCAAGTTGTACAAGGATATGAATCACTGAACCTTGAGTTCCCAAGAGCTGATGATGAGTCGGTGCTAGGAGACGTCATGGGTGGTCTAATTCTATGGCAGAAGAAATACATCAAGTTTGCAGGCTGGGCGCCAAGGCCACCATCGTCTCCGCCAATTTACGATTCACCACCTGATGACGATGAAGGGGACGACAACCATCAGTCGTCTCCGCCGCTGTGGGGACCCCGGACTAGCGGTCCGAAATACCCGATTATGCTTAACACAACGATCCCGTGATCAGTCTGTCGTTGCACATAATCCGAATTGGATACCAAAGTTTACATCCATTACAATACCGAATTAAAAGTCTTACATAAATGGTCATTTAGAACAAGTCTTACATAGGTGCCTTCATGGGCCAAACCAAAATATCAGCGGAAGCTACGGCGTAGTAGACATCATATTCTAACGACGACAACCCGACAGGCAGCTGACTTGTGGAGATCCTTAGTTTGCGTAGAAGTCGCCATACTCCTGCTCGGCGTAGTGCTCCTCCTCGTAGTCTGGCTAGGACAATAGCCAGGGACGAAACCAATATGAGTACATTTGAATGTACTCGAAAACTACCCCAACATGAGTGTGCACTTGTTTTATCTTTCTTCCATACTTTTATTTATTTAAAACATCTCTATATCTTTATTGAAAAAGGTAAGAAGAGTTTTATAACTGTCTTTTAAAAGAAGTCACCATCTTATTTGTTTCTCCAAAAACTCCTCCTTTTGCTGACCATGGCTCACCATGGTCCATTTATTTCAACAACTCATACCACTCCATTTGGTATAGCTGTGCAGCACCATCTCCATTTCAATTTCTTTTAAACTTAAAAGCTTTTCCAAAAATTTGCACATGGTCTAGGACAGACTCCCAACTATCCATATCCGAGGACTCGGCTATTCGAATAGTTTTACACTCTGCAGAGGTAGCACGCTTTTCCCACATCCATCCGGCAACTCATCGTGTCCGCCACGTCTCGCCATACAAGGTGTATGCGAAGTAAGCCACCGACCATAGAATGTCCTTTGCTCATGCTAGTATAGGACCCTACCGCTATGAAATTATCATTCTTTCCATCGACACCCAGTCCAGATTCCCCGTTGGGAAACCTAAGTGTGAGGACTCATAGTTCTGCCCGGCGAGCGAACCCTTCAATCCCCCATCCTCAGATGCCAGGACCCAGGTCAGGGGGTAGGTCGCCATGACCATCCCCTCATGGAATGAGGTCATCCTCATTGTTGAGCCATCCCATACTAATATGAGCAAATTATATGACTACACCCTTTCCCATATGTGGGTAAATGTGGTTGCACAGGGTATCGGTTGGTTTTCATAGTACTAGGACACACTGTGCATTTTTCATAAACATCTCCATTCTCCATTTCAACACCGACATCTCGGTATCCCATAACCACACAAGTATTTTCAGAGGAGTTTTGAATAAACCATTTTATTTTTCCCATCCTATAATTTCATATCAACTACTACATAGTGGTGGCAAAATAATTTCCATACATGTTTTGAAAAGGTTTTATAAATCTTTGCATTAAGAGTAAATCATGATATCAAAAATAGATGCATGTATTTGTGGTGCAAGCTCAGAGAGTAGCTTGCCTTGCTCGGCAAAGTGACCTTGGTCTTGATCTTCAGATTCAACAAACTCTCCTTTCTCAGATAAATCTGACAGCGTTCTCGTCTAATTAATAAACAAACAATACAAACAATCACTAAACTACTCAAGCAATCATCTCAACATAACCATCATAAATATCACAAATAGCTACTGCACACATCAAACCATGCAATTTGGTTTTCAAATAATTGAATTAAATGTTTGAGTGCAGAAGGGTGTTTAAACTTCAACTTAATACTAAACAAATACTACTGCACAAATAATTCTACCAAAATTAGGGAAGCTAATACATGGCAGTACTAAGCTAGCAAAATTGGTTTGGAATTATTTGGACTAACAGAGTATCAGAAACAAACAAGTTTAGAATGTAAACCTTCTGTAGTATTTTTAATAATACTTTTTATCTATTTAATTAAATGACATTAGACCACTTAGGTTGGTTAAATAATTTCATAAGCTTTCCAGAATAATTGAGTTTGATTTATTTGGATTCCTAAATCTCGAGATATTGAATTTCAAAGTTGGATCCAGTACTGATTTCATATTTCAATTTTAAACAGAGAAATCTAGTTATGGATAATGTTTAAATTTCTGACTAGTGGGCCTACACGCAGCGGCACAGCGCGCGCGGGAAATGATTTAAAACCTGACGAGCGGGGCCCGCCCATCAGTCTCTCTCTCTCTTTCTCTTCTAATCGAAGCGGTACGCGGCCGTTGATCAAAGATCGGACGGCCCACGGAGCCCGCGATCATCGACGACCTAAAAGTGGCGTCGCCGGAGCTCCGACGACGGCGAGGGTGGCCAGTGGGGGTACCTGGGTGGTCTAGGGATGGTGGAGATGATGCGGAACGACGGCGGCGGCGTGGGGAGAGCTCCTGGTCGAGGGTCGCTTGCTGGTGTGGAGTGCAGCGTCCACGGCGAGCTGCTGCACTTCCGCGGCCACGGGCAGCACTCCAGCGAGCTCCTGGCGTCTCCCCTGTGCATGATACAGAGGGAAAAAGGATGCGCGTGAGGGCGGTGTCCAAGGGGAAGAGGGTATGGGCCAGGGAGGAGAGAAAGGGGCAGTGTGGCGTCGTGGCCTCGACTGACCTCGACGGCGGCAGTGGCTGCGGCAGAGCACGCCCTCCTGGCGGTGCACGGCGAATCGAGAGGGAGAAGTGAGGGAGTGGGGTGGTGTGGTGTTCCCAGAGGGGTGCGGGGGTGGTTTTATAGCGCAGGGCCGGCGTATCGTGGACGGGGTGCACGAACGACGTCCATGGCGCACGGCGGAGATATTTCTTCTCGAATCCGACGCGGTGGTGCGAGGGACGTGGAGACGCGGCGTCCACCGGGGTTCGGGCACATTCTAGAAGCTCTGGCTCGAGTGGTGCGTGTCGAGGTGCAGAGAGGTGCGCGAATTTGGGTCGGCGACGGCGAGCTTGCCACGGTGATGCAGAGGGGACAGAGCGGCATTAAGGCGAGGAAGAGCGCTCGAGAGCTCTCCTCTGCGGCGCAGAGGCTGCAGAGACTCGATGGCGCGGACGAGCGCGAGCAGGGGGCCTGGGCGGCCAGGAAAACGGCGAGGTGTGCCACGGCGACACGGCGGTGTGCGTCGGGGCGAGGGAGAGAGGTGGACGACGGCATTTTTGCCAAAACCCCCTGCCTCCTTCTCTTTTCTGTTTTTCTTTATTTCTTTTTAGTCCAGAAGCTTTTCTAGGATTTATTTAGGGCACTTAAACATTTTAGATTAATTTGCAAATAATTGTGGGACCTCCCCATAATATGTAGAAGCCCCACAAATTTTGGCTTTGCAAACTAAAATGTTTTGAATCATTTTCTTTAATAGGGTTTTAATTATGGCATTTTGTTTTATTTCAATTGTTTTTACTTTTGAATTTTAAAATAGGTGTAAAATATTATTTGGAAGAGATAAGTGATAAGAATGTAAATGAGAGGTTTCATATTCCATTCCTCTAAATTTTGTTTGGAACAATTTTGAGTTTCTTATTTGTCACTTTTATTTTTCTTGTTTTACTTGTGCCTTTGCATTTCATTTTATTAATTCAAGCAAACAAGCAACACAAGCAACAAGAAATAAGTACCACAAGCAACAATTTATAAACAACACATAATAATCAACAAAAGTTTTTGTTGGCTCTCATTTTTGGAATAAATATACTTATAATATTTTTGGGATGTTACAATCCTTCCCCCCTTAAAATAAATCTCGTCCCGAGATTTGCTAGGTTTTAGGTTTTAAAGAGGTCTGGGAATTCACTCCGAAGATAATCTTCGCGTTCCCAAGTTGCTTCTTCTTCAGAGTGGTTAGTCCACTGGAGTTTGTAAAACTTAATCGCACGTCTTCGAGTAACACGAACATCTTCTTCGAGAATCTTGAGGGGTCTCTCACGATAAGTCAGGTCTTGGTTTAGGTCGATGGAGCGGTGATCGATGTTTTTGAAAACATCAGGCTGGTCAGGAACTTCGAGACACTTCCGGAGCAGGGAAATGTGGAAGACATCATGATAATCTCCTAACTCCGGGGCAATTCCAGCTGATAAGATACTTCTCCTCGACGAGCAATGATCTTGAAGGATCCGATATACCTTGGCGCTAATTTTCCTTTGACATGGAAACGCTGCATTCCTTTAAGGGGTGTCACTCGGAGATAGACATAATCTCCGACTTTGAAGGTGAGGTCACGGCGCTTGGTGTCAGCGTAACTCTTCTAGCGGGATTGGGCAGTTTTGAGGCGTTCCCGAATAAGTTGAACTTGCTCTTCAGCTTCACGGAGGGTATCTGGTCGAACAATTTGCTTTCTCCGGTATCGGACCAATTCAGGGGTGTACGACACTTCTTGCCATAAAGGGCTTCAAAAGGGGCCATTTGCAGACTAGACTGATAACTGTTGTTGTATGAGAATTCTGCAAACGGAAGGCAATCTTCCCACTTGGAACCATAGGATAGAACACATGCGCGAAGCATGTCCTCTAATATCTGGTTCACTTGCTCAGTTTGGCCATCGGTCTGGGGATGATAAGCTGTGCTAAATGCTAACTTGGTTCCGAGGGCTTCATGAAGGGATTTCCAGAACCTTGAAGTGAATTGCGTGCCTCTATCAGATACAATCTTCTTAGGCACACCATGCAGGCTCACTATTCTGGAAATATACAAGTCAGCTAGCTGGGCTCCATGGTGGTGGTCTTGACAGGAATAAAATGGGAACCTTGGTTAGTCGATCAACGATGACCCAGATTGAATCATGGCCTCGGTTGGACCTTGGAAGTCCGGTAATAAAATCCATTCCAATTTCATCCCACTTCCACTCGGGAATTTTCAAAGGTTGAAGCAATCCAGCGGGTCGCTGATGTTCAGCCTTGAATCGCTGACAGATGTCGCACTTGGCTACAAAAGAACCAATTTCTCGCTTCATTCCATGCCACCAAAATCTTTCTCGAAGGTCTTGGTACATTTGGTTCCGCCGGGGTGGATTGAATATGGGGTCTCATGGGCCTCCTTCAGGATTAACTCCTTAAGTTCTATGACATTTGGCACACAGATATGGCCATTGAATTTCAGCACTCCTTCAGCATCTTCGGCAAAACCGGGTGCCTTGCCGAGAGAAATCTTCTTCTAATTCCTTCAATAATATCATGACCTTTTTGGGCTTCTATGATTTGATCCACCAGGGTTGGGGTTAACTCTAAATTGGCGAGATAACCATGGCTAACAAGTTCTAGTCCAAAATCTTGGAACTCTTTGAACAAGGCTGGCTGTTCGGCTTGGATTAGGGCATTCAGGGTGCAAGGTTTGCGACTAAGGGCATCGGCAACTACATTAGCCTTTCCAGGGTGATAATGGATTCCAATATCATAATCCTTGATTAATTCCATCCATCTCCTCTGTCGTAGGTTCAAATCTTTCTGTGTGAAAATATACTTCAAGCTTTTGTGATCCGTATAGACCTCACAGCGATGTCCCGCAAGATAGGGACGCCACTTCTTAAGAGCAAAGACTACAGCAGCTAACTCCAAGTCATGGGTTGGGTAATTCTCTTCATGCGGTCGCAACTGCCGGGACAGGTACGACACAACTTTGCCTTCTTGCATCAGAACGCAACCAAGTCCGAGGCGTGATGCATCGCAATACACGTCGAAACTCTGGTGACGTCTGGCATAATCAGGATTGGGGCTGAGGTTAGTCTCTTTTCATTCTTGGAAACTATCTCACACTTCTGAGTCCATTCAAATTTCTTGTCCTTCTTCAACAGTTGGGTCATGGGTTTGGCTATACTGGAAAATCCTTCAACAAACTTGCGGTAATAACTGCGAGTCCGAGAAAGCTTCGGATTTCAGTCACACTGGTTGGGGATAACCAGTCGACAATGGCTTGGATCTTCTCGGGTCAACAGAAATTCCTCCGCAGATACAACATGTTTGAGAAATGCCACTTCACTGAGCCAAAACTCACACTTGCTAAGCTTGGCATACAGCTGGTGCTCTCGGAGAGTCTCCAAAACTAGACGCAGGTGTTCAGCATGCTCTTCTTCGGTCTTGGAATAAATAAGGATGTCATCAAGGAAAACTACCACGAACTTGTCGAGGTACTCCATGAAAATCTTGTTCATGAGATTCATGAAATAGGCTGGGGCATTGGTCAGACCAAAGGACATCACGGTGTATTCAAACAAACCGTAACGGGTGGTGAAGGCGGTCTTGGGAATATCTGTCTCTCGGATCTTCAACTGATGGTAACCTGTCCGAAGATCGATCTTGGAAAAGACTCGGGCTCCGTTCATTTGATCGAACAGATCCTCGATCTTGGGAAGGGGGTACTTGTTTTTAATGGTCACGTCATTCAGCTTGCGATAATCCACACACAGGCGTGTGGTACCGTCTCTCTTGTCCACAAAAATAATGGGTGATCCCCATGGTGAAGCGCTTGGGCGGACAAGACCTTTGCTTAGCATATCAGCCAACTGCTTCTTCAACTCAACCAGTTCTTCCGGATTCATCCGATAAGGCTTTTGGGATATAGGGGATGTTCCTGGGATAAGCTCAATTATGAACTCAATATCCGGTCTGGCGGCATACCAGGCAACTCTTCAGGGAAAACATCCCGAAATAGGTGAACAACACGGATCTCATCTAAGGCGGGTCGAGCTATGCTCTCATGGCATCCGGGTCGGGTCTGGCTGGTCTCAGATGCATACTCCACTTCAACTCCATCATCTGAAGTGAGAGAAACAGCTCTTCGGGCACAGTCAATACGACCGTGATACTTGGCTAACCAATCCATTCCAAGAATAACATCTATGCCTTGGTTTCCTAAGATAATTAGGTCGGCTGCAAACTTTACTCCTCCAATCTCTATGGGTGTCTCGGAACACATCTGGTTGGTTTTGGCTATTAATCCTGGGGTTTGTACCAACATGGGTTTGGGTAAAAGGCTCCCGACTAAACCTCCCTTAGAAACAAACTCTTCGGTAATAAACGAATGGGTGGCACCAGAATCAAACAGAACAGTTGCAGGTACTGAGTTGACAAGGAACGTACCCAGCACAACATCTGGCGCTTCTTCAGCTTCTTCAGCATTGATGTGGTGCAGACGGCCCTTGACAACAGCAGCATTTCCGCGGGGTGCGGCATTCTTGCCATTACCATTTCCATTGCGGCCGGACCATTGTTCGGTGCATTGGGGCGCTGACATTCCTCTTAGGATTGGGGCATTCTCTGGAGTAGTGACCTTTGTTGCCACATTCAAAGCAGACAACATTGGCATTGGGGTTGAAGTTGTTGAAGTTTCCTCTGGGACGGTTATTGTCATTGGGGCGGTTGAAGTTGTTTGGGCGGTTAGGGAAATTGGGGCGTGGAGCTTTGGGGGGTCGATAGGCAGGCCTGGGGTTTTGCTGAAAGATACGAGGTTTCTGGCTGCTCGAACCTTCCTGGCATTCATCCTCCTCTTGCGACCTTCAACATAGACTTGCGCTTGGTCTCCAGCTGGATGGCTTTGTCCACAAGTGACTCCAGATCACGGAAGTCATGGATAACCAAAGCACACTGCAGTTCATCATGAAGTCCACTCATGAATCGCTCCATCTTCTTCTCTTCTTTGTCGGTGTCATCAGGAGCATACCGAGATAAGTCGGTAAACTCTCAAGATAACCGACCACATCTACTTCCCTGCCTCAGCTTACGGAACTCATCCTTCTTCCTCTCAATGAGTCCATAGGGAATGTGCTTCTTGCGGAATTTCTCCTGGAACTCAGCCCAGTTGATAATATGACCAGCTTGCTGGAGAGCCTTGGTAGTTTCCCACCAAGCTCGTGCAGGTCCAGCGAGATAGTGGGTTGCATACAACACTTTCTCATTTTCTCCCACAGCAGCAACTTCCAGATTGTTGTCGATGGTGCGAAGCCAATCATCGGCTTCTAGGGGTGAAGTCCCTTGGAGTAGGTAGGTGGGTTGGTCTTTTGGAAATCGCCCAATGGATCGCTGGTTTCCCTCACCATTGCCATTGCCATCATTGTTGTTGTTGTTGTTGTTATAAGCGGCTGCGAGTTGCTGTAGGGCAGCGAGATGAGCTTGGCGCTCTTGCCGGGCATTTTCACATTCCTCCATGATAATGCGAGAAGTTGGGTGGGGGTTGGGTCCGGTGGTGGTGTGCTGATCCTGATCCTCCCATTGTTGCGACGGGGCGGCACCCTGAAGCACACCAGGTATAAGAGGCAAGGCAAAGAAAAGTTTGACTAAGGGAAAAGACGATTTCGCAAGTGGTTGATTAATTTTAAGGACTATAAAAATATTTCACACAGATCGAACAAGACAACATACTTATATATCACAAACATCACATCAAGGAGTTACATCAACATCAAGCTTACAACATCAAGCTTACACATCACCTTACATCTAAGATACATAACATCTGGTTTCCAAAAGAACCACTACTTCGACTCGACTAGCGATAGGGGGTGAACCTAATCCTGCGGTAGTGATAAAGTCACTCGCCTACTGAGGTGGAACCTCCAGCTCTAACACGTCAGCATCTGACTGGTAGGGTGGCTCCTCGGGATACTCCTCCTCGAGAACTGCATCGAGTGGCTCCTCCTCCTCGTCCTCGAGTATTGCCTCTAGTGGCTCCTCCTCCTCGTCAACTAACTCCTCCTCATCATCCTCCTCCTCACAATCCATCTCCTCCACGAAGTCATCATCGTCACTGAGGAAAGCGTTGTTCTCCTTGCGGAGATCCTCGCCCTCCTCCTCCATCTCATTAGTATGGTGCTCTACATCCTCGATCAGCTGGTCCTGCTCCACCACCTTCTTGCGGAGCTTCACGACGGTCCTCCTCAGCTGGGCCCTCTTCGTGAGAAGAGCGACCTTCTCCTCCAGCAGCTTCTCCTCATTCTCGCGAATCTCAACAAGCGAGATGCGATCAAAGTGAAGCTGAACCTTAGTGCGTATCAGATCATCCTGGGTGTAGTGAAGTAAGAGCTCCATGTCCAGGATGTAGCTCCCAAACATCGGGTGGTAAAGGGTAGGAGTAGGGTGTCCATCGCTGTTGCCCCTCCCGTAGAACCGGAAACGGGAGTTTGCCAACTCCATCTTGTGCTCCTCACAAAGTCGGGCTAGCAACCTCTGTATGGCAGTACAGAGACCGTCAACCCAGATAGAGGCCTTGGTGGTGAAGGTGATCGTCCTGGAACTGGGGACTTGATGTTCCTACGAACTGATGACTCGATGAACCAACTTAGTCTCCCGACTCCGTGAACATCAACCTGAGCTCCCTGAAACTCTAGCGCGGGGCGACCTAATAGCTTGCTCAACTCGAACAAGTCCCTCTCGAACGTCAGCTTGCTGTCCTTCTCAAGCTGAACAAACTCGGTCCAATGGAGTGCCATCTACAATTTTTAACAAAATTTTAAGTTAGTGAGGTGACAAGTGTATCAAAATTTTAAATGTAGTAGGGCAACAAGTGAGTTGAATTTTAAGCTTAATGAGAGGTGTGCAAAATTTTAAGGATACAAGGGAAAATGTAATATTTAGTGAGAGTAAGATTTTGCATAAGTAAGAGGATTGGAGATAAGCAGTTTTCGAAAATACTTCACTCCTTTTTTTTAGAAATTAATCTTTTGGTAACATCTGTCTAACGACCATGCTAACTAAGGTTTCCTAAAGTCAGGATGGCTCTGATACCAAGTCTGTGGGGACACCAGACTAGCTGTCCGAAATACCCGATTATGCTTAACACAACGATCCCGTGATCAGTCTGTCGTTGCACATAATCCGAATTGGATACCAAAGTTTACATCCACTACAATACCGAATTAAAAGTCTTACATAAATGGTCATTTAGACCAAGTCTTACATAGGTGCCTTCATGGGCCAAACCAAAATATCAGCGGAAGCTACAGCGTAGTAGACATCATATTCTAACGATGACGACCCGACAGGCAGCTGACTTGTGGAGATCCTTAGTTTGCGTAGAAGTCGCCATACTCCTGCTCGGCGTAGTGCTCCTCCTCCTAGTCTGGCTAGGACAATAGCCAGGGACGAAACCAATATGAGTACATTTGAATGTACTCGCAAACTACCCCAACATGAGTATGTACTAGTTTTATCTTTCTTCCATACTTTTATTATTTAAAACATCTCTATATCTTTATTGAAAAAGGTAAGAAGAGTTTTATAACTGTCTTTTAAAAGAAGTCACCATCTTATTTGTTTCTCCAAAAACTCCTCCTTTTGCTGACCATGGCTCATATGGTCCATTTATTTCAACAACTCATACCACTCCATTTGGTATAGTTGTGCAGCACCATCTCCATTTCAGTTTCTTTAAACTTAAAAGCTTTTCCAAAAATTTGCACATGGTCTAGGATAGACTCCCAACTGTCCATATCCGAAGACTCGGCTATTCGAATAGTTTTACACTCTGCAGAGGTAGCACGCTTTTCCCACATCCATCCGGCAACTCATCGTGTCCGCCACGTCTCGCCATACAAGGTGTATGCGAAGTAAGCCGCCGACCATAGCCTGTCCTTTGCTCATGCTAGTATAGGAACCTACCGCTACGAAATTATCATTCTTTCCATCGACACCCAGTCCAGATTCCCCGTCGGGAAACCTAAGTGTGAGGACTCGTAGTTCTGCCCGGCGAGCGAACCCTTCAATCCCCCATCCTCAGATGCCAGGACCCAGGTCAGGGGGTAGGTCGCCATGACCATCCCCTCATGGAACGAGGTCATCCTCGTTGTTGAGGCATCCCATACTAATATGAGCAAATTATATGACTACGCCCTTTCCCATATGTGGGTAAATGTGGTCGCACAGGGTATCGGTTGGTTTTCATAGTACTAGGACACACTGTGCATTTTTCATAAACATCTCCATTCTCCATTTCAACACCGACATCTCGGTATTCCATAACCACACAAGTATTTTCAAAGGAGTTTTGAATAAACCATTTCATTTTTCCCATCCTATAATTTCATATCAACTACTACATAGTGGTGGCAAAATAATTTCCATACATGTTTTGAAAAGGTTTTATAAATCTTTGCATTAAGAGTAAATCATGATATCCAAAATAGATGCATGTATTTGTGGTGCAAGCTCAGAGAGTAGCTTGCCTTGCTCGGCAAAGTGACCTTGGTCTTGATCTTCAGATTCAACAAACTCTCATTTCTCGATAAATCCGACAGCGTTCTCGTCTAATTAATAAACTAACAATACAAACAATCACTAAACTACTCAAGCAATCATATCAACATAACCATCATAAATATCACAAATAGCTACTGCACACATCAAACCATGCAATTTGGTTTTCAAATAATTGAATTAAACATTATTTATTGGTGTCAAAAATTATGGCAGAAACTTGTGGAACATGTTTAATTCCACAACTTGAGTTCTGTTGGTCACAAAAATACAAACTAAAATTCTACAGAAAGCTACTGATGTGTAGAAGATAACCCAATTTGATTTGGATCATTTGGAGTTACCAAACTCCCTACACAATTGTTTGAATCCAGTAACTTAATAATCAAGTTTTAGCTACCAATTAAGTTCTGTTGATCCTAAAATTAAATCCTTTTAGGAGTAACTAAACATGGCGAAATGTGATCTAACAAAATTGGTCCTAATTCATTTGGGTTAACCATTAAACATATTTAAATGTTTGAGTGCAGAAGGGTGTTTAAACTTCAACTTAATACTAAACAAATACTACTGCACAAATAATTCTACCAAAATTAGAGAAGCTAATACATGGCAGTACTAAGCTAGAAAAATTGGTTTGGAATTATTTGGACTAACAGAGTATCAGAAACAAACAAGTTTAGAATTTAAACCATCTGCAGTATTTTTAATAATACTTTTTATCTATTTAATTAAATTACATGAGACCACTTGGGTTGGTTAAATAATTTCATAAGCTTTCCAGAATAATTGAGTTTGATTTATTTGGATTCTTAAATCTCGAGATATTGAATTTCAAAGTTGGATCCAGTACTGATTTCATATTTCAATTTTAAACAGAGAAATCTAGTTATGGATAATGTTTAAATTTCTGACTAGTGGGCCTACACGGCAGCGGCACAGCGCACGCGGGAAATGATTTAAAACCTGACGAGCGGGGCCCGCCCGTCAGTCTCTCTCTCTTTCTCTTCTAATCGAAGCGGTACGCGGCCGTTGATCAAAGATCGGACGGCCCACGGAGCCCACGATCATCGACGACCTAAAAGTGGCGTCGCCGGAGCTCCGGCGATGGCGAGGGTGGCCAGTGGGGGTACCTGGGTGGTCTAGGGACGGTGGAGATGATGCGGAACGACGGCGGCGGTGTGGGGAGAGCTCCTGGTCGAGTGTCGCTTGCTGGTGTGGAGTGCAGCGTCCACGGCGAGCTGCTGCACTTCCCCGGCCACGGGCAGCACTCCGGCGAGCTCCTGGCGTCTCCCCTGTGCATGATACGGAGGGAAAAAGGATGCGCGTGAGGGCGGTGTCCAAGGGGAAGAGGGTACGGGCCAGGGAGGAGAGAAAGGGGCAGTGTGGCGTCGCGGCCACGACTGACCTCGACGGTGGCAGTGGCTGCAGCAGAGCACGCCCTCCTGGCGGTGCACGGCGAATCGAGAGGAGAAGTGACGGAGTGGGGTGGTGTGGTGTTCCCAGAGGGGTGCGGGGGTGGTTTTATAGCGCAGGGCCGGCGTATCATGGACGGGGTGCACGAACGACGTCCATGGCGCACGGCGGAGATATTTCTTCTCGAATCCGACGCGGTGGTGCGAGGGACGTGGAGACGCGGCGTCCACCGGGGTCCGGACACGTTCTAGAAGCTCTGGCTCGAGTGGTGCATGTCGAGGTGCAGAGAGGTGCGCGAATTTGGGTCGGCGACGGCGAGCTTGCCACGGTGATGCAGAGGGGACAGAGCGGCATTAAGGCGAGGGAGAGCGCTCGAGAGCTCTCCTCTGCGGCGCAGAGGCTGCAGAGACTCGATGGCGTGGACGAGCGCGAGCAGGGGGGCCTGGGCGGCCAGGAAAACGGCGAGGCGTGCCACGGCGACACGGTGGTGTGCGTCGGGCGAGGGAGAGAGGTGGACGACGGCATTTTTGCCAAAACCCCTGCCTCCTTCTCTTTTCTGTTTTTCTTTATTTCTTTTTAGTCCAGAAGCTTTTCTAGGATTTATTTAGGGCACTTAAACATTTTATTCGGGGCGAGGGAGAGAGGTGGACACGGCGGTCCAGACTCCCGACGTTCGCCCCTCCCAAAAGTACCCAAAAGCCTTGACGACCTCAGAGCTTGCGACATGACTAAAGAGCAATTGGATGCGTGGGTGGATGCAGACACAAAAAGGCAGCTTGCACGGAAAAAGCCCGAGGAAAAACAAAAATTTACTGCAAAGGAAAAAAAGTGGGCTATTGGATTCGTCACGGAACCATCGCAATATGAGAAAAATAAGCCAGATAACTATTTACGAGCTATGAGTAAAAGTAGTAGCTTTCCCAAGACGGGAAGTAGTAGTGCCAGAGGGAAAAGAGACGTTGCCCAGTTCGGACAACAGGCAAACAAGTCGATAGCCCCGCTTGTAGTTATACCCACTGGTCATGGCTCCGCGACGGACCTAATTCCTACTTTATCCTTCAAGAAGGACTTTGCTGCAGATGCTGGTATTACTCTTGCTCAACTGGACAACGGAAATCTCCTTCCGTCTGATGTAGATGATTCATGGAAATGGAAATGGAAATGGGGGAGGTCCCTGCTGCGAGGTGATCAGATAAAGTTTCTACCGACATGTCTGCGACAACTCCATAGTTGGTACATGAAAACCACAAAGGAATTTAAGGAATTTTTGATCTCTGTGAAAGTTACAAAAATCATTTCACGGGTGAAGACATGTTCACAATTGAGCTCGAAGAACTCTGGTACTTATACAACCTTGACGCCCTCGACTTGGGTCTCATCGGTGCCTACTGTCTGTAAGTGATTCTTCATTTATTTCCAAAAAAGATAAAGTCTTTAGCTCAGCTTGGTCATTGCCATCGCTAACTATGCTCACTATGGTATTATGCAGAATGAAGAGTGATGAATGTGACAGAAAGGGCATCTATAGCTTTGGGTTCATTAACCCGGTACGAGTTAATGCAAGGACACTAAAAACCACGTGAAGGACACGGAGAAGAACTTGCTAGATGCCCTAATGAAGCAACATTTCAAGGTGCAGATAATGTTTCCTTACTACTTCAGGTAAGAGAGTGTTACTCGCTTGTACAAATTAAGTGTAACTGATGAGTTACTGACGTGTATATAATCATGTGCAGCGATCATTACATTCAGCTAGTCATTGAAGTTGATAGATCAACAGTTCAAGTCTACGACTCATTGGACTGCCTTAGGTGAGCTACCAAAGCATTCTAGATACGCTCCAAAGGTAATTTTAAACATTATCGCACTATATCAGTCTCTCTTATTGATTTCAGAGATAAAGTAACTAATAACTCATTTATTCTTTTTTTTGGCCGGGCAGGGTTTGGACACAATTCAAAGCGAGGACAAAGGGTTTAGGTTCATTTGAAAAAGAGCTGACTTTTATTCACCCACAGGTAGGTAGTATGGTCTAGCTAGGTTCGCGCATCTCTTTATTTATAGTTTTCAATACCACTATATGTTGACTATGATTTGATTGAATTCTATTCTCGTAAAGCACATCGAGAGGCAACCATAGGGGACCAATTACTGTGGATATTACGTTTGCGAGTGGATTCGTCGTGCGGTCACTGAGCGGAACGCAAATACGTCAACATATGTGGACGTACGTGAACAAATATATTCATAATTTTATTTTATTACCAACAATTGTCTTCAGTGTCATTCATATTTTTTGTTACTCATGATTGATATTCGTATTGATCTCCTTCTTATACGTGAAGGATTCAATGCGGAGGAAACTACCACTAAAGAAGCGCTTTCAAGCACTAGCAAAGGAACTTGCGGGTTTCTGCTCAGTGATGTCATACCTACAAACGGAACATACAATGGAGAAGGGCGGTGAACTCCCGGTTATGATCTCCTGTGTAACCGAATTGACGGGCTCTAGTCCCGGTTATGATCTCCGTATGTGTTATTGAATAGACGGGCTCACGTCCCGGTTATGATCTCCCTCCACACACGTGTAATCGAATAGACGGGCTCTAGTCCCGGTTATGAGCACCTCCATGTAACCGGATAGAAGTGAACATATTTTTATTTATGAACATTTTGATATGTTATATGTAGTTTCTGTTTTTTAATTAAGTAAATGCATATTTTTTGCACCATTTCAATATTAAATTGGGAGGAAAAATAAAAAATTACAGGCTGCCACGTGTGAGGTCCTTGGTCCCGGGTCGTATGACCAATCGGGACTAGAGGTCCTTCACCACGCCCGCGGCCACGTGGGAGCCTGTTGTTCCGGTTCGTAACGGACCCGGTACTATAGGGGGGCCTCTAGTGTCGCCTTGATAGTCCCGGGTGGACACCCGTACTAGAGGCCCTTACGACCCGGGACCAGTGGCCCTGTTTCCACTAGTGGCCATGGTCGAGAACAAATATACTACATCCGATTGAAGAGCGGTACATGTGAAATGCAGCCAGTACATGAGCATCGAGGTCCTGCTGGATGGTGCACTGTGCCGCTGCCGGTCGTTGATGTCGAGACCACTAGCCGACCAGACAGCGCGCCGTCGACACATCAAGCAGCTGTGCCACCACAAGCAGCAAGGTGAGGTAGTTGAGAAGAATTTTGTTACTATGTACTTTGATATTTCAGGAGCTACTATTGACATGCATCAGTTTTCTTTCTGCTGGAGAGGCTGGTGCAAAATATAGACTAGAAGAATGGAAAGTTAAGGATTGAGGTGGTGTTACATTCTTTCTACTTGGTTTGATCAGGTTTATGGTCATCAATCTGTTGTAAACAAGTTATTTGTACAATTCATGGAGATAGTGTAACTATGCAGTTTGTTTGTTGCATTATGGCACTTAAGTTCACTTCGCATAATGATATTTACAAGTTAGTAGTTATTACTCAGAAGGTGTGCTTTTGTTGTACACTTTTCATTTTAACTGATCTAATGTCCAAATGATATTAAGATGTGAAATTGTGGAATTATAAGATGTTCAGGGGAGATCAACCAATTATTCAAGAACAAACTGTTGGGACGTAGGTTACTTAATATGCATGGATATTGGGGTACCACTCACAACACATGTACATGAAAGAATTGTGCTATTTAATGCTCCGAGGATACAAGTCACTAATTGCTATAGGTTTTGAAGAGAAGATCATCTTCCTTCTTGACTCTCGAGGATATGCCCCTATAGACAATCTATTAATATATAACGATAAGTATCTGTAAGACCATGCTTTATTTTGGCTTATGTAATCAATGAAGTAACTATGATGGCTTCAACATAAAATGCGTCGAAAGATTTCCCTTATAATAACTCTTTGGTTCAATTAATTGTATATTAGTTCTATTATAGGGATTTGAGAAAGTTGCTTATAGCGTTCGGAGATTTTATTCCTGCACGAATCTGTGCACGGTATGATTTGTAATTCTTATTCTGTAACTCCTAATGAGCTCATATTTGAACTGTAGTTGCAACTTTTCATCCTCTGTATGCATGAATTTTTTCGGAATTTTTCGACAAAGTTTGGTAGGGTAGAAAAATACGTTTTGCTGCTGCTGTTTTTCTGGACAGATTCTGTCCCATTTTGTTTTATGCATGTTTTGAACTTTTATCTTGAGTATTTTTGATTCAAATGAGTTTATGAGTAGGCATACAACATAGTATACTTTCTGGACATTCATATAATGTTTTGTTTAAGGATTATATACAGCAAGAAACCTATTTGTTTATCACTACTAATGCACCCCACAGAAAAGAAAATGGGAGAAATGGTGTTTTGAAGTTTTTTTCACAGGGATTGGAGGAGATGCACCAAGAGTTACCCAAGGATGGTGAAGACCATAAGCTTGGGGATGTGAAGACAACCCCACTGGACCTACACACTCTCGGTTTGCACATGTCTAACTTCTGTTTTTCGATCGAAACACTTTATCGCATAAACTTAGAACATATTTTTGTTTGTTTTTGGTTTGATTGTTATTTTGTGAGACCACCACAATATCATTTATATATGAAAGAGCTACTGGAAATATGGGTTGAAATATGTTGGATGCTTTTATTGTATTGGAAAAGGGATGTTTGAGTTGATTTTTAATGATACATATAGTTGCATGATTTATGAGCTTATGAGTAATAATTTGCAAATGCTTTATCAAGAGCTATCACTTATTCATGTTTGGATGCTGGAAGTTATTTTACTTTGTTTAACATGGATTAGTTAGTTCTATGGACACTCATGCATGCATCTAGATGGTCAACTTTCTCCCTCTTGCTAGCCCAAAAATTCCAACAAGTAAAAACTTGTTTCCAACACCTTCAACCAAAGTTATTCCAGTGAGTCCACCATATCTACCTATTGGGTTTATGCTATTCCAAGTATGTTTATCATGATATTTGTGTTATCTATACCTCTGAATGAAAATGTTTATGTTATTGATTGTGATGGGAAAAGTTGGTTATATAGCTCTCTCGGACTTGATGCACAACTTTATTTTTATTGCCTAAATAAAACATGACCCATTATGATTAAGATTATGATGTTAGTGGCTTGATAAATGTCCGAGGTTGGGAGTTAGCCCATATGTGTTGTCACATGCAAAGCTTTCAACATGCTCCTTCATCTCATTTAGTTGATATCATGTACTTTTGTTTATAGATGCCTATCATGGTGAAATGAGGTGGAAATGAAGTAGTTTAAATGAGTTTGTATAAATGGTTAGAGAGACGTCTGGGCCGCTAATCTAAGACATGCATCATTCATGGTGGACATTTACTTACATGCTATGGTGAACCGTCTGTGATACACCTTATAATAAAAAGCTATTCCAATGGTAAATAAAAAGGGTGTTGAGCTTGTTCATCTTGTTTGTTTGTCTTGTCATTTTGATATGGGCTTGTTCCATATCCTGAGACAAGAGGTACCCCAGTTGACGCTCTTGATGATACTATTATTACTTACGATGATATATAACTTGAACTTGCTTTGTTTCCTAAGTTGAGTAACTCATGGTGTAGGTACTTGTATTCAAGGGGCATGAGATACCTAACCTTTACTTTATCAAGCACACTACTCATATTTGCTTTCACATTAAACTTTAATCATTCAAGATGCTATGATAGGGGAATGAGAGATTGACACCAAGGATTACCACATTACAATCATTAACTTAAGTAGAAGAGTTTGGAAGTTAGATGAAATTTATGCATGTTTTACCTCTACTCACATATATCTTTGCCAAAGTGTCCACCTTTTATATTCAGATTTTCATCCACACTCTATGACCAATGTAGGATGTTCTTACTTATCATTATGCATACATGTGGTCCATATTACTATCTTCTATGTTACACTTTGTGAACTATTATTGAACATCCTTACATTGAATACTTGATATCACTTCATAAACTATCTTGCATATAGCTACTCCTTTGAAGAATGAATCATTTGACTCTATGTAGCAATAGTAATCATCTTTGATATCCATTGTTAGTGTTATATTGCAAAGTCCATGTTAGTTTTATCACCTTCATACTCGAGGACGAGTATTGGTTAAGCTTGGGGATGTTGATGCATGTAAAATGCATACATGAACTTTGCACTATATCACTTATATTCCAATCATATTTGCATCATATAAGGGTTATACCACTATTATTTAATGATTCTAGGCAATAACATATTTATTTCCTATTTTTATGGAATTAACCCTGCGCAGGCAGAAAACCCTATTTCTTTCCTTTTAAGTTTCAGGGACCTAAACGACGTCCAAATGACCTGGAAAATTACGAGCGTAAATATTTTGGAAGGAGGAAGACTTGGGAGCGAAGGAAGCAAGCGAACGGAGGCCGGAGGCCCAAAAGAGGATGGCCCACGCGGCCACTGTACCTGGCCGCGTGGGGCCCACCATCTTGGGCCTCGGAGCTCCGCAGCCGTCGATCTTTCCTCCACCGCCTTCGTCTTGATCTAAAAACGCCTATAAAGATAGTCCCCCGAGGGTTTTCGAGAAGAGGCGGCGGAGAAACAGAAAACCACGAAACAGAGAGTCAGAAGGCTGTCGCCGGAGAAGATCGGAGGGGGAAAACGCCGCCGGAATCACCTCCGGAGGGCTCCACCCCCTCCGACGTGTTCATCATTAACATCTACATCAAGATCATCTCCATCTCCCCACTGTAAAACTCTTGGAAAACATGATGTATGATGTAATATACTTTTCCCTTGATCTATTGTGTCTCTCCATCTATGTTTGAGAAGTGATTTGTTCATGGCAATAGTGAAATAGTTCGTTGATTGGTTGCATACAAGTTTTGTTATCTTTTATGATTGTCTTGATGTACAATGTATGAGTGCACGCATATGTTGGGGAATGCATGTAAGGTGATCACTGTAGTGTAATGGATTGAGTAGGACCAGTCGGAGTAGAAAGAAATCGTGGTTTGAGTCTTGAAGTTACTTTATGGGGGATATGTATGGGGGACCCTAGAACTTAAGGCTATGGTGGGACAATTATGTCTTAATAATTCTTGTGCTGCACATTTATTTGGCCATGAGATCCATCATAAGAGTTGTGTAATTTGCTCATTTACTTGGCAACACCTATTTATGGCTCCCTCCTAGAAGAAACAATTAAGACTGAAACATGTGTTTCACTAATTGTGACAACCACACGAATGAAATAACAATTGCCGTCGTGGCCGCGTGGGGCCCACTCTTTTGGCCCTCGGCGCTCCATTGCCGTCGATCTTTTCTCCACCGACATCCTCTTGACCTAAAAATGCCTATAAAAGAAGTACCACGTTGTTCTCTGGAACAAGCGCCGCCGAAACACAGAAACACAAAAACAGAGATCCGGAGCTGCAGATTGGAGGGGGAAAACTCCGGCGGGGCGCTGCCGGCTTGGTCTCCATCTTCTCCATCGACATCTCCACCGTCTCCATGATGAATAGGGAGTAGTCCACCTCTGGACTATGGGTTTGTGGAAGTAACTTATGTATCTCTCCTCTCTTTGAGCTTCACTAATTAGCACCGTATGGGCTGCCGAACATGATTACGGTCATCTATGTAATTCCTATGTGGTGGATCTTTTTATGAGTTAATATATGTTTGAGATTGCAATGTTTGTTTCAGTTATGAATATAGATGCATATTATGTGCCCCGTTCTTATTCACTTGTTATGATCAAGCATGTTTATGAGGGCGTGTGTGGGGTGATGTGTGCATTAGTTGGAGTAACGGGGGTGGTGAGTGCGGTAAGTTGACCACTGTAATATCGCGATCCACTTGGATGTTTTACCTTACTTTTGTTGCCTCACTAGGGATAAACAAAATACCATGCTACAACGGTTGTGGGTGACTTGCCACTTCTCCGTGACTAGATCTAGCATGTTCTTATTTTAACTTCATGTCATGATACCTAAAGCCATACTCTGAGTCATCTTAATTACCGAGGTGTTATGATTTAGTTCGCATCTTGGTGGAGTATAAGTGAGATTAATAACCAAAATATCTCTATGTTAGGACGTGATGCCCATATAATTAGTAACTTGATATCAAACTTTGTGTTGCAATTTCATATGTCAACTCTAGTGTTCCATTGTCTGCCACTTTATTAAAGAGAGAGTGCATTTGTGAAACCATGAACCCCGGTCCATTTTTAATCATAAGAAACACCTTTCCAGCAACTTTTACCACGTTTACATTTTCTGCCATTATTAAATCCGAAAATACAAAAACACTTTTACATCTTGCATTCATCATAAAAAAAATCAAAAATATCATTTATCATTATTATCATCATCCTTGCACATTCATTCACCACCATTGCATATTTATTTCTTGTTTGCATTGCATAATTATCTTGATATCATTCTTACACCTTGTGCTTGACAACCACAGGTGAGGTTGAGGACCAAAACAATTAACCTTGTTTTGTAGGTAACCAAAAAGAAGGATAGGAAGATAAATTTTTCACTACTGATTCCCCGAGAGTTCGATATTAAACCCTCGAGTCACCCTCGTGGGGAAAACACGTCTTCCACTTACTACACACTCTGCACTTGGAGTCTCAAACTAACCCATTTACTTTTCACGCAGGTAACTACGCGAAGGGCCATCACGCGCCAGGTAGGGGGTGCGCTCGTGCTTCACCACAGCCGCGATCTACAGCCGCGGCCACGGGATCACCGGGGGCTACCGTGCCCCATGGCGATCGAACCAAGCCCCGCGCGTAAGGCGCGCATGCGCTCCCGAGCGGAGTTCTGCGTCCCCGCGCAGAGATCCGGAGAAACGCTCCAACACTACTCTCGCCGGTTTCGCCACGCTTGGAGGCTCCATCCCTATGTGTCGGAGGCTGACGTCGCTCGGGCATTTCGCCAGAACGTGCGCGACGTCCGCGCGTTGGAGAGACCAGGCAAGCGTGGAGTTGAAGGCGTGGAGGAGGTATACACCGAGGCAAAGGAAGGTGCCAAGACGAAGTACGGGCAAGAGGCCCCAACCCGCATCACTGTGGCCGCAGCCCGGACGCAGAAAACTCGCGGAAGCGCGGACACTTGCTAAGCAACTCCACCGAAGGCCGAGACTCACCAAAGATGATGGGAGCATGGTGTCCCACGACGCGCGCGATTGTCGGTCCGTGCGCCACCTCGCCGCGTCCTACGGGAAGCGACGCGCCGCACGCAGGGCCGGGCTAGTTGCCGACGATTGCTTCGCGGATGAAGAGCCAGGGCACCACGCCCAAAGCCGCCCTGGGGAACATTGCACCAAGACGAACCCGTGCAGTCAGGATTGGCAAGCGCGCCGAAGGAGGGCCGGAGCAGCATGCGTGGATAGGACGGTCGGCACTTCCGCCGGTCGCCCGCGACTCGCGGAGGAGCCATAGCAGCGCCCCTTGCTGCCCCCACGAAGCCGCAAGAAGACCATGAGGGAGAGGACTCCCGAAGAACTCATCGTCAGCATGGCGAGAATTTCCCTCCGGCCACGCACGAGGGCGTCTCGCCCCACGAGTTCCGAGCTCTCCACACGATTCAACATCACGCCAGACTCCCCGTCAACACCCCCGTCCTAGTAGGCATCCGGAGAACAGCTCACGACCTCGGTATCCGAGGCGTGAAAGGGGGTGCAGCCGGGAGTCCCCTGGCCGCCCCCGGAAAAAGTTCCCACAGAAAAAGCCGAGAAGGACCCCGAGAAGCGAGGAAGCACGGGAAGGATGCGCGACGCGCCCCTACTGCCCGACTTCCCTCACAACAAAGGCGGTGGGGTCATGGTTCCACAAGACAACGGCACCTCGGGACAAAGGGCGGCAGGACTGGAGATGCCTTCGGCCCCGGGAGCCCCCTCTTTCTCTCCCAAGCCAACGCGGGTGGAAAGCGGACGCATTCGGACCACGAGATCACGTAGTTTGATTGTCTTGTGTGCAGGCTTCACGTTGGCACCGGAAACCCTGGTGTTGCGCCGCACCATACTCCTGCACCAACAACCTTCAGAAGTGTCTTCATCTCCTACTGGATTGATAACCTTGGTTTCTTACTAAGGGAAAACTTGCTGCTTGATACGTCTCCAACGTATCTATAATTTCTTATGATCCATGCTTATATTATACCAATTGCTACATGTTTTATTTACACTTTATAGCATTTTTCTGCATTTTCTGGGACTAACCTATTAACAAGATGCCACAGTGCCAGTTCATGTTTTCTGCTGTTTTTGTATTCCAGAAATGCTGTTCTGGAAATATTCTCGGAATTGGACGAAACAAAAGCCCATGGTCCTATTTTCCTGTCCCGTACACGGAGTCCGAAGGAGAGACGAAGTAGGGCACTGAGCCGGCCTCACCATGCAACGGCGCGGCCCCACCCCCTGGCACGCCGCCACGTGGTGAGGGCGCCTCGGGTGCCCATCGACGTCGTCCCTTAGCCTATTTATTCACCTCTTTGGGAAAACCCTAGAAACCCGAGCCATATTCCACAAAAAGTTCCAGAGCTGCCGCCATCAACCCTAACTCGGGAGGGTTCTGAAGCTCTTCCCGGCACCCTGCCGGAGAGGGGAATCATAACCGGAGGGCTCTACATCGCCATGCCTGCCTCCGGAGTGATGTGTGAGTAGTTTATCCTTGGACTATGGGTCCATAGCTAGCAGTAGCTAGATGGTTGTCTTCTCCTCTTGTGCCATCATGTTTAGATCTTGTGAGCTGCCTATCATGATCAAGATCATCTTATTGTAATGCTACATGTTGTGTTTGTTGGGATCCGATGAATATTGAAACAATGTCAAGTTTATTATTGATCTATCATACATATGTTATTTATGATCTTGCATGCTCTCCGTTATTAGTGTATGATTTGGCCAAGTATGTACTTGTAACTCCAAGAGGGAGTACTTATGCTAGATAGTGGGTTCATGCATCCATTTAATCTGGGACAGTGACAGAAAGTTCTAAGGTTGTGGATGTGCTGTTGCTAATAGGGGTAAAACAACAATGCTTTGTCTAAGGATAATTATATTTTTTACATTATACTAAATTCCTATTGTCATGTATTCCACCCACCATTATCCAAAAGGGTATGACACCTGCGAAAATAAAGAGCAAATAAATATATAAACAGAGGTTGTAATGTTTTACACGCAGCAACTTTTAAGCTTTAGTTGGGTGTAAGCAAAAGAAGCAGCAATTTTATGCTTTCTAGTAAGGAATATGACTATGCGGATATGTTCTATGCATCATACAGACAAAAACACGATCATTACAAAATACAATTGCATCATTAGTAGATTGGTATTAAAATAACATCTATTTTAGCTAGAGTCATCAAAACTCAGGGAACAAAACGATAGGACCAATTATGTTGCGAGGAACGCAACATCTTAGAAACAGGGATAGACAAATAATAAGCACTATAATTTCAGTTGAAGATATGTATTCATCCTGCAGAAAAAATGTCCATTCAATTATTTTCATGGTCAGGGCACCATAATATGAGCACTCAGATTTATTGATACAGCTTATTACCAATGGTTGTAGTTTTTAGCCAATCTCCAAGTAAGGTATTTGTCTATGACGATATGTTGTATGCAGCATACAGAGAAAAAAATGATCTTTACAAAATACAATGTTATCAATAGTAGATTAATACTAAAATACGAACAGAACGACTGGACCAATTTTGTTGCGAGGAACGCAACAGCTTAGACACCAGGAGAGAGAGACAAATAAGCATTATAAATTCAGTTCAAGATAGTATTCATCCTGCAAAAAAATGACCATTGCAATTATTTTCATGGTCTAGGCACCATAATATGAGCACTCAGATTTAAATTGGTACAGCTTATTACCTCAGAATCGTTCCTTCCATCATGCATGCAACAACTGGATTACCAATTCTTGAGCTCGTGCAAGTATAACATAGCGCGTTGCAGGCTAACAACGGTGCCCCGCACTCGTGGTCTATATGGCTCATTGTTTGCAGTCCAATCCATACCGTCGAGTCGGAAGTCTACATATTGTGTTGCCATATATCGTCGAGTCTGAAGTCTACATATTGTGTTGCTGCTGACACGCAGATCCTGATGGCCTCCATGATCTACACTTGGCGTGAAGGGCTACTGATTCCGGATGTGGCCGAGCGATGCCACCGGCCGGCTATCCGATCTTGCTTTTTTGTATGCTAGCAAGATTGCCTCGACATTACCTGCTCCTGGCATGCTAGATGAGAAACAAAACGATTCCGATGCGTGGCGTGTGGAGAGCTTGCCTGGTTCCGGGTGTGGCGGAGCGAGGCCCCCGGCCGCCCGCCCGGCCTTGCCTTTTGCAAGCGAGAGCAATCGATCACACCTCCTCCTGCATGTCCTCCATGGAGGTACGTACATGAGAAAAATTGTTTCTGATGCGTGGCGTGGAGTATTGAGTATTGACTGGTTCCAAAGTTGTAGTCCAATCCATCTCGTCGATTCAGATGTCTGCATGCTCTTGGGCGGCCGGCGACATGGCTCAAAGTTGAAGTCCAATCCATCTCGTCGATTCAGATGTCTGCATGCTCTTGATGGCCACCGTGATCTAGGCTTAGCGTGAACCGTGAAGACTGACTTGTTCCCGACGTGGCCGAGCAATGCCGGTGGTCTTCCATCTTGCCTTTCTTGATGCTAGCCATAATGCAGAGCAATCGCATCGATCTCCTCCTGGCATGCCCCCTGTAGTTTGATTACAACTTCTCTTTCCTTTTTTTTTTTACGGGAACTTCTCTTTCCTTTAACATGCGGTGTTTCTGTAGAGTATGTTTTCTTCTTCTATTTCCAAATCGTGCATACAGGAGAGATAAATCTATACCATTGATCAGCGCTAACTTTGGTTCGCTAAATTTCCACCATCCATTGTCTTGTACTTTAATTATATAATATATAGATAGATTTGGAGAGCTTTTGTTGAAATAATTTGATTAGTGTTTGGTTGGAAACAGAAAATGCAACATGTGGTAGATGGTATATTGAAAAAGACACACATATAGATCATTATCTTGGTTAATTTGATACTTGTCAATTGTTTTGAGCTCTCAACTATTTCATGTTTAAGCTCTTGCATCATGTAGTTAAAAACCTATTAGTAAAGAACTATCATAGAGCTTGTTAAAAATTTGGTTTGCATTTTTGCTATCTCTAAGGTCTAGATATTTTCTGCTAAAAGTGTTTGAGTAATAAGGAAAGACAGTGTAGAGTCTTATAATGCTTGTAATATGTTTTCATGTAAGTCTTGCTGTACCAGTTGATATCCTGTGTTTGCTTCAAACAATCTTGCTAGCCTAAAACCTGTACTGAGAGGGAATGCTTCTCGTGCATCCAAAACCTGGAGCCAAAATCCATGCCATTTGTGTCCACCATAACTACCTATTATGTCATATTTTCTGTCATTCCAAGTGAATACTTCATGTGCTATCTTTAAACTATTCAAAAGCTATTATCTCTTATTTGTGTCAATATTTTATAGCTCATGAGGAAGTATGTGTTTTATCTTTCAACCTTGTACTTTACTCCTGACAGACTTTCACCAATGGACTAGTGGCATATACATCCGCTTATCCAATAATTTTGCAAAAAGAGCTGGTAAATGGGATGCCCAGTCCCAATTAATTACAACTTTCACTTTTTAATTCTCTTCACATGTTTTGGCTTGATTTATTAGTAAGCAATTTAAAAAGTTAATCATTCAAATAGACACTCCTCCATGGTATGTGATTGTTGGAAGGCACCCGAGGATTCGGTTAGCCATGTCTTGTGTAAGCAAAGTTGGGAGGAGTGTCACACAAATATAAAGTACATGTGTAAACAAAAGAGAAGATGTATGATCTACCATTGGGTAGAAATAACGTCCTTCATGAGAGCCGCTCTTGAAAGTCTGGTTGACAAGGGGTTAGAGTGCCCACTACCATTCGTTGACAACAACAAACACCTCTCAAAACTTTATTTTTATGCTCTCTATATGATTTCAAAACATAAAAAGCTCTAGCACATGATTTAATCCCTGCTTCCCTCTGCGAAGAGCCCTTTCTTTTACTTTATTGTTGAGTCAGTTTACCTACTCTTTTCTATCTTAGAAGCAAGCACTTGTGTTACTTATTGCACTTATTATATTGCTTTGTGTTGACAATTATCCATGAGATATACAAGTTGAAAGTTGAAAGCAATTGCTGAAACTTAAATCTTCCTATGTGTTGCTTCAATACCTTTTACTTAGAATCTATCATACTTTATGAGTTAACTCTTATGCAAAACTTTTTGATGTTTGTCTTAAAAGTACTATTTGTGAAAAGTTTTTGCTCATATGATTCAGTGTTTACTCATTATCTATTCGCTAGCAAACTATAGACCATTGCCTTGAGTCACTTCATTCATAACATATGCTTTACAATATTATTTGATCAAGATTATGTGGTAGCATCTCACCTAAGAAATTATTTGTTGTTATCGTTTTACGTACTCAAGAACGAGTAGAACTAAGCTTGTGGATGCTTGATACGTCTCCAACGTATCTATAATTTCTTATGTTCCATGCTTATATTATACCAATAGCTACATGTTTTATTTACACTTTATAGCATTTTTATGCATTTTCTGGGACTAACCTATTAACAAGATGACACAGTGTCAGTTCCTATTTTCTGCTGTTTTTGTATTCCAGAAAAAGTGTTCTGGAAATATTCTCGGAATTGGACGAAACAAAAACCCAGGTCCCTATTTTTCTGTCACGTACACGGAGTCCGAAGGAGAGACGAAGGAAGGCACCGAGTCGTGCTCACCGCGTGGTGGCGTGCCCCCCTTCTGGCCGCGCCGTGACATGGTGAGGGGCCCACGGATGTCCACCAACATCGCCCCTTCGCCTATTTATTCACCTCTTCGGGAAAACCCTAGACACCCGAGACATATTCCATGAAAAGTTCCAGAGCCGCCGCCGCCATCAACCCTAACTCGGGAGGGTTCTGTAGCTCTTCCCGGCACCCTGCCAGAGAGGGGAATCATCACCGCAGGGCTCTACATCGCCATGCCTGCCTCCGGAGTGATGTGTGAGTAGTTCATCCTTGGACTATGGGTCCATAGAAGTAGCTAGATGGTTGTCTTCTCCTCTTGTGCTATCATGTTTAGATCTTGTGAGCTGCCTATCATGATCAAGATTATCTTATTGTAATGCTACATGATGTGTTTGCTGGGATCTGGTGAATATTGAATACTATGTCAAGTTGATTATTGATCTATCATACATATGTTATTTGTGATCTTGCATGCTCTCCGTTATTAGTGTATGCTTTGGCCAAGTATGTACTTATAACTCCAAGAGGGAGTATTTATGCTAGATAGTGGGTTCATGCCTCCATTTAATCTGGGACAGTGACAGAAAGTTCTAAGGTTGTGGATGTGCTGTTGCTACTAGGGGTAAAACAGCAATGCTTTGTCTAAGGATAATTGTATTGTTTACATTATGCACCATACTTAATGCAATAATCTGTTGTTTGCAACTTAATACTGGAGGGGGTGCGGATGCTAACCTTAAGGTGGATTATTTAGGCACAGATGCATGCTAGATAGCGGTATGTGTACCATGTTGTAATGCCCAAATAAATCTCATAGTAGTCATCATGACTTGTATATGCATTGTTATGCATTCTCTATTTTGTCAATTGCCCAGCTGTAATTTGTTTACCCAGCATGTTAATTATTTATTATGGAGAGACACCACTAGTGAACTGTGGACTCCGGTCCATTCTTTTACATCTGATAAAACAACCTACTGCAATCATTGTTCTCTTTAATTCTCTGCAAACAAACATCATTTTTCACACCACACTTTTAATCCTTTGTTTTCAGCAAGCCGGTGAGATTGACACCCTCACTGATTCGTTGGGCCAAAATAGTTTGATTGTCTTGTGTGTAGGTTCCATGTTGGCACCGGAATCCCTGGTGTTGCGCCGCACCACACTCCTGCACCAACAACCTTCAGAAGTGTCTTCATCTCCTACTGGATTGATAACCTTGGTTTCTTACTGAGGGAAAACTTGCTGCTACACTCATCAAACCTTCCTCTTGGGGTCTCCTGACGAATGTGTGCTTTACACGCATCAGTCCCATGTTACTGCAAGACGGTTGGTGACAATCAAAGCTTGAGTCTCGAATAAGCAGTCACCAGATATTCTCATAGCATAGGAATATAGCTAACGATAACTAAACATATGATCAATTGCTATCTTCATCGTTGACGATTAGTCTCATAGCAAGATCATACAATGGGTCGGTTCAATACTATTCTCATTCCGATTCCTGTAGTTGTATGACTTATACAAAGTCCATGATCAGAAAACATGATCATCAAACAACAAGATAGGCTAGTCTTAGAGACAAGACTAGGAACGCTTTTACCATTCGTATCTCTAAACGTGTATTGGAGGTTTTCCTCTTGCATACGTTGTATTTGCTATACAAGTACCCAATACAGTTGTAGCATAAAGATACAAACATTAATAATAAACTTGGAGATAAATAATAAACTCAATTATTATTGTCTCTAGGGCATATCTCCAACACCAGGGCGCCCGGGGCTACTGTCGATGTCCTGAGGAGGGGGTCCCCCGATAATCCGGCGCATGGGACCCTGCTCCCCCGCAGGAGGATCGGAGAGCTCTCCACCGTCAGGAAGGAGGGGCTCCCCGAAAGCCAGGACCATCCCGACGCCCGGAGCCTCCCGGAGATACACTTCCCCCCAGGGTGGTCAGAGGACAGGCAACGTGGCAAGAGCAAAGCAGACGTCACGGACATGACCCATCACGCCCACGGCAGAAACATAGCTCTAAGCATGATGGGACCTACCGTGCCATCCCATCAAGGGAAGGAGCAGAGCCATCGCGACGCTGCTGGGCGCTAAGTTGACGAGGGAATATATTGCGGTGTTGGTTCTATCTCCCCGGCAACGGCACCAGACAACAGTCTTGATACCCGTAGAAGTGATAGCGTTCAGTAGCTACCTGCAGTGAAAAGTATACGGGGTTAGGTTGAGCCTCCAAGTGCAGAGTATGTAGTAGTGGAAGAAGTATTTTCCCCACGAGGGTGACTCGAGGGTTTAATATCGAACTCTCGGGGAATCAGAAGTGATAGTTTATCTTCCTTATCCTTCTTTTGGTTACCTGCAAAACAAAGTTAAGTGTTTTGGTCCTCAACCTCACCTGTGGTTGTCAAGCACAAGGTGTAGAATGATATCAAGATAAATATGCAATGATGGGTGATGAATATGCTAGGATGATGATGGCAATGATATATGATATATTTTTGGGTTTTTATGATGGATGCAAGGTGGAAAAGTCTTTTTGTATTTTCGGATTTATAAATGGTAGAAAATGGCAAGGTGGCAAAAGTGGTTGGAAAGGTGTTTCTTACGATTAAAAATAGACCGGGGTTCATGGTTTCACTTATGCACTCTCTCTTTAAATGGTGTGGCAGACAAGTGGACATAGAGTTGACATATGAGATTGCAAGCACAAAGTTTGATATCAAGTTAACAATTATATGGGCATCACGTCCTAACATAGAGACCTTTTGGTTATTAGTCTCACTTATACTCCACCAAGATGCGAACTAAATCATAACACCCCGGTAATTAAGAAGACTCGGAGTATAGCAATAAGTTTCATGACAAGAAGTGAAAATAAGAACATGCTGGATCTAGTCACAGGAAGAAGCTTGGTCACCCTCAACCCTTGCAGCATGGTATTTTTGTTTATCCTAGTGAGGTAACAAAGTAAGGTAAACACCCAAGTGGATCGCGATATTAAGTTGTCAGCTTACCGCACTCACCACTCCTTGTTACTCCAACTAATGCACACATCACCCCACACACGCTCTCATAAACATGCTTGATCATAACTAGTAGACAAGAACGGGTACATAATATGCATCTATACTCATAACTGAAACAAACATTTGCAATCTCAACATATATTAACTCACAAAAAGATCCACCACATAGGCAATACAAATATGACCGTAATCATGTTCAGCAGCTCATACGGTACTCATTAGTGAAGCTCAAGAGAGAGAAAAGATACATAAGTTAATTTCGCAAACCCATAGTTCAGAGGTGGACTACTCCCTCTTCATGGTGGAGACGGTGGAGATGTCGATGGAGATGAAGGAGACCACGCCGGCAGCGCCCCGCCGGAGTTTTCCGCCTCCAATATGCAGCTTCAGGTCTTCGTTTTCGTGTTTCTGTGATATGGCGGCGCTTCTGTACGGGAACGCCAGGGGCCTTTTTTATAGGCGTTTTTAGGTCAAGAGGATGTCGGTGGAGCAAAGATCGACGGCTGCGGAGCCCCGAGGCCCAAAAGAGTGGGCCCCACGCGCCAGGTACAGGGTTTTGCCTTTTGGCCTTTTGGCCTCCGTTTGCTTGCTTCCTTCGCTCCAAGGTCTTCCTCCTTCCAAAATAATGATCCCTGTATTTTTCCATAATTTTTGGATGTCGTTTGGGTCCCTAAAACATAAAAGGAAAGAAATAGGGTTTTCTGCCTGCACAGAGTCAATTCCATAAAAATAGGAAACAACTAGCTGGGTGGCCCGCGCAATTGCGTGGCTAGCACATACATATTTTGAATCTTAATATCTAATATAACTTTTTCTAATTGATTTCTTTTTTTTAGTAATGTAAGCGAAAAAAGAAGCCAAAATATATATAAGTATTATGATTTTGAATTTGTAGAGCTTTTTTTGAAAGGAATGCGGTAGGGGAAGCCCCTACAGCGTTTTTTGTTTTTGAAATAATAAGAACCCAAATATGCGTCCGTGAGGACTTGAACCTAGGTGGCTGGATTGTACACCCACTTCCCTAACCAAGTTAGCTGGGCTCAATTCTTGAATTTGTAGAGCTTTATCTATACTTCCACGCTTCAGGTAATAAATTACATGTAGAAATGCAAATTCCAAGTAACTTCATTTTTTAGGATTCAAAGTTCTATTATTTATTGAAGTGGTCATACTGTAGCATTAAATTAGCTCTCGTACTCTATTCCGTTGTAGCAATCATCTGTGTCTAATTGCCCGTGGATTGATATTGCCATGTTTAGTAACAGAATAAGGATTCGCTTGCTCATTCTTGATCATGCGTGAAATAATGAATGAAGTTCTACCTCAATGAACGCACTTTAAATCTTAGCATATATCTTCCAATATTAAATTCGAAGCACTTACATAGATCTTAACCTTGCAAGTGTTATCAAAACGTATCTCTCTTCTGCCTAACTTATGAATAGCATCAGTGTCCTTTTTTAGTTACATCGCCTTGTAAAATTTGCACATCCCTAAAGGTTAAAGTAGAAAGCTTACAAAATTATTTCAAGAGTATGTACACTTTATGAAATGTTTTCCCACTCCATAATATAACACCCTTGTTGTTAAGAGATAAGCATTACCACACATATTGTTAAGAGATATAAGTATTATATAATGGTATATTTGTCCAATAATGCACTTCGCCTGCTTATTTTATTAAAGTGTCAACATTTTTTCCACTCTGACCCTTTTCTAGGGTTTACATGAGAGCTGAGTACCAATAAACATGCATATTATTGGTTAACTACTGCAAATCAATTATATTTGGAATTATACTGAGAATAGATCGAGATTAACAATACCAGCGACACATACCAGGAGAAGCAACACTGTTTTACATCAGTTCATGATCCTAGAAGTCCCCTAAAAATATGTGAACATATGAACCATTGTACTGAGAAAACACAAACACGCAAGACGTAAAAGCTACCTCATATTCGCCCAAGATTTTACTGTATCCTACTGTCATGTATTCCACAAACCAAAATCCAAAAGGTCATAAAACCTACAAAACTAAAAGAACTGATAAAATATCTAAACAAAGGCTGTAATGTTTTTACATGAACCAAGGTTCTAAGCTTTATTAGATGGCAAGAAGACGCAGCAACAATTTTATGCTCTCTCGCCAAAAATATAGGCTGTAGTGGACATTCAGCCAAATTTCATAGAAGGGATTTTCCTGCAGACAGATATGCTTTGGTGCAGCATACAATGAAAATAATACCATCATTAGGAAATTTATTGGCACCAATAGTGGAGTGATTTTGAAATAACATCCATTTAATTTACACTAACCAAACTTACTGAACAGAAAGCTGACACATATTTTTTTGCCAGTAAAACAACAACACACATACCGGGAGAAATAAATAATAAACATATGTGCCTTCAATTATAGTTTGACTTTCATACAGATATGTAGTCATCCCTGTAAAAAAGCAAAATAAATAAATAAACAATGCCCTTTACAATTCTTCTCCCGAATGGAGCATCATAACATGACCATGCATATATGATAGCCGATTGAAATTGGTCCAGCTTATTACCTCTGAATAAATCCTTGTATGATGCATGCAGTAGATGGACTTCCAATAGTGGTTGGCTGGCTGCAGGCTAACATTGCTGCCATGAGCGTACGATTATCTGATCTTACATGGTGCCCCAAACTTGTAGTCATAATTCATACAGGCCACAGTTGTAGTCCAATCTAGCTCGTCGATTCAAATCAGATGTCAAAAGGTTCTGTTGCAGCCACACGGATCCTGATCGCAGGTTTGATCTAGGCTTTTCGTGGAGGTCTGGCTGTGCCGGATGTAGCGGAGCGAGGCCGCCGCTGCCAGCCGCCTAGCTGTGCCTCTCTTGTAGTTAGAAAAGACTGCATCAGAGAGCTATCACATCTCCGCCTCGTATGCGCGGCTTCGAAGAAACGTCCTCTACTTGCTTATTTTGCAACTTGGCTTATCTTTTTTATGCAGCTGTAAGAACCGGCAGAATTACTCAACGGGTCTACTCCATGGCACAATCAGTCTTGTACTCCTGGCATGGATCGTATATGGCTATGTGCCATATCGCCATGGCCTTCAGCATTACCTTGCGAGGCAAAAGGAAGAATTGTGGCTAGTTATGTACGTGCATGAGTAGATTAGATAGCCTGTACGTACTTACATGAGAAATTAGATGGCAGAGGCAAGGATCGGTAGTCACCAGCGCTATTAATTGTTGTCTGCGCCTTGCAGTTCACGGCGAGCTCGTCCGAGACCAGCGCCGGCGTACAGCCCATCAGTAGATTTGCCTGATAGTAGATCGGATGAACAGCAGGTCAACAATCAGTTTGATGAAAAACTGGTCGATGAATGCATCAGACCTGCAGTTAATTGATGAGACGCTGGTCTGCATACATGACGATGAGAGGCAGCAGCTAATCGATCGGGATCGTCGGCCATCGGCCGGTGCGCCGTCCCGCAGTCGTGGTCGAGCATTGGCGTTTCTCTTCGTGAAAAGATAAACAAATATGTTGCCTGGCCCATACTTATTTGATGCGGACTCTTGTTTCAACCTACACCCCTATTAAATGCTTCCTTTTACATATGGTATCCTGATCGCATCGTGGTTGCCCGTCCCATATGGCTGCGTACGTCGCTTCCTTTCCTTTCTATATTTCTCGTAAAATCTGAGTCGTTCTTTTATTGTTGCTTCTACTCGGTTAATCCTAACCATTGGTTATCCTGTGTTTTAATTATATAATAGATTGATTTATTTTCTAAAATCATTAAATAACAGTAATATAACCCTTATATGATGCAAATATGATTGGAATATATGTGATATAGTGCAAAGTTCATGTATGCATTTTACATGCATCAACATCCTCAAGCTCAACCAATACTCGTCCTCGAGTATGAAGGTGATAAAACTAACATGGGCTTTGCAATATAGCACTAATAATGGATATCAAAGATGATTGCTACTGCTACATAGAGTCAAATGATTCATTCTTCAAAGGAGTAGCAATATGCAAAACGGTTTATGAAGTGATATCAAGTATTCATTGTAAGGATGTTCAATGATAGTTCACAAAGTGTAACATAACAGATAGTAATATGGACCACATGTATGCATAATGATAAGCATGAACATCCTACATAGGTCATAGAGTGATGATGAAAATCTGAATATGTTTGGTGGACACTTTGAAAAGATGTATAAGTGAGTAGAGGTAAAGCATACATAAGTTTCATCTAACCTCCAAACTCTTCTACTTAAGTTAATGTAGCGCCCTAACCCGACTGCTATACAGTGATGATGTGTGTCACCGGTTAATCGATACAACCGGAGTTTACGGGTTTACCAATCCCCGGCCAAAACCTTTGGTAGGTGTTGCTCAGAATGGATCATTGGCAACACAACACTCCGATTGATGCCTTAACACAGGCACAACCCTCACTGCATAATAGAGAGATCAAGACTTGTGGAACAACTGGCACATCACAGACTCTACGACACAAAACATATAGTTCAACTCTTATAGTAGAGAAAGATAGCAAATTACAACCACAGGTCACAGACCCAATAGTACATCATGCGGAAGCGAATTAAGTTGTTCTAAACAACAAGATCCAAATTATGGCCTGAGAGGCCTATAGGTAAACATTCCAGCGCCAGCTGTTCCAGAATGTCCCAAGCTGCCACCTGGGAACCCCAGACTACTCATCGACGTCCACAAAGAACCCACCTTCGAGGTCGATGAAGTCCTCCTCTGAAACAAAACAAATGACGTTGAGTTCGACGAACTCGCAAGATTATATATAGAGCTTTAGCTCGATGAGGCTTTCAAAGTTTTATGTCTGTTTTGCATAAAGCTGATTTTATTTATGAAAAACATAACTCAATGGCATCGACTATTCAGAGTATTTTAAAAAGAGGTAAGAAGTACTCTTTTCTTTCATTCACCTTTCTCAACATCAACCACTGTACCTGTTCATCAAAGGCACCTCCCCGAATCACCCTCGAGTAAGCTCACCTTGCAATCTTGAAATGGTACCTCTAGTACCCAGTTTTTAATCATTCCGTTAAAGTTATTCTATGGTCTTATCGTCCTTTCCCAAGTTGTCCGTAACCGTGGACACGGCTTTTCGAAAAGATTTAACCCTGCAGGGGTGTACAATGTTTGCCACGCGTACTGTCCGGCCCATTACCTGCGCATTAGCTCTCTTCCGGGGAAAGCCGGCTGGGTGGGAACGGTGTCGACTTCTCTCTCGTTAAGGACTTTCCAGGATCATCAGTGGCGGTAGGACTGTCAGGATCACAACACCCCGCCCCACGGCCACTCATTTTCCTAACACCACCATCCTCATACCAAATCTCGGCCACCAACTCACGCACGCGCAAATGAAAGCTCGAACTAGAGGACCCTGGCTAGCCCCGCTCGAGTTATTTAGTCTATGAGGGTTCCTGCAATTGCATAGGCCTCACGCATGGTTGCACGCCCAGTCTTGGTTCAAGAGGTAAAGAACTCGCACTTAGGCGGCGAGAACGAGACAACTGATGTCTACGCACGATTCTATTCTTGTAGACAGTGTTGGGCCTCCAAGAGCAGAGGTTTATAGAACAGCAGCAAGTTTCCCTTAAGTGAATCACCCAAGGTTTATCGAACTCAGGGAGGTAGAGGTCAAAGATATCCCTCTTAAGCAACCCTGCAATTAATATACAAGAAGTCTCTTGTGTCCCCAACACACCCAATACACTTGTCAGATGTATAGGTGCACTAGTTCGGCGAAGAGATAGTGAAATACAAGTAATATGGATGATTATAAGTAGTAACTGCAATCTGAAATAAAGATGGCAGTACGCAAACATGTAGCAGAACTTGATGTAAACGGTGTTTCAATGCTTAGAAACAAGGCCTAGGGATCATACTTTCACTAGTGGACACTCTCAACAATGATCTCATAACTGAATAAGTAAAAGCTACTCTTAAACACTCTCTTGTTGGATAACAAACACCATTCATTGTGTAGGGCTACAAAAGCACACCTCAAGCCGGAGTAAACAAGCGCCACAACGTCATAAAGGAGTCACACACGGTGCACACACTGTCACCTTTACACCGTGGAGAGTACCGGAGTTCATATTAAAGTAACCTATAGAGTGCACAATAGATAAAGAGTAACATCTACATATTCAACTAGATTAGCACAACTGAACACAAGTAAATACTACTCGGGATTATTCTCCTTCTTGATGAAGCAAGAGTACTATGCGTAGGGCTGCAAGAGCACACCTCAAAGTCTGAGCAAACAAACACCACAATTCCCAAGAATAAGCCATGATAAATGTCTAAATTATTCATAGAGTCACACAAGTACCCACACTGTCACCTTGATACCGTGTTGTCATAATGACTCCAGAAACTAGACAAAATCACTTGAGTAGCATAAACATTATTAATGCATTCAGCGATACTAGCAATACACATGATCACATAAAGATCACACCATGGGAGAGAGAGATGAACCACATAGCTACCGGTAGAGCCCTCAGCCTCGGGGGAGAACTACTCCCTCCTCATCATGGGAGTCAGCAGCGGCGATGAAGATGGCTCCGGGGGCAATTCCCTGTCCCGGCAGCGTGCCGGAACAGAGACTTCTGTCCCCCGAAACTTGTCGTCGATGGCGGCGGCGCTGCGGAACTCTTCTGGAAATATGACTTCGTATTTTAGGGTTTTCGCGTCTGAGGCAATATATAGGCGAAGGGGCGATGTCGGCGGAGGTCCTGGGCTCCCTCCTCACCTCCCGGCGCGCCTGTGGGCCCAGCCGCGCGAGCAGGTGGTTGGAGGCCGTGGGCCTCCCCCTAGCTTGCCCTTCTGGCTCCGTGTGTCCCTCGGAAAAATAGGAGGTTTGGCTTTTGTTTCGTCGAATTCCGAGAATATTGCCCGAATAGCTTTTCTGGAACCAAAAACAGCAGAAAACAGGGAACTGGCACTTCGGCATCTTGTTAATAGGTTAGTCCCAGAAAATGCATAAAAGTGATATGAAGTGTATATAAAACATGTAGCAAATGGTATAATATAAACATGGAACAGCAGAAATTATGGATACGTTGGAGACGTATCAAGCATCCCCAAGCTTAGTTCTACTCGTCCTTGAGTAGGTAAAACGATAACAACAAATAATTTCTGAGGAGACATGCTTTCACACAATCTTGATCAATATATTGCAAGGCTCGTGTCATGAATGAAGTGACTCAAAGCAATGATCTATAGTTTGCTAACAAATAGATAAAGAGTAAACAATGAATCATATAAGCAAAAACTTTTCATGAATAGTACTTTCAAGACAAGCATCAAAAAGTTTTGCATAAGAGGTAACTCATAAAGCAATAGATTCAAAGTAAAAGGCATTGAAGCAACACAAAGGATGATTAAGTTTCAGCATTTGCTTTCAACTTGTAACATGTATATCTCATGGATAGTTGTCAACATAAAGCAATATAACAAGTGCAATAAGTAAACATGTAAGAATCAATGCACACAAAGTTGACACAAGTGTTTGCTTCTAAGATAGAAAGGAGTAGGTAAACTGACTCAACATAAAGTAAAAGATAGGCCCTTCGCAGAGGGAAGCAGGGATTAAATCATGTGCTAGAGCTTTTTAAGTTTTCGAAAGCATATAGAGAGCACAAAAATAAGTATTTGAGAGGTGTTTGTTGTTGTCAACGAATGGTAGTGGGCACTCTAACCCCCTTGTCAACCAGACTTTCAAAGAGGGGCTCCCATGAAGGACGTTATCTCTACCAGCAAGGTAGATCATCCCTCTTCTCTTTTGTTTACACATGTATTTTAGTTTCTTTATAGATGACACTCCTCCCAACCTTTTGCTTACACAAGCCATGGCTAACCGAATCCTCGGGTGCCTTCCAACATTCACATACCATGGAGGAGTGTCTATTGCAAAATTAAGTTGCTTACTGATAAATCAGGGCAAAACATGTGAAGAGAATTATTAATGAAAGTTGTAATTAATTGGGGCTGGGCACCCCGTTGCCAGCTCTTTTTGCAAATTATTGGATAAGCGGATGTATATGTCACTAGTCCTGGTGAAAGTCTGTCAGAAGTAAATGACAAGATTGAAAGATAAAACACCACATACTTCCTCATGAGCTATAAAACATTGACACAAATAAGGAGTAATAAAGTTTTGAATAGTTTAAAGGTAGCACATGAAATATTTACTTGGAATGGCAGGAAATACCACATAGTAGGTAGGTATGGTGGACACAAATGGCATGGGTTTTGGCTCAAGTTTTGGATGCACGAGAAGCATTCCCTCTCAGCACAGAGTTTAGGCTAGCAAGGTTGTTTGAAACAAACACAAGTATAAACCGGTACAGCAAGAATCACATAAAAACATATTGCAAGTATTATAAGACTCTACACTGTCTTCCTTGTTGCTCAAACATTTTACCAGAAAATATCTAGACCTTAGAGAGAACAAATATGCATCCCAAGTCTCAACAAGCTCTACGGTAGTTCTCCACTACTAGGCTTTAACTACATGATGCAAGAGCTTAAACATGATCTACTTGAGAGCTCAAAACAATTGCAAAGCATCAAATCAAAACAAGACAATGATCTACAAGAATGCATATGTCTTTTCCAATACCAACTACTACATGTAGCATTTTCTTTCTTCCAAACAAACACCAATAAATTTAAACATAAACTCTTCAAATGATAATATAATGCAGCAAGAGAGTATTTATAAACAAGTGCTAACAGCTCGAAGAGATGCATGAAAAACAGGAGCTAAAAGCACTGCAGTAGCTAGTTAAGAATACTCAACAAATATAAGTGAAGAACATGAGTATTCACATGAAAAAGCGGAGCGTGTCTCTCTCCCACACAAGGATTGCTAGGATCCGAATTTATTCAAACAAAAACAAAAATAAAAGCACACAGACGCTCCAAGTAAAGCACATAAGATGTGAAAGAATTAAAATATAGTTTCACTAGAGATGACCTGATAAGTTGTTGATGAAGAAGGGGATGCCTTGGGCATCCCCAAGCTTAGACGCTTGAGTCTCCTTGAATATGGCTGGGATGAACCACGGGGGCATCCCCAAGCTTAAGCTTTTCACTCTCCTTGATCACATAATATCACCCTTCTCGCTTGATCCTTGAAAACTTCCTTCACACCAAACTCAAGACAGTTCTTATTAGAGGGTTAGTACATAATCAAAAATTCTCATATTCTGTAATGATACAATCAATCCCAAAGCTTCTGGACATTAGCTACAGCCACCAATGCTTTGTGGAGCAACGAAATCCACTTAATACATCGTAAAAGAGCGAATGCAAAACAAAAGGCAGAATCTGTCAAAAACAGAACAGTCCGTGAAGACGAATTTTTTCGAGCCAGTTAAGTTTCTCAGATGGAACTGGTCCAATTTAATGAAAGTTGCGTACATATCTGAGGAAGATGCGTGATTTTTTTACAGAATTTTTCAAATTTTCTGCAAGGAGATGAGCTCAAAATCGTGACAGCTAAAAATCTGTCTCTACGCAGAAATCCAAATCTAGCATCAACTTTCAATAAAAGGCTTTACTTGGCACAACAATGCAATAAAATAAAGATACAAAGGAGTTGCTACAGAAGTAACAAGCACCTTGACTCAAAACAAAAAGAAAAGCAAAAATAACAGAAAATAAAAACAATGGGTTGTCTCCCATAAGCGCTTTTCTTTAAAGCCTTTTAGCTAGGCATAGTGATTTTGATAATGCTCTCATATGTATAAGAGTTGAATATAAGAGAGCATCAAAAAGCAAATACCAAACACATTTAAGTCTAACCCACTTCCTATGCAAAGGAGTCTTGTAAGAAAATAAATCAATATAGCATAAAGTGACTATCATAGGAAGGCAAAACAAGTACAACTTCAAAAATTTCAACAAAAAGAGAGGAGACTTGATATTATTGAGATATATGAATCCATGCCTCCCTCTCTCATAAGGACCAGTAGGTCTTAAAGTACCCATGTAACAGCCCCGAGCTTATGAACTGAAAATCTGTATAAAAATTTCACTTTTGTGTCCTCAATTGCATCATGCATGCATCATTGCATCCTTTTAAATTGCTAAACCACACACTACTTTGGGTTGGAAAAATTGGAAAACTAAAATACCAACTTGCTCCAACAATTTAACAAAGCATTGAAAGCATCCAAAAGTTGCAAAACAAAATCTCTTTGACATTCTATATTTGTCAAGGAAGTTCCTAGAGCTCAAATTAATATTTCTGACTTGCTTCAAAGTTCTAAAAGAATATTATTTTGGAAATGCTCAAAAATGCCTATCGCAACTTCTTATTTGTTTCCCCAAGCAAATGGACTCCAAATGCTTTGAAATTCTTATGGGTATTGGCCCAAGGTACCAGGAGGCTACACAAAAATTTGTACAATTTTTGGAAGTGTCTAACTGCCTCAATTAAATCATTTACACCTGCTATCTTTTAAAATCAGTGCAGAGAAGGACTCGTCTGTGATGTTTTTAAAACTTTCAGGGGCCTCTTTGTAAAACCCTCATCTCTCCCTCACCTCCGTGTTTCCCGCGCCGCCGTGGCCAAGCTCCACGACGCCCACGCCCAGGGCCCCCCTGCTCTGCCCTCTCCTCTGCGCAAAGAGCACCCCGAGGTACTGCTCCTCCTAACCCTAGCCCCAGTTTTCTTGCTCCTCTCCCCCACCTCTGCTCCCACCGAGCCGCCATGGAGGCCGAGCTCCGCCGTCGCCTCGCCGTCGACTGAGCAGCTCCCGAGCCAAACCAAGACCGCAGGAAGGTCCGCCGTGAGCTCCTCTACCTCCACGCCGAGTGAATCGAGCCGGGGCGTCCCGAATCGTCGGCGCCATCCTCATCCTCTCCGGCCACGGCCGAACTCCGCCGGCCGATTCCACCGCCGCCGAGCCATCTCCGACCTCGCCGACCCCTTCCGTGACTTCAGGGTGAGCTGCTGCTCCTCCCCAGACCTCCGTCCCTCCCCATTTCCCTCGCGTTCGCCATAGCATGCCGGCAGCCGTGCGCCTCTATGCGTTTCTTCGTCGCTCGGATAATCCGATCGTGTGACGACTCGGATTTTCCGATTTTATCCAGTACACAATTCCTTAGGTCCTTAGCAGTTTTTCTCACCTCATTGTAGAATCGGATTATCCGAGCTTGGCAAGCATCGGATTTTCCGAGTGAGGTCAGTACGCTTTTAGTTCGAGTACTTAGCCGAATTTCTGAATGTACAGTGAACTCGGATTATCCGATGTAGAAATAATTCGGATTTTCCGATTTTGCACAGTACCAGATTATTTCTGTTCAAGTTTTTTTTTCTTCTTCTAATGGTTTCTAAATAATTGTTTTGGATTGGATTCAACTTAGAACCATGACTTAATAAAAGAAGAAACAAAATAATGAAAATGACTTATTTAAATGGTTAAGTTATAAGGTGGAATAACTTTTGTCGGTGCATTTTAAAATGGGTGTAATATATCAAAATGCTCCCAAAATTAGCGTTTAACAAGTGGCATAATTTCATGCATGTCTACCTCAGTTTTGAGCGCAGGAAAGCATTAAAAATATTGTAGAACAATATTTCTCTAGGGGTGAATATTATTTCCCGCTCCCCATTTAAATTGGTCGATCCGGCTAGAGAACTTTTAATAAGTTTAGTACCTTAATTTTGGTCATGTCATCATTGTTTGCGCATTGCATTTCGTTCGACATGTGTGGTGTTTGATTGTTTCCTTCCGCGTTTTGTGCTCCGATAGATCAAGCAGACGGGGTTCCACCTCAATACCCCGCCGAGCAGTACTATCAGCACGTCGATCAAGGCAAGCGTAATCCCCTCTGAGCATATCTTATCCTATGTTTCCGCAAATATTTTCTCCACTATAATATTACATGCGATTCTAAATGTCAATTTTCTGGGATTAGAGTATCCTATAGTTGCACTAAGTTTCCGATGCCAATACCTGTTTCCCTCCTATTATCCCTAGGATTGTTTTGCGGCCTGAGATACTTACTATGCCATGTGGATGCTTAGCCATGCTTAGTAAATTGCATAGCTATACGATGGATATATGTGTTGTTGGAAACAGGTGATGAGATAAGTGGTTGATGGTGGAGAAATTGTGGTGACGGATAATAAAATGCTTAAAGGTGGGGATGAGAGGCCACTGTGGTTGTGGTGTTTTGTCTCGTTCTCGCCGCCTAGGTGCGAGTTCTATACCTCTTGAACCAAGACTGAGCGTGCAACCATGCGTGAGGCCTATGCATTCGCAGTGCAGGAACCCTCATAGACTAAATAACTCGAGCGGGGCTAGCCAGGGTCCTCTAGTTCGGGCTTCCATTTGCGCGTGCGTGAGGATGGTGGTGTGAACTGAGATGAGGATTGTGGTGTTAGGAAAATGAGTGGCCACGGGGCACGGTGTCGATGATTCGTGCTTCGTCCTCACTGATGATCCTGGTTAGTCCTTAACGAGGGAGAAGTCGACACCGCTCCCACCCAGCCGGCTTTCCAAGGAAGAGAGCTAATGATCAGGTAATGGGCCGGACGGTACGCGTGGCAAACATTTGTACACCCCTGCAGGGTTAAATCTTTTCGAAAAGCCGTGTCCGCGGTTATGGACGAACTTGGGAAGTGAAGGTAAGATCATAGAATAACTTTAACGGAATGATTAAAAACTGGGTACTAGAGGTACCACTCACAAATGCAAGGTGAGCTTCCTCGAGGGTGATTCGGGGAGGTGCCTTTGATGAACAGGTACAGTGGTTGACATGGTTGATGATGAGTAAGGTGATGAAAGAAAGAGTACTTCTTACCTCTTTTGAAAATACTCTGTTAGTCGATGCCTTTGAGTTATGTTTTCATAAATAAAATCAGCTTTATGCAAAACAGCCATATAACTTTGAAAGCCTCATCGAGCATATATTAGCTCTTAATCTTGCGAGTTCGTCGAACTCAACGTCGTTTGTTTTGTTTCAGAGGAGGACTTCACCGACCTCGAAGGTGGGTTCTTTGTGGACGTCGACGAGTAGTCTGGGGTTCCCAGGTGGCAGCTTGGGACATCCTGGAACAGCTGGCGTTGTGATGTTTATCTGTAGGCCTCTTAGGCCATATGTTGGATCTTGTTGTTTAGAACAACCTATTTGCTTCCGCTTGTTGTAATGTTGGGTCTGTGACCTCTGGTTGTCATTTGCTATCTTTCTCTATTATAAGAGTTGAACTATATATGTTTGTGTCGTAGAGTCTGTGATGTGCCAGTTGTTCCACAAGTCTTGATCTTCTATTATGCTTGATAGTTGTGCCTGTGTTAAGGCATCAATCGGGGTGTTGCGTTGTCTGGATGATGTACCCAGCAACGCCTGCCAAAGGTTTTGGCCGGGGATTGGTAAACCCGTAACCTCCGGTTGTATCGCTTAACCGGTGACACACAGCATCACTGTATAGCAGTCGGGTCAGGGCGCCACAAGTTGGTATCAGAGCAGTACTGCCTGTAGGAAACCCTTCTACTGGTCGATGTTGAGTCTAGTGTTTGTGAAAATATTTTAACCTAAAAATGAGTTGTGAAAACCATCTTAGGATTCTTTTTACTCCTTATCTGGTTACCCTCTAATCTCGGAGCAATCTTACCTCGATTTGAGTTAAAGGTTTTACTTCTCACCTGTTACTTCAAAATGATTAGAAACGGGGTGGGTTCGACCTTTAGTGTTATGTGTCACGTTGCTCCCGCTGCGTTGCAATCCCAAATCAACTCAGATGTTTCTACCAATCAAATCTTTTGATCCTTTCTTTGGGTTTTAACCCACGGACTTGAACATAAGGTCCCGGATTGTGTCAACTAGAGTGTGTTAAGTTGTGATTTCTTAACTCTCACTAGTAGCACATGATGCTGATCTTTGACCCAAGTTCTATCTTGTTGTTTTCCTTCTCGCAAAGTATTATCGTCCCTAGTCTGTGTACTTGTGTAGACGCTAATGCTATTGTTCGACCATTCGGAGAAAGATACTAACGTGTCATTGTCAAATCTCCAGAATGGCTCGAGGAGGCCGTGGAGGCCGTGGTGGTCGCGGTAACCACAATGATGATGAGGATGATCTGCCGCCACCACCCTCGATGGCTCAAGTCTTGATGGCCATTGAGGAGAACCGTGGGCGCAATGAGCGCTTGCTGGAACAGTTGGTGCAGCAGAATGCACGGAGGAACGAGTGCAACACTCTCACTGAGTTCCTGCGTTCCAGCCACCCACCTTTGCTGATGCTAAGGAGCCACTGGAAGCTGATGATTGGCTTCGTGCTTTGGAGCGCAAGTTCTCCGCGCTTCATGTTCCATTGGCGGAGCAAGTCAACTTTGCCACCTATCTCTTGGTTGGTGCTGCTGGCTGTTGGTGGGAAAGCCATGTGGCTTGTTTCCAGCCAACCATGTCTTCACCTGGGCTGATTCCGCACTGCCTTCCGAGCGGAGTACATTCCCCAGCCTATCATGGACTTGAAGAGGAGGGAGTTCCTGGATTTGCAACAGGGACGGATGGACCTCCGCACTTATGGTCGTGAGTTCAACCATCTCTCTCGTTACGCCCCAAGGGACGTGACCAATGATGCTGACAAGCAAGAGCTGTTCCGCAAGGGTCTGACTCCGCAGCTCGCTATGAGCTATTGCCCTTCAGGTTCCAGACCTATCAGGAGCTGTTCAACCAGGCTTTTACTCTTGAGCAAGGAAGAAAAGAACTTGAAGCTTCCAAGAGGCCCGCACATGGGGATCACCAGAGTTCCTCGGGTTCTGAGAGCAAGAAGCGCAGGGTGTTTGTCCCTACAGCGCTGTACCTCGTGCTCCATTCATGCCGAGAGCGGGATACAGGCCACCTCCTCCGCGCCCCACTACTTCGACACTTGGGTAGGCGGAGTGGGTACCGTCCTATGCTACCTGCTCCACCTGGAGTCACTTGCTACACCTGTGGCCAGGCTGGTCACTACTCCAGGGAGTGCCCCCAGAAGGCACCTCTCGCTATAACTCCTGCACGAGCCCCTGCCACTCCAACTGGCAAGGCTGGACCTATGTGCGTGGTCGCCTGAACCACGTCTCTATTGAAGAAGCTGAAGATGACCCCGGCGTTCTCATGGGTGAGTTACGAATCAACGGCAATACAGCTACACTTTGTTTGATTCTGGAGCATCGCATTCATTCATATCCATAGCGTTTGCAAAGACCACAAATACCGTTCGAGAAAATGAGACGACCTCTTGGAGATCTCCACTCCTGGCTCCAAATGGCAAACCGATGGGTTACTCCTGAGGTCCAGATTAATATAGGTTCCTTGTCTTTTCCTTATGCCTTGGTAGCTCTGAAGTCCAAAGGCATTGATGTCATACTGGGCATGAACTGGCTAGCCAAATACCAGGCTAATCTCGACTGTGCCGCCAAGACCATTACTGTGACCGCTCCTTCCGGTGACATTGTGAAGTATTGGCCTGCAACATCAATACCTCCGTCCGCCGTCGTACCCAAGTCACCTGAGATCTCCTTTGCTTTATGGAAGGCGAATCCCTCCTGAAATCCAGGACATACACGTGGTGTGTGACTTCCCGGATGTGTTCCCGGAAGAGTTGCCTGGCATGCCTCCTGACCGAAGTGTGGAGTTTGTCATAGAGCTACTTCCCGGTACTGCTCCAATTTCCAAGAAGCCCTACCGTATGCCGGTGGAAGAGTTGGCTCTGTTGAAAGAGCAAATTGATCAGCTGTTAGCAAAGGAGTTCATCCAGCCTAGCAGTTCACCATGGGGTTGTCCGGTACTCTTTGTCAAGAAGAGGGATTCTACCGTGCCTCGTCTAGTCTCTGACTATAGACCGTTGAATGCGGTGACAATCAAGAACAAGTATCCTATTCCTCGCATCAATGATCTGTTGGATCAGTTAGCTGGTGCAAGGTATTCTCCAAGATGGATCTGAGGTCAGGTACCATCAGATAAAATCAGAAAGGAGGATATCCAAAGACGGCATTTGTTACTCGCTATGGCTCATATGAGTATACCGTCATGTCCTTTGGTCTCACAAATGCTCCAGCTACTTTCATGAGGCTCATGAATTCCATTTTCATGGATTATCTTGATAAGTTTGTCGTCATTTACATCGATGACATCCTCATCTATTCTAAAACCGACGAAGAGCATGATGAACACCTTCGGTTGGTTCTGACACGGCTTCGTGAACACCGTCTCTATGCCAAGTTCTCCAAGTGTGAGTTTTGGTTGGATAAACTTGTCTTCCTTGGACATGTAATATCTGCCAATGGTGTGGAAGTCATCCCCGACAAAATTCAAGCTATTCTAGACTGGAAAACTCCAATGTCAGTCAAGGACATTCGTAGCTTTCTCGGATTGGCGGTTACTACCGCCGATTCATCGAAGCTTTCTCCAAAATAGCCAAGGCATTGACTGACCTTCTCAAGAAGGATAGAAAGTTGTATGGTGCCGAAGCTGAAGAGAGCTTCCAACACTGAAAGCCAAGCTCACGTCCGCTCCTGTGCTTGTCCTGCCGGACACGAGCAAGGATTTCGTCGTCTTCTGTGACGCCTCTCTTCAAGGTTTGGGCTGTGTGTTAATGCAAGATGGCCATGTGGTGGCTTATGCTTCTCGCCAACTTAAGCCGCATGAGCACAACTACCCAACTCATGATCTAGAACTTGCCGCAGTGGTCTATGCTTTGAAGCAATGGAGACCATACCTGTTTGGTAACCGTTGCGAGATCTTCTCGGATCACAAGAGTCTGAAGTACCTCTTCACCCAGCCGGATTTAAATCTCAGGCAAAGGCGTTGGTTGGAGTTAATCACGGACTACAATGTGAGTCTGAACTATCAACCCGGCAAAGCAAACGTCGTGGCTGACGCGCTAAGTCGGAAGTCCTATTGCAACAATCTGATGATTGAAGAGGCCAACCTGCTCTCCATGAAGAGTTTGCCCGTTTGAACCTGGAAATTGTTCCTTCCGGCTACCTTGCAAATCTGGAAATCAAATCTACTCTTGTGGACCAGATTAAGGATGCTCAGAAGCGTGACAAGGGTATTCTAAAAATCAAGGAGAACATTGCTAGCGGGAAGGCCAAATGTTTTTCTGTCAATGAATCCGGAGTTGTTTATTTGGTGACCGCTTGGTAGTGCCAAAGAAACAAAATTGAGAGGGTTGATCCTCCAAGAAGCTCATGAATCTCCTCTCTCTATTCATCCCGGTAGTACCAAAATGTACCAAGACCTTCGGCCACAATTCTGGTGGACCGGATGAAACGGGAAATTGCTAGGTATGTTGCTGAATGCGACACATGTCGACGGGTAAAGGCTGAACATCAAAGGCCTGCCGGCACTCTTCACCCTATTGCTATCCCGAGTGGAAATGGATGAGATTGGTATGGACTTCATTACCGGTCTGCCGAAGTCTCCAAAGGGACATGATGCCATCTGGGTCATCATTGATCGACTATCAAAAGTGGCTCACTTCCTCCCGTGCGTGTGGACGTTACTGCTGCTAAGTTGGCAGACCTGTATACTCTCGTATCGTCGTCCTTCACGGCATTCCCAAGAAGATAATTTCGGATCGTGGAAGCCTATTCACCTCCAAGTTTTGGACTAGTTTTCAAACTGCCATGGGAACTCGTCTTAACTTCAGCACCGCTTTCCATCCCCAAACTGATGGTCAGACCGAGAGAGTGAACCAAGTTTTGGAAGACATGCTTCGGGCATGTGTAATCTCTTTCGGCAAGGATTGGGAAAAGTATCTCCCTTTCGCGGAATTCTCCTACAACAACAGCTATCAAGCTAGTCTGGGCATGGCTCCATTTGAGGTTCTATATGGAAGAAAATGCCGAACTCCTCTAAATTGGTCTGAAACTGGAGAGAGGGCACTCTTTGGTCCAGATATTATCAATGAAGCTGAGGAGAAGGTTAGAATCATAAGGGAGAATCTGAAGATTGCTCAGTCTAGGCAGAAGAGCTACTATGATAAGCATCATCAAGAGGTTCATTATGAAATTGGTGATAAAGCTTATCTCCGCGTCTCTCCCCTTCGTGGCGTTCACCGCTTCGGAATCAAAGGGAAATTGGCACCTCGCTATGTCGGTCCGTTCACCGTTCTGGAAAAACGAGGAGATCTCTCTGATAAGTTGGAGTTGCCGGTCAAATTTCCAAATGTGCATGATGTGTTTCATGTCTCCCAACTCCGCCGTTGTTTCAAGGATCCGCTCCATGGGGTCAATCATGAGGAGCTAGATCTACAAGAAGACCTCACTTATCGTGAGCATCCTATCCGTGTCTTGGATGAAGCCGAAAGGAAGACCCGGAACAAGACTACCAAGTTCCTAAAAATCCAGTGGTCTCACCACACCGAAGAAGAAGCAACTTGGGAACGAGAGTCTAGTCTTCGTGAGGAGTATCCCGACTTTTTTTCGCAATCTTAGAATCTCGGGACGAGATTCCTGTAAGGAGGGTAGAATTGTAACAGCCCCGAGCTTATGAACTGAAAATCTGTATAAAAATTTCACTTTTGTGTCCTCAATTGCATCATGCATGCATCATTGCATCCTTTTAAATTGCTAAACCACACACTACTTTGGGTTGGAAAAATTGGAAAACTAAAATACCAACTTGCTCCAACAATTTAACAAAGCATTGAAAGCATCCAAAAGTTGCAAAACAAAATCTCTTTGACATTCTATATTTGTCAAGGAAGTTCCTAGAGCTCAAATTAATATTTCTGACTTGCTTCAAAGTTCTAAAAGAATATTATTTTGGAAATGCTCAAAAATGCCTATCGCAACTTCTTATTTGTTTCCCCAAGCAAATGGACTCCAAATGCTTTGAAATTCTTATGGGTGTTGGCCCAAGGTACCAGGAGGCTACACAAAAATTTGTACAATTTTTGGAAGTGTCTAACTGCCTCAATTAAATCATTTACACCTGCTATCTTTTAAAATCAGTGCAGAGAAGGACTCGTCTGTGATGTTTTTAAAACTTTCAGGGGCCTCTTTGTAAAACCCTCATCTCTCCCTCACCTCCGTGTTTCCCGCGCCGCCGTGGCCAAGCTCCACGACGCCCACGCCCAGAGCCCCCCTGCTCTGCCCTCTCCTCTGTGCAAAGAGCACCCCGAGGTCCTGCTCCTCCTAACCCTAGCCCCAGTTTTCTTGCTCCTCTCCCCCACCTCTGCTCCCACCGAGCCGCCATGGAGGCCGAGCTCCGCCGTCGCCTCGCCGTCGACTGAGCAGCTCCCGAGCCAAACCAAGACCGCAGGAAGGTCCGCCGTGAGCTCCTCTACCTCCACGCCGAGTGAATCGAGCCGGGGCGTCCCGAATCGTCGGCGCCGTCCTCATCCTCTCCGGCCACGGCCGAGCTCCGCCGGCCGATTCCACCGCCGCCGAGCCATCTCCGACCTCGCCGACCCCTTCCGTGACTTCAGGGTGAGCTGCTGCTCCTCCCCAGACCTCCGTCCCTCCCCATTTCGTGTTATCATTGTTTGTTTGCGCATGTCATCATCATTGTTTGCGCATTGCATTTCGTTCGACATGTGTGGTGTTTGATTGTTTCCTTCCGTGTTTTGTGCTCCGATAGATCAAGCAGACGGGGTTCCACCTCAATACCCCGCCGAGCAGTACTATCAGCACGTCGATCAAGGCAAGCGTAATCCCCCCTCTGAGCATATCTTATCCTATATTTCCGCAAATATTTTCTCCACTATAATATTACATGCGATTCTAAATGTCAATTTTCTGGGATTAGAGTATCCTATAGTTGCACTAAGTTTCTGATGCCAATACCTGTTTCCCTCCTATTATCCCTAGGATTGTTTTGTGGCCTGAGATACTTACTATGCCATGTGGATGCTTAGCCATGCTTAGTAAATTGCATAGCTATACGATGGATATATGTGTTGTTGGAAACAGGTGATGAGATAAGTGGTTGATGGTGGAGAAATTGTGGTGACGGATAATAAAATGCTTAAAGGTGGGGATGAGAGGCCACTGTGGTTGTGGTGTTTTGTCTCGTTCTCGCCGCCTAGGTGCGAGTTCTATACCTCTTGAACCAAGACTGAACGTGCAACCATGCGTGAGGCCTATGCATTCGCAGTGCAGGAACCCTCATAGACTAAATAACTCGAGCGGGGCTAGCCAGGGTCCTCTAGTTCGGGCTTCCATTTGCGCGTGCGTGAGGATGGTGGATGTGAACTGAGATGAGGATTGTGGTGTTAGGAAAATGAGTGGCCACGGGGCACGGTGTCGATGATCCGTGCTTCGTCCTCACTGATGATCCTGGGTTAGTCCTTAACGAGGGAGAAGTCGACACCGCTCCCACCCAGCCAGCTTTCCAAGGAAGAGAGCTAATGATCAGGTAATGGGCCGGACGGTACGCGTGGCAAACATTTGTACACCCCTGCAGGGATAAATCTTTTCGAAAAGCCGTGTCCGCGGTTATGGATGAACTTGGGAAGTGAAGGTAAGATCATAGAATAACTTTAACGGAATGATTAAAAACTGGGTACTAGAGGTACCACTCACAAATGCAAGGTGAGCTTCCTCGAGGGTGATTCGGGGAGGTGCCTTTGATGAACAGGTGCAGTGGTTGACAATGGTTGATGATGAGTAAGGTGATGAAAGAAAGAGTACTTCTTACCTCTTTTGAAAACTACTCTGTTTAGTCGATGCCTTTGAGTTATGTTTTCCATAAATAAAATCAGCTTTATGCAAAACAGCCATATAACTTTGAAAGCCTCATCGAGCATATATTAGCTCTTAATCTTGCGAGTTCGTCGAACTCAACGTCGTTTGTTTTGTTTCAGAGGAGGACTTCACCGACCTCGAAGGTGGGTTCTTTGTGGACGTCGACGAGTAGTCTGGGGTTCCCAGGTGGCAGCTTGGGACATCCTGGAACAGCTGGCATTGTGATGTTTATCTGTAGGCCTCTTAGGCCATATGTTGGATCTTGTTGTTTAGAACAACCTATTTTGCTTCCGCTTGTTGTAATGTTGGGTCTGTGACCTCTGGTTGTCATTTGCTATCTTTCTCTATTATAAGAGTTGAACTATATATGTTTGTGTCGTAGAGTCTGTGATGTGCCAGTTGTTCCACAAGTCTTGATCTTACTATTATGCTTTGATAGTTGTGCCTGTGTTGAGGCATCAATCGGGGTGTTGCGTTGTCTGGAGTGAGGTGTACCCAGCAACGCCTGCCAAAGGTTTTGGCCGGGGATTGGTAAACCCGTAACCTCCGGTTGTATCGCTTAACCGGTGACACACAGCATCACTGTATAGCAGTCGGGTCAGGGCGCCACAACCCAGCAAATAAAAGAAAATCAAGAGAAAGCTCAAAACTTTCATCATAAAGAGAGGTGTTTTAGTAACATGAAAATTTCCATATTTTCCTCTCTCATAATAATTTTCAGTAGCATCATGAACAAAATTAACAATATAGCTATCACACAAAGCATTCTTATCATGATCCACATGCACAAAAGTATCATTACTATCCACATAAGCATAATCAATTTTATTAGTAATAGTGAGAGTAAAACTATCACAACCATCATTGTATTCATCATAAATTGCAGGCATAGTATAATCATAATAAACTTTATCCTCCATAGTAGGTGGCACCAAAATACCACTATCATTATAATCATCATAAATTGGAGGCAAAGTATCATCAAAGAAAATTTTCTCCTCAAAACTTGGGGGGCTAAAAATATCATATTAATCAAAACCAGCTTCCCCAAGCTTAGACTTTTGCATAGCATTAGCAATAATGGTGTTCAAACATTTATAGTAATAACATTGCTACCATCAAGCAAATAATTTTCCATAGGTTTTTTAATTTTCTCTTCAAAAGCATCATGTCCTAACTCAAGATAAATTTCATAAAGCTCTCTAATTTTTTTGTTGTTTTCCATTAAGCCTAACTAGTGAAAATAAAAACAAGAAACAAAAAGATATAATTGCAGAATCTAAAGGAAATATCTTCGAGCACTCACACACCAGCAACAGAACCAGAAGATAGCTTAGTAGCCAGAGGATGTGAGTACCTTTTACCTTACCTCCCGGCAACGGCGCCAGAAAAAAGCTTGATGTCTACGCACGATTCTATTCTTGTAGACAGTGTTGGGCCTCAAGAGCAGAGGTTTGTAGAACAGCAGCAAGTTTCCCTTAAGTGAATCACCCAAGGTTTATCAAACTCAGGGAGGTAGAGGTCAAAGATATCCCTCTTAAGCAACCCTGCAATTAATATACAAGAAGTCTCTTGTGTCCCCAACAGATCCAATACACTTGTCAGATGTATAGGTGCACTAGTTCGGCGAAGAGATAGTGAAATACAAGTAATATGGATGATTATAAGTAGTAACTACAATCTGAAATAAAGATGGCAGTACGCAAACATGTAGCAGAACTTGATGTAAACGGTGTTTCAATGCTTAGAAACAAGGCCTAGGGATCATACTTTCACTAGTGGACACTCTCACAATGATCTCATAACTGAATAAGTAAAAGCTACTCTTAAACACTCTCTTGTTGGATAACAAACACCATTCATTGTGTAGGGCTACAAAAGCACACCTCAAGCCGGAGTAAACAAGCGCCACAACGTCATAAAGGAGTCACACACGGTGCACACACTGTCACCTTTACACCGTGGAGAGTACCGGAGTTCATATTAAAGTAACCTATAGAGTGCACAATAGATAAAGAGTAACATCTACATATTCAACTAGATTAGCACAACTGAACACAAGTAAATACTACTCGGGATTATTCTCCTTCTTGATGAAGCAAGAGTACTATGCAGAGGGCTGCAAGAGCACACCTCAAAGTCTGAGCAAACAAACACCACAATTCCCAAGAATAAGCCATGATAAATGTCTAAATTATTCATAGAGTCACACAAGTACCCACACTATCACCTTGATACCGTGTTGTCACAATGACTCCAGAAACTAGACAAAATCACTTGAGTAGCATAAACATTATTAATGCATTCAGCGATACTAGCAATACACATGATCACATAAAGATCACACCATGGGGAGAGAGATGAACCACATAGCTACCGGTAGAGCCCTCAGCCTCGGGGGGAGAACTACTCCCTCCTCATCATGGGAGTCAGCAGCGGCGATGAAGATGGCGATGGAGTTGATGGAGATGGCTCCGGGGGTAATTCCCTGTCCGGCAGCATGCCGGAACAGAGACTTCTGTCCCCCGAAACTTGTCATTGATGGCGGCGGCGCTGCGGAACTCTTCTGGAAATATGACTTCGTATTTTAGGGTTTTCGCGTCTGAGGCAATATATAGGCGAAGGGGCGATGTCGGCGGAGGTCCCGGGCTCCCTCCTCACCTCCCGGCGCGCCTGTGGACCCAGCCGCGCGAGCAGGTGGTTTGGAGGCCGTGGGCCTCCCCCTGGCTTGCCCTTCTGGCTCCGTGTGTCCCTCGGAAAAATAGGAGGTTTGGCTTTTGTTTCGTCGAATTCCCAGAATATTGCCCGAATAGCTTTTCTGGAACCAAAAACAGCAGAAAACAGGGAACTGGCACTTCGGCATCTTGTTAATAGGTTAGTCCCAGAAAATGCATAAAAGTGATATGAAGTGTATATAAAACATGTAGCAAATGGTATAATATAAGCATGGAACAGCATAAATTATGGATACGTTGGAGACGTATCAACAACCCACCACATTCCATGTGGCCTCTCATCCCCACCTTTAAGCATTTTTTCCGTCACCACAATTTCTCCACCATCATCCACATCTCATCACCTGTTTCCAACATGTAGTACCATAGTACAGCTATGCGATTAACTAAGCATGGCTAAGCATCAACATAGCATAATAGTTATCTCGGGCCCACGATACAATCCTATGGTTAAATAGGAGGGAAACAGATAATGGCATAAGGAACTTAATGCAACTATAGGATACTCTAATCCGACAAAAGTGACATTTGGAACCGCATGCAATATTATAGTGGAGAAAATATTTGCAGAAACATAGGATAAGATATGCTCAGATGGGGGATTACGCTTGCCTGGATCAGCGTGCTGGTAATACGGATCCTCGGGGTATAGTGGAATAACCCCGGTTGCTTGATCTAACGAAAACAAAACATCGGAAGAAAACAATTTAATCACCACACATATGTTTAACAAATGCAATGCGCAAATATATGATGATATGACACTTTGAATGTACCAAACTTATTAATAGTTCTCTAGCAATTTAAATGGGTGCGAGAATTATTTACTGCGACCGGATACGAAGAACACCCCATATGTGAGTTTAACGGTTTTAGTACCACTAGACCTCCAGTATTTTAATTGCGATCAAATATGCATGATATTGATGATTTGAGGTAGCTCACAATTTCCGGACATTTGGGTATATTACAGGCATTTTCTGATGCTCGAAAGAAATACAAGTTATTACTTTTTATTTCCTCTTTTAGTTATGTCCTTTTTGGCTAAATTATTTTAAGCAACCAATAAACTAATTAGACAGGTTTGGAAAGAGTGAAATTTGAAGTATATTAAGTACTAAACTACTTCGGAATATCCGATTTATTTTGGTCTCAGAATATCCGATTGGCTGGAAGTTTGGTACTGAAGAAAATCGGAAAATCCGAAAGGTGGCTGCTCGGAAAATCCGATCGCCACAGTTGGCCAGAAAAAACTGCTAAGGACTGAAGCGAGGGTGGTACTAGAGTTCACCGGATAATCCGGCTTTGCTAGTATCGGAATATCCGATGCGGAGCTTGACGGCATTGCAGCGTGAGCGCAAACGCGGCAAAAAGCGACGGCGACGTGCGGCACAGGAGCGAGGGAAGGAACGCAGAGCACGGGTAAGGACCAGTCAGGGCCAGGGACTCACCCTAGAGGCGTAGGCGTGCTCGGGGAGGCCGGAGGCGCAACGACGGTGACGGAATCGGGCGGCAGAGCTGCGGACTGCGGCGGCGAAATGTGGACGGCGCGGCGGATTTTAAGTCTTCCCGCCTCGATTCCTCTGGCCAAGATGGAGAGGAGAGCAAGGCGAAGAGTTTGCCCTACTCCGCGCGGCTCGGCGACGACTAGAACGCCGGGAAGCGGTGGTCGTTCATGGCGGCTCGGTCAGGGTTTCTTTTGGGATTTGGGGAGAATGGAGGAGAGCAGAGGGATGATCGACCGGGAGCGAGCTCCCATGGCTGGGTCGCTTCAGGGAAGACAACCCCGTTTTGCGAAAACCCCCTCACAATTGTTTTCCTTCACAACTGAGTCCTTTTCTTCCTTTTTCTCTTATTTTGAAATTAAGGCAGTGAGCAAAAGGAATTTAATTGGGGCTCTTGCCCTGCTCCAAAAATACTGCAAAATTTTGGGTAGCCTCCTTATATTATTATGAAGCTCCCTAATTTTTCCAGATTATTTGAAACTCATTTTGTAGGAAAATAAAATAGGAATTGCTCACAGGCAATTTTTAGTTTCTCTCCATTTATTTAACTTAACAAATTAAAATAGTTTGCAAAAATTATAATTGGAGCTCTTGGAACTTCCACGACAGATATAACTTGTCAAAGTACTTTTGTTTGCAACTTTGAATGCTTTCATTGCTTTGTAGAATTGTTTGAGCAAGTTTGGCATTTGAGTTTTCCAACTTTTGACAAACCAATTTAGTGTGTTGTCTATAAATTGCAAAAAGGATGCAATGATGCATGCATGGAATGCAAAAGTGAAAATTTGGTTCACAAATTTAGGTTCACATGTTTGGGCTATTACAATTCTACCCTCCTTACAGGAATCTCGTCCCGAGATTCTAAGATTGCGAAAAGAAATCGGGTACTCCTCACGAAGACTAGATTCTCGTTCCCAAGTTGCTTCTTCTCGGAGTGGTGAGACCATTGAACTTTGAGGAACTTGGTAGTCTTGTTACGGGTCTTCCTTTCAGCTTCATCCAGGACACGGATAGGATGCTCGCGATAAGTGAGATCTTCCTGGAGATCTAGCTCCTCATGATTGACCCCATGGATCGGATCCTTGAAACAACGGTGAAGTTGGGAGACATGAAACACATCATGCACATTTGGGAATTTGACCGGTAACTCCAACTTATAAGAAAGATCTCCTCGCTTTTCTAGAACGGTGAAAGGACCAATATAGCGAGGGGCCAATTTCCCTTTGATTCCGAAGCGGCAACGCCACGAAGGGGAGAGACGCGAGATAAGCTTTATCACCAATTTCATAGTGAATCTCCTGATGGTGCTTTCATAGTAGCTCTTCTGCCTAGACTGAGCAATCTTCAGATTCTCTCTTATGATTCGAACCTTCTCCTCAGCTTCATTGATCACATCCGGACCAAAGAGTGCTCTCTCTCCGGTCTCGGACCAATTTAGAGGAGTGCGGCATTTTCTTCCATATAAAGCCTCGAAGGAGCCATGCCCAGACTAGCTTGATAGCTATTGTTGTAGGAGAATCCGCGAAAGGAGATACTTTTCCCAACCCTTGCCAAAAGAGATTACACATGCCCGAAGCATGTCTTCCAACACTTGGTTCACTCTTTCGGTCTGACCATCAGTTTAGGATGGTAGGCGGTACTGAAGTTGAGACGGGACCCCATAGCAGTTTGGAAACTCTGCCAAATTGGATACAAAGATACTTCCACGGTCCGATATGATCCTCAGAGGGACCCCATGCAATGGAACAATACGAGCCAAATAAGTCAGCAAGTTGACTTGCCCGTATATCATCACGGACTGGTAGGAAGTGAGCAACCTTGGAAAGACGATCAATGATTACCCATATTGCATTGTTGCCCTTTTGAGATCGGGAAACCCGGTGATGAAGTCCATACCAATTTCATCCCATTTCCACTCGGGACTGCAATAGGGCGAAGAGTGCCGGGAGGCCTTTGATGTTCAGCCTTCCCGTCGACAGTGTCGCATTCAGCAACATACTTGGCAATTTCTCGTTTCATCCGAGTCCACCAGAATTGTCGAAGGTCTTGGTACATTTGGTACTACCGGGATGAATAGAGAGAGGAGATTCATGAGCTTCTTGGAGGATCAACTCCTCAATTTTCGTTTCTTTGGCACTACCAAGCGGTCACCAAAATAAACAACTCCGGATTCATTGACAGAAAAACATTTGGCCTTCCGCTAGCAATGTTCTCCTTGATTTTTAGAATACCCTTGTCACGAGTTTGAGCTCCTTAATCTGGTCTACAAGAGTAGATTTGATCTCCAGATTTGCAAGGTAGCCGGAGGGAACCATTTCTAAGTTCAAACGAGAGAACTCTTCATGAAGGGCAGGTTGGGCCTTTTCAATCATCAGATTGTTGCAATAGGACTTCCGACTTAGCGCGTCAGCCACGACGTTTGCTTTGCCGGGTTGATAGTTCAGACTCACATTAGTCCTGATTAACTCCAACCAACGCCTTTGCCTGAGATTTAAATCCTGGGTGAAGAGGTACTTCAGACTCTTGTGATCCGAGAAGATCTCGCAACGGTTACCAAACAGGTATGGTCTCCATTGCTTCAAAGCATAGACCACCGCGGCAAGTTCTAGATCATGAGTTGGGTAGTTGTGCTCATGCGGCTTAAGTTGGCGAGAAGCATACCACCACATGGCCATCTTGCATTAGCACACAGCCCAAGCCTTGCAGAGAGGCGTCACAGAAGACGACGAAATCCTTGCTTGTGTCCGGCAGGACAAGCACAGGAGCGGACGTGAGTTTGGCTTTCAGTGTTTTGAAGCTCTCTTCAGCTTCGGCCGACCATACGAACTTTTTATCCTTCTTGAGAAGGTCAGTCAGGGCCTTGGCTATCTTGGAGAAACCTTCGATGAATCGGCGGTAGTAACCCGCCAATCCGAGAAAGCTACGATGTCCTTGACTGACATTGGAGTTTTCCAATCCAGAATGGACTGAATCTTGTCAGGAATGACAGCCACACCATTAGCGGATATCACATGACCAAGGAAGACGAGATTATCCAACCAAAACTCACACTTGGAGAACTTGGCATAGAGGCGGTGTTCTCGAAGTCTGTCAGAACCAAACGAAGATGTTCATGCTCTTCATTGGTTTTGGAATAGATGAGGATGTCATCATGTAAATGACGACAAACTTGTCAAGATAATCCATGAAGACAGTTCATGAGCCTCATGAAAGTAGCTGGGCATTTGTGAGACCAAAGGACATGACGGTATACTCATATGAGCCATAACGAGTAACAAATGCCGTCTTTGGAATATCCTCCTTTCTGATTTTTATCTGATGGTAGCCTGACCTCAGATCCATCTTGGAGAATACCGTTGCACCAGCTAACTGATCCAACAGATCATTGATGCGAGGAATAGGATACTTGTTCTTGATTGTCACCGCATTCAACGGTCGATAGTCAGAGACTAGACGAGGCACGGTAGAATCCCTCTTCTTGACAAAGAGTACCGGACAACCCCATGAACTGCTAGGCTGGATGAACTCCTTAGCTAACAGCTGATCAATTTGCTCTTTCAACAGAGCCAACTCTTCCACCGGCATACGGTAGGGCTTCTTGGAAATTGGAGCGTACCGGGAAGTAGATCTATGACAAACTCCACACTTCGGTCAGGAGGCATGCCAGGCAATCTTCCGGGAACACATCCGGGAAGTCACACACCACGTGTATGTCCTGGATTCAGGAGGGATTCGCCTTCCATAAAGCAAAGGAGAATCTCAGGTGAGTTGGGTATGATGGAGGAGGTCTTGACAATGCAGACCAATACTTCACACTGTCACCGGAAGAATTGGTCACGGTGACGGTCTTGGCAGCACAGTCGAGATTAGCCTGGTATTTGGCTAGCCAGTTCATGCCCAGTATGACATCAATGCCACTTGACCTCAGAGCTACCAAAGAAAGGAAAAGAGTAAACCGATAGTAATCTGACTTCAGGAGTAACCCCATCGGTTTGCCATTTGGAGCCAGGAGTGGCATCACCAAGGGACTCATTTCTCAAACGGTATTTTGTGGTCTTTTGCAAAAGCTATGGATATGAATGAATGCGATGCTCCAGAATCAAACAAAACTGTAGCACGATTGTTGTTGATTCGTAACTCACCCATGAGAACGCCGGGGTCCTCTTCAGCTTCTTCAGCAGAGATGGTTCAGGCGACCACGCACAATAGGTCCAGCCTTGCCAGTTGGAGTGGCAGGGGCTCGTGCAGGAGTTATCGCGAGAGGTGCCTTCTGGGGGCACTCCCTGGAGTAGTGGCCAGCCTGGCCACAGGGTAGCAAGTGAGTCCAGGTGGAGCAGGTAGCATAGGACGGTACCCACTCCCGCCTACCCAAGTGTCGAAGTAGTGGGGCGGGAGGAGGTGGCCTATATCGCCCTCGGCATGAATGGAGCACGAGGTACGGCTGTAGGGACAAACACCCTGCGCTTCTTGCTCTCAGAACCCGAGGAACTCTGGTGGTCCCCGTGGGGCCTCTTGGAAGCTTCAAGTTCCTTTCTTCCTTGCTCAAGAGTGAAAGCCTGGTTGAACAGCTCCTGATAGGTCTGGAACCTGAAGGGCAATAGCTCATAGCGGAGCTGCGGAGTCAGACCCTTGCGGAACAGCTCTTGCTTGTCAGCATCATTGGTCACGTCCCTTGGGGCGTAACGAGAGAGATGGTTGAACTCACGACCATAAGTGCGGAGGTCCATCCGTCCCTGTTGCAAATCCAGGAACTCCCTCCTCTTCAAGTCCATGATCGTGGGAATGTACTCCGCACGGAAGGCAGTGCGAAATCAGCCCAGTGAAGACATGGTTGGCTGGAAACAAGCCACATGGCTCCCACCAACAGCCAGCAGCACCAACCAAGAGGTAGGTGGCAAAGTTGACTTGCTCCGCCAATGGGACATGAGCGCGGAGAACTTGCGCTCCAAAGCACGAAGCCAATCATCAGCTTCCAGTGGCTCCTTAGCATCAGCAAAGTGGGTGGCTGGGAACGCAGGAACTCAGTGAGAGTGTTGCACTCGTTCCTCCGTGCATTCTGCTGCACCAACTGTCAAGCAAGCGCTCATTGCGCCCACGGTTCTCCTCAATGGCCATCAAGACCTCAGCCATCGAGGGTGGTGGCGGCAGATCATCCTCATCATCATTGTGGTTACCGCGACCACCACGGCCTCCACGACCTCCTCGAGCCATTCTGGAGATTTGACAATGACACGGTTAGTATCTTCTCCGAATGGTCGAACAATAGCATTAGCGTCTACACAAGTACACAGACTAGGGACGATAATACTTTGCGAGAAGGAAAACAACAAGATAGAACTTGGGTCAAAGATCAGCATCATGTGCTACTAGTGAGAGTTAAGAAATCACAACTTAACACACTCTAGTTGGCACAATCCGGGACCTTATGTTCAAGTCCTGGGTTAAAACCCAAAGAAAGGATCAAATGATTGATCGGTAGAAACATCTGAGTTGATTTGGGATTGCAACGCAGCGGGAGCAACGTGACACATAACACTAAAGGTCGAACCCAACCCCGTTTCTAATCATTTTGAAGTAACAGATGAGAAGTAAAACCTTTAAACTCAAATCGAGGTAAGATTGCTCCGAGATTAGAGGGTAACCAGATAAGGAGTAAAAAGAATCCTAAGATGGTTTTCACAACTCATTTTTAGGTTAAAAATATTTTCACAAACACTAGACTCAACATCGACCAGTAGAAGGGTTTCCTACAGGCAGTACTGCTCTGATACCAACTTGTGGCGCCCCGACCCGACTGTTATACAGTGATGCTGTGTGTCACCGGTTAAGCGATACAACCGGAGGTTACGGGTTTACCAATCCCCGGCCAAAACCTTTGGCAGGCGTTGCTCGGAATGGATCATCGGCAACGCAACACCCCGATTGATGCCTTAACACAGGCACAACCCTCAATGCATAATAGAGAGATCAAGACTTGTGGAACAACTGGCACATCACAGACTCTACGACACAAATCATATAGTTCAACTCTTATAATAGAGAAAGATAGCAAATGACAACCAGAGGTCACAGACCCAACATTACAACAAGCGGAAGCAATTAGGTTGTTCTAAACAACAAGATCCAAATTATGGCCTAAGAGGCCTACAGATAAACATCACAGCGCCAGCTGTTCCGGATGTCCCAAGCTGCCACCTGGGAACCCCAGACTACTCGTCGACGTCCACAAAGAACCCACCTTCGAGGTCGGTGAAGTCCTCCTCTGAAACAAAACAAACGACGTTGAGTTCGACGAACTCGCAAGATTATATATAGAGCTTTAGCTCGATGAGGCTTTCAAAGTTTTATGGCTGTTTTGCATAAAGCTGATTTTATTTATGAAAACATAACTCAATGGCATCGACTATTCAGAGTATTTTAAAAGAGGTAAAAGTACTCTTTCTTTCATCATCACTTTCCATCAACATCACTGTACCTGTTCATCAAAGGCACCTCCCCGAATCACCCTCGAGGAAGCTCACCTTGCAATCTTGAAGTGGTACCTCTAGTACCCAGTTTTTAATCATTCCGTTAAAGTTATTCTATGATCTTATCGTCCTTTCCCAAGTTGTCCTTAACCGTGGACACGGCTTTTCGAAAAGATTTAACCCTGCAGGGGTGTACAATGTTTGCCACGCGTACCGTCCGGCCCATTACCTGCGCATTAGCTCTCTTCCGGAAGCCGGCTGGTGGGAGCGGTATCGACTTCTCCCTCTTAAGGACTTTCCAGGATCATCAGTGGCGGTAGGACGCCAGTCACAACACCCCCGCCCCACGGC